>CAWUFW010004331.1:977500-1557500 GCA_963921515.1 Calotriton arnoldi
CAGGACGACCTTGTCCGGATGGATAGCCAGAAAGGGAGGCTTAGAAGAAAGAGCTTGTAGCTCACTCACCCTGAGAGCAGAGGTGATGGCCACCAGAAATGCAGTTTTCAGAGTTAGAAGCCTGAGAGGGCAATTATGAAGCGGCTCAAAGGGAGCGCACATAAGATATGTAAGAACCAAGTTCAAGCCCCACTGGGGCATTACGAAGGGAAGAGGAGGAAAAAGATGAGTAATGCCCTTAAGAAACCTATTTACAACAGTGGACTTGAAAAGAGAAGGCTGATCAGGAAGCCTAAGAAAGGCTGAAATGGCCGAGAGGTAGCCCTTGATAGTGCCCAGAGCAGAGCCCTCCTGAGCCAAAGAAAGGAGGAACCAGAGAACCTCAGAAAGAGGGGCGGAAAGGGGATCCACAGCCTTTGCTGTGCACCATGCCACAAATTTGTTCCATCGGCAGGCGCATACCGTCTTAGTGGAGGGACGCCTGGCTGCCAGGATTACATCACAGACTTCGGGAGGCAGGTCAAACGACGTCAACTGCTGCCGCTGAATCTCCACTCAAGGAGGTTCGGGTGAAGGACCGTCCCCTGCTGCTGCAACAGAAGATCCTCCCGAAAAGGCAGTCGGATCGGAGGATCGATGGCCATATTGAGCAGCTCGGGATACCATACTCTTCGTGCCCAATCCGGAGCCACAAGAATAACTTGGGACCGGTCGCGCTTGATCTCCCTTCAGCACTCTGGGCAGAAGTGGTATAGGCGGAAAGGCGTATACAAGACCGCAACTCCACTCGCGACGAAACGCGTCGCCTAGCGAGTGCCGCCTTGGAAATTTAAACGTGCAGAACTGCTGACATTGCGCATTCTCTTCGGTGGCGAATAGATCTAACCAAGGCTCTCCCCACTGCTGAAAGAGACCTTGCACCACCTCCGAGTGAAGACGCCATTCGTGATCCATCATGCACCTGCGGCTGAGTTCTTCTGCCCTGACGTTCAAGGAACCTGCCAGGTGTTGAACCACCAGGGAAATGCCCTGATGTTCCAGCCATGTCCAGAGGCGGAGGGCCTCCTGACATAGGGTCCAAGACCCCACCCCGCCTTGTTTGTTGCAGTACCACATGGCGGTAGTGTTGTCCGTGAACACCTGCACTACTCTTCCCCGGACAGAGGGAAGGAATGCCTTGAGTGCAAGATGAATCGCCCGAAGCTCCGGACTCCGCCGGAGACCAGAGGCCTCTGATCTCCGCCTCCCCCATGTGGCCGCCCCATCCCAGATGTGATGCGTCGGTCACCACTGTGAACTCTGGTTGAGGAAGGGAGAGTGATATGCCGTCGACCCAATCCTGGTTCGTTAGCCACCACTGCAATTGGTGTGCAGTGCCCTCCGAGATCTGGACGCAATCGGACAGATTCCCCTGATGCTGCGCCCACTGGAACTTCAGGTCCCACTGCAGAGTCCGCATATGCCACCTGGCATGATCGACCAGCAGGATGCAGGAGGCCATGAGGCCCAGCAGCCTCAGGGTCATCCTGACCGAAACCCGGGATAGGGGCTGAAAGATCGGAATCATAGCCCCAATATCCCAAAAATGCGTTGTGTCCAGAACCGCTCCGATGAAGAGGAGCTTCTGAGAGGGGATCAGGTGTGACTTCGGCACGTTGATGGAGAACCCCAGCGAATGCAAGAGGTCGGCCGTAGCTAGGAGGTGGGTGACGACAGCCTGGGGCGAGCCCGCCTTCAACAGCCAGTTGTCGAGATAGGGGAAGACTGGAACCCCTGATCTGCGCAGATGAGCTGCGACCACCACCATCACCTTCGTGAACACCCGAGGAGCGCTGGTAAGGCCAAAGGGGAGCACAGTAAACTGAAAGTGCTAGTGGCCTACCGTGAACCGCAGGTAATGCCGGTGGGCCGGCAGGACGGGGATGTGAAAGTAAGCGTCCTGCAAGTCCAACGCTACCATCCAGTCCCCAGGGTCGAGGGCAGACAAGACCTGAGCGAGCGTCAACATCTTGAACTTCTCCTTCCGGAGGAAGCAGTTGACGTTCCTGAGATCCAAGATAGGACGCAGGCTTTTGTCCTTCCTGGGTATCAGAAAGTAGTGAGAATAGCAACCACGACCTACTTCGGGGGCAGGAACGCGCTCGATGGCACCCTTGGCCAAGAGTGCCGAAACTTCCTGTTGGAGAAGGGCCAGGTGATCCTCTGACATGCGATGGTACTGAGGTGGCATGGAGGGAGGGGTAGACTCGAAGGGGAGGGAGTATCCCCTTCGGACTATTTGCAAAACCCACCTGTCCGACGTGATGGTGCGCCAGTGGGGGAGGTGATGGCGGATCCTGCCGCCCACTGGCGTTTGGTGGCCCTGAAAGGTTGGACTAGGAAGGTTTGGAGGCTGCTGCAGAGGGAGCTGTGGTGGACTGGCCCGCTCGTTGGCCCCCAGAACCACGCCGGTGGTTCCCACGTCCCCGGCCGTGCTGTGGCTGAACAGCTTGCGCCGTCCTGTGGCTCTGGGCGGGACGTTTCAGGGCACCCCTTCCGTAGCCACGAAAGGGGCGAAAGGCAGACTGCGCAGGGCGGGTGGTGGAGAGGCCCAAGGACCTGGCCGTAGCCCGAGAGTCCTTAAAGCGCTCTAGCGCGTTGTCTGCCTTGTCGCCAAAAAGGCGACGGCCATCAAAGGGCATGTCCATAAGGGTGGATTGGACATCCCCAGAAAAACCAGTTGAACGCAACAAGGCGAAGCGTCGAAGGGCTACTGACGTTGAAATCATCCTGCCAAGTGCGTCAGCGGTATCCAGCCCACAGCAGAAGGTAAACTTCGCTGCGTCTCTCCCCTCGGCAACTGCACGGGAGAGTATGGCCCGGGCCTCCTCCCGGCACTGAGGCAGCACCTGCGCCACCGTATCCCACACAGAGTGGGTGTAACGGCCCAACAGACATGCAGTGTTTACCGACCGCAGTCCCAAGTTTCTTCTCAAGGTGGTCCAGCTTTTTGGATTCCCTTTCCGGTGGTGCGGTAGGGAAGGCACCTTTAGAGGTGGAGGCTTGAACCACCAAGCTCCCAGGGGTGGGGTGTTGGGAGAGGAAAGTGGGGTCACCCGGAGCCCGGCGGTGACATCGGGCAATCATCCTGTCCACAGGAGCCCCTGTTTTGGGCCTGGACCAAGTGCCCAAAAGGATGTCAGTGAGGGCTTCATTAAACGGAAGCAGGGGCTCCGAAGAGCTCGCTGCCGGCTGAAGCACCTCTGTCAGGAGGTTAGTCCTGACTGCCACCGTAGGAAGCTCGAGGTTGAGAGCCTCGGCCGCCATACGCAACACCACTGCGTATGACTCTCCCTCCTCCGTAGCCATGGTAGGAGGAGACAACATGCCTAGATCTGGGGAGGTATCCAGACCACTGGCATCCCCCAGTTCCTCTCTCCAGTCCGGATCGTACTCCAACTGGTCTGTCAAAGGGTCACCAGACCCCTCCCAGTCTTCGTCGCCCTCCTCTGGCTGCCAATCTGGCTGAAAATGGCCAGGGTGGAACACAGGGACAAAAGTACCCGGGCATCGGATTGTCCGGCTCCATGTCCACATCGGGGCGGAAGCCGGGGTCGACGCCGGCTAGGGGTACAGCTGGCGTCGGAAGTGGTGCCGGTGGAGTCGGCGCCGGTGGAGGTGTAACGAGGTCGACCGGCGCCGATCCGGATCCAAGCCTGGATCCAAGGGGGCCCTGCGGTGCCGAGGCCGAAGGCGCCGGCGTTGAAGGCCTAGGGCCCCCAGCCGAGTCCGCAGGGCCCGAAGGCGCGCCGGCGGAGTCGGACTGCCCAAAGATGGCATGCATCGCTTCGTAAAATTGACGAAGCTGGGCAGGGGTCGCTCCCAGTCCCGGGAAGGGAGGGAAGGCCGGAGTCGGCCCTGAAGGCTCCGCACGCGGAGCCGTGGGAGAGGCACCACCCGCACCCTGCGTCGCGTCGGCCGACGGACGAGGGGAAGTCGAAGAGCGATGATGCTTCTTCGACTTTTTCTTGTGCTTCGACTTACCTGACTCCGAGTGCGAAGACTTAGAAGAGGAGTGGTGATGATGACTCCGCGATCGGTCCCTCGATCTCCCACGCGACCGGGACCTTGCGCGACACGGAGCCGACTGCCGGGCCTCGGGGAGCTTTTGGGAACGCTCACGCAACGACTTCGGGGCCATGGTTCGACAGTCGGAGCACGACTTGGGGTCATGGTCATGCTCCAGGCAGAAGAGGCGCACACGGTGCGGATCCGTCACCGACATCATTCGGCTACAGGAACCGCATGCCTTGAAACCGGGCATCCCTCGTGCACCAGGAGTCGGATAAGACTAAAAAACGAAGTCGACAAAAAGTCGCAAAAAACTCAGTCAAAAAGTGACTGGGGGTACCGCTCTTCCCAGATCTGTGCTTGCTGGCGTGGAAAAATAAAGAACTGACGTCAGCACGCGAGGGCGGCGTCTATGTAGCTACCGTGACGTCATCCCGGCGACCACGACGCCGACGACGGACGCGGAGTCGACCGACACCACCTTCAGACGCGCTGGGGTACTGCTGACGAAAAACTTTCCGGATCCAGTCTGACACCTGGTGGAGATTCTAATGTAAGGAATCTATAACTAACTGTTTCTTTCAGATGTCGATGATCGCCGAAGGAGACTCCGTCGACCGGCGACGAGCTGGCGCCGACTCAACATCCACTGTGATGGAAGACTGGGGCAGAGAACGTTGCCGGCTCGGGGACAAGTCCCCCTCTACGGCCGCTGCAGACGCCAACGCAGGGAGCCCCACAGGACTGTGCCCTGATGCAGTAGTGCGGCCCGTCATATGAACGGGAGGCCCCACCGGGCTGACTCCGACGTCGCAGCGACTCCGGTACCGGAGTCAGGGTACTCGAGTGGCGCTGAGGGCAAACCCACCGGCGAGCTCCCACTCTGAGTCCCCACCACCTCTTTGGGGCCCGAAGGCGCGCCAGGGAGAGGGGTCAACTCAAAGATGGCCTGCAAAGCATGGAAATAGGCTTCCATCTGGAGTCTGGTCGCCCCAACGCCAGGGAATGGAGGATAGGCGGGGGTCGACGTCTGCGGGCCCTCGTCCGGCAAAGACCAGGAGCGGCGGGCACCCGACGTTTGTGGGCCCTAGTACGGCAAAGACCGGGAGCGGTAGGCACCGACGTCACAACTACAGGAGGCCGACAGCCGTCTTGACCTCTTCTACTTATGCTTACCTGAGGAAGGCGAGCGACGTCCTCGGGAACGACTCCGAGACCGGCCCCGGACCGGATCCCCAGCTCGAGACGGAGACCGACGATGCTCGGACTCCGAACGGGACATCCGGGCGGACAACTTCATCCGATGTTCCCAAAGAGACTTCGGCTTCAGCTTCCGACATGCGTCGCACTCCACGGAGTCGTGGTGCTCCCCCAAGCACCACATGCATATCTCGTGCGAATCCGTCACCGACATCTGCCGCGTACAGGTCTCGCACGATTTGAAGCCTGAAGGCATTGGCACACTGTTCCCGGACGCGAAAAGGCGTCAATAGGGCCTAAAATTACACAGGCCAGAGGAACCGCTTCTCCTGGATCCACGTCGTAGGCGCGGAAAAGAAGGAAACTGACGTCCGCGCACCGGGAGGGACTTATATGGCTCCACTGACGTCATATCCGTGGACGACGTCAGGGAGGAGCCATGCGACGCCGTCCCCCGGCGCGCAGAGGTATTGCTGAAAAATCTCCGGATCCAGACTGGCGCCTGGGGGATATTCTAAGTTAAGGAATCTGCGGCTAGATGTCTCTATCAGATATTCTGGCCTGGTGCAACCTATTAAGTGTTTAATGCAAATTCTGTCAAGAATATTACGTTGTTTAACAAAAAATGAGAAAACAGGTGCAATATAAAGTACATTTTGGTCAGGATGTTAATCAAAACAGATTAGAAGGTAGTGATCATATTATAAAGGTGAAAATTATACATTTTAGAGCACCTTTCTTTGAGGAATTGTATTGTAGCATTTTAAGCTTTAAGGGAAAATCAGCAGCATGTGAAAACCTAACTTCTTAATGCATCCCAGCTTCTTAGACTCACTCTCCAGTGAAACTGTAGGTAAAGCATTAGTCCTCAGATTGGGAAAATAAAGACACTTTGAAGCTTTATGCAGTCTGAAAGGATATTAAGTAGGCCAGATCTGCAGGGTGCAGCCGAAGCTTCTATAAAGTACAGTGCCCAAACATGCATCATTAAATGGTTGTATTAGCTTGGACTCTTGAACTTTCACAACATGAATTTATGTGAAGAGACAAATTTATTTAGTAGAAATGCAGAAGCAATTTCAAAATCTCAATCCCTGTCAGATTTATTTTAAAAGAAGTATGCTCCTCTTGCAGCAGGCCCTCAGCTTCTGAAAGTCACAGTCTAGGGCAGTCTCATCTCTGAATGTTTGGGAGCCAATAAGATGTATGCTCGAATATGATCGTTCTCTTCTCTCGAACAACATGGTCAAGGAGACTCTAATGTACATGAAGAAAACATATTTACTTGGAGGATTTTCAACTTCTCCTGAATTGGAGGAAGCAGACTCTTCTTTGGTCATCTTCCTACGTCTCTTGCAGTTAGCCATGACTATTAGGACTAGTGCTTATGTTTTTTTTGTATTTATGCAGTCTTTAGAGAGATGATTTGTCATAGCAGCTCCTCTGAGGGGAACCATGATTTACCTCTTGTGTGAGGCCATGAAAAGTTTAGCCGCTCCCTCATGGATTGCTTTGGTATGCTTATGCTTGAGGACAGATGCACAAGTTACTAACTTGTGTAACGATATATCTGTAAGAGACAGTAGTTAGTGATAGATTCCTTACCTTAGAATATCCCCAGGCGTCAGGCTGGATCCGGAAAGTTTTGCGTAGCAGTACCCTTGCGCGTCGGTAGGCGGCGTCGTGCGGCTCCGCGTCCGTCGTCGGCGTCGTGATCGCCGGGATGACGTCGCGGGCAGTACTTAGGCGCCGCCCCTGCGCGCTGACGTCAGTTCTGTACACGACTTTCCGCGCCAGGAACGCAGAGCCATGCAAGAAGCTGACACAGGTGTCTGAAAAATACTAGGGCCCTGAAAGGGATGTCCTTAACCCTAGAAATCAGTTCGCAGAACGGGGAGGATGGGTGGGCGGTAAGGAATCTATCACTAACTACTGTCTCTTACAGATATATCGTTACACAAGTTAGTAACTTGTGCATCTGAAAGAGACACGTTAGTGATAGATTCCTTACCTTAGAATAGATACCCCAGCAATACCAACCCCGGTGGTGGGTCTGCGAACAAAGATCAGACAAGGAAGTCCTGGAGGACAGAACGGCCAAAGAAGCCGTCCCTCCGGACCTGACTGTCAAGGCAGTAATGCTTTGTAAACGTGTGCAGCGAGGCCCACGTAGCTGCCTGACAGATAACCGGCAGCGGAACACCGCGGCCCAAGGCCGTGGTAGCAGCCGTTGCCCTGGTGGAATGGGCACGCAGCCCAACAGGAGGCTCCTTCTTAGCCAAAGAATAGCAGGTCTTGATGCACAAGGTAACCCAGCGGGAGATGGTCCTCTTGTGCACCGCCCGACCTTTTTTGGCGCCCACGTAGCCAACAAAGAGCTGGTCATCCACCCGGAAGTGTTTTGTGCGGTCAATATAGAAAGAGAGCGCACGTTTTGGGTCCAGACGGTGGAGCCTCTCTTCCTCTCTGGAAGGATGCGGAGGCGGAAAGAAGGTGGGCAAAGTGATGGTCTGCCCAATGTGGAAAGCAGTAACCACCTTTGGCAAGAAGGACGGACGCGTCCGAAGAACAACCTTGTCTGGATGAACAGACAGAAAGGGAGGTTTGCAAGATAGAGCCTGGAGCTCACTCACCCGCCGAGCGGAGGTGATGGCCACCAGAAAGGCTGTCTTCAGAGTCAGAAGACGAAGAGGACAGTTATGCAGAGGCTCAAAGGGAGCGCACATTAAAAGGTAAGAACCAAGTTCAAGTCCCACTGAGGCATTACAAACGGAACAGGAGGGAAGAGGTGAGTAATGCCTTTTAAGAACCTGTTAACAACAGGGGACTTGAAAAGGGAGGGCTGATCAGGGAGCCTGAGGAAGGCCGAGATAGCACAAAGATAACCCTTGATGGTACCCAGGGCAGAACCCTGTTGGGCCAGAGAGAGAAGGAACAGAAGGACCTCAGAAAGAGGGGCAGAAAGGGGATCCACAGCCTTCGCTGTGCACCATGCCACAAATTTGTTCCACCTGCAGGCGTATACCACCTTAGTGGAGGGACGCCTGGCTGCCAGAATCACATCACAAACTTCGGGAGGCAAGTCGAAAGGAATCAACTGCCGCCGCTCAATCTCCACGCAAGCAGGTGTAGACTGGACAGGTTCGGGTGGAGGACCGTCCCCTGCTGCTGCGACAGAAGATCCTCCCGAAGAGGCAGACGGATCGGGGGATCTATGCTCATATTGAGTAGCTCGGGATACCAAACTCTTCGAGCCCAGTCCGGAGCCACAAGAATGACTTGGGCCCGGTCGTGCCGAATCTTCTTCAACACTCTGGGTAGAAGTGGTATAGGCGGAAAGGCGTACAACAGACCGCAACTCCACTCGCGACGAAAAGCGTCGCCGAGCGAGTGCCGCCTTGGAAATTCCAACGCGCAGAACTGATGACATTGCGCGTTCTCTTCGGTGGCGAATAGATCTAACCAAGGCTCTCCCCACTGTAGAAAGAGTCCTTGCGCCACTTCCGAGTGAAGACGCCATTCGTGATCCATCATGCACCTGCGGCTGAGTTCGTCCGCCCTGGCGTTCAGAGAACCTGCCAGGTGTTGAACCATCAGGAACATGCCCTGATGTTCCAGCCATGTCCAGAGGCGCAGAGCCTCCTGACAAAGGGTCCAAGACCCCACCCCGCCCCTGTTTGTTGCAGTACCACATGGCGGTGGTGTTGTCTGTGAACACCTGCACTACCTTCCCTTTGACAGAGGGAAGGAATGCCTTGAGTGCAAGCCGGATCGCCCGGAGCTCCAGAAGGTTGATATGGAGCCGGGACTCCGCCGGAGACCAGAGGCCTCTGATCTCCGCCTCTCCCATGTGACCGCCCCATCCCAGAAGGGACGCGTCCGTCACAACTGTATGCTCTGGCTGGGGAAGGGAGAGGGATCTGCCCATGACCCATTGCCGGTTCGAGAGCCACCACTGCAACTGTTTTGCAGTCCCCTCCGAGATCTGGACGTGATCGGACAGGTTGCCCTGGTGCTGCGCCCACTGGAACTTCAGGTCCCACTGCAGAGCCCGCATATGCCATCTGGCATGATTGACCAGCAGGATGCAGGAGGCCATGAGGCCCAGCAGCCTCAGGGTCATCCGTACCGAAACCCAGGATAAAGGCCGAAAGATCGGAATCATAGCCTGAATATCCCGGACTCGCCGTTCGGGAGGAAAGGCCCGAAACTGCGCCGTGTCCAGAACTGCTCCGATGAAAAGGAGCTGTGGAGAAGGAATTAGATGCGACTTCGGCACATTGATGGAGAACCCCAGCGAGTGCAGGAGTTCGGCCGTAGTCTGGAGGTGGGAGACGACTGCCTGGGACGAGCCCGCCTTCAGCAGCCAGTCGTCGAGGTAGGGGAAGACTGAAACCCCTGCCCGGCGCAGATGAGCTGCGACCACCGCCATCACTTTCGTGAACACCCGAGGGGCACTGGTAAGGCCAAAGGGGAGCACGGTGATTTGAAAATGCTCGGGGCCTACCGTGAACCGAAGGTAACGCCGGTGGGCCGGCAGGACGGGGATGTGGAAATACGCGTCCTGCAAGTCCAACGCTACCAACCAGTCTCCAGGGTCGAGGGCAGTCAAGACCTGAGCTAGGGTGAGCATCTTGAACTTCTCCTTCCGGAGGAAGCGATTGACGTTCCGGAGGTCCAAGATAGGACGCATGTCCTCCTTGTCCTTTTGGGCACCAGAAAGTAGTGGGAGTAGCAACCACGCCCTACTTCTGGGGTCGGAACATGCTCGATGGCCCTCTTGGTCAAGAGGGCCGTGACTTCCTTCCGTAGAAGCACCAAGTGATCCCCTGACATGCGGTGGAATTGAGGTGGCATGGCTGGGGGTGGTCTCGAAGGGGAGGGAGTAGCCCCTTCGGACAATGTCCAAGACCCACCTGTCCGAGGTGATGGTGCGCCAGTGGGGAAGGTGATGGCGGACCCTGCCCTCTACTGGCGTGCCGTGCACCTGAAAGGAGGGACTAGGAGGGCTTGGAGGCCGCGGACGGGTTGGAGGTGGTGGCCTGACCCGCACGCTGGTTGCCCGATCCGCCACGGCGGAATCCACGTCCTCGGCCACGCGAAGACGCCTGCTGCGCGGGCCGGTGGCTGGGCTGCTGACGTGAAGGGGCGCCCCTACCGTGGCCACGATAGGGGCGAAAAGCAGAAGGCAGCGGAGGGCGTGTAGCAGAAAGGCCCAGGGACTTTGCAGTAGCCCGTGAGTCCTTAAAGCGCTCCAGCGCATGGTCTGCTTTGGACCCAAAAAGACCGACTCCATCAAAGGGCATGTCCATGAGAGTATTCTGGACATCCCCTGAAAAACCAGTGGTTCTCAGCCAGGCGTGGCGCCGGAGCGCCACCGTCGTTGCAATGGACCTGCCCAGCGAGTCGGCGGTGTCAAGGCCACAACGGATAGTGTATTTGGCCGCATCCCTCCCTTCCGCAATGGCGCGGGAAAGCAGTGCCTGGACCTCCTCAGGGCACTGGGGCAAAACATCCGCCACCGAATCCCACAGGGAGTGGGTATATCGGCCCAAAAGACAAGCGGTGTTAACGGACCGCAAGCCAGCACTGGAGGAAGAAAAACCTTTCTTCCCAAACTGATCCAGGCGTTTGGATTCCCTATCCGGAGGAGCGGTAGGGAAGGCGGTTTGGGAAGCGGAGGCTTGGACAACCAAGCTCTCAGGAGTGGGGTGGACAGAAAGAAACAGGGGTCGCCCGGAGCGGGGCGATGGCGTCGTGACACGTTCCGATCCACAGGAGCCCCTGTGTTGGGCTTGGACCAGGCGCCCAAAAGAACGTCAGTGAGGGCGTCGTTAAACGGCAGCACAGTCTCCGCAGAGGAGGCTGCCGGCTGAAGCACCTCTGTCAAGATGTTAGTCTTGACCGTCAAAGTAGGGAGCTGGAGACGTAAGGCCCCAGCAGCCCTACGCAACACCGTACCAAAATTGGCCCCCTCCTCCGTAGCCACGGGAGGAGACAGCATGCCAGTGTCAGGAGAAGTATCCAGACCACTGGCCTCCCCTAGACTCTCTGTCCAGTCCTCATCATACTGACAGTTGCGTGTCAGAGGGTCATCAGACCCCTCCCAGTCCTCCTGGTCCTCCTCTGGTTCAAAATAAGGAGGAGGAGGGACATTTGGGACCCAAGGTCCCATCGGCGCCGGAGCCGGCGTCGAGCGACGTCGCTCCGGGTCCATGTCCGGAGCCGGAAGGAACTGGGGGACGACGCCGCCCGGAGCCCAGGGCGGCGTCGAGAACGGCACCGGAGACATCGGCGCCGGCGGAGGTGTCGTGAGGTCGACCGGCGTCGATGGGGGTTGTGGAGCCGGGATCGAGGCCGGGGCCGAAGCCGGAGCCGGGATCGAGGCTGGAGGCTCGGGCGACGCCGGGGCCGGAGCCGCCGGCGACGCCGGAGCAACCCCATCAGGGCCCGCGGGGCCCGAAGGCGCACCGGAGGGGCCTGAAGGCCCGAAGAGGCGGGCCATGGCCGACAGGAACTCCTGTACCTTGGCCGGATCCGCCCCCGAACCCGGGAAGGGCGGGTATGACGGGGGCGACTCCACAGGCAAGTCCGGGGCCGCGGGGGCGGGGACGGTGCCGGGAGGGGCCTCAGCCGAGTCGCGAGACCGGCGAGGCGAAGTCCGAGAGCGACGATGCTTCTTGGACTTCTTGTGCTTAGACTTACCGGACGAAGAAGTCGACGACCGGTGTGCACTCCGCGAGCGACCCCTGGACCTCTCACGCGACCGGGGCTTCGCGGAGCCGAATGCCGGGCCTCGAGGAGCTTTCGAGACCGCTCTCGCAAAGCTTTCGGGTTGAGGGCCTGGCATTCGGGACAAGACTCGGTGTCGTGGCCTCGGCCGAGGCAGAAGAGACACTCCCAATGCGGGTCGGTGACGGACATCATCCGCGCACAGGCGCCGCATCGCTTGAAGCCGGGCATCCCTACGACACCGTAAAGTTGGAAAAACCAGTGAAAAAATCACCAAAAAGTATGGTCAAAAATTGACCAGGGCACTGCTCTTCCCGGATCTGCGCTTGCTGGCGCGGAAAAAGAAGAACTGACGTCAGCGCGCAGGGCGGCGCCTAAGTACTGCCCGCGACGTCATCCCGGCGATCACGACGCCGACGACGGACGCGGAGCCGCACGACGCCGCCTACCGACGCGCAAGGGTACTGCTACGCAAAACTTTCCGGATCCAGCCTGACGCCTGGGGATATTCTAAGGTAAGGAATCTATCACTAACGTGTCTCTTTCAGATAGGTAGCACATAACCCCAGGCGTGGCCCCTAAACATGAACATGATTTGATTAGATTAAAGTTCTTTCACAAACTAATATCAAACGGTGAAACATAAGAAGACATACACAAAGTGCTCAGATCAAAGTTCGAGCTTCGGGAAGAAGGAAAAGAGGGAAATAACCATAACAGCGGATAGGGAACATCATTTCAGGATTTTTAAGTCATTCAAGTCCAATTTACACTGATTTTGCGGTGTCATTAAAACCTGAGGATGACTTCAAATCTTGCCCTCTTGTGTTCTAGATTTTGACTAAGCAGTGGCCTCATATATCATAAGGTTTCTTCGGATAGCTCAATAAGCAGAAAAGGATTACCTCGTCAATCTCTAACTGCTCTTTGGATAGGATATACTTGATGCACAAGTTACTAACTTGTGTAACGATATATCTGTAAGAGACAGTAGTTAGTGACAGATTCCTTACCTTAGAATATCCCCAGGCGTCAGGCTGGATCCGGAAAGTTTTTGCGTAGCAGTACCCTTGCGCGTCGGTAGGCGGCGTCGTGCGGCTCCGCGTCCGTCGTCGGCGTCGTGATCGCCGGGATGACGTCGCGGGCAGTACTTAGACGCCGCCCCTGCGCGCTGACGTCAGTTCTGTACACGACTTTCCGCGCCAGGAACGCAGAGCCATGCAAGAAGCTGACATAGGTGTCTGAAAAATACTAGGGCCCTGAAAGGGATGTCCTTAACCCTAGAAATCAGTTCGCAGAACGGGGAGGATGGGTGGGCGGTAAGGAATCTGTCACTAACTACTGTCTCTTACAGATATATCGTTACACAAGTTAGTAACTTGTGCATCTGAAAGAGACACGTTAGTGACAGATTCCTTACCTTAGAATAGATACCCCAGCAATACCAACCCCGGTGGTGGGTCTGCGAACAAAGATCAGACAAGGAAGTCCCGGAGGATAGAACGGCCAAAGAAGCCGTCCCTCCGGACCTGACTGTCAAGGCAGTAATGCTTTGTAAACGTGTGCAGCGAGGCCCACGTAGCTGCCTGACAGATATCCTGCAGCGGAACACCGCGGCCTAAAGCTGTGGTAGCAGCCGTTGCCCTGGTGGAATGGGCACGCAGCCCAACAGGAGGCTCCTTCTTAGCCAAAGAATAGCAGGCTTTGATACACAAGGTCACCCAGCGGGAGATGGCTCTCTTGTGCACCGCCCGAACTTTTTTGGCGCCCACGTAGCCAACAAAGAGCTGGTCATCCACCCGGAAGTGTTGTGTGCGGTCGATATAAAAGGAAAGCGCACGTTTTGGGTCCAGACGGCGGAGCCTCTCTTCCTCTCTGGAAGGATGCGGAGGCGGAAAGAAGGTGGGCAAAGTGATGGTCTGCCCAATGTGGAAGGCAGTAACCACCTTTGGCAAGAAGGACGGACGCGTCCTAAGAACAACCTTGTCTGGATGGACAGACAGAAAGGGAGGTTTGCATGATAGAGCCTGGAGCTCACACACCCGCCGAGCGGAGGTGATGGCCACCAGAAAGGCTGTCTTCAGAGTCAGAAGACGAAGAGGACAGTTATGTAGAGGCTCAAAGGGAGCGCACATGAGAAAGGTAAGAACCAAGTTCAAGTCCCACTGAGGCATCACAAACGGAACAGGAGGGAAGAGGTGTGTAATGCCTTTTAGGAACCTGTTAACAACAGGGGACTTGAAAAGGGAGGGCTGATCAGGAAGCCTGAGGAAGGCCGAAATGGCACAAAGATAGCCCTTGATGATACCCAGGGCAGAACCCTGTTGGGCCAGTGAAAGGAGGAACAGAAGAACCTCAAAAGAGGGGCAGAGAGGGGATTCACAGCCTTTGCTGTGCACCATGCCACAAACTTGTTCCACCTGCAGGCGTATACCACCTTAGTGGAGGGACGCCTGGCTGCCAGAATCACATCACAAACTTCGGGAGGCAAGTCGAAAGGAATCAACTGCCGCCGCTCAATCTCCACGCAAGCAGGTGGAGGCTGGACAGGTTCGGGTGGAGGACCGTCCCCTGCTGCTGCGACAGAAGATCCTCCCGAAGAGGCAGACGGATCGGGGGATCGACGCTCATACTGAGTAGCTCGGGATACCAAACTCTTCGAGCCCAGTTCGGAGCCACGAGGATGACTTGGGCCCGGTCGCGCCGAATCTTCTTCAACACTCTGGGTAGAAGTGGTATAGGCGGAAAGGCGTACAACAGACCGCAACTCCACTCGCGACGAAAAGCGTCGCCGAGCGAGTGCCGCCTTGGAAATTCCAACGCGCAGAACTGATGACATTGCGCGTTCTCTTCGGTGGCGAATAGATCTAACCAAGGCTCTCCCCACTGTAGAAAGAGTCCTTGCGCCACTTCCGAGTGAAGACGCCATTCGTGATCCATCATGCACCTGCGGCTGAGTTCGTCCACCCTGGCGTTCAGGGAACCTGCCAGGTGTTGAACCATCAGGAACATGCCCTGATGTTCCAGCCATGTCCAGAGGCGCAGAGCCTCCTGACAGAGGGTCCACGACCCCACCCCGCCTTGTTTGTTGCAGTACCACATGGCGGTGGTGTTGTCTGTGAACACCTGCACTACCTTCCCTTTGATAGAGGGAAAGAATGCCTTGAGTGCAAGTCGGATCGCCCGGAGCTCCAGAAGGTTGATATGGAGCCGGGACTCCGCCGGAGACCAGAGGTCTCTGATCTCCGCCTCTCCCATATGACCGCCCCATCCCAGAAGGGACGCTTCCATCACAACTGTGTGCTCTGGCTGGGGAAGGGAGAGGGATCTGCCCATGACCCATTGCCAGTTCGAGAGCCACCACTGCAACTGTTTTGCAGTCTCCTCCGCGTTCTGGACGTGATCGGACAGGTTGCCCTGGTGCTGCGCCCACTGGAACTTCAGGTCCCACTGCAGAGCCCGCATATGCCATCTGGCATGATCGACCAGCAGGATGCAGGAGGCCATGAGGCCCAGCAGCCTCAGGGTCATCCGTACCGAAACCCAGGATAAAGGCTGAAAGATCGGAATCATAGCCTGAATATCCCGGACTCGCCGTTCGGGAGGATAGGCCCGAAACTGCGTCGTGTCCAGAACCGCTCCGATGAAAAGGAGCTGTGGAGAAGGAATCAGATGCGACTTCGGCACATTGATGGAGAACCCCAGCGAGTGCAGGAGTTCGGCCGTAGTCTGGAGGTGGGAGACGACTGCCTGGGACGAGTCCGCCTTCAGCAGCCAGTCATCGAGGTAGGGGAAGACTGGAACCCCTGCCCGGCGCAGATGAGCTGCGACCACCGCCATCACTTTCGTGAACACCCGAGGGGCACTTGTAAGGCCAAAGGGGAGCACGGTGAATTGAAAATGCTCGAGGCCTACCGTGAACCGCAGGTAACGCCGGTGGGAAGGCAGGACGGGGATATGGAAATAAGCGTCCTGCAAGTCCAACGCTACCAACCAGTCTCCAGGGTCGAGGGCAGTCAAGACCTGAGCTAGGGTGAGCATCTTGAACTTCTCCTTCCGGAGGAAGCGATTGACGTTCAGGAGGTCCAAGATAGGACGCATGTCCTCCTTGTCCTTTTTGGGCACCAGAAAGTAGTGGGAGTAGCAACCACGTCCTACTTCTGGGGTCGGAACTCGATGGCCCTCTTGGCCAAGAAGGCCGTGACTTCCTTCTGCAGAAGCATCAAGTGATCCCCTGACATGCGGTGGAATTGAGGTGGCATGGCTGGGGGGGTGGTCTCGAAGGGGAGGGAGTAGCCCCTTCGGACAATGTCCAAGACCCACCTGTCCGAGGTGATGGTACGCCAGTGGTGAAGGTGATGGCGGACCCTGCCCCCTACTGGCGTGCTGTGCACCGGAAAGGAGGGCTTGGAGGCCGCGGACGGGTTGGAGGTGGTGGCCTAACCCGCACGCTGGTTGCCCGAACCGCCACGGCGGTATCCACGTCCTCGGCCACACGAAGATGCTTGCTGCGCGGGCCGGTGGCTGGGCAGCTGACGTGACTGGGCGCCCCTTCCGTGGCCACGAAACGGGCGAAAAGCAGAGGTTAGCGGAGGGCGCACAACAGAAAGGCCCAGGGACTTGGCAGTAGCCCGTGAGTCCTTAAAACGCTCCAGCGCATGGTCTGCTTTGGAACCAAAAAGACCGACTCCATCAAAGGGCATGTCCATGAGTGTATTCTGGACATCACCCGAGAAACCAGTTGTTCTCAGCCAGGCGTGACGACGCAGCGCCACCGTCGTTGCAAGCGATCTGCCCAGCGAGTCGGCGGTATCAAGGGCACAACGTATGGTGTACTTTGCCGCATCCCTACCTTCCGCAATGGTGCGGGTAAGCAGTGTCTGGACCTCCTCAGAACACTGGGGCAAAACAGTCGCCACCGAATCCCACAGGGAGTGGGTATATCGGCCCAAAAGGCAAGCGGTGTTGACGGACCGCAAGCCAGCACTGGAGGAAGAAAAGCCTTCTTCCCAAATTGGTCCAGGCGTTTGGATTCCCTATCCGGAGGGGCGGTAGGGAAGGCGGTTTGGGAGGCAGAGGCTTGGACAACCAAGCTCTCGGGGTGGGATGTTGAGAGAGAAACAAGGGGTCGCCCGGAGCAGGGCGATGGCGTCGGGCCACGTTCCTATCCACAGGAGCCCCTGTGGTGGGCTTGGACCAGGCGTCCAAAAGAACGTCAGTCAGTGCATCATTAAACGGCAGCACAGTCTCCGTGGAGGAAGCTGCCGGCTGAAGCACTTCCGTCAGGAGATTAGTCCTGACAGCCACAGTAGGCAATTGGAGGTGCAAGGCTCCAGCTGCTCTACGCAACACCGTTGCAAAATTTGCTCCTTCCTCCGTAGCCACGGGAGGAGACAGCATGCCAGTGTCAGGGGAAGTGTCTAGACCACTGGCATCCCCAAGTTCCTCTGCCCAGTCCTGATCATACTCACACTGTTGTGTGAGAGGGTCTTCCGACCCCTACCAGCTCTCCTGGTCCTCCTCTGGTTCAAAATATGGAGGAGGAGGGACATTTGGGACCCAAGGTCTCATCGGCGCCGGAGCCGGCGTCGAGCGACGTCGGTCCGGCTCCATGTCCGGAGCCGGAGATAACCGGGGAACGACGCCGCCCGGAGCCCCGGACGGCGTCAGGAACGGCACCGGGGACATCGGCGGAGGCGTGGTTAGGTCAACCGGCGTCGATGGGGGTTGCGGTACCACCGGAGCCGGGATCGAGGCCGGGGCCGGAGCCGAGGCCGGGATCAAGGCTGGCGGGACAGGCGACGCCGGGACCGGAGTCGTCGGCGACGCCGGAGCAACCCCATCAGGGCCCGAAGGCGCACCGGAGGGACCTTGAGGCCCGAAGAGGCGGGCCATGGCCGACAGGAATTCCTGTATTTCGGCCGGAGTCGCCCCCGAACCCGGAAAGGACGGGTAATGCGGGGGCGGCTCCACAGGCACGTCCGGGGCCGCGGGGACGGTGCCGACAGGGGCCTCAGTCGAGTCGCGAGACCGGCGAGGCGAAGTCTTAGAGCGATGATGCTTCTTAGACTTTTTGTGCTTCGACTTACCCGAGGAGCGCGAAGACTTGGACTCAGACGACCGGCGGGGGCTCCGCGACCGGCCCTCGACCTCTCACGGGACCGGGGCTTGGTGCGGCGCGGAGCCGACTGCCGGACCTCGAGTAGCTTTCGAGACCGCTCTCGCAAAGCCTTCGGGTGAAGTTTCTGGCAGTCAGGGCACGACTTCGTGTCGTGGTCTCGGCCGAGACAGTAGAGACACTCTAAATGCGGGTCTGTGATCGACATCATTCGACCACAGACGTCGCATGGCTTGAAGCCGGGCATCCCTATCGACACCTAGGAGTCGAGAAGACTCGAAAAGAAACAGTGAAAAATTCACCAAAAATTTAGTCAAAAATTGACTAGGGCACTGCTCTTCCCGGATCTGCGCTTACTGGCGCGGAAAAAGAAGAACTGACGTCAGCGCGCAGGGGCGGCGTCTAAGTACTGCCCGCGACGTCATCCCGGCGATCACGACGCCGACGACGGACGCGGAGCCGCACGACACCGCCTACCGACGTGCAAGGGTACTGCTACGCAAAAACTTTCCGGATCCAGCCTGACGCCTGGGGATATTCTAAGGTAAGGAATCTGTCACTAACGTGTCTCTTTCAGATCTTATTTCCTCTGAGCGATTCGTAGTGGGGCAGTTTATCAGGAAATGGGATAATACTTCTGTGTTGCCACAGAAAACATTTGTCACAGGCTTTGGGTTTCTTCAGCACGGACATGAGAATAAAGGCATTGTTTCTTGCCATGGCTAATAGTCTCCTCTCTCTGAAGCTGGCCAGGATCTTTAGGTACAGCTGGGGATATTGTGAAATGACAAACAAACCAGAGAGACAAGCTGAATTAAAGTTTGCCAATTCTTTGTTCTAATCTTTCAGGTGAAGTATTAGGCAGGTTTTTGCTAAATCCAGTTTTCACCAAGAGGCCAGACTGTGGTTGCCAGGTGCCCGGATGAGGTCAGGTGTTTTGCTTTCTTCTCCCAGGACTTTGCATAGTTGGATATGGTCTACATTTTGAATTGTTCCTCCCATGCTTTGTCTACTAGCTCACTCCTGTTTGCTTTCAACCACTCTATGCCGTTTTTGATCAGCAATATTTCGAATCTGTCTGTAATGGAATTGAAGCCTATGTCACATTCCAGGGCAACTGGTGGGAAGCCTACTAAAAGTGTTAGAAGGTAATTCCAGAATTTCCTTTTTTTGGATTCTGATTTTGGCTGTGCTTTTGTCCAGGCCTCAGATTTCTGCTCCATACACAATGTGGCTTCCTACCAAAAGGATGCAGACCTATGGCATCTTGAACAAGGCTTAAAACCTGGAGATTTTGGAGGAGGCATGCTCAGGGAAAATGTGACAAAATCGTGGAAAATAATAAAGAGAAAATTGTGCTAGCAATCAATCCAGATCCAGAATCAACAAAGTCTTGAGGACACTGTCTGCAAGGACTTCCTACCTTAACAGCAGAGTCCAGATTTCCGTGCATCCTGGTATTCCTTTCCTACCAGCAGTCACAGTATTTTCATCTCCACATCTACCTTTGATTTGTTATGTACTGTTATCGCATAAATCAAGGAATTTCCTCTAAAATCAACTTCTTTTCTTTGCCTTGTGTCTACACTTTCAAGTTTGTGAAATTATCATGCTAATGTATGAAAAACATTTTAACAGCACACCACATTAAATAATATTGAAACAAACCCTTCTATTGTTCTTTGAGCTTATTGATGAATTATCTGTTTTGTGGACAATCGTTGAATGTGGCATACATTTTCAATGTGCTTTACATTAAAGTTCCACTTAAATGTGAATAGGTAGCTTATGCATTGTTAGTTAATGTGTTTAGCATATTTCACTCAGCTGACACTTGTATTTGCATGACATAGGCCACATAATTCAACACAATCTGTTATTGGATGTAAAATAGAAAGTTGCAAACAGCAACTTCAAAGACTAGGTTATATTAAATTTCGACAGAGGGTAATTGCAATTAAACTGTAAAATGCATTTTCATGAGAAAATAATCATCTTTACAAATTTACTTTACAGGGATTGGATTACATGAGCAAAGATGCTTATCAGACTATTTGGAGGAGTTGACAAGGATTACTGCAGGTTACAAACCTACCTGGAAGATTATTGATGTAACCTCCATCCATCAATAGATGCCCATCTTTTGGATCACACAGTGGTGGCATATACCCAGAGAGAGACATACTGGAACGGACATACCTCCAAAGGGAACCTGAGAAAAATAGATGGGTGAAAAAGCACAAATATTTAAACAGTGAAGCATCCTTTGAATGCAATTTTTTATACATATGTACTTATGGGAGAAGGGGTTGATAATCCGTACAGTACCTATTCAGAAGATCACAATTTGAAACCAGTAAGTACCATCAAGGAGATGGCTGCTCTGCACCTGTACAGAGCCTTTCCCCTAGATCAGACCACATGACGACAGTACTCCTTTCTGATAAAGTGATTGTTCCCCCTAGAAACGCACCTCTGCTGTTCACTTTACTGTCACCATAGAGACCTCAGTGGCTGTGCAGATCTCACAAACCTGTATTGACATCCGTGATTCCTGGTTACAGCTTCTATGGGAAGTTTGCAGTTTACTTTCTGACCAGAAGTTGAGCTGCTGATGTGTTTGAGAATGAGGCATGATGGTACAGATCCAGAGGTCGATTGCTGCATGCAGGGAATGTATGGGTGCATACAAAGGCAAGAGTGGTGCAGAATGAATGCAGCAGTCATCCGATTCCTAACATGTTAAGAGAAACATCCTCAATCTAATTGGTTTTGTGCATCCAAAAGTATATTGGCTCACCTTCACGTGCCAAATGCATTCTATGGCGGCTATCCTAACTTTTAGGCTGCTGACAAAGATTCATCTAGCTATTGGATCATGTATGGTAGACTTTGATGTCTTCCCCTTTCATGCCGCTTCTACTGAAATCCAATGAAAAACACAAACTGTTCTGTGTGTGTATGTAAGACCAAAAGTTGTGACCTACCTTCAGTCGCAATCCCTAATTGTTTAATAAAGAAACCTTCCATAAGACTTTGAAAACGTATGCATGAGTAATACCCTCTCGGCACACTATATTTATACACAGTGGGTACAATAACAGGTATTTGCAATATTTAGATTGCATACTGGACTAAAAGTAACAAAGCTTTCAATGCAGCAAATCAAGTGAAATGAAAAACTTTAATTTTGTAAATGGGTGAATTATTTACTGTTTTAATGATTTGGTCACTGAAGTATATATGCCAGTCCAACCAATTGGTTACTCATTGACCTGTTAAATCAGGTGGTTGTACTAATGATAACAAGCTTCTTGAAGACAAGCATGCTACCTTCCCAAAGTGCCTCTCCGTGACAGACTCATACAGCTTAGTCTAACAGACAAATGATTCATGATCAAGATCATCGCTGCTTCCTGCACCGGATCTCCTTAAAACATGTGTAACACACCTCTTCTGAAATCTACAGTAGTGGAAGCAGAAAATCATAGGTGGTCATTGAGCTAGGTTAAAAAGATGCCAATACAAAACCAGCTATTGCCTGTAGGAAGTCACTCCTGAGAAAGAGAGGCATAGCGTGTGGAGTACTGAAAGTTCCAGTACCCCATGCACTTGTTACTTCACACACACCAACTGCTGCTATACATCAAATGCAACCCCCAACCAGATTTGCGTGCACAACTTCTCTCATCAGGCTACCTCTCCACAAAGTCGTCAGGAGGAAAGTTTTAAACTCAGCACTGTGCTCAGATGACTAGGAAAAAGTAGACTGACATGTTGAGGTGAATATGGACTACTCTTCTGAGAGGATCTTGCTTAAGATTCTAGGAAGAGCATTCAGGTTAAAGGGCTTTATTTTCTATCGATACTGCTGATCCTGATCCCTGTAACAAATCTGAGACATCACCCATGACCACGCACAAAGTACCTACTCAACCAACTCTCTCTAGCACAATCATCAAGCTACAGCTCACAGGAGGAGAAAGAGAAATCGAAATGTGTTTTGAAGAAATAGCTCAGATTACCGAAGGACACAACTGGTCCAAAATGCATCGGAATGTAATGAAAGTGTTGCAATACAAATCAACACATAAGATCTAAATTCAAAATTAAGAAAGCATATTTGAACTTGAAGAGTTCTATAATTCCGGATCACAAAATATACCTTTAATAAGGATTCAAAATAGAAGAACAAATTGATTGAAATTAGCATAACAATTGATCAAAAGTTTGAGAAGGTATAATTAGACTACCTTAAAATTCAATGGCAGTGCGGGGAGGGGGCGGAGTTGTCGTCGGGGTATGTGGTCTTGGACTGGCTGACCTACCCACTAAGAACGTCAAAAATCAAACTAAGGTGATTATGTTTTTTATTAGATTGAGAGAAGAAGTGGTAACAAAGACAACCACTTACTCAAATAAGTTACATCTCTAATGACTTTTCAGGTGTGAATTAAAAAAACAAGTACATTTATAAGTATGGAGCACTCTCAAAACCTGCTTGGGGGGCCACAGGGCACACAGGTGCTACTGTGCCCCAAACGTGGTGGATACGATTGTTTGCTACTATTGTGTCCTGGGGTCTGTCCTACAATGGATTTGCTTAACTGGACCACGGCAATACTTTGTACACTTGACTCAGTGTAGTGAGGGCGAGCAGTCCAAGGATTCTCAGGGAGGTAGTATGGGAGGCAAGAGATCAGAAATCAACAATCAACAAACAGGCAATTACTTATTGTCCAGCCCAATGTATGTCTTTTTAGTAAAATCATGTACTTTAATATGTAGTTAAATGATCAAATATAGGATTGGATCCGTGGTTGTGTCCACTGTAAATGCTACACCCCCTGCTGCAGTATTAACTTCTCATCAGTGTGACCCCAGCAGTGTCCCCGTACTCTCTGACAGAGGTATGACTGAGGCACAGGTGCAGGTTAGGTCACTGTTGAGCCCCATTAGGTTCAAATGCACAACTCTGTCAATTCTTACTCTAGGTTTAATATGGACCGAAAGTGTCAAGTATTTCAGCTCAATTTCCTCAGAGCACTTCTTAGTCCTTTGTTCCAGTCATGGTGAAAGTTGTGCAATGATTTCGCAGCTTGGTTGCTGTGATGGGTGCAGCAGCCTCTTCTCAACGCACGCATTGAAAGACAGTTGCAGTGCAGACAGACGTTATGGCTCCTCCAACAGTTGCAGCTCTTCAGACAGTCCAGCTCCACTGAGCGGCGATTCGTCAACGTTATTGGGCGATCGCAATTCAGCATGTCCAGGGTCTTGGTATGGCTTCTCCAGCAGATGAGACCTACAGGTTCACTAGCATCCTTCAGCAGAGATGTAGTTGCAGCCTCCCAGGCTGGCCAGGCTCCAATCAGCAGTGTCACATCTTTTTTGTTGTGTGTCAGCAGCAGCACCAGCTCACATACTGCAACAGCTGACCAAGGCCATGGTCACACTCTAGTTGGTGAAGTTTTTGGGGGCAGTTCTCTGCTAGAACACTGCAGAGAGATCAGGAGCCCTACACACACTATGATGTTCCTGACTTTGCTCTCCATTACAGTCTGCTTTTTCTGGTTGTTGCTCATGGCAGGAACAAGCTTGAAGTATCCTCCTGGACAGTCACTACTCCTGCAAGGCTGAGCACTCTCCTTCTTCCTCTCAGAAGTAAACTCCTTTTAGGCACTAGGCAGATCCTCGGCTTCTCCAGCTGAAAGTGCTGACTTCTCCTCACCTCTTGCCCTCTGGATATCAGTCAGTCACCAGTCCTGGTTACATAGCAAATTTTCAAGTACTCTGCGGAATACTCCATTTCTTGGTCTAGACGAAATTGGGACTGAAACAAAGTGGGGTGGTTTGGATTCCACTTTTATACACATTTTCTAGACGGGAGATGTTGATCCACTATCTCAAACTTCAGAACTGGTTTGAGGCGGTTCTTCTCAAAAATGTTACTACTCAGGCGATCTCAAGATGCAGCCTTTACGTAAAGAGATGCTATTCATAGAACAGACAGTCAAAAGAGCAGGCCTGACATAGAAACTTCCTCACCTTGAACAAAAGAAACTGGAGTCCTAACCTTCATCCTTAGCATACACCCAATGACATTACTCAGGAAGAACTAATCAGCAGTCCCTTACTAAGTCTTCATAGAATTCTAAAGGTAGGCCTGTCTCCGTTCTCTTCACTTTTGTGTCTGGATCTCCACCTAATAGCCACAGGATGCAGGCAATACACATCCACTGTCTGCAGGAGCTGTCCTGATCCTACATCATGCGCCATGCTAAACCATGGGCATACAAAATGGATCCAACTGGTTACAGTACTCAGAAACACAAGCACAGTGTCCTACCACTAAGCACTTATCATAGGTTCACTGTACATGCACAAGCACTTGACATACACATGGAACGTCACAGTAAAATTCTGGGTTTCACATAGCAGCCGAACTCTAAAAATCACAAAACATGGTATGCTGTGAACACTCCAGTATATGCTACACCCAGGACAAATTTGACTCCCACAACCTCAGTCTAGTACTTGCGCAACATTTGAATGCATACACAGTGGAGGGCTGCAATTCCTCACCTTAATGCAGAGGACAGGGGCACTGACCTCACATTGGGTACAGGAAAAAGAGCAGCGTGACGACCTCACCGATAATCAGTCATGGAGAGGTTCTCATACAAAGGTAGCAGACAAGTGCATTGCCTTCAGGGACTTCTCCCAGAACGAACATAGGGTGGGCTGGGCAGCACAGCGCTTGCAGGCTCCTAGTCTCTGCAAGATCATTATTTCCTACCTTCTCACTGCAAGTGAATGCTGAACCTCTCTTCAGTCTGCAGAGGTCATCTCCAAGTAGGGTGGCTCACCTACTGGGTCCTTCAGCAGCAGAGATTCTCCCTCAGATTTGGGGGTACAGACTTTAACCATAAAAAGGGGCCAGTTAAGCTTTCTATCTGTGGAACTCAACATTTTTTCTACACTAGTCCATATATCTCCCTGATATCAAAATGTGAATGCTGGATATGTTGCAGTGGTTTGCTTTTAGGCAGTCCGAACAGCAAGTGCCCCCATTCAACTGTATAGTCCTATTCAAAGTTATTCCCAACCCATTGGGCGGAACCATAGAACTTGAAGCACGTGTGCTACATCTCCATGGCAACCAGTTTCAGGTAAAATTGTTCTTCTGTCGTATATATTGCAACAGTTCTCTTCAGCAGTGCAAAGCATAGAATGATATAGGGAAGGCAGCCCATATTCACTGCACGAGGTCTGCAGCATGGTCATGATTTTTGGTCATTCATTATGTAAGTGTTGCTCTGGCCAGGTCGCACACTAACCTGCTGGAACCAGTTTGGTCAGCACCAGTGGATGAAATGTGTATCTCTTTATCCTAATTTCAAAATTTGTGTTCAAGCCAGACATTCTAGAGGGGAAGAGGAGTGATTGGAACAGTGCAGGAACAGAGGGGCATGCAGGGAACTACATGGTTACTTACCTATAGGAGTAGTTTTGCAGCTTAAAGTCTTTCCTTTTTTTTTTTTTTTTGAATGGGCATCGTCGACCATTTCGTGCTATGTCGCTCCTCAATGATGTCAATATATGCCCTGGAAGATTCAGTGTGTCGCCGCCCTGTTCAGATTCTTTTTATCTGGTGGCTTAATATCTGTAGCTTCCTTTGTGTTTGCTTAGTTATTCTCTCCTCCCGGTTGCAAATTCTTGCACTCGTTTTCTGGCAAAAGTCTTCAAGCTCAGAATACCCCAACAGTTAAGTAACCATTTCATTTTGTAGCATACATTTCTCTGGATTCACATGCTGTGCATAGATCATTTAGCGATGTCCCCTTTTCCTGTGGGAGGTTGGGTAGAGAACGAGTTTGTGTTTGGAAACAGGTGTTTAAGTAGCTTTTGTCCCACCTGTGCTTTTTTGTTTGCTTGTATGTCGACCCAGTAATGTTTGTTGAAGGTATGTATGAAGGATCATGTGGCACCCCGAAACATTAGCTATGATAGAGAGTGTTGCCCCCTTCTCCTCGTGGAATGTGCTCTTGTTGTCTCGTGGTCTCTCTTCTAGTGTCACTCCTTCCGCTGTACAACATCTTTGTTTTGTCTGAATTATTGACCTTGCTATCGTTTCCTTGGTCAGTGGTGACCCCTTGGAACCTGCAGCGAATGAAATGAAGAACTAGATGGTCTTCCTGATTGTCTTTGTTTCCAGAATGTAGTACATCACGGCCTTCCTGAAGTCCAGGGTGTGTATGGCATGTTCTGCATGGGATTTCTGTTGCTGGAAGAACCCGGGCAGTTGTATTGCTTGATTGACATGGAAGTGTGATACCACCTTGGGCAGGAAATTAGGATTAGTTCTCTTTACAATCCTGCCCTTATGGATTTGAATGCATAGTTCTTGTATGTATTTAAGCAGGACCAAGACTGATTTGGGTCTAACCTGAGGTGGTATTGCAGCAAAAAGATTGATGGTTTGTATTGCTTCCCCGAGTGAATGCAGGAGTTTGATTATTGGAAGCATTCCTCCCATTAGCTTTTGTGTATTTCTTGCACTATAAGTGTATATAGCTCATTCACTCTGCGTAGAGACGTTATGGCTACCAGGAAGTCATTTTCCAAGGTGAGGAATTACAGCTCTGCACTATGCATGGGTTCAATGTGTGGCTTTATAAGTTGCATAAGTACCAGATTGCGGTTTTGTAGAGGCAAATTTGTCCTGTTATTACCTGGATTCTCTTTTTGAACAGGAAGGCTCTATCGTGTCTCGAGTCTAGACTGGAAACTTGGAAAATATTTTCCCTTTCCAGTTCCGTGGATGATTTTTCCTTGTTGATGAAGAAGCCAAGACTGCACAGTGTTTTCATGACATTGTATGTATTGTTTTAGCAGTGCCGGTATGATTTTGCTTTTGTCAACCAGACATCTCGAAAAGGGTAAGCTTTGATTCCCTTCCTAATTAGATGAGCTGCCACAGTGGCGGATTACTTTGTGAATACTCTGGGTGCAGGTTTTTATCCCGAACGGTAGCACCGAGAACTGGTAGTGAACTTTGTCAACCATGAATCTTAAGAACTTTCTGTGCCCCTTGTTTATTGACACATATAGATACACATCCCTGAGATCTACTGTTGTCATGGAACCCCCTTTCCTGAGGAGTGGAATGACTTCTTGATAGGGTTAGACTGGGCCATAGAAACATATCTACTTTTGGTACTAGGAAGTAGACTATAAACTACCTGTTCTTTTTCTGTTATTGATACTCTTTCTACAGCCTTCATCTATAGCAGGACGGTAAATTCCTTTTCAAGTGAATGGTATCCCTACTGCTTTGGGGTTTCGCTCTTAATTTGTTGCTGGGCGGTGGTTTTAAAAACTTTATACAATATCTGTTGCAGATTATAGTGCATACCCTCAAGTAGGAGGTGATATTTTACCCTTCCCAATGGAATCCTGTGATTCTCCTTTCTACTGGTGTTAGATATGTAAGGGTTATCGCTTTACAAAGACACTTGCCAGTGTCTCCAGCACCTCTAGGTGCTGTACCTCTTCAACATACCCTTCCTCAAAAGGGCAGTTTTTGTGCTTGTGTGTACTGCTACTGTGCCACTGTGCTGTGGCTGGGCTGTTGCACCCAAACAATGTATGCGGTATAGCTGTTTGTGAGCCCCCCATGGGGTCACACTCCTTTATGGTGTGACTCCACCACTGAATTGGCCTCTGAACTGTTGCACGCCCATGGACTTTCCTGATGCACAAGTTACTAACTTGTGTAACGATATATCTGTAAGAGACAGTAGTTAGTGATAGATTCCTTACCTTAGAATATCCCCAGGCGTCAGGCTGGATCCGGAAAGTTTTGCGTAGCAGTACCCTTGCGCGTCGGTAGGCGGCGTCGTGCGGCTCCGCGTCCGTCGTCGGCGTCGTGATCGCCGGGATGACGTCGCGGGCAGCACTTAGGCGCCGCCCCTGCGCGCTGACGTCAGTTCTGTACACGACTTTCCGCGCCAGGAACGCAGAGCCATGCAAGAAGCTGACACAGGTGTCTGAAAAATACTAGGGCCCTGAAAGGGATGTCCTTAACCCTAGAAATCAGTTCGCAGAACGGGGAGGATGGGTGGGCGGTAAGGAATCTATCACTAACTACTGTCTCTTACAGATATATCGTTACACAAGTTAGTAACTTGTGCATCTGAAAGAGACACGTTAGTGATAGATTCCTTACCTTAGAATAGATACCCCAGCAATACCAACCCCGGTGGTGGGTCTGCGAACAAAGATCAGACAAGGAAGTCCTGGAGGACAGAACGGCCAAAGAAGCCGTCCCTCCGGACCTGACTGTCAAGGCAGTAATGCTTAGTAAACGTGTGCAGCGAGGCCCACGTAGCTGCCTGACAGATAACCGGCAGCGGAACACCGCGGCCCAAGGCCGTGGTAGCAGCCGTTGCCCTGGTGGAATGGGCACGCAGCCCAACAGGAGGCTCCTTCTTGGCCAAAGAATAGCAGGTCTTGATGCACAAGGTAACCCAGCGGGAGCCGGTCCTCTTGTGCACCGCCCGACCTTTTTGGCGCCCACGTAGCCAACAAAGAGCTGGTCATCCACCCGGAAGTGTTTTGTGCGGTCGATATAGAAGGAGAGCGCACGTTTTGGGTCCAGACGGTGGAGCCTCTCTTCCTCTCTGGAAGGATGCGGAGGCGGAAAGAAGGTGGGCAAAGTGATGGTCTGCCCAATGTGGAAAGCAGTAACCACCTTTGGCAAGAAGGACGGACGCGTCCGAAGAACAACCTTGTCTGGATGAACAGACAGAAAGGGAGGTTTGCAAGATAGAGCCTGGAGCTCACTCACCCGCCGAGCGGAGGTGATGGCCACCAGAAAGGCAGTCTTCAGAGTCAGAAGACGAAGAGGACAGTTATGCAGAGGCTCAAAGGGAGCGCACATTAAAAAGGTAAGAACCAAGTTCAAGTCCCACTGAGGCATTACAAACGGAACAGGAGGGAAGAGGTGAGTAATGCCTTTTAAGAACCTGTTAACAACAGGGGACTTGAAAAGGGAGGGCTGATCAGGGAGCCTGAGGAAGGCCGAGATAGCACAAAGATAACCCTTGATGGTACCCAGGGCAGAACCCTGTTGGGCCAGAGAGAGAAGGAACAGAAGGACCTCAGAAAGAGGGGCAGAAAGGGGATTCACAGCCTTTGCTGTGCACCATGCCACAAATTTGTTCCACCTGCAGGCGTATACCACCTTAGTGGAGGGACGCCTGGCTGCCAGAATCACATCACAAACTTCGGGAGGCAAGTCGAAAGGAATCAACTGCCGCCGCTCAATCTCCACGCAAGCAGGTGTAGACTGGACAGGTTCGGGTGGAGGACCGTCCCCTGCTGCTGCGACAGAAGATCCTCCCGAAGAGGCAGACGGATCGGGGGATCTATGCTCATATTGAGTAGCTCGGGATACCAAACTCTTCGAGCCCAGTCCGGAGCCACAAGAATGACTTGGGCCCGGTGGTGCCGAATTTTCTTCAACACTCTGGGTAGAAGTGGTATAGGCGGAAAGGCGTACAACAGACCGCAACTCCACTCGCGACGAAAAGCGTCGCCGAGCGAGTGCCGCCTTGGAAATTCCAACGCGCAGAACTGATGACATTGCGCGTTCTCTTCGGTGGCGAATAGATCTAACCAAGGCTCTCCCCACTGTAGAAAGAGTCCTTGCGCCACTTCCGAGTGAAGACGCCATTCGTGATCCATCATGCACCTGCGGCTGAGTTCGTCCGCCCTGGCGTTCAGAGAACCTGCCAGGTGTTGAACCATCAGGAACATGCCCTGATGTTCCAGCCATGTCCAGAGGCGCAGAGCCTCCTGACAAAGGGTCCAAGACCCCACCCCGCCCTGTTTGTTGCAGTACCACATGGCGGTGGTGTTGTCTGTGAACACCTGCACTACCTTCCCTTTGACAGAGGGAAGGAATGCCTTGAGTGCAAGCCGGATCGCCCGGAGCTCCAGAATGTTGATATGGAGCCGGGACTCCGCCGGAGACCAGAGGCCTCTGATCTCCGCCTCTCCCATGTGACCGCCCCATCCCAGAAGGGACGCGTCCGTCACAACTGTATGCTCTGGCTGGGGAAGGGAGAGGGATCTGCCCATGACCCATTGCCGGTTCGAGAGCCACCACTGCAACTGTTTTGCAGTCCCCTCCGAGATCTGGACGTGATCGGACAGGTTGCCCTGGTGCTGCGCCCACTGGAACTTCAGGTCCCACTGCAGAGCCCGCATATGCCATCTGGCATGATTGACCAGCAGGATGCAGGAGGCCATGAGGCCCAGCAGCCTCAGGGTCATCCGTACCGAAACCCAGGATAAAGGCCGAAAGATCGGAATCATAGCCTGAATATCCCGGACTCGCCGTTCGGGAGGATAGGCCCGAAACTGCGTCGTGTCCAGAACTGCTCCGATGAAAAGGAGCTGTGGAGAAGGAATTAGATGCGACTTCGGCACATTGATGGAGAACCCCAGCGAGTGCAGGAGTTCGGCCGTAGTCTGGAGGTGGGAGACGACTGCCTGGGACGAGCCCGCCTTCAGCAGCCAGTCGTCGAGGTAGGGGAAGACTGAAACCCCTGCCCGGCGCAGATGAGCTGCGACCACCGCCATCACTTTCGTGAACACCCGAGGGGCACTTGTAAGGCCAAAGGGAGCACGGTGAACTGAAAATGCTCGGGGCCTACCGTGAACCGAAGGTAACGCCGGTGGGCCGGCAGGACGGGGATGTGGAAATACGCGTCCTGCAAGTCCAACGCTACCAACCAGTCTCCAGGGTCGAGGGCAGTCAAGACCTGAGCTAGGGTGAGCATCTTGAACTTCTCCTTCCGGAGGAAGCGATTGACGTTCCGGAGGTCCAAGATAGGACGCATGTCCTCCTTGTCCTTTTTGGGCACCAGAAAGTAGTGGGAGTAGCAACCACGCCCTACTTCTGGGGTCGGAACATGCTCGATGGCCCTCTTGGTCAAGAGGGCCGTGACTTCCTTCCGTAGAAGCACCAAGTGATCCCCTGACATGCGGTGGAATTGAGGTGGCATGGCTGGGGGTGGTCTCGAAGGGGAGGGAGTAGCCCCTTCGGACAATGTCCAAGACCCACCTGTCCGAGGTGATGGTGCGCCAGTGGGGAAGGTGATGGCGGACCCTGCCCCCTACTGGCGTGCCGTGCACCTGAAAGGAGGGACTAGGAGGGCTTGGAGGCCGCGGACGGGTTGGAGGTGGTGGCCTGACCCGCACGCTGGTTGCCCGATCCGCCACGGCGGAATCCACGTCCTCGGCCACGCGAAGACGCCTGCTGCGCGGGCCGGTGGCTGGGCTGCTGACGTGAAGGGCGCCCTACCGTGGCCACGATAGGGGCGAAAAGCAGAAGGTAGCGGAGGGCGTGTAGCAGAAAGGCCCAGGGACTTTGCAGTAGCCCGTGAGTCCTTAAAGCGCTCCAACGCATGGTCTGCTTTGGACCCAAAAGACCGACTCCATCAAAGGGCATGTCCATGAGAGTATTCTGGACATCCCCTGAAAAACCAGTGGTTCTCAGCCAGGCGTGGCGCCGGAGCGCCACCGTTGTTGCAATCGACCTGCCCAGCGAGTCGGCGGTGTCAAGGCCACAACGGATAGTGTATTTGGCCGCATCCCTTCCTTCCGCAATGGCGCGGGAAAGCAGTGCCTGGACCTCCTCAGGGCACTGGGGCAAAACATCCGCCACCGAATCCCACAGGGAGTGGGTATATCGGCCCAAAAGACAAGCGGTGTTAACGGACCGCAAGCCAGCACTGGAGGAAGAAAAACCTTTCTTCCCAAACTGATCCAGGCGTTTGGATTCCCTATCCGGAGGAGCGGTAGGGAAGGCGGTTTGGGAAGCGGAGGCTTGGACAACCAAGCTCTCAGGAGTGGGGTGGACAGAAAGAAACAGGGGGTCGCCCGGAGCGGGGCGATGGCGTCGTGACACGTTCCGATCCACAGGAGCCCCTGTGTTGGGCTTGGACCAGGTGCCCAAAAGAACGTCAGTGAGGGCGTCGTTAAACGGCAGCACAGTCTCCGCAGAGGAGGCTGCCGGCTGAAGCACCTCTGTCAAGATGTTAGGCTTGACCGTCAAAGTAGGGAGCTGGAGACGTAAGGCCCCAGCAGCCCTACGCAACACCGTACCAAAATTGGCCCCCTCCTCCGTAGCCACGGGAGGAGACAGCATGCCAGTGTCAGGAGAAGTATCCAGACCACTGGCCTCCCCTAGACTCTCTGTCCAGTCCTCATCATACTGACAGTTGCGTGTCAGAGGGTCATCAGACCCCTCCCAGTCCTCCTGGTCCTCCTCTGGTTCAAAATAAGGAGGAGGAGGGACATTTGGGACCCAAGGACCCATCGGCGCCGGAGCCGGCGTCGAGCGACGTCGCTCCGGGTCCATGTCCGGAGCCGGAAGGAACTGGGGACGACGCCGCCCGGAGCCCAGGGCGGCGTCGAGAACGGCACCGGAGACATCGGCGCCGGCGGAGGTGTCGTGAGGTCGACCGGCGTCGATGGGTGTTGTGGAGCCGGGATCGAGGCCGGGGCCGAAGCCGGAGCCGGGATCGAGGCCGGAGGCTCGGGCGACGCCGGGGCCGGAGCCGCCGGCGACGCCGGAGCAACCCCATCAGGGCCCGCGGGGCCCGAAGGCGCACCGGAGGGGCCTGAAGGCCCGAAGAGGCGGGCCATGGCCGACAGGAACTCCTGTACCTTGGCCGGATCCGCCCCGAACCCGGGAAGGGCGGGTATGACGGGGGCGACTCCACAGGCAAGTCCGGGGCCGCGGGGACGGTGCCGGGAGGGGCCTCAGCCGAGTCGCGAGACCGGCGAGGCGAAGTCCGAGAGCGACGATGCTTCTTGGACTTCTTGTGCTTAGACTTACCGGACGAAGAAGTCGACGACCGGTGTGCACTCCGCGAGCGACCCCTGGACCTCTCACGCGACCGGGGCTTCCGCGGAGCCGAATGCCGGGCCTCGAGGAGCTTTCGAGACCGCTCTCGCAAAGCTTTCGGGTTGAGGGCCTGGCATTCGGGACAAGACTCGGTGTCGTGGCCTCGGCCGAGGCAGAAGAGACACTCCCAATGCGGGTCGGTGACGGACATCATCCGCGCACAGGCGCCGCATCGCTTGAAGCCGGGCATCCCTACGACACCTTAAAGTTGGAAAAACCAGTGAAAAAATCACCAAAAAGTATGGTCAAAAATTGACCAGGGCACTGCTCTTCCCGGATCTGCGCTTGCTGGCGCGGAAAAAGAAGAACTGACGTCAGCGCGCAGGGCGGCGCCTAAGTGCTGCCCGCGACGTCATCCCGGCGATCACGACGCCGACGACGGACGCGGAGCCGCACGACGCCGCCTACCGGCGCGCAAGGAGTACTGCTACGCAAAACTTTCCGGATCCAGCCTGACGCCTGGGGATATTCTAAGGTAAGGAATCTATCACTAACGTGTCTCTTTCAGATTCACTGTCCAACTTCATCCTCTGAAGTGCCTCATCCACTACTGTTCCGAAGAGAGTTTCTCAGATGAAGGGCCTGTTCACTACTACCGCCTACACCTCCTGATTGAACTCCAACACTCTTAGCCAGGTATGCATCCTCAATGTGGTCCTCGTGCACAGCGGTCTGCAGCATCCAGGACTCACTTCAGGCTGTTGTTGGCAATTGCCTTCCCATCTTGGATGATGGATTTTCCCCTACTTTAAAATTGCTCAGGGGAGTGCTGTAAAAGACGCTCCACCCCCTCCCAATGTTGATGAGCATTCTGATTTTAGAGCACCTTGAGACCCTCATGGGTGAGTAGCAGTGATATCAAGCCCTTGATTGTTTGATTGATTGAGAGTGCATTGGAGTTGGTGGTTCTCCACTGGACCACTACAGAGTATTCCATTATTCTGCCCACCATGTGAAAACACTTAAACTCTCTATCAGGAGGTGGGCCCACTTATGCTAGAGAGTTTGCTTATTTACAAGCCATGAATACAATAACAGAATCAGCAGTCACTGAACACCTGATGTAGGCGGAGTCTTGTGTGGAATGACAATTTTTTCGTCACACAAAATTACCACCTTTTCTGTAGCTGATTCTTTGAAGACTTCCCTTCCCCAGCATACTTGGGAGCACTCATAGGAACTAGCTCTTCCACTGTGATAGTACCAGGGTTTCCAGCAGGAAGCAGGATTCCCCTTGTTTCTTCTCTAGCCTGAAGCTGTAGGGGTCCACCACCCGCTTCACCACCGAATTGTACACTGAGATGTCGTCTGGTGTTGAGGACCTCAAGTGGTGTGTGTCTTTACCCTCCTGAGGTGAGTCTACGTTGACATCCTGCCAGTCTGCTGAGATATCAGCCTCAAACATCCTTCTTAATCATCTTCGAAGACTACCTCCTCCTGCTCTTCTGCCAGCGATGATGATGTTGGTAGCTCTAGCTCTGGTTCTTCGGTCTTGACCTAGACTTTTTTCTTTCAAGGGACAGAGCAGGAGCTTATATCCCCTAAAAGAGTCAAACTCCTTTTTTCTCTTTATTAAGGCTCAATTTTGACCTTGCGTCAAATGCTTCCTTTATGCCGTCGGCTGCAAGTGTCTTTTTGGCACCTAAATGTCCCCCTCGGGGTCGACTTCTCCCTCTAATGCTCACGATCACCTTTCAGAGTTGAGGTTGGTTCTGAGAGTTTGCCTCCTGCTGTATTCTTTTGCTTAGATCCAAGGGGCTCTTTGGGCCTTAGTTTGCCCTCTGCCAATACTGATTTGGAAGTCAAGGAAGACTTATGTTTGGAGTCCAACCCATTCGGCTCTCTCCCCGATCTCCCCTGGGGTACCTTGTGTTTACATTCTTCAATATATTTCGACAACTGTCTTTTCAGCACCTTATTCTCTGCCGCAATTTTCTCACTGTCAGAATCTTCTTGCTGTATCAGTTTGGCATCATTATAGATCTATTCTCTTCTAGGGGCATGTTTTTGTGCCTGTGCCATGACGCAGTGCACCCACCTTTAGTTTCCCTTGCCTTGAGGGTCTTTGGCTGAAAATCTGTACAGGCCTCGCAGCCCTCACGTGTGCTCTTTGGGCAAAGACAAGTTGCAGATTGTCTTTCTGTGCAAACTTTTGGTGGCATTAGGACAGAACCTAAATGGCATGTGTTCCATTCACCGACTTCATTGGGCCCCGTGGCCGATGACTTTGTGGTCTGCAGGTTAGGGATGAACAAACCCTGAGATCTTTGGTGTCAATGTGGTCAATGATCCTGTGATCTGCTGGTTGGGGTGAAACCCGAGATCTTCGATGTAAACTGGTGATTATCTATGGTTTCCTTCGGTACTTCAGTTCTCTCTCCTTCTTCGATTTTCTTTCTAAAGAACTTCTCCTCTCATCTGCCTGGGAGCTACCTACACTGCACCCAGGCCCAAAGGTGGAAAAGAGAATCTGAAGACGGGACCAAGCACTGGAGCTTACTGGCATCATTGATGAGGGACAAAGTACCAAATGGTGACGATGACGCCGGCTCAAAAAAAAAAAAAAAGAGGGAAAAACAGAAACAAATCCGGTCTCAACCACTTGACGGTGAAATAATGCACAGCATGTGAATCCAGACAGATTCACGCTGCAAAACAGAGAGACAACAGGCACGGACTACCCCCGTCTCCATGAAGCACATAACAACTCAAGCGGTTTCATGTATACAGGGTGAGCTATCAACCTGAGCACCTCACATGTTCCCAATCACTCTCATTCATACTGTACATAAAATCAAGGGGACTGAAAGAGCCATGTCATGATATATTATATGGATTTATCATGGGAGCACCTGTAGGGAACACCAGTTGAGAGTCTCCCTGATGGGTTTTGGGTAAAAAGCCACAAACCGTATATTTTTATAATCATTTGCATATAACCTTTATGGTGCCATGAAGTAACCAAAAAGCCAAAAACGGACTGTATAGAATCTTCCAGAAGTCATTGGCCACTTTAGAAGTGGTTTGTGCTCAGCGTGTCCGTATTCTAGCAATAGTAAAGTATTTGTCATTAATGGCATTACACACCCAGGAAAAATATTCAGCAATTGTAATAGTGATTACGTGGTATATGCCATACCTTTCCCATGTCAGAAAACATATATAGGGATAGCGACCATTCAACATCAATCACGTTTGACTTGCAAAGTGAGCTCTGCAAAATTACAAGGAAATGGGTCATAATCCAACGGATATCTACTGGACAGGTGTAGTTAAGATCAGACCCAAAAAAAGAGGAGAAGACATGGAGGCCTTGTTACAGCAACAGGAAGTGAGACATATTCAGGCTTTTAATACAGTTCACTTGAGCCTAAATATGGCGGATAAAATGGTCTCACTAATACGGTCTTGAATTCTGCTTTGATGTTAATGGGTCCCTGGATAGAAGATTTTGTAGATATGCATTTACTCACCAGTAAGTAGGAATACCAATGAGGGTATTAGATTCACAAATACCAATTCATGGAACATATGCACTGATAACAAGTTCTACATGTAAATATTCTATGCAAAATATCAGTATGGAAAACGATTTCCTTTGTATCTTTATTTTGGTTTTATTCATAGATGTACACATTTATTTATAGCATGAATATAGATTTATATCAATAGATCCCATAGTAGAAAGAGGTCTATACACAATAAACATGACAGTATAAATTAATTGTCTAGGATTGTGTACCACAATATTTATATACTTCTTTGTTTGGGTTCCCACAATGACAATTATTAGCGACCAGGCACCAGGGAGCCATAGAAATAATAATGACATAGTTCATTACATCTATCCCTGATGTGCACCACTCCAAGAAGGCAGATCCCGTTAAGAAACTGTATTAGAGGTTGCCGTTTCAAAACAAAGTTTATTATTTGAGCACCTGGCAATCAACCCTTAGAAAATCATGCAAGTGGTGTTTTCTATGGCCACAGGACACGGCTGCATGTGGACTGGGCACAGTCTGGTGAGGGTAAATGCATGTCCAATATACACCCTCACGATGTAATAGAACATAGAGAGATTTCAAGTCCTATCACTACATGTTATGTTATAAAAATAATTATACAGGGCACGTACACCCAGAGGTTTCATGGCGCTAACTCTAGAACTTGCCGGGACCAGTGGAGAGTGTTATTCGTGGGCCTGCACGAACAGCAAAGTTTTAAGCATTTTCCTAAAACTCAGAAGATCAGTACATGACCGAATCTCCAGAGGGAAGGAATTCCACAGTCGTGGGGCCAGGGATGCAATCCTGCACCCTCCCTGTTGTTTTAGCTTGAAGGCAGGGGTGGTCAGTAGCTGGAGATGTGCTGAGCGGAGGTTGCGAGAGGGAGTGTACCTAGATAAGAGGCTGTTAATGAATTTGGGGCTCCGACCGTATAAAGATTTAAAAATTAGACATCCCGTCTTAAAGGCAGTGCGTTGGGGGATAGGGAGCCAGTGTAGTTTCTTCAAAAGAGGTCTGGCCGATTGCCATCTGGGTTGCTGGTGGATCAGTCTCGCTGCTTGGTTCTGGACCATCTGTAGCCGCTTGATTAAGAAGAGTGGCATGCCTAGGTAGATTGAGTTGGCATAGTCTAAGTGTGATAGCACCATGGCTATCACGACCTGAATCAGTGCTGCGTGAGTGAGCAGACGACTGATTTTTCTGATCTTTCGTAGTTGAGAGAAACAGGACGAGACCACCGCACCAACTTGAGATCTTAATGATAGATCGTTGTTTATAGTGACCCGAGACTCTTGACAGAGGTAGAGAGGTACAGGGGGATCCAAGTTCCGAAGGCCAGAAGTGTGGGCCCCAGAAGATCTGACTGTTCCCTGTCAGAATTAGTTCAGTCTTGCCTGGATTGAGTTTTAAATGGTTTAGGTCCATCCAGTGGTGAATGTGAAGCATGGTGGCCTGGAATTCATGGGCTGAGTTCGGTGAGTTATCTATGGTGAACGTTAGCTGGAGATCATCGGCATAATTGAAGGTAGTCACATTCCTTTCCTTCAGGGACTGAATCAAAGGTAAGAGGTAGAGATTAAACAGATGGGGGGACAATGAGGATCCCTGTGGGACTCCACATGTGGATGTTAGCTTAGGGGCTGTGAATGGGGCTAAGCCTACCGCTTGGGTGCGTCCTTCGAGGAAAGAGCTGATCCAGAGATAAACCATGTTGTACACATGCCTTGATCACAGTCCATACCACCAGGTGCGTGCTCCACCATACAGAGACGCTTTAAATTTTTCTCCTCATCACCATAGGTTTAGTGGATTTTACTTTACCTTGGAATGGAATATGCTCACACCCAGCCCCACAAACACAGTAACGCACTGTGTATGAGTATCTACTTTACAACCACACATATTTACATTGTCTGTCCTTTTCCAAGTCCTGACAAGGCCCAAGTAAAGAAATAGAGAGGGTCAAAACACATCGATACCTGATAAAGGAAGCCATGCCCAGCATGGCTACATTTACAGAAAACCAGCTATTAGGTGCCTTTTATTAAGGACCAAAGGAATAGGTCGTCCATTGATAATGAATAGCCTCCAAGTCATTGAACCAGGATGGAATAGAAATACTGCCATTATTTGAAATACTGAAATGCAAGGACATTACGTACAAATAAGCTGTCTAGATGGTATATAATTATGTGATCATTTGTAAAAATGTGTTTTCCTTAGTTTACTGTAACTTGTGACTTTAGCACTAACAATACATGCATTTGATTAAACTTCATATGTAATGTAAGATTTATATTTGTAAATAGAAAGTTTAGCTGTACAACAACAATATGAGTGAGGAATTGGTGTGTTATGCAAGTAATGTATCCTTAATACGGGTAATGATAAATTATGTATAATGGCACATTGGTAATTAATGTTCCAATTACTCCAGCATCCACTTTGGATACTTCAATTTGAAAAAAAAAGTGAATTGATCCCTCTGAGAGTTCTGGTATTGGCATGGTCACGGGGCACTGACCACCCACATTAAAAGGAGTACCATTTTGGATGGACCCTCAAACACCCATCAGAGATTCAATCATGTGAAACACTTGTCGGGAGATTTGTGCCAAAAGCCTTCTGTACATGAAATAATACCAGAATTTCAACATTACACACATTATTCCTATAGAGTCTTCAACTTCTCAAAGAAGTTCTTGATCAGATAAGGTGAGTACCAGAAGCTGACAGTCGTAGTATATCAGCTCTCTCTCCTGTTTCATGATGACATGGTACACAGTAGTCATATGCCGCCTCAGCAAGTTACACAAAATTCTAAACTTTATAACTGGGATGGTTGGAGGAATTGTGATAGGACCAATATATCTTCTTGTCTTGCCTGAGTGCTTATTATTATTCTTGGTGCTATACACATGGAGAATTTGCTATAGATACCTGAGAGTTAATATTTGCAAACAGCGTAAGGCAGGGAGATATAAAGGAGATTACAGGCAGCTTTGAGCTGAAATGGCCCTCCCCTAGAAGATGTCGTTCAAATGAAGAGGTTGTTACCATCACAGGGGAAGCAAAAACACAGTCCTTAGGGTTCTGGGTTGAAAAAGAGACCCAAGGTTGTGTCAGCATTGTTACTGATGAGGACATGTCCTGGCTGTTTCATTTGTAGGTTAAAAAATTGTTAAACCTTCCGACATTCAGGGTGTTCATAAAGAATGGGAATTCTACCCTAGCTCACACTGATGCACATCATATCTGGGCTGGGACCTCATTTTTTCGGTGGAGCAACCTGCAGTTTCTTTTTAAAACTGTCTAGGATCTTATCCTCTTTGTCAGAGTGTTTAACGACACAGAAGCAGGAGCCTTTAGCATCACCTTGACAGTGACAGTGTGCCCTCAAATGTGAATGTGCTTTAATTCTATCCCATTTACTTCACTGAAAACACTTTTTCTTTAACTGAGTAAAAGTTCCTTTGGTAACAATATTTGTGGTTGACAGTCTTCCTGCAGATTCCTTCCCTTAAGAATATTCTCCAGGTGTCAGATGGACCGGAAAAGCTTTTACCCAGTAGTAGCTTTCCAGCACCATCAGGTGACATCATCCAGCTCCCACTGCTACTCCATCCGCCAGTCATTATGTCACTGACATATAATGCCTGTTTGTTAATTTCAGTAACTGGAAATATACAGAGAATGACGATGTGAAATGGTGCAGTTTGACACCATCTTGCCTTTCTTGGCTCTAGCAAAGTCCACAAAGATTTTGCCAGAGTCTAGAAAGACAAGGATGTGACCACTCTGTCCTGCAGAGTGTAGTCAAAATAGTATGAGATTGCAAGCCTGAGGTCCAGTCTATTCAGTCGCTGCTCCTCTGTTGGTAGGTTGAAGGTGAAGGAAGAAAGCCAGACAAGAGATAGACTGGATCATATGAAAGGCTGAAATCACCCTAGGTAAAAAATGCAGTTACAAAACTGGGAAAAGGGGACGAACTTAGAGGACTTAAAGTTGTACAGTTCTGCAAGCTGAACTTATCATTGCCAGTAACCCTGTCTTCAAAGCAAGAAGACAACAAGCATTTGCAATGCAATAGGCCTCGCATTTACGCGAGTTTGAGCTATTGACATTGCAAATGACAATACCTTTTATTTATTTTTTCGTTTTCAAAACATAAATAAAAGGCATTGTTATTTACAATGCCAATAGCTTAAACTCGCGTAAATGCGAGACCTATTGCATTGCAAATGCTTGTTGAAACTAAGGTATGAGGAGGTGGAGTAATATTGCCCAGGGTCACACATGAGGCTCAACTATGAGAGCCGAGATCAGAACTCATGTGTTTGATTCGACCGCCCATAATTAACCCCCTGTAAATACAAACAAGCGCTTCCGTAAACTGTTACGCACCCATACAAATGCTACCGTGGTTAATATGTCTCTATGCACTTTCAGTTTTGGAAGATACGAGAATTCTGGAGCACAGAAAAAAACTGAGGTTGCACTTTAAAACAAGTTAACGAGCAAAAGTAAAACAAAACAATGCACAAAGTAACAATTTTATGAACATAAATAATGCAACTAAGCACGCAAAGGGATGAATGAAGCAAAAAGTTAGCAGATCATTGCAGAACCCACTCGATCTCCCACCTGCTGGTAGGCTGAACCATGGGTCGAAAGAGCGCATCCACCCACCCATCCTCCTCTCGTTTCTGCCCATGCCCCTACCTAGTCAATACCATCTGGACACAGACAGTGTAACCACAATCAGTCCACCCGCAGAAAAGAGCAGCAACCATGAACCCGTTTACTGTGTATGTTGCCTGCATGTGCCTCGCCTGTGTGTCGGCTAATATGCTTTGTCAATTTTCTACTGGTGCCTGTCAGTGCAACCATGACTGCCCAGCCACGGCACTGCATGGACGGAGTCCTAACTCCTGACCAACCACGGTCTGACCTGGCCACTTTTATGAAAAGTGGCAGGGTCACATGCGCAAACTCATTTAGGTTTAACCCTTTCGGTAAAAGCTAATCTCCAACTGGTGCTCCAAAGGAAACAGGCTGCCACTTAATGCCCATAAATCCGGACTGGATAACCAGTCCTATATACAGTTAAACACAACTTCCTTGAGCAGCAACACATATAGTAATACAAATTGTCCAAATGTTCTTTTTGATTCCAATCAGGTTTATTTCTTCACAACAAATCTTCAACATCAGATATAGTTGATATAGCCAACACGTGTTTCGTCAGATCACGATGTCATCACATCACTGACTTCATCAGGGCTTCTCTAAATCAACATTCAAAATTCTCTGATTATACTGCTTCCGCAAGTTATCGGATATCTCATATCCCTCTGTTTGATCGCTCTGAAGTGTTCCATAATCCTTTCTTTCACTGGTCTTATGGTACTTCCTATGTAAATCCTGCCACAATTACATATAAGTACATATACAACATAACGTGTCGTACAGTCCATGTGCGTCTTAATTTCAAATTTGCGTGAATTATTGAAACTAAACTCCTTGACCTTGTCAACGGCCAATTTGCACAAGGTGCAGTGTCCACATTTATAGAACCCTTTGGCTCTTGTATATAGCCAGGTCTCTTGTTTCGACACCATGGGATAGCTAGGACTCAAGGTACTCTGAATTGTATTTCCCTTTCTATACGCCGATACGACCCCTGACCTTGACTGGTAGGTCGCTCCCCCACCACACAGCTCCGTCTGTGTGCCCTGCTGCTGCCCCTGATTGTGCTCGTTTTTTCCTTTCTGTGCCCCCTTGCTGCCCCTGATTGTGCTCGTTTTTTTTATCCTTTCTGTGCCCCCTTGCTGCCCCTGATTGTGCTCGTTTTTCCTTTCTGTGCCCCCTTGCTGCCCCTGATTGTGCTCGTTTTTTTCCTTTCTGTGCCCCCTTGCTGCCCCTGATTGTGCTCGTTTTTTTCCTTTCTGTGCCCCCTTGCTGCCCCTGATTGTGCTCGTTTTTTCCTTTCTGTGCCCCCTTGCTGCCCCTGATTGTGCTCGTTTTTTTCCTTTCTGTGCCCCCTTGCTGCCCCTGATTGTGCTCGTTTTTCCTTTCTGTGCATCCTTGCTGCCCCTGATTGTGCTCATTTCTTTTTCCTTTCTGTGCCCCCTTGCTGCCCCTGATTGTGCTCGTTTTTCCTTTCTGTGCCCCCTTGCTGCCCCTGATTGTGCTCATTTCTTTTTCCTTTCTGTGCCCCCTTGATGCCCTGATTGTGCTCGTTTTCCCTTCTGTGCCTGTTTCCCGCCGCTGCGCCCCTGCGGCCCCGCCCCCTCACTGCCCATTCGCTGCCCCATTCCCTGCTCCTCCCTCCCACCTCCCCATTTATGGCGGCCGCTGCGCGGCCGCGCGCAGTGGGCGCGCCTGAGGCAAGCCCGTCTGCGCCCGTCCGCGCCGTGACCGCGCCCAGCGCCAGACCCCCTGGTCTGGGCATCGCCCGCCACATCAACAGACGCCGATACGACGCCAGCACCCTCCACGCACTCAACCCTGGAAAAGATCACGCCTGCTACCAGGCCTCCCGAAGCGCACCCAAGGGCCCTTCACCTGCCGGAACTGCAGCTTCGCCAGCACCCGCCCCGCCAAACCACCGCCCAGGAAAGAACCCAACTACCTCAGATGCATCCTCCTCAACACCCGCTCCGCCCGCAAACACGCCATCGAACTCTGGGACCTTCTCGACTCAACCTCCCCAGACGTCGCATTCCTGACGGAGACCTGGCTGAATCCCGCTTCAGCCCCCGACATCGCCATTGCCATCCCGGACGGATACAAGATCACCCGCAGGGACCGCACCAACGGAGTCGGAGGAGGCATCGCCATCGTCCACAGGAACACCCTCAGAGTCTCAACCAACACCGACGACACCCTCAGCACCGCCGAACACATGCACTTCCAGATCCACACCGATCCCAACACCACCCTCAGAGGAACCCTCATCTACAGACCCCCGGACCCCGACCACAGTTCAGCGATTCCATCGCTGACTTCGTCAGCACACACGCCATCGCCTCCACGGACTACATCCTCCTCGGGGACCTGAACTTCCACCTCGAGAACAACAAGGACACCAACTCCACCACCCTGATCGACAACCTCGCCACCCTCGGACTCAGACAGCTCGTGACTACACCCACCCACGCCGCCGGCCACACGCTAGACTCCATCTTTTCCGCAAGCCCACACGTCTCCTTCAACCACACCTCCGAACCCCACTGGACTGACCACCACTGCATCCACTTCACCTACAGGAAGCCCACCACGCACCACCGCACCGAACAAATGCCTCGCCGCTGCTGGAGCAGAGTCACGGAAGACCAGCTAACCACAACCCTCGCCCTGAGCCCACCCGCCGAACCCTCCGACCCAGACACCGCCGCCCGCAACCTCAGACAGTGGATCGACGACTGCGCCAACACCCTCGCCCCGCTCAAGAATCCGCCCAACAGCCACACCAGCAAGAAAGCCACCTGGTTCACCGAAGACCTCCAGGCCTCCAAACGAACATGCCGAAAACTGGAGAAGATCTGGCTCCACGAACGGACAGCGGACAGCTACGCCGCCCACAAGAGCGCCACCCGCAGTCACCATCACCTCATCAGATCCGCCAAAAGGGCCTCACTCAAAGACCGCCTAGACAACAACGCACACAACAGCAAAGAGCTCTTCAACATCGTGAAGGAACTCTCCAACCCCAGCTCCAACACCAACGACATCCAGCCGTCGCGAGACCTGTGCGACTCACTGGCCACCTTCTTCCACCGCAAAATCGCCGACATCCACGACAGCTTCAACACCACGACCGCCCGGCAACCACCGAGACCATTGCCCCCACAACCACCAACCGCCTGCTCTCCTGGACCAACATCAACGACGAGGACACCAGCGAGATCATGAACACCATCCACTCCGGTTCACCGCTAGACCCGTGCCCTCACCACATCTTCAACAAAGCCAGTACAGCCATCGCGCCCCATCTCCGGAAAATAATCAACATCTCCTTCGAGACAGCAACCTTCCCGGAAAGCTGGAAGCACGCCGAGATCACCGCCTTACTCAAGAAACCCAAGGCAGACCCCAAGGACCTCAAGAACTTCCGACCCATCTCTCTGCTCCCGTTCCCCGCGAAGGTCTCCGAGAAAATCGTCAACAAACAACTGACCCGCTACCTCGAGGAGAACAACATCCTGGACCCTTCCCAGTCCGGCTTCCGCAGCAACCACAGCACCGAAACCGCCCTCATCGCCGCCACCGATGACATCAGGACCCTGCTAGACAACGGAGAAACAGCAGCCCTCATCCTCCTGGACCTATCAGCCGCCTTCGACACGGTCTGCCACCACACACTACGAACACGCCTTCACGACGCCGGGATCCAAGAGAAGGCCCTGGACTAGACCACATCCTTCCTTTCCGGCAAAACACAAAGCGTCCGCCTCGCCCCTTCCGATCCAAGGCCACCAAGATCATCTGCGGCGTACCCCAAGGCTCCTCCCTCAGCCCAACGCTGTTCAACATCTACATGGCACCCCTCGCCCACGTCGCCCGACAGCACAACCTCAACATCATCTCCTACGCCGACGACACCCAGCTGATCCTCTCCCTCACCAAAGACCCTCACACCGCCAAAGCCCACCTCCACGAAGGAATGAAGGCCGTCGCCGAATGGATGAGGACCAGCCGCCTGAAGCTGAACTCGGACAAGACGGAGGTCCTCATCCTTGGTTCCAACCCTTCAGCCTGGGACGACTCCTGGTGGCCAACATCACTGGGAACAGCCCCGCCACCCACTGACCACGTACGCAACCTAGGGGTCATCCTCGACCCCACCCTCTCCATGACTAAGCAGGTCAACGCCGTTTCCTCATCCTGCTTCAACATCCTCCGAATGCTCCGCAGGATCTTCAAGTGGATCCCCACCGAAACAAGAAAAACAGTCACCCAGGACCTCGTCACCAGCAGGCTGGACTAGGGAAACGCCCTCTACGCAGGAACGACGGCTAAGCTCCTGAGACGGCTGCAACGCATCCAGAACGCCTCTGCACGTCTTATCCTCGACATCCCCCGACGCAGCCACATCACACCCCACCTGAGAGACCTGCACTGGCTCCCTGTCAACAAGAGGATAACCTTCAAGCTCCTCACCCACGCACACAAAGCACTCCACAACTCCGGACCAGCCTACCTCAACAGACGACTCAGCTTCTACACCCCCACCCGCCAGCTCCGCTCGACCAGCCTCGCCCTCGCCACAGTCCCCCGCATCCGGAAAACGACCGCCGGCGCCAGATCCTTCTCCCACCTCGCCGCCAAGACCTGGAACACCCTCCCCGCCAACCTCCGACAGACCCAAGACCTACTGGCCTTCAGAAGACTCCTCAAGACCTGGCTCTTCGATCAGTAGCAGCACCACCCCCCTCTTCCCCCAGCACCTTGAGACCCTCGCGGGTACGTAGTGCGCTTTATAAGTGACATGATTGATTGATTGATTGATTGATTGTTAGGTCGAGATTTAACAGACTCATGTAGATCACTGTCTCCTGTAAGCAAGGACCACTGTCTATTCAGGATGTTGTATAATTTCTGTGAGTGTGGGTGATACTTAGTAACCATCCTAACCACTTTCTCCTTCTTACTCTTGTCATTATCTCCCTTATCTTTAAGGGTGTCAGCTCTATCAATTTGCGTATCCTAGCGTCTGCTTTCTCTACCACTTCATTGTTATATCCCCGTTTAGCAAAACGAGCCTTCATATCTTCTAAATTCTCTCTAAAGGTATGTTCTTGACTACAGTTTCTGCGGGCCCTTAGCATTTCTCCATATGGAATGGAGTTGATTTGACTTCTAGGGTGTGAGCTGCCCGCATGTAAGAGGAATTGCAGGATGTGGGTTTACGGTGCATGCGACTATGAATTCTATCCTCCACTATGTAGAGTTCTACATCTAAGAAGATCATTTCTGTCTCACTACTCTCCATGGTGAAGGTCATGTTGGCATCATTATCATTTAGAAAGGTGTGAAATTCTTTTAACCTTTCCGCAGTACAGGTCCAAATCATCAGACAGTCATCGATAAAACGATCCCAGTAATGGATGTCGTTTATCCATTCCCGACCGCGAGGGCCCCAGATGACTGTCTGATGATTTGGACCGGTACTGCGGAAAGGTTAAAAGAATTTCACACCTTTCTAAATGATAATGATGCCAACATGACCTTCACCATGGAGAGTAGTGAGACAGAAATGATCTTCTTAGATGTAGAACTCTACATAGTGGAGGATAGAATTCATAGTCGCATGCACCGTAAACCCACATCCTGCAATTCCTCTTACATGCGGGCAGCTCACACCCTAGAAGTCAAATCAACTCCATTCCATATGGAGAAATGCTAGGGCCCGCAGAAACTGTAGTCAAGAACATACCTTAAGAGAGAATTTAGAAGATATGAAGGCTCGTTTTGCTAAACGGGCTATATAACAATGAAGTGGTAGAGAAAGCAGACGCTAGGATACGCAAATTGATAGAGCGGACACCCTTAAAGATAAGGGAGATAATGACAGAGTAAGAAGGAGAAAGTGGTTAGGATGGTTACTAAGTATCACCCACACTCACAGAAATTATACAACATCCTGAATAGACATTGATCCTTGCTTACAGGAGACAGTGATCTACATGAGTCTGTTAAATCTCGACCTAACATCACATATAGAAAGGGAAATACAATTCAGAGTACCTTGAGTCCTAGCTATCCCATGGTGTCGAAACAAGAGACCTGGCTATATACAAGAGCCAAAGGGTTCTATAAATGTGGACACTGCACCATGTGCAAATTGGCCGTTGACAAGGTCAAGGAGTTTAGTTTCAATAATTCACGCAAATTTGAAATTAAGACGCACATGGACTGTACGACACGTTATGTTGTATATGTACTTATATGTAATTGTGGCAGGATTTACATAGGAAGTACCATAAGACCAGTGAAAGAAAGGATTATGGAACACTTCAGAGCGATCAAACAGAGGGATATGAGATATCCGATAACTTGCGGAAGCAGTATAATCAGAGAATTTTGAATGTTGATTTAGAGAAGCCCTGATGAAGTCAGTGATGTGATGACATCGTGATCTGACGAAACACGTGTTGGCTATATCAACTATATCTGATGTTGAAGATTTGTCGTGAAGAAATAAACCTGATTGGAATCAAAAAGAACATTTGGACAATTTGTATTACTATATGTGTTGATGCTCAAGGAAGTTGTGTTTAACTGTATATAGGACTGGTTATCCAGTCCGGATTTATGGGCATTAAGTGGCAGCCTGTTTCCTTTGGAGCACCAGTTGGAGATTAGCTTTTACCGAAAGGGTTAAACCTAAATGAGTTTGCGCATGTGACCCTGTCACTTTTCATGTCTAACATTGTTATATAGGGCTTGCAGCACTCGATACCCTTTGAGAATAACCGAAAAAGATACAAAAGGACGTATTTGGTGCTATATAGCTGGCAATAATGAGTGTCAGGAGAGATAGAGATAGGGTAGCAGAGTATCTCTTCAAAGATTTGAGCGCTGGGGTTGCAGTTAACAAAGCAGTGACCCAAGGTAATACAGAACGAAAGAGGGACTTAAACAAAAATTCTTGAGGTTAGAGAGACTTAAGAAGACGGAAGCTTCGAAATGGTGGGATGGAGCAACCCTGAGACAGTACCAGAGACTCGGTAGGGTTCCCCGTGGTCTACGTTCCCAGTTGTTCCCAACCTACGATGATTTAGAAGAGGATCTTTTAGCGCAATGGGAAAAGGAACTAACAAATAATTCAAATAACCTCATGAATATTCTTATTGATAATGCCAGCAGGAAAGTCAAAAAGCTTGCAACAGAGATAGACCTACTAGAGAAGGAAATAGCTGAACTTAATCTAGAAGAACCAACAAAAAAGAATTATGAGATTCTTGAAGATATCTTAAGCAAACATGAGGATGAAATTAAGCAACGCAAAGCAAGGAAACTTAAGAGGGACGAGGCAGATTACCTTGGAGGAAGGGTTTTTACATTTGCTAGTCGTTTTGATTACTTAATCAGACAGGACACTACACCAGGTGCTAGTAGAACATCATCAATCAGTGAGAAAAGTGGGATTTCAGTTGGGAACATGTCCACTAGTGGTGATGAGGACCCTGGAGAGGGTACCTCAAACCAATCTAATGCTTTTTTAAGGGAAGTGTTGAGAATTCGAATGGGCAACAAAGATCAGAGCAAGAGGCCAAGGGGAGGAGAAGTACTAAAACCAGGAGAGGGTGTAGAGGAAGGAAATGCTCCAGGAGAAAGAAAGGGGATGCAAACCAGGTCGTGGAACAAACAGAAGTAGGCGAGCCCACAAATTTAGATATGAAAGTTGTTAATCTGTCTGATAAAATACTCTCGAAAGAAATGATATCTGTTCTCAGTAAAGGGATGAGCTTTTGTCCGGTTAAAATGTATGATATGGTTGACATGAAGATAGATCTATATAAATTTGTGCGACAACTGAAATTAAAGAAGTACTTTGCAAGTAAAACTATGACTGAAAGAGATATTCAATTAGAAAAAACATCTGGTGTACACACTATAGCTGATATAAAAAATACGGCATTACTACTATCAATTACTGAAAATGAGGAAGATCCTATGACTGTGTGTAGGTTATTACAGGAATTGGAACTAATGCACAAGTTACTAACTTGTGTAACGATATATCTGTAAGAGACAGTAGTTAGTGACAGATTCCTTACCTTAGAATATCCCCAGGCGTCAGGCTGGATCCAAAAGTTTTGCGTAGCAGTACCCTTAGCGCGTCGGTAGGCGGCGTCGTGCGGCTCCGCGTCCGTCGTCGGCGTCGTGATCGCCGGGATGACGTCGCGGGCAGTACTTAGGCGCCGCCCCTGCGCGCTGACGTCAGTTCTGTACACGACTTTCCGCGCCAGGAACGCAGAGCCATGCAAGAAGCTGACATAGGTGTCTGAAAAATACTAGGGCCCTGAAGGGGATGTCCTTAACCCTAGAAATCAGTTCGCAGAACGGGGAGGATGGGTGGGCGGTAAGGAATCTGTCACTAACTACTGTCTCTTACAGATATATCGTTACACAAGTTAGTAACTTGTGCATCTGAAAGAGACACGTTAGTGACAGATTCCTTACCTTAGAATAGATACCCCAGCAATACCAACCCCGGTGGTGGGTCTGCGAACAAGATCAGACAAGGAAGTCCTGGAGGACAGAACGGCCAAAGAAGCCGTCCCTCCGGACCTGACTGTCAAGGCAGTAATGCTTTGTAAGCGTGTGCAGCGAGGCCCACGTAGCTGCCTGACAGATAACCGGCAGCGGAACACCGCGGCCCAAGGCCGTGGTAGCAGCCGTTGCCCTGGTGGAATGGGCACGCAGCCCAACAGGAGGCTCCTTTTAGCCAAAGAATAGCAGGTCTTGATGCACAAGGTAACCCAGCGGGAGATGGTCCTCTTGTGCACCGCCCGACCTTTTTGGCGCCCACGTAGCCAACAAAGAGCTGGTCATCCACCCGGAAGTGTTTTGTGCGGTCAATATAGAAAGAGAGCGCACGTTTTGGGTCCAGACGGTGGAGCCTCTCTTCCTCTCTGGAAGGATGCGGAGGCGGAAAGAAGGTGGGCAAAGTGATGGTCTGCCCAATGTGGAAAGCAGTAACCACCTTTGGCAAGAAGGACGGACGCGTCCGAAGAACAACCTGGTCTGGATGAACAGACAGAAAGGGAGGTTTGCAAGAAAGAGCCTGGAGCTCACTCACCCGCCGAGCGGAGGTGATGGCCACCAGAAAGGCTGTCTTCAGAGTCAGAAGACGAAGAGGACAGTTATGTAGAGGCTCAAAGGAGCGCACATTAAAAAGGTAAGAACCAAGTTTAAGTCCCACTGAGGCATCACAAACGGAACAGGAGGGAAGAGGTGAGTAATGCCTTTTAAGAATCTGTTAACAACAGGGGACTTGAAAAGGGAGGGCTGATCAGGAGCCTGAGGAAGGCCGAGATAGCACAAAGATAACCCTTGATGGTACCCAGGGCAGAACCCTGTTGGGCCAGAGAGAAGGAACAGAAGGACCTCAGAAAGAGGGGCAGAAAGGGGATTCACAGCCTTTGCTGTGCACCATGCCACAAATTTGTTCCACCTGCAGGCGTATACCACCTTAGTGGAGGGACGCCTGGCTGCCAGAATCACATCACAAACTTCGGGAGGCAGAGTCGAAAGGAATCAACTGCCGCCGCTCAATCTCCACGCAAGCAGGTGTAGACTGGACAGGTTCGGGTGGAGGACCGTCCCCCTGCTGCTGCGACAGAAGATCCTCCCGAAGAGGCAGACGGATCGGGGATCTACGCTCATATTGAGTAGCTCGGGATACCAAACTCTTCGAGCCCAGTCCGGAGCCACAAGAATGACTTGGGCCCGGTCGTGCCGAATCTTCTTCAACACTCTGGGTAGAAGTGGTATAGGCGGAAAGGCGTACAATAGACCGCAACTCCACTCGTGACGAAAAGCGTCGCCGAGCGAGTGCCGCCTTGGAAATTCCAACGCGCCGAACTGAGGACATTGCGCGTTCTCTTCGGTGGCGAATAGATCTAACCAAGGCTCTCCCCACTGTAGAAAGAGTCCTTGCGCCACTTCCGAGTGAAGACGCCATTCGTTATCCATCATGCACCTGCGGCTGAGTTCGTCCGCCCTGGCGTTCAGGGAACCTGCCAGGTGTTGAACCACCAGGAACATGCCCTGGTGTTCCAGCCATGTCCAGAGGCGCAGAGCCTCCTGACAAAGGGGTCCACGACCCCACCCCGCCTTGTTTGTTGCAGTACCACATGGCGGTGGTGTTGTCTGTGAACACCTGCACTACCTTCCCTTTGACAGAGGGAAGGAATGCCTTGAGTGCAAGTCGGATCGCCCAGAGCTCCAGAAGGTTGATATGGAGCCGGGACTCCGCCGGAGACCAGGAGGCCTCTGATCTCCGCCTCTCCCATGTGACCGCCCCATCCCAGAAGGGACGCGTCCGTCACAACTGTGCTCTGGCTGGGGAAGGGAGAGGGATCTGCCCATGACCCATTGCCGGTTCGAGAGCCACCACTGCAACTGTTTTGCAGTCCCTCCGAGATCTGGACGTGATCGGACAGGTCGCCCTGGTGCTGCGCCCACTGGAACTTCAGGTCCCACTGCAGAGCCCGCATATGCCATCTGGCATGAGTGACCAGCAGGATGCAGGAGGCCATGAGGCCCAGCAGCCTCAGGGTCATCCGTGCACGAAACCCAGGATAAAGGCTGAAAGATCGGAATCATAGCCTGAATATCCCGGACTCGCCGTTCGGGAGGATAGGGCCCGAAACTGCGTCGTGTCCAGAACTGCTCCGATGAAAAGGAGCTGTGGAGAAGGAATCAGATGCGACTCGGCACATTGATGGAGAACCCCAGCGAGTGCAGGAGTTCGGCCGTAGTCTGGAGGTGGGAGACGACTGCCTGGGACGAGCCCGCCTTCAGCAGCCAGTCGTTGAGGTAGGGGAAGACTGAAACCCCTGCCCGGCGCAGATGAGCTGCGACCACCGCCATCACTTTCGTGAACACCCGAGGGGCACTGGTAAGGCCAAAGGGGAGCACGGTGAACTGAAAATGCTCGAGGCCTACCCTGAACCGAAGGTAACGCCGGTGGGCCGGCAGGACGAGGATGTGGAAATAGGCGTCCTGCAAGTCCAACGCTACCAACCAGTCTCCGGGGTCGAGGCAGTCAAGACCTGAGCTAGGGTGAGCATCTTGAACTTCTCCTTCCGGAGGAAGCGATTGACGTTCCGGTGGTCCAAGATAGGACGCATGTCCTCCTTGTCCTTTTGGGCACCAGAAAGTAGTGGGAGTAGCAACCACGCCCTACTTCTGGGGTCGGAACACGCTCGATGGCCCTCTTGGCCAAGAGGGCCGTGACTTCCTTCTGTAGAAGCACCAAGTGATCCCCTGACATGCGGTGGAATGGAGGTGGCATGGCTGGGGGTGGTCTCGAAGGGGAGGAGTAGCCCCTTCGGACAATGTCCAAGACCCACTTGTCCGAGGTGATGGGACGCCAGTGGTGAAGGTGATGGCGGACCCTGCCCTCGACTGGCGTGCTGTGCACCTGAAAGGAGGGACTAGGAGGGCTTGGAGGCCGCGGACGGGTTGGAGGTGGTGGCCTGACCCGCACACTGGTTGCCCGAACCGCCACGGCGGTATCCACGTCCTCGGCCACGCCGAGGCGCTTGCTGCGCGGGCCGTTGGCCGGCCTGTGGACGTGACTGGCGCGCCCTTCCGTGGCCACGAAAGGGGCGAAAAGCAGACGTTTGCGGAGGGCGCACAACAGCAAGGCCCAGGGACTTAGCAGTAGCCCGTGAGTCCTTGAAACGCTCCAGCGCATGGTCTGCCTTCGAACCAAAAAGACCGACTCCATCAAAGGGCATGTCCATGAGAGTATTCTGGACATCCCCTGAAAAACCAGTGGTTCTCAGCCAGGCGTGGCGACGCAGCGCCACCGTCGTTGCAAGCGATCTGCCCAGCGAGTCGGCGGTATCAAGGCCACAGCGGATGGTATATTTAGCCGCATCACGCCCTTCCGCAATAGCGCGGGTAAGCAGTGTCTGGACCTCCTCAGAACACTGCTGCAAAACATCAGCCACCGAATCCCACAGGGAGTGGGTGCATCGGCCCAAGAGGCAAGCGGTATTAACAGACCGCAAGCCAGCACTGGAGGAAGAGAAAGCCTTCTTCCCAAAGTGATCCAGGCGCTTGGATTCCCTATCCGGAGGGCGGTAGGGAAGGCTGTTTGGGAGGCAGAGGCTTGGACAACCAAGCTCTCAGGGGTGGGGTGTTGGGAGAGAAACAGGGGGTCGCCCGGAGCCGGGCGATGGCGTCGGGCCACGTTCCTATCCACAGGAGCCCCTGTGGTGGGTTTGGACCAGGCACCCAAAAGAACGTCAGTGAGTGCATCGTTGAACGGCAGCACAGGCTCCGAAGAGGAGGCCGCCGGCTGAAGCACTTCAGTCAGGAGGTTAGTCCTGACGGCCACTGTAGGCAACTGGAGATTTAAGGCTCCAGCAGCTCTACGCAACACCGTTGCAAAATTAGCCCCCTCCTCCGTTACCACGGGAGGAGACAGCATGCCAGAGTCGGGGAGGTATCCAGCCCACTGGCATCCCCAAGTTCCTCAACCCAGTCCGGGTCAAACTCGCACTGTTGTGTGAGAGGGTCGTCAGACCCTCCCAGCTCTCCGGTCCTCCTCAGGTTGAAAAAGATGGAGGAGGAGGGACATAAGGGACCCAAGGTCTCATCGGGCGCCGGAACCGGCGTCGGGCGGCGCCGGTCCGGCTCCATGTCCGGACCCGGGAGAACCGGGAACGACGCCGCCCGGAGGCCCCGGACGGTGTCGGAAACGGCACCGGGGACGTCGGCGGAGGCGTGGTTAGGTCAACCGGCGTCGATGGGGGTTGCGGCACCACCGGAACCGGGGTCGAGGCCGGGGCCGGAGCCGAGGCCGGACGAAGGCTGGTGGGACAGGCGACGCCGGGACCGGAGTCGACGGCGACGCGCGGAGCAACCCCATCAGGGCCCGCGGGGCCCGAAGGCGCACCGGAGGGACCTTGAGGCCCGAAGAGGCGGGCCATGGCCGACAGGAATTTCTGTAGTTCGGCCGGAGTCGCCCCCGAACCCGGGTAGGACGGGTAATGCGGGGGCAACTTCGACAGGCACGTCCGGGCCGCGGGGACGGTGCCGACAGGGACCTCAGCCGAGTCGCGCGACCGGCGAGGCGAAGTCTTAGAGCGATGACGCCGCTTAGACTTCTTGTGCCTCGACTTACCGGAGGAGCGCGAAGACTTGGATTCCGACGAACGGCGGGGACTCCGCGTCCGGCCCCTCGACCTCTCCCGGGATTGGGGCTTGGTGCGGCGCGGAGCCGACTGCCGGACTTCAAGGAGCTTTCGAGACCGCTCTCGCAAAGCCTTCGGATGAAGTTTCCGGCAGTCAGGGCACGACTTCGTGTCGTGGTCTCGGCCGAGACAGAAGAGACACTCGAGGTGGGGGTCCGTGATGGACATCATACGACCACATTCCTCGCAGGGCTTAAAGCCGGGCATCCCTACGACACCTTAGGAGTCGTGAAGACTCGTTGAAGAAAACAGTGAAAAATTTCACAAAAACGATAGTCAAAAAGTGACTAGGGCACTGCTCTTCCCGGATCTGCGCTTACTGGCGCGGAAAAGAAGAACTGACGTCAGCGCGCAGGGGCGGCGCCTAAGTACTGCCCGCGACGTCATCCCGGCGATCACGACGCCGACGACGGACGCGGAGCCGCACGACGCCGCCTACCGACGCGCAAGGGTACTGCTACGCAAAAAACTTTCCGGATCCAGCCTGACGCCTGGGGATATTCTAAGGTAAGGAATCTAAGGTAAGGAATCTGTCACTAACGTGTCTCTTTCAGATCCATGATTCAAGCGAGGATAGTGGTTTGAGATCAAAATCGAGATGGACTCCGCAATTACAGACAGGTAACAACATTGATTTGTTTCATAAATTGGTTTTAAGAGATCTTGACAGGTGGGAAGAGAAAGATAATGTAAAGAAAAAAAGAAACTTTACCCATGATAATTTAAATTCTTTGGAAAGAGCTGCTCTTAAGGATCTAATGAGTGATCAAAAAATAATTAGTAGAGATGCTGACAAAGGGGGTTGTATGGTTGTAATGCGCAAAATTGACTATGACAATGAAATCTTGATGCAGTTGAATGATGTAAAGTGTTATGTTAAATTAAGTACAAATCCGATGTTTTACATTACACGCAGTATCAATGGGCACTTGTAAGAATGGCATGAACTAGATCTAGTGAATGATGATGAATATAAGTTTTTAACAGTTGACCATCCAAGATTTCCATGTCTATACACACTGCCAAAGGTTCATAAGGGATTACCTTTTCCTCCCGGCAGACCGATCATCTCAGGCATTGGTGGGCCAACGGAAAAACTCTCGCAGTTTGTTGATGTTTACCTTAGACCGCATGTTTCTAATTTACCGTCCTATATCAGGGACACAAAACATCTATTGAATATGCGGTGTGATGTAAGGTGGGAACTGGGCATGATGCTTGTGTCCTTTGATGTAGTTTCCCTTTACACAAACATAGAACATGGGAAGGGCATCAATGCACTGAGATATTTCTTGGACAGACGCCAAATAGATTATCTGATGCACTCAGAGATGCTACTAGAGATGGCACAGCTGATACTTGACAACAATGCTTTTCTTTTTAATGGGCAGTGGTACAGGCAGCTCTGCGGGACTGCAATGGGTTCCAGATTTGCGCCGTCCTTTGCCAATCTATTTATGGGTTGGTTCGAGGCGGCGCATACCTGGGGCCCTCGCGGTCGGGAATGGATAAACGACATCCATTACTGGGGTCGTTTTATCGATGACTGTCTGATGATTTGGACCGGTACTGCGGAAAGGTTAAAAGAATTTCACACCTTTCTAAATGATAATGATGCCAACATGACCTTCACCATGGAGAGTAGTGAGACAGAAATGATCTTCTTAGATGTGAGAACTCTACATAGTGGAGGATAGAATTCATAGTCGCATGCACCGTAAACCCACATCCTGCAATTCCCTCTTACATGCGGGCAGCTCACACCCTAGAAGTCAAATCAACTCCATTCCATATGGAGAAATGCTAAGGGCCCGCAGAAACTGTAGTCAAGAACATACCTTTAGAGAGAATTTAGAAGATATGAAGGCTCGTTTTGCTAAACGGGGATATAACAATGAAGTGGTAGAGAAAGCAGACGCTAGGATACGCAAATTGGATAGAGCTGACACCCTTAAAGATAAGGGAGATAATGACAAGAGTAAGAAGGAGAAAGTGGTTAGGATGGTTACTAACTATCACCCACACTCACAGAAATTATACAACATCCTGAATAGACATTGGTCCTTGCTTACAGGAGACAGTGATCTACATGAGTCTGTTAAATCTCGACCTAACATCACATATAGAAAGGGAAATACAATTCAGAGTACCTTGAGTCCTAGCTATCCCATGGTGTCGAAACAAGAGACCTGGCTATATACAAGAGCCAAAGGGTTCTATAAATGTGGACACTGCACCATGTGCAAATTGGCCGTTGACAAGGTCAAGGAGTTTAGTTTCAATAATTCACGCAAATTTGAAATTAAGACGCACATGGACTGTACGACACGTTATGTTGTATATGTACTTATATGTAATTGTGGCAGGATTTACATAGGAAGTACCATAAGACCAGTGAAAGAAAGGATTATGGAACACTTCAGAGCGATCAAACAGAGGGATATGAGATATCCGATAACTTGCAGAAGCAGTATAATCAGAGAATTTTGAATGTTGATTTAGAGAAGCCCTGATGAAGTCAGTGATGTGATGACATCGTGATCTGACGAAACACGTGTTGGCTATATCAACTATATCTGATGTTGAAGATTTGTCGTGAAGAAATAAACCTGATTGGAATCAAAAAGAACATTTGGACAATTTGTATTACTATATGTGTTGCTGCTCAAGGAAGTTGTGTTTAACTGGCCACTTTTATGCCTGGGCTCATCGACGGTGGTTGGACACGGCCATTGTAACCAAACAGACCAGCTCAGCGGTATTCAAATGCAACCCTCACTATGTAAACCGTTTTCATGCTCAAGCGCCTAGAAGCAACTGAGTTTTGCACGGTGCTAGAAAAATAAATATAAACATAACTTTGAGGACTAGGCTAGGGCCCAGTCACCACACAGGTTTAAACGACCTCGTTAGTTGGACAACACCTGTTATTTAAGCGCTAGAAGGCCACTGTAGTTCCAGTGACCTCTATGTAAATAGTGAATAAATATGATTTATAGAGGATGCAGTCCGTGAGCAAGGCCAGACTTTCTGCCTGCCAGTTGAGTATACACAGACTCAGAAGTGCTCCTCGAAGGAACGGGGCATGCCACCAGCAGTTCTGTGGTCATAATAATAATAATATAGAGAGCCCGTTAACCTTAATTTGCGTTGACGTTATTTCATTTATAAAGAGCATTCACCTCTCTTACTCCCCCGTAATTCACCCCTCCACTACGCACACAAACACCCTACTCAGCTCCTTCTCATGCCCAGAGGTTCACCTGCGTCACATGACGGAAAGCAGGCGGTATGTCAAGCACGAATGTGGGGAAATATCATGAAACATTCTGTGTCCCGCCCTTCCCCCAAAACGCCAACCTCACATCTATCGCCTCAGCCCTCGGTGCCACGCACCTTCGAACACGCCAATCACCGCGCGCCCACTGGAGCCATGCGCTGCCACCCACCGGCCAAGTGCTGACACTGCTTCCATCCATTCCATCAGTCCCCGCGGTCTGTGGCTGCGTGTTCATATAATGGCAACATGTCGCATTCCAGCATGTCTTATAGCACGCTGTGACTTTTTAAACACAAGGAAATACAAATTAAGAATATCGGAATTCAGGCGACGCCGAGGACCAGTGACGTACCGAGGCTGTGGGCCCTGATGCTGTCCAGGAACACGGGCCCTCGTGGCTCAACATTGTCAGTGAAACACGCCCACAAGTTGGTTGCATAAAACCCCCTCACGCCTCCGAGTCTCAGTGTCACTGCACCTATTGCACTATTGGTAGCCAGGCCCCTGGAAAAAGTGGCGAGCTGATTGGCGGATCCAGGGTACTGGACGCACTCCACGTGTATGCTACTCTTCTTCCAGCTGGAGCAGCACTGGCATCTGTTGCCAGATCGCGCACCTTTAAAATGGGCGCAGTGCAAGTCTGCGTTTATTAGAGCAAAAATTGCATCTGCGTCATTTGTGGTACCGGACTACCGGTCGGTCAGTACGTATGCCACATTTGCACTCCTCAATCTGTGCACAATTGCACTGCGCATAAACAGTTTTTATGTAATCTGTGTTACCAGAGTTGGTCGATTTTGCACCAGTATTTACACCAACAGAGCAATGAAAAAGACGAGTGAAGGCAGACGCTTGTGTATATTTGCATCGCGCTTTCACTTTAAGTGAAAGCGCAATGCAAAAATAAACACACGGCTGCCTTTAACAACAAGCAAATGGCATGCACTATAAAAAAAATAACGCCATACGCCCCATGCGCCTTAAGCCTACACATGCAACCTTTTAAAAATATAAAATTCGCCACAAAACCTACGCGCATGAAAATGAGAACAGATTAAGGTAAACGAAAGTTAACGTGAACAATAGGAAAACGCATGCAATAGTAAAAGAAGACCTACGCGCCTCGAAATGAGAACAGCGCCGCAAGCCTATAAACACACGACAATCGGCACAAGCCCCACGCGCCTCAACCCCACAAGCAAAATGCATGCACTATAAAACAAGCGCTCGCTATTGCGGGTAGGCAGGGGGCCATCTGTTTTCACTCAGCCGTGTTTATATTTGCATCGCGCTTTCACTAAGTGAAAGCGCGATGCAAAAATAAACACGCGGCAGAGTGAAAACAGATGGCCCGACAAAGATAAGAAAATGCTTCGCGACAGCTGCAAAGCAGACGAGCCAGTCCGGATGGGCCGGACAAAAAGGCGAAAGGGCGGCAACAAAAATACCTAATTTCCAATGGCAGGCCACCTTTTAGCATAAACGGTGATGCCAGCCAATGGAAATGAGGGGCGGGGCTTCAAGCCCCCTTCTGAAATGTCCTCTGTCCCTATAAGTCTCGCCGAGCGAGCAGCGCATGCGCTGCAACGCTAGGCGAGACCTAAAAAGGACAACTGTGTATCGGCTCGAAATGGGATGCATCCAAAAAATGTAATCCAAGATTCAAATCTCTCTGAGGACCGTTGAAGAGAGTGGGAGAAAAAAATTACAAACTTTTCAAACAATACCAAAGTGACCTAAACGATGATGGTTGCTCTGGAAGATGCACGAAAGCTGACAAAAAAGCCACGTAAGCCTTGACTGCAGTCACTGCCAGCCCTTGCTGTGCACAAGACTGAGCGAAACACAGGATGTCAGAGACACATTATTTAAATATTTACAAACGTTCTGATCCACATCACTGTACAAACTTGTGACAGTGATCCACATAAATGGATTTCGTAGTAGGTGTTTTTTGGCAGCCAAGATGAAAGGGGCAACTTCATCAGAGAGGCAAAAAGACTAACTGGTACAGCTCAATCTCCACACATGCAGCTGCAGTGTTTGGGGATTGGAATGCAGGACTTGACCATCCTACTGCGATAAAAGAGCTATTTTGCAGGGGAGACAAGGGACTGTCAAAATACTGGGTGCCATTAGATCAGTGCACCACTCCCTCCTTGCCTAATCCAGGAGGATTAGCTATGCCTGCGCCTCTCACAGGACTTTCAACAGAAATAAAACAGGTGGAAAGGTGCACAGAAGATCCAGGGATGAGGGAACAACTCAGAGGAAAGTTCATGGCACACAATTAAGGAAATTTCCTGTTCACTTTGGAATGTAATTCCCACTTGTGATCCTACATTAAGAGGCAACAGAGCATCCACGCGCAAACTGAGTGAGTCTGCTAGTTGAGCCACTAGCAGGAAAATTCCCCATCGCTGCACCCACCTCCACAGGCAAATCACCTCCCACAAGATCTGAGTGCTGCCCGAACAGCTGGAAAGGAGAAATACCTTAATGGTCAGGCATCCTGGCTGTAACTCTAGCACATGTATGGGCAGACACTGCTTCAACACAGACCAAAGGACCCGCTGCATTATTTTTACCCAAATGGGTTTCCCAATCCAGCATGGAGGCACCCCTGACCATCGTAACCTGCTCTTGTGGTGGGATGACTGGACGACCTACCTTGACATTGGAGGTCCATTCACCAATGCAGGTTTGAGTAGACTAAATGGAAGCTTTGCACCTGATTCTTGAAACTCCATTGGGGCTGGAATAATTGCCATCAAAGACACACTAGAGGGTCCTCATCTGCAAACAGATTGCACAAGGTCATGAGGCAAAGCAGACGCAACACCTGTAAGGCCAGGAGATACTTTTGAAACCAAATGAACAAGTTACTTACTTTCGGTAACGATATATCTGTAAGAAACATTAGTAGTGATAGATTCCTTACCTTAGAATATCCCCAGGCGTCAGACTGGATCCGGAAACTTTTCGTCAGCAGTACCCCTGTGCGTCGGTAGGGGCGTCGTGCGGCTCCTCGTCCGTCGTTGGCGTCGTGGTCGCCGAGATGACGTCGCGGGTGCTACTTGGACACCGCCCACGCGCGCTGACGTCAGTTCTGTACACGACTTTCCGCGCCAGGAACGCAGAGCCATGCAAGATACTGACCACTGGTGCATTGAAACTAGGGCCCTGAAAGGGATGTCCTTAACCCTAGAAATCAGTTCGCTGAACGGGGAGGATGGGTGGGGCGGTAAGGAATCTATCACTACTAATGTTTCTTACAGATATATTGTTACCGAAGGTAAGTAACTTGATCATCTGAAAGAAACACATAGTGATAGATTCCTTACCTTAGAATAGATACCCCAGCAATACCAACCCCAATGGTGGGTCCGCGAACTAAGATCACACCAGAAAGTCACGGAGAACAGAACGGCCAAAGAAGCCGTCTCTCCGGACTTGACTGTCAAGGCAGTAATGCTTGGTAAACGTGTGCAGCGAGGCCCACGTGGCTGCCTGACATATGTCTTGCAGGGGGACACCACGTCCCAATGCAGTAGTGGCTGCAGTAGCTCTGGTGGAATGAACACGCAGCCCCACCGGAGGTTCTTTTTTAGCCAAAGAGTAACAGGCTTTGATACATAAGACAACCCAGCGGGAGATGGTTCTCTTATGGACCGCCCGACCTTTCTTGGTGCCAACGTAGCCAACAAAAAGCTGGTCGTCCACCCGGAACTGCTGTGTGCGGTTGAGATAAAAAGAAAGCGCACGTTTTGGGTCCAGACGGTGGAGCCGCTCTTCCTCTCTGGAAGGATACGGAGGCGGAAAAAAGGTGGGCAAGGTAATAGTTTGCCCAATGTGAAAGGCCGTAACCACTTTTGGCAAAAAGGAAGGACGGGGCCTGAGCACAACCTTGTCCGGATGGACTGAAAGAAAAGGAGGCTTACAAGAAAGAGCCTGGAGCTCACTCACTCGCCTGAAGTGATGGCCACCAGGAAGGCAGTTTTTAACGCCAAAAGACGAAGAGGACAGTTGTGAAGGGGCTCAAAAGGAGCGCACATCAAGTACATCAGAACCAGATTCAAGTCCCACTGAGGCATCACGAAAGGAATAGGAGGAAAAAGGTGTGTAAGGCCTTTAAGAAACCTATTTACAACAGGGGACTTGAAAAGAGAGGGCTGATCAAGGAGCCTGAGAAAGGCCGAAATAGCAGAAAGGTAGCCCTTGATAGTGCCCAGAGCAGAGCCCTGCTGGGCCAAAGAAAGAAGGAACAGTAGAACTTCAGAAAGAGGGGCAGAAAGGGGATCCACAGCCTTTGCTGTGCACCATGCCACAAATTTGTTCCACCAACAGGCGTATACCACTTTAGTAGAGGGACGCCTGGCTGCCAGAATAACGTCACAAACTTCAGGAGGCAAGTCGAAGGGAATCAACTGCCGCCGCTCAATCTCCACGCAAAGAGGTGGAGGCTGGACAGGTTCGGGTGGAGGACTGTTCCCTGCTGCTGCGACAGAAGATCCTCCAGAAGCGGCAGTCTGATCGGGGGATCCATGCTCATACTGAGTAGCTCGGGATACCATACTCTTCGAGCCCAGTCCAGGGCCACAAGGATGACTTGTGTCCGTTCGCGCCTGATCTTCTTCAGCACTCTGGGCAGAAGTGGTATAGGCGGAAAGGCGTACAACAGACCGCAACTCCACTCGCGACGAAAAGCGTCGCCGAGCGAGTGCCGCCTTGGAAATTCCAACGCGCAGAACTGATGACATTGCGCATTTTCTTCGGTGGCGAATAGATCTAACCAAGGCTCTCCCCACTGCTGAAAGAGGCCTTGCGCCACCTTTGAGTGAAGACGCCATTTGTGATCGAGCATGCACCGGTGGCTGAGTTCGTCCGCCCTGGCGTTCAGAGAACCTGCCAGGTGTTGAACCACCAGGGACATGCCCTGATGTTCCAGCCATGTCCAGAGACGCAGAGCCTCCTGACAGAGGGTCCACGACCCCACCCCGCCTTGTTTGTTGCAGTACCACATGGCGGTGGTGTTGTCTGTGAACACCTGCACTACTCTCCCCTTGACAGAGGGAAGGAATGCCTTCAGTGCAAGCCTGATCGCCCACAGCTCCAAAAGGTTGATATGGAGCCGGGACTCCGCTGGAGACCAGAGGCCTCTGATCTCCCCCTCTCCCATGTGGCCCCCCCATCCCAGGAGGGACGCATCGGTCACCACCGTGAACTCCGGTTGGGGAAGGGAGAGGGAGCTGCCGTCGACCCAATGCGGGTTCGTGAGCCACCACTGCAATTGTCGTGCAGTGCCCTCCGAGATCTGGACGTGATCGGACAGGTTTCCCTGATGCTGCGCCCACTGGAACTTCAGGACCCACTGCAGTGCCCGCATACGCCACCTGGCATGATTGACCAGCAGGATGCAGGAGGCCATGAGGCCCAGCAGCCTCAGAGTCACTCTGACCAAAACCCAGGACAAGGGCTGAAAGATGGGAATCAGAGCCCGAATGTCCCGGACTCGCTGTTCGGGAGGATAGACCCGAAACTGCGCCGTGTCCAGGAACCGCCCCGATAAAGAGGAGCTTCTGGGAGGGAATCAGGTGCGACTCGGCACATTGATGGAGAACCCCAGCAAGTGCAGGAGGTCGGCTGTAGTCTGGAGGTGGGAGACGACTGTCTGGGGCGAGCCCGCCTTCAACAACCAGTCGTTGAGATAGGGGAAGACTGAGACCCCTGATCTGCGCAGATGAGCTGCGACCACCGCCATCACCTTGGTGAACACCCGAGGGGCGCTGGTAAGGCCAAAGGGGAGCACGGTAAACTGAAAGTGCTCGTGGCCTACCATGAACCGCAGGTAACGCCTGTGGGCTGGCAGGACGGGGATGTGGAAATAGGCGTCCTGCAAGTCCAGCGCCACCATCCAGTCTTGTGGGTCGAGAGCAGACAAGACCTGAGCCAGAGTGAGCATTTTGAACTTCTCTTTGCGGAGGAAGCGATTGACGCTCCGAAGGTCCAAGATAGGACGCAGGCCTTTGTCCTTCTTGGGCACCACAAAGTAGTGGGAATAACAACCACGACCTACTTCGTGCGTCGGAAGGCGCTCGATGGCCCCCTTGGCCAAGAGGGCTGCAACTTCCTGCTGAAGAAGCACCAAGTGATCTCCCGACATGCGGTGGTATTGAGGTGGCATGGCTGGGGGGGTAGTCTCGAAGGGGAGGGAGTAGCCCCTTCGGACTATCTCTAAAACCCTCCTGTCCGAAGTGATGGTGCACCAGTGGGGGAGGTGATGGCGGAGCCTGCCGCCCACTGGCGTTTGATGGGCCTGAAAGTTCGGACTAGGAATGTTTGGAGGCAGAGGTGGCAGGGGTGGTGGTGGTGGTGGTCTGAGCCGCCCGCTGGCCCCTTTGTCCGCCACGGTGGAAACTGCGTCCGCGGTGGGATAATTGCTGCGCCGGCCTGTGGCTCTGTTGCGAACGCTGTGGGCGCCCCTTCCTGTGCCACGAAAGGAGCAGAAGGCGGAGAAGGGTGGACTGCCGAGAGTCCCAAGGACTTGGCCGTAGCCCGTGAGTCCTTAAACCGCTCCAACGCGCTGTCCGCTTTGTCGCCGAAGAGGCGACGGCCATCAAAGGGCATGTCCATAAGGGTGTTTTGGACATCCCCTGAAAATCCAGTGGTTCTCAACCAGGCGTGACGGCGAACAACCACCGTCGTTGCAATGGATCTGCCTAGTGAGTCGGCGGTGTCTAGACCACAACGGATCATGAACTTGGCTGCGTCTCTCCCCTCTGCAACAGCCTGGGCGAGAGCAGGCCGGGCCGCCTCCGGACACTGAGGCAGCACGTTCGCCACCGTATCCCACAGACAGTGGGAATAACGGCCCAAGAGGCATGCGGTGTTCACGGACCGCAGCGCAGAGCTGGTGGAAGAGAAAATCTTCTTCCCAAACTGATCCAGCTTCTTGGATTCCCTATCCGGTGGTGCGGAAGGGAAGGCGGTTGGGGAAGCAGAGGCTTGGACAACCAAGCTCTCGGGGGTGGGATGTTGGGAGAGGAAAATGGGGTCACCCGGAGCCGGGCGATGGCTTCGGGCCACGTTCCTATCCACAGGAGCCCCTGTGGTGGGCCTGGACCAAGTGCCCAAAGAACGTCCGAAAGGGCTTCATTAAAGGGCAGCAGCGGCTCCGCAGAAGTAGCTGCTGGCTGAAGCACCTCTGTCAGGAGGTTAGTCCTGACGGCCACAGTAGGGAGCTGGAGGTGTAGGGCCTCTGCCGCCCTACGCAACACCACTGCATAACTGGCTCCCTCCTCCGTAGCCACGGTAGGAGGAGACAGCATGCCAAGGTCTGGTGAGGTATCCAGACCACTGACGTCCCCCAATTCCTCAGCCCAGTCCTGTTCAGACTCGCAGGCTGTAGCGAGAGGGTCGTCCGACCCCTCCCAGTCCTCCCCTTGCTCCTCAGGCTGTTCAACAGGCCTAAAATAAGGAGTAGGGACATGGGGCTAGAAATCCCCAAACGGCGTCGAGAACGGCATCGACCGACGCGGCGTCCACTTCGGGGCTGAATCTGAGGTCGACGTCGTCCCGAGGAGCGGGCGGCGTCAGGATCGGTGCCGGTGGAGTCGACGTCGGTGGAGGCGTAACAAGGTCAACCGGATCCAAGGGTGTCCTGCGGCGCCGGGGCCTGGAGCCGACAGCGATGCTGGGGCTGGGGCTGGGGCCGGAGCCGCCGGCGAGTAAACGCGAGGACACCCAGGCGGGACCGCGGGGCCCGAAGGCGCACCGGCGGGACCCGACGCCCAAAGAGGTGAGCCATGGCCGACCGGAAGTCCTGTATCTGGGCCGGAGTCGCCGGCGACCCCGGGGAAGGAGGGTAGTCGGGCGGCGACTCCATGGACTCCGCCGGAGCCGCGGGGTGGCACCACCCGTACCCTCAGCCGCGTTGCGCGACCGGCGAGGAAGTCGGAGAACGATGATGTTTCTTCGACTTCTTGTGCTTCGCCTTACCTGACCCCAAGTGCGAAGACTTTGATCCCGACGATCGCCGATGGTGACTCCGCGCACGGTCCCTCGACCTCCCTCTGGACCGGGACCTCTCATGGCGTGGAGCCGACTGCCGGGCTTCAAGCAGCTTTCGGGACCGCTCCCGCAAAGACTTCGGCGCCATGGACCGGCAGTCGGGGCACGACTTGGGGTCGTGGTCACGCCCCAGGCAGAGGAGACACACGCGGTGCGGGTCCGTCACCGACATCATCCGATGACAGTCCTCGCAGGACTTAAACCCGGGCATCCCTAACTGCACCAGGAGTCGTATCGACTCGAAAAAAGGTGAGAAAAAGATCTCAAAAACCGTAATAAAAAAAGACTAGGGGTACCGCTCTCTCCGGATCTGCTCTTGCTGGCACGGAAAAAGAAAGAACTGACGTCAGCGCGCGTGGGCAGCGTCCAAGTAGCGCCCGCGACGTCATCTCGGCGACCACGACGCCAACGACGGACACGGAGCCGCACGACGCCCCTACCGACGCGCAGGGGTACTGCTGACGAAAACTTTCAGGATCCAGTCTGACGCCTGGGGATATTCTAAGGCAAGGAATCTATCACTATGTGTTTCTTTCAGATTTTTGGATCATCTCCTAAATATCCATGAGCCTCTTAGGAAGAGGAAAGGCATTCATGGGGGTTGTATTTAGCTCTGAACCACTGAAGGTCAAGCTCTGTATTGCAAATAGATGGGACTTTTGGGTGCCGATTGTACAGCCTCAGCCTTGGAAATAACTCATTGTGCGCTCAAGATGTTCCTCGATGAGTGCTGCCTTCACCAGCCAGTTATGGAAATAAATGGATTATTATCTCAGTGAATCTGTCACAACTCTCAACACCTTCATGGAAACACAAGCTGTGTTCATCAGCCAGAACACCAACACAGTGAAGTGATATTGCTGGGTCCCCATTGGGAACTTCTCATAAGGCTTGTGAGCTGGGAGGATTGGAAAATAGGTGTTGGAGGGCCAGGGACACCAACCAACTTCCCGCATTCAGAGGCAGCAGAACATGATTCAGAAGGATCATAAGTTCAGAGGGCAAAGATCCAGAATGGATCTCAAACCTCCATCCTTCTTTGGGACCAAGAAGTAAAGGGAATTAAATCAAGTGTTCCTTTCTTCTAGAGGTACCACTGCCAATATCCCTAAAATAAATGTGCTAGAGAACTTGCTTTAGGAAACAGCTCTGAACTGCATTGGTGAAGTGAGGAAAAACAGGAAGTGACATCAGAGTGCCGGTTGGCACCTATTAAGTGGTTGTGCTGGAGAGCTATTGCTGGCGAAAAGCTGTACCAGACTAGTCTGACTCCTGGGGTATATTCTTAAGCTAAAGATTCTGCAAAAAAGACAGTATCCATCAGAAAAACAGTATTAAATTAAACATAATTTATGGAAATTATGATGATAACATAAGGATCAAGATTATGGTTAGGTTAGGGCTAGTGTCATGTTTAAAGTCAGATTAAGTTTAAGGTAAAAACAAAACCTCTTGGATATTGGCAAAGTGCAGGACTGGCGTGGCAGAACTGACAAACTATTGTGGCTTTTTGCCCAAACTACAGATTGATGTATTCTACCCAGGCCACAAGTTGTTGAACTGGATGTAAAGAGATGCATTTAGAGTGGTAGTCCTTTATGTAAGTGCGGCTCTCCATGTCTCAACCACTGGAAGGATTGTTCTGATGTAGCATGGCTGGAAACGTTTGCCAACTTCAAATGTATACCCTTCTGCTTCTAATATGACCATCAGGGAGCAACTGCTATGAAAGCAGTTCTTTCAGGGGCAATAAAGAACATCAGGAACAAACGAGACATTGTGCAAGAAAAGAAAGCAGTTTACAAGTCAATTAAAACTTCAAACTAGACCAAAGCCCAGAAGTATAACCACATACAAGCTCACGCACAAACAGAGATATTGAAAACCAAGATCATATCACACTCAAATATTAAGATAAATAAAATCTCCAAAAAAGCTCACTTTAATTTCTTTTAGGAAATTTCCTTGAATTTCAAACAAAAACTAGAAAAAAAACTCATTGATGTTACTTACTTAATGCAATGATCAATTTATGCAGTAGAGGAACTCTTCTATTTTTACTAGAAGTATCAGGAACACATTGGTATGAGCGCAGAGAGTACAGTGGTTAGAAAAGTGGTTTATGGAAATATCGGAGATACTTCTTAGTGAGTGGGTCAGTGATGGGTTTCCTTTGGCATGGGGTATGAAAGGTAATGAAACCGAGATGGAAAAAAGACTTGCCAATGTTTAGGGATCATAATTCAGATCTCTGATCCAGCAGATCATAAGGATTGTCTACACAATCGGGACGATTTGTTTGCTGAATAACTGATGTTTAACAATGAAGGGAATAACCCACAAATTCCCTTATTTGGGGGTTACCTTCAACTCACAAGGGCCTTTGGCTCCATGCCAGAAACGGAGATATCTCACGTTTTGCCACTCGGTGGGATTCCTTTTCAGTCTGGCTTCAAAGATAGGTAACAAATCTGTAGGAGCCCTTGTCGAAATATTCAAAAGGAAATGCCTACCTATCCTTCCTTATGGGTCCGGCCTGTGGGGCTACAAGGTTGTTAATCAACTACAGGCCAAGGAAAGCGGAGTTTGCAGACGTTTCCTTGGGTGTCGCCAGTATTCCATCCATGAGGAACTCGGCCTACCTTACGTACCAGCGCTATTAACCTGGCCCCCCTTAATGTTATGGTGTTCCATCTGGCTCACTCCGGAGGCCTCCATGAACAGGGATATTAGCATGGATTGTCTCGGGTGTGAAAAGGGTCTTTACATTCCCTGGCTCAAGTACATTAAGGATATGTGCAACAAGCTTGGCCAACCTAACATCTTTTTCTCGTCCGGCAATATCACTGTAAGAGATAAAAGTTGGCTAAAATCCACTTTTATGAATTCTAGGAAAAGGGAAAGAGAGGTGTCCAAGCTGAGGAAGCCTGCTAGCAGAGAGTGCCTGTTGGTACAAACCTTCCCTGGACTGTAACCTTATCTGGTTATGGTCTCTAGAGCCAGGGATAGGGTTCTCTTAACTAGATTTCGATCACAAGCGGTCCTGCTCACAGTTCACAAAAGCGCCATTGGTGGCAGCCCCGCCTCAATTTCTCAGCATCAGTCGAGAAATGTGGTTGCTCCGGAAAAGCAGCAGCTCAGTGCTAGGTTGTCCCACCACCCAAACAAGGAGCCCATCAACGTTTGGAGGGACAGATATTCTAACCACAGTAACAACTCCTGACAGAATGAGCACAAGCCAATTCGCTCCTGACGGCAAGCTGGAAAGTCACCATGATGCTGATAGATATGTGCAGGTCCATTAAGCTTGGGCAGGAAACTCACAGGGAGGCTGGAAGGCCCACTCCTAGGATTGGCGCCAGCTACACTCCCTAAATTCAGTCTGCTCTTCTGGGCTGTCTGACGCTCCGGGCGCAGTGACAGATCCAAACCTCTACGAAAAAGACGGCCGTGAGGAAGTGGGTTCTAAACAACTTTCACCCCACTCGATTTATTGATTGAAGACCACTGTTTTTTGGATCTCTGGTGAGTTAATTTTGTTACCCGAGTCTCACTCACTGTAAGCTCTGGCAAAATTAGTGCTAATTGGCATTGCCTGCCTTTTAAAATAAGGCCCTTTTCTGCGCAACTGTAGTAAGAGGCTCTATGCTGGTTACACATGTCCACATGCAATTACACGTGTCAGGGATAGTGTCAAGTTTAAAGTCAGATTAAGTTTAAGGTACAAACAAAACCTCTTGGATATTGGTAAAGTGCAAGACTGACAAACTGTTGTGGTTTAAGCCCAAACTAAAGACTGGATGTATTCTACTCAGGCCACAAGGTGTTGAATTGGATTAAGGAGCTTGGCAACTAACAATTTTGGGGCCCCTGAGCATCCCTTCTTATAGTCCATTTCCAGACACAAAATGTGATTTAGTATTGGAGTCTTTGAAGTTTGTGTTGACGGTATGCTTCCTTTTCAAGTGCCCACTTCTCTGTCCTGCCCTTCCTTTCAGAAAACAGTCAGTCACAGCCTAAGCAACTCCAAATCCGATAGCCCCACAACACAAGCTATGGGAGTGATTAGAGGTTCACACCTGAATATCATCCACAGTGATATGTGCATCAAAAGCTCACCCCAGGGCCCCAGCCCTACTCTTTATGATTCTCCTATTAGGCCCATCTCCTTCCTCAGATGTGCCAGGCCCCTTTTCATTCTGCGACTTCCTCAGGGATGTATACATAGGATAGTAGTCTTGGTCATCACTCAGCCGGTGATAATTCCAACCCGGCTGGGCTAAACACTCATGCAGATATGACTGACTCTAGGGGTACCAATAGGCCGTAAAAAAGAAACATCCGGCACGTTAAGAGATCTAAGACGTGTAAGCCGGGACCCCTCACGGCCGATCACTGTGTTCCGGGTTGTGTCCACAACCCGGAACACAGTGATCGACCGTGAGGGTCCCGGCTACACGCCTCAGATCTCTTAGCGCTACTGGAATTATCCTTTTATACAGTTTCCCTCACGGCGCCCGCAACGGCTACTACCGATGTCCCCGGTCACAAACATTTCTTGTCCATTACTCTTGGACTATATCATAACGTGCCGGATGTTTCTTTTTTACGGCCTATTGGTACCCCTAGAGTCAGTCATATCTGCATGAGTGTTTAGCCCAGCCGGGTTTGAATTATCACCGACGAGTGATGACCAAGACTACTATCCTATGTATACAGCCCTGAGGAAGTCGTAGAATTACTTTCTTAATGCGACGAAACACGTGTCGGCTGGTTGTCTTCTGTTCTGTTGGCTCTAAGCTTAAGAAAAATTAAAAGACTGAACATTATCCAACTCATCTGAAGATATTTCTTTCAAAATTGTGGCTACTTTACCATAGTTTTTGTATTTACCTACATACTGTTTGTTTATTATTATGTGTGCCTAGGTTTTTGCTTTAAGAACTTTATAAGTGGCCTGCAGGCCTCACTCCAATGACACAGGAAAAAAAGCTTGTTCACTCCTACTGATCACTACAGAGTATGCTGCCACCAGCGTGCTCATGCTACTTAACTCTTGATAAGCAGTACCATTTCACCATCATGAGGGTGGCACTTTGGGCACCCCCTGGTCCAGCAAAATGCAATCCATGAGACAGGCCTATGTCATGGCGCATACGCATGAATGAAAAATTAATGAAAATGGGATTTGTAAAGCTCTCTTAAGCCACAGGTACCATGTTTGCGCATGACAACAAAATCAGCACCAGGGGGATCCAGATTCAGATATCATTGCAGCTGGGGCAGACAGGGCAGGGGTACACATCCATCACCATGCGAGAGACTTTTCCATCCCAACACCTGTGAAATCTGAACGTGGTGGAGAGGTCACCTTGATGTTAGGCCCACTGAGAATTCAGATCCCACTGCAGAGCCCGCATATGCCACCTAGTGTGACACATCAGTAGAATGCAGGAGGCCTTCAGTCAGAGCAGCCTCAGGGTCGACATCACTGAAATGGAGGACTGAGGGTGAAAGATCGGGATCATAGCCTGAATGTCCTGGACTCTTTCCTAGGGGGAAGACATGAAATTGAACAGTGTCCGGATTGGCTCCGATAAAGTGGGGGGTCTCAGAAGAAGTCAGGTGAGTCTTCAGCATGTTGACAGTGAACCGCAAAGATGGCAGAAGGTTTGCCGAAGTCTGGAGGTGGTTGACGACTGCCTGGGACGAGACCACCTTCAACAGCCAGTCATCAAGGTAGGGGGGAGATGGGCAGCCCTGACCTCCGAAGATGCGCTGCTACCACCGCCATCACTTTCATGAACACCAGAGGGGCACATCAAATGGAAAATACTCCTGTCTCACCACGTACCGCAGGTAGCGCCGACAGGCCTGCAGAAGAGGTATATGGACATAGGTGTCCTGCAGATCCAACGCCACCATCCAATCTCCACGGTCAACATAAGACAAGACATGGGCCAGTGTGAAATTTTTACATTTTTCCTTCCAGAGGAAGGCATTGAGAGGGCGCAGGTCTAATTTAGGAAGAAGGCCTGTGTCCTTCTTTGGCACTAGAAAATAATGGGAATATCAGCCACATCCTACTTCTGGAGTGGGTACCCTCTCGATAGTCCCTTTGGCCACAAGGGTGTGTTTGGAAAGATTTACTCCGTCAGTTGCTAGGTGTGGGGTGCTGGAAGATGGGGCAGTGCAGAAAGTAAAGGTAGGGCATAACCCTTCCACACAATTTATAGGAACCACCTGTCTGATATTAAGGCCTGCCAACATGCCAACACAGGAAGAATCATTGGATCCATTAGAGGCATCAAGACACTAGACTTTTGCAGGTTGTCATACCAATTCTCCTCATGGTAAGATTGGACAGTCTTATCTTCCACATCATAATCATTATCTGAATCTGTGTCGAGCAGGGAATACACAGTGTGCTGTTGCGGAGAAGATCAAGCAGAGGAAAAAGGAGCCTCAATGGTGGAAAGGTGCAACTTTGGTCAAGGACTAAACGGTGCCAACTCGACATCAGAGAGAACAATTGGGGCCTCGTCTTCCGGAACCAACGTAGTCGGCATTGATGCACGAGGAACCGGCATAGACCTTAGCACTAGAGATGGAGTTGAGAGTAGAGCCCGTGGCGGCCCGTTATGGGCTTGAAGGGTCCAGGTGGTGCCAAGATCGAACTCAACAGCAGCAACCCAGGTGGAAAATCTCTCGGCTCCGTGGGGCCAGCAGGCGGGCCCGAGGGGGTCAGAAAAAGATTCAAAGAGCTGAAGCATGGTCACACAAAACTCTTCAACCTGTGGCGGATGGCCGCAGAAACTTGAGTTGTGCCGGAATGGCTCAGAATTTAAATGACTTCGGGAGTGAGATCAAAATGTATGGTGCCATCTCCATGTCTTCCCAGGAGACTGAGAGTGGAGGGGAGGGGCTGAACCCCACTGAGATATCGTGTGTGTTTTTTCTTGAGTTAGCTGAAGATTTGGATTGAAAGGAAGACAAACCCCTGTAATTACTCCGGCAACATCTGGATCTTGAACAGTACTGTGACCTAGCTTTCGACTTGGACCAGACTTTTCACTGAGTCTTCAAGAGCTTGGCAAAGTAGAGTATCGCCTTGCAGTCTTGTATGGCCTTCGAGTTCATCGATATGCAGTCACTGCAGACCTTGAAGTCATGGCTCGACTCCAGGCCCGCATGAAAATTTAGTGAGGATCTGTCACAGACACTTGTTTGCAACACTCCTTACAGGACAAAAGACTGGTCATTCTGTGAGGTGATATGTCCCTTGCACACTGTAAAACAATGTTTTGATTGCAGTAAGGGGCTCAAAAAGATGAGAGGTAGCTCCGAATCAGCGTCTAGTGACACAAAGAAAGGAAATTACATCAGCAGGAGGGAGTAGGCCTATATAGGCTCTGCACGTAATTTTTAAGGAGCGCAGCATCAGTGCGAGCTGCATGCCACCACCTACTGGAGCACGTAGGCCCTGCTGAAAAGTTTCCATATTGAATCGGACACCTGGGGAATATTCAAATGGTGAGGAATCTGTGGCCAGAAGTTTCTTTCAGAAAATGTAAGTATTCTACTGGCTAGCAAGTAGATCAAAGCCTCACCAGATAGTGGGCTCAATTTGGAGAACATTAGCCTGCTCTTTAGAGAGGAAGAGCATGAGGAGAAAATGTACAAGGGCTAATTAACCAACACTTAATTGCAGGCATGGCCATCCTCACTGAAACAAATGGAAGCTGCTAGACCTCTGGCACCACTCACAGGAGAGGCACCCTTTTAAAATTATGGAAGGTAGGGATCGGTTCGCTATGTCTGGATGGAGCTTAACAGTATGAAAGCTATTACTGACTAAAGCTCGAACTGCCATTTTGAAAAATCCCAAAACACTGTGCAAGTAGATAGATCAGGGGCTGAAGTGATGATGTATCATCTTTGGATTGGGCAAGGACACCCATCTTCTAAAACTGTTCACTTTCACTTTTAAACCCCTGCACAAGGGAGGAACTCGGAGAAGCACAGGAAACTGCAGAAATCAAGGCAAGATAAACCTCACATGAACAAATCCCTTTCTGGAGTGAAGGGACACTCTATACGAACAAGTTACTTACCTTCGGTAACGATAGATCTGTAAGAGACATAAATTAGTTATAGATTACTTACCTTGTGAATTACCCCCAGGCGTCAGACTGGATCCGGAGAATTTTTCGTCAGCAGTACCCCTGCACGTCGTAAGGTGGCGTTGGTCGGCTCAGCGTTCGTCGTTGGCGTCGTGGTTGCCGGGATGACGTCGCGGCAGCTACTTAGATGCCGCTCTCGCGCGCTGACGTCAGTTCTGTACACTTTCCACGCCAGAAGCGCAGAGCCATGCAAGACACTGACCACTGGTGCGCATAAGTAGGGCTCTGAAAGGAAATCTTAAACCTAGAAGTCAGTTTGCAGAACGGGGAGGATGGGTGGGGCGGTAAGGAATCTATAACTAATCTATGCCTCTTACAGATATATCGTTACCGAAGGTAAGTAACTTGTTCATCTGAAAGAGACCATTAGTTATAGATTCCTTACCTTGTGAATAGATACCCCAGCAATACCAACCCCGGAGGAGTGTCTGCGAACCAAGTTCACACCAGAAAGTCCTGGAGAACAGAACGGCCAAAAAAGCCGCCTCTCCGGACTTCGCTGTCCAGACAGTAGGGTTTTGTGAACGTGTGCAGAGATGCCCACGTCGCTGCCTGACAGATGTCGTTGAGGGGAACTCCCCGTCCCAAAGCAGTGGTAGTTGCCGTCGCCCTGGTGGAATGGGCACGTAGCCCCACAGGAGGCTCCTTCTTTGCCAAAGAATAGCAAGCTTTGATACACAAAACGACCCATCTAGAGATGGTCCGTTTGTGTACGGCCCGACCTTTTTTAGGGCCCACGTATCCAACAAAGAGCTGGTCATCCACCCGGAATTGTTTTGTGCGATCCAAGTAAAATGAAAGCGCACGTTTTGGATCCAGACGGTGGAGCCTCTCTTCCTCTTTAGAAGGATGCGGAAAGAAGGTGGGCAAGGTGATGGTTTGAGAAGAAAGGATGGACGAGTTCGAAGGACAACCTTGCCCGGATGAATAGCCAGAAAAGGAGGTTTGGAAGAAAGAGCTTGGAGCTCACTCACCCTGCGCGCAGAGGTGATGGCAACCAGAAAAGCAGTGTTTAAGGTCAGAAGCCTAAGAGGACAGTTATGTAGCGGCTCAAAGGGAGCGCACATAAGATAAGTTAGAACTAGGTTCAAGTCCCACTGGGGCATTACTAAGGGAACAGGAGGAAAAAGATGAGTAATGCCCTTGAGGAAGCGATTTACAACAGGGGACTTGAAAAGAGAAGGCTATCAGGAAGCCTAAGAAAGGCTGAAATGGCCGCGAGGTAGCCCTTGATAGTGCCCAGAGCAGAGCCCTGCTGGGCCAAAGAAAGGAGGAACAAGAGAACCTCAGAAAGAGGGGCAGAAAGGGGATCCACAGCCTTTGCTGTGCACCATGCCACAAATTTGTTCCATCTGCAGGCGTATACCGTCTTAGTGGAGGGACGCCTGGCTGCCAAGATAACATCACAGACTTCGGGAGGAAGGTCAAAGGCCGTCAACTGTCGCCGCTCAATCTCCACGCAAGGAGGTGGAGACTGGACAGGTTCGGGTGGAGGACCGTCCCCTGCTGCTGCGACAGAAGATCCTCCCGAAGAGGCAGTCTGATCAGAGGATCGATGGCCATGTGTAATAGCTCGGGATACCAAACTCTTCGTGCCCAATCCGGAGCCACCAGGATGACTTGTGCCCGGTCGCGTCTGATCTTCTTCAGCACTCTGGGCAGAAGTGGTATAGGCGGAAAGGCGTATAGAAGACCGCAACTCCACTCGCGACGAAAAGCGTCGCCTAGCGAGTGCCGCCTTGGAAATTCCAACGCACAGAATTGCTGACATTGTGCGTTCTCTTCAGTGGCGAATAGATCTAACCAAGGCTCTCCCCACTTGTGAAAGAGACCTTGCACCACCTCCGACTGAAGACGCCATTCGTGATCCATCATGCACCTGCGGCTGAGTTCGTCTGCCCTGGCATTCAGAGAACCTGCCAGGTGTTGAACCACCAGGGATATGCCCTGATGTTCCAGCCATGTACAGAGACGGAGAGCCTCTTGACATAGGGTCCACGACCCCACCCCGCCCTGTTTGTTGCAGTACCACATGGCGGTGGTGTTGTCCGTGAACACCTGCACTACTCTTCCCCGGACAGAGGGAAGGAATGCTTTGAGAGCAAGACGAATCGCCCGAAGCTCCAGAAGGTTGATGTGGAGCCCGGACTCCACCGGAGACCAGAGGCCTCTGATCTCCGCCTCCCCCATGTGGCCGCCCCATCCCAGAAGTGATGCATCGGTCACCACTGTGAACGCTGGTTGGGGAACGGAGAGGGATCTGCCGTTGACCCAATTCCGGTTCATTAGCCACCCTGCAATTGGCGTGCAGTGCCCTCCGAGATCTGGACGCAATCGGACAGGTTCACCTGATGCTGTGCCCACTGGAACTTCAGGTCCCACTGCAGAGCCCGCATATGCCATATGGCATGATCCACCAGCAGGATGCAGGAGGCCATCAGACCCAGCAGCCACAGGGTCACCCTGACCGAAACCCGGGATAGAGGCTGAAAGATCGGAATCATAGCTTGAATATCCCGGATTCGCTGCTCGAGAGGATAGACCCGAAACTGCATTGTGTCCAGAACCGCTCCGATGAAGAGGAGCTTCTGAGAGGGAGTCAGGTGTGACTTCAGCACATTGATAGAAAACCCCAGCGAATGCAGGAGGTCTGCCATAGTCTGGAGGTGGGAAACGACAGCATGGGGCAAGCCCGCCTTCAACAGCCAGTTGTCGAGATAGGGGAAGACTGGAACCCCAGATCTGCGCAGATGAGCTGCGACCCCCGCCATCACCTTTGTGAACACCCGAGGGGCGCTGGTAAGGCCAAAGGGGAGCACGGTAAACTGAAAGTGCTCGTGGCCTACCGTGAACCGCAAGAAGCTTGGACATCCCCGGAAAAGCCAGTCAACCTCAGCCAGGCGTAGCGTCGAAGGGCTACCGACGTTGAAATCGTCCTGCCTAGCGAGTCAGTGGTGTCCAGCCCACATCGGATGGTAAACTTGGCTGCGTCTCTCCCCTCGACGACTGCACGGGAGAGCACGGCCCGGGCCTCCTCTGGACACTGGGGCAGCACCGGTGCTACTGTATCCCACACAGAGTGGGTGTAACGGCCCAACAGACATGCAGTGTTTACCGACCGCAGTCCCAAGCTGGAGGAAGAAAACATCTTCTTCCCAAGGTGGTCCAGCTTTTTGGATTCCCTATCAGGTGGTGCGTTAGGGAATGCGCCCTTGGAGGTGGAGGCTTGGACCACCAAGCTCTCAGGGGTGGGGTGTTGGGAGAGGAAAGTGGGGTCGCCCGGGGCCGGGTGGTGGCGTCAGGCAATCATCCTATCCACAGGAGCCCCTGTGTTGGGCCTGGACCAGGTGCCCAAAAGGATGTCAGTGAGGGCTTCATTAAACGGCAGCAGGGGCTCCAAAGAGCTCACAGCCGGTTGAAGCACCTCTGTCAGGAGGTTAGTCCTGACTGCCACCGTAGGTAGCTCGAGGTTGAGAGCCTCGGCCGCCCTACGCAACACCACTGCATAAGACGTTCCCTTCTCCGTAGCCACGGAAGGAGGAGACAACATGCCAAGGTCTGGGGAGGTATCCAGATCACTGGCTTCCCCCAACTCCTCTCTGCAGTCCGGGTCGTACTCCAACTGGTCAGTTAAAGGGTCACCAGACCCCTCTCAGTCCTCTTCACCCTCCTCTGGTTGCCAATCTGGCCTAAACACACAAGGGCTGAACAGGGAAACAAAAGTACCCGTCGGCGCATGATCCAATGTCAGTCGACGCCGGTCCGGCTCCGTGTCCACGTCAGGGTGGAGGCCGGGGTCCACGCCGGCTGGGAACACAACCGGCTGCGGACGCGGTGCCGGTGGAATTGGCGCCAGGGGAGGTGTTACAAGGTCGACCAGCGCCGATCCGGATCCAGGCCTGGACCCAAGGGGACCCTGCGGTACCGGGGCCGAAGCCGCCAGCGTCGAAGGCCCAGGGCCCCCAGCCGAGTCCGCGGGGCCCGAAGGCGCGCCAGTGGAGTCGGGCTGCCCAAAGATGGCATGCATCGCTTCGTAGAAACTCTGAAGCTGGGCAGGGGTCGCTCCGGGTCCCGGGAAGGGAGGGAAACTCTGAGTCGACCCAGCGGGCTCTGCACGCAGAGCCGCGGGAGGAGCACCGCCCGCATCCCTGGTAGCGTCGGCCGACGGACGGGGAGAAGTCTTAGAGCGGCGATGCCTCTTCGACTTCTTCTTGTGCTTCGACTTACCTGAGGAGTTCGAAGACTTGGGAGAGGACTGGTGGCGGTGGCTGCACGACCGGTCCCTCGACCTCCCAAGCGACGGGGACCTCGAACGGCGCGGAGCGGACTGCCGGGCCTCGAGAAACTTTCGGGACCGCTCCCGCAAAGACTTCGGATTCATGGTCAGGCAGCTGGAACACGACTTGGGAGTCGTGGTCACGTTCCAGGCAAAACAGGCACACGCGGTGCGGATCCGTCACCGACATCAACCATCGGCAGGAACCGCAAGCCTTGAAACCGGGCATCCCTACGCGCACCAGGAGTCGAGGACTCAAAATGGTGTCGACAAAAGTTGTTCAAAAAAAGTCAGTCAAAAAGCGACTGGAGGTACTGCTCTCTCCGGATCTGCGCTGGCTGGCACGGAAAAAGAAAGAACTGACGTCAGCACGCGAGGGCGGCGTCTAAGTAGCTGCCGCAACGTCATCTCGGCGACCATGACGCTGACGACGAACGTGGAGCCGACCGACGCCACCTTAAGACGCACAGGGGTACTGCTGACGAAAAATTCTCCGGATCCAGTCTGACGCCTGGGGGTAATTCATAAGGTAAGGAATCTATAACTAATTGTCTCTTTCAGATTTTTATTTACTTGGACTGTTTTGGACCTGTCTCTTCAGGGCCAGCAGCACTGGCCTCCCCACTCAATCTGGGAAACTGTAGAGGATGGACTTGCTGTGAGCCCTGGAAGAGGGGGTGCCCTGAAAGTTATGCATCTGGACTTGGGGAGGGTACCCATGAAGGGAAACCCCTTCACTCTTGCTGGACACAAAGGCCACCAGCAAGGGGCCTAGAGGCCGTGAAGACTGGGGAGTGCAAGCAGGGAATGTAACCTTCCCTGATGGTCACATGGTGTTGCTGAAGAAGACTTCTGGCCGTGAACCCAGACAAAAGAGCAGCTGCCTGAGCTGGAAGGAGGCGGCTGGAGCCAGAAAGAAGCCTAAAAAAAATCAGACTGGGAAATTAAAAGGGACAGGAGGGCAGCTCCTGAGATCTCCCCATAGGAGGGTAGGCAGTTAGAAACAGGCCAAAAGGAAGCTGTGGATATGTAGAGCTCAAGAGGCCTACACCTAACATTTCTTGTGGCTGGAGTGCACCACCAAGAGCAAAATGCTGCATACTACAGGAAAATCGGTCAAAGGGGATCAGAGGAATCATTATTTGTCCTGCCCAATTGCCTGCAGACTACCCAGCAGGTGCCCGAGGCTAGTGGGCCAAGAAAACCTTTAACACACTTGGTGGTTTATGAGTAAAGCCACAAGGAGGGCCAGCAATAGGGGGATCAACTACAAGGGAGTGTTGGTAGAGATTCCACCTAAGCCCCTTTTCCATCACCATGTGAAGGGCACAAGGTTCAGAGTGCAGTTGTGCCCTATTGTGCACTGATACTCATGAGAGGTGGGGGAAAGCCTCCTCTGTATAATTGCTGAGAGGAGGGAGAAAGGGTGGGATGAAAGTCCATGGCCCGCTGCTGTTAGGGGCCCCCCTGGCATAAGTAGCTTCCACGGCAGAAGATGCAGGAGGCAGAAGGAACCCGCTCTGGTGCCTAGAACATCAGTAACTGTATCGGGTGGTGGAAGGGCAATGCATGAGACCCCAGTGTAGTTCTCATGCTTGGAGTGCAGGTGACCCATAATGGGCAGCAACATCTGCAAGACAACCAAAATGCCAACAAGGCACTTTAACATTGGAAAAAAGAAAAGGAATGCGTGGGTGGGTGCCTATGAAAAGGAATCCAAAAACAAAGGAATAAATTACCAGTCTGTAGCAACTGACACCAACAGTTTGCCATGTATGGTACAGACTGCAACAAGGCCTCATTTGCATATCTTCTGTGATGCCCCAGAATTGCAGGGGCACCAATGACGGAAGTTGGGCATGTAGGGGGCTGCCAGGAGCACAGCAGGCCTCCAGAGTAGGGGCTGATATATCAGTGTGATCATCCAAAACTTCCTGGGGTCCAGAAAGAGTGACCCAAGCAGAGTTCCCCCCACCCCTTAAAGCAAGCATTCTTGCAGCTAAACATCTATCTTACGTCTCAGCAGTGAATGCACTTTTGCTACTAGGCCTGAGGATTTTTGCAACCAGATTAATAGTAGAAAAAGGACTCAAACAACATTATGATAAAGATTGAAAACATTATTGACATGCACACTGTTGACAGAAAATCACTGCATATATTGTTCACTATTATTGCAAGGTGGTCCCTATCTGAACTGTTTCATTATTTTTGCACAGTGTTTAAGTCTATATTTTGCCTTTAGTTATTGTGGTGAAACCCCAACAAAGCCGGCAGGCCAGAGTTTTATTAAATGCACCCTTGTGTTGTGTTAGGCTAATGAGGGTATATTCTTCTTAGGGTGCAGTGCTTGCTGTTGTGGAGGCGATTATGGTACGTCTGAGGGCCGCCAGTCTAGGGTACATGTAGGGGTTAACTGATCAGTGGTATCTTCCTTTAATGTATGCCCCCTGTTGGTTTTGAGACAATTTAGAGGGTGTCACCCTAAGCATTTCCACATCCCTTTTTTGAGTATATTTGGTTTAGTATTTAGTAGTGTATAATAAAGGACCTTTCTTTTTGTAATAAAAATCACTAATGGATACCTAATGATTTAGTGTTGTTTGTGCCACTACCGAGTTCTGAGTCTGTATCCCAAAGCAATTCCCTACGTAAGCCTCGGACAGCTCTGCCTCGCTACCCTGGGAATAAGTGGTTGGGAGTCCCAGTGGCAAAAGACCTCAATTGTTACAGCTGGGGACAGTACCCTTTGTCTGCTTTGGCAACTCCAACCCAGATTTCCTACAATGGTGCAGACTTCAGGTGATGTCCTCCCACCTCTGGGAGACTGGCTGTCATGAACACCAGCCCTGAATCCTAGTAGTTCTACCAGAAATCTGGCGATTATTCCTTCCCTTGATCATGAAGAACTAGAACCGAGTGGGATAGTTTGGGTTCCACTCTCATAGTCATTTTCGAAACAGGGAATGTTGATTCCACTCTCAGGGTTCTAGAACCAGTTTGAAAGTACCTTCTCATTCTGCAGAGCAAACATAGGGCCTGATTTAGGGTTTGGTGGTGGCTCGCTGCCAGTCAGGGTGGCAGAGGACATTACGTCCTTTACCCTAAAGGACTATCACACACCAAGCTTAGAGATCACCACCGTCCAAGGGGTGATTGCAGTATCTTGACAAGAACTAACTGCTGACAAGGCATTGCATACTTTTGATAGGCACTAGAGCCAGACAAAGTCTGTCGGCTGCTCGGCTACCTCTAGACCACCGCTTCAGCAAGGACAAATTAATAGATTGAGTACAGTTGACCAATACAAGTGTATTTAACACTGCTGGTTAGTTGGGGCGTGGCCAACCGCCGACAAAGATGGCCGCTTCTTAGAGCGGCTCCTAAACCGGACTGCCTAGTACCCTCACATCCATTAATTTATCCGCCCCCTAGCTGCAATCCAACAACATACTATTGACTACTGGTTTTCGGGGATACCAAGGAGCCCGCTAGCTCCAAACTGCGACACCTAACGATGGGCGATCGACACTGAGGCCTTAGCGGAGAGGCCCCGGCCTCGAGCTTGGACTGAGCTACCACAGAGGCGCTGGGAGACGCTACAGCCGCGGGCACTGCCGGAATCAAGCAGCGGTGGCCTCTTACATCCAGCGACGGCGGCGCCAATCCTGTGACACGCAGCCTCTGCTTGGGGAAGGCTGACCCCTCCGACAAGAACAGGAGCTATCAGGTGACGACGCAGGCAAGCACACATTGTTCGTGAACCGGCCCGAGGGGACGGCTCGGTCATTGACCGGGGTTGGGGGAGCTCTGCTGGCTGTGAGAGGTGAGCCCACCAGCGGTGGCCTCCCCTGGTAAACAGCAGCAACAGGTCTGCTGTAACGGCGGTGGCCCCAGGGCAAACTACAGCAAAGAACCGGTGCAGCACTGACCTCACCGGGGAGCTGAAGGCGGTGGAGGCCTGTGCTGCTTGCCTGTAGCAGCACCAGCCTGAGCAGTGAGTGTGGGGTGAGAAAATTACTCGGAGGAGCGTGACAGATGTGAGACGCCATCCAGAGACAAAGGAGTACTAGAATCGCCTTGGCCACTGGTACAGGCGCTTTCAAGAAGGTACGTGGAGTTTGCCGGTTATCCATTCAGTGGGCGTTGCCCGGGTCTATTGACTGCCCTAACCTCTCCACTGCGGGCGGACCCCTTAAGTTTGATACCAGACATGGACCTCTAGAGACTTGTACCCTGCCATTTCCCTTGCATATTGGGCCCAGCAGGAATTGACGTCTAATTTCAAGGTGGGCTTCATGTATTATTGTGGGGGGGCTTGAGGTGTCTGAGGTGGAGTGTTGGGAGAGCGGTGCATACGAGACGAGACATCCGACAGGATACGTGGAGTGCCCGTGAGCATCCACACGCAGGCAGCAGAGATAATCCCTGTGGCCCCAGTACCTCCCCCTTCTCCCCCACGGCCACTCTATCATGACAGGCACCAAAGGACTGCGGAGCTCCCACCAGACCAAGTTAGATAAATACGCACTCCCCAAGGGTCTGGATACTTTGGAAGGGTCCCAGGAACAGTCACCACCTGCTGCTCAGCAGTCCCTGAAGGGGAATCCTTGATGCTGCATGATATCATGGCGGCAATCCATGGAGTACGATATGCGCTGGAAGCGCGAATAAATTCAGTCACAATGGAGGTCTCACTAGTGAAAGAGAACATCCAAAACATGAGCACGAGATTAAAAGAGGTGGAGGGCTCAATGGGTGCTCTGCAACAGGACATAGAAGCCCTAAAGGTTCAGGTCAGTAAACTGTGTGTCACAAGCAAAATCCTAGTGGTCCAACTTGAAGATTACGAAGAAAGGTCAAGGATACTTCTTAAGAAACAACTACCACTCACCATTAATCAAACCTGGTCTGCTACACTAGGTTGATACGCAGCCCTTTCGGGGACGTGGGAGGGAAGGACAATCAACATCCTATCTGCATATGTCCTACCAGCTATGCATGAAGTAACCTTCCCTGACTTGAGAGCTCTCCTGCTGGGACTGCCTGACAGGGAGCTTCTTATGAGGGGGGCGGGGGGGGGGGAGGTGAGGTCGACTTTAACATGGCACTTTGTGATAACAGGGATCGCTTGCTCTTGAGACAATAAGCACCGTCCCGCTCCTAATTAGTGTACTTCCTCTTAGCCCTGGGTGTGGTTGATGTGTGGTGAGCCCTTAATCCTATCGCACATCATTTTACATTTCACTTGGGAGCCCATGGTAGCCTTTCTTGTATCGACTATATCCTCACCATTGCACTACCGTATTCCCAATTTCCATGAGGTCTGCCATCTGGCGAGGGGCATCTCTGATCACTCCCAGTTATAGGCAATCTACAGTTTGGGCAAGTCACAAGATCGGAGGGCCAACACGCTCAATCCTTGGTATCTTAAGATCCCAGGTGTTGGGGGGGAGGGGTGGTGAAGGCCACGGAACACTATTTCGTCGAAAATGAGTCCTCTGTAGACTCTTCTCAGACTCTATGGCAGAGGCCTCCAAACTTTTTAGTTCTAAGCCCTCCCAAATAAAATATTTTGGAAGGGCCCCCTTCCAAACCTTTATAACAAGGATTGGGGAGGGGCAGGGCTGAGCACAGGGGGGCAGGGCTTATGAGATCATTTCTGGGAGATGTTTTATATGCCATATATTCCACAATAAATATGAGATTTATAAAAGAGAAAATTCATCAAACAAAAACATGAATTAACCAAAAAACTCTGCTCCCCATAATTGGGTTTTTGTGAGCCTGTTGCACTCCTCTGTACCAATGCAACTGCACCTGCTGCAGTAATGATAACCGTGGCCCTGAGTAGCAAGATCCTCCAATTACTTTACACAAGGAAAGATTTTTGTAAGGCTCAGAAAAATTAAGTGATTTGCCAAGAATTACAGGATGCTGAGCGAAAGCTGGAACTTGAACCTAGTTTCCAAATTCAGCATCTCTCACAATAAGGACTTTCATAAAAACATGAGCTCCCATGCGTTGCCCCCCTTTTTGCAGCAAAGGTGCCCATGGCCCTAATGCTAGCAAGGAAAATGAGCCCACATACCCTTTTTTATTTTTAAAAAGACAATTGTAATACAGTGGGCCCCTTAGACCCCTGAACCCCAGTGCTGCTGCACCTACTTCACCAATTATAGGTATGGCCTCGCCAAGTGGGATGTCTCCTCTGCCCTTTGTCAAAAACATGAGCTCCCCTCCACCCTTGGGGACGTGATGCAGGATACGACCCTTAGGTCCTTTGCGCAGCTCCAACGGGACTTCACGATGCCCAAGACTCAATTCTATAAATATCTGCAGCTCCGCCACGCCCTTCTCCCCAGTATCGCCAACCTGGAGTCCCTCCCGGACTTCAGCCCCATTAAGGCCAAGCTGTTTATGGGGGATCTGAAGGACCATAAAATCTCCAAAATCTACCAGTCCCTGGTGACTAATAGTCCCACCACGCTAGAGCACCTTCGGGAGTCCTGGGAGGGGGATCTGGGCCCATTGGAAAGTGAGGATTGGACGGAGGCCCTTTATTCCCCCCGAGAAGCTGCCATAGCTATGCGGTTTCGCTTAATTCAATTAAATTATCTGCACCGGGTGTACTATACCCGCGCGCGCTTATACAGGGCCGGTTTGATAGCTTCTCCACTCTGCCTGCGGTGCGGGCGAGACGAAGGTACTCTTTTTCATACGGTATGGCAATGTGAGGTGATTGTGCGATTCTGGCGAAGAGTGTTGGCCTGCCTGTCAGATGTCCTGGGGTGGGACCTTCCCCACTCACCCAAGTTGGTACTCCTGCACATCATGGAAGGGATTGGTGGCAATATATACAAGCGCCACCTAATGCTATTGGGCCTTACGTTAGCCAAACGCGACATTGCACGCCATTGGAAGGCTACTGCTCCACCCTCCTTTGCAGCATGGAAAAATGGCTTAGACTTCAATATGGGTCTAGAGCTTCCTATTTTTAAGGCCAGGGGCTGTCCACGTCAGCACATAAAGATATGGAGGCGGTGGGCTGCGTATAGGGGCCTCCCATTGGAACTCGCTTTACTGGGCGTCGACACACACTGAGGATAGTATGTTGAAAAGTGATTGCGGGAGAGGGTTTACTGACATTGCATCGGGGGGTGGGGGGTGGGGGGGTGGGAGGTGGTTATTTCTTCTTATTGATGTTCTTCAGTTGACATATAACTTACCAGCCATAAATGTCAATGCTTTTACTGTATCATATATGTGGCAGAAGTCTTCTGGGTTACAGAGCTCTGCAAAATATTCATTACTTGACGCAATAAAATTTTGTTTATAAAAAAAAAAAAAAACATGAGCTCCCATTTTGCCCCATCCCAGTGACTATCATCTCTCTGATGCCCACAGTTAGGTGTCTCCTCTGCTACAATTTTCCCCACCTCTGGCTCATTACTCAGAGGCCCAAAGCAACATTGCCAAAGCATTTGGCTACTGGGCCCTAAAGAAAATTAGTAACAATAGTAAAACAGACATTGGGTTTAGCTGTCCCCTCATACCACTTGGACCTGGTGCCACTGCATCAGCCACACCAATCATACCTACAACTCTGCAAAGCAGGCTGGCTGCTCTGCCCACTCCACTGCACCATCACTCCTAAGCATGAGACACAAAGTAGGTTTTCTGCCCATTTGTATAAAACAAAAAAATCTAATCTCTGCTACCTGAAAGGCGAAAGTGTGCGATTGGTTAATCACCAAATACAAAGAATGCTTGGATACCAGTATAGACTTTAACTGGTGGAGTTACTTGGAGCTTCACAGTGACAAATATTTATTCTTCTTGAGAGGTAATGTGACAGTGTTACCAAATGAGTTCGGCAGTATGTTCTTTTAATGGACAATTATAAAAATGTACTGAGGTATAGTCTGATTACTTATTACTAATATATCAATATTGACTGACATTCATAGTGCTTTCTGTTACCGGCTGGGGCTTTGTAGCACTATAAAAACACAACCACTACTTCCGGCGGCACAACTAGGATTACTTTCTGCGACTGCCTATTCACACCCAGGTACTCTGCAGGGCACACATTATCCAAATGAGATCTTACAGCCTAAAATAGTACATTTCCCACACATTAGTTTAACTTGCATTAGTTAGTGGCTTAAGACCATCTTCTAAATACATGCCGCCTAATTTACAGTATACTGGAATAGATGAGTTTTATTGCAAAGTGACCTCCCCGATCTACACAAATTGGAGGCTTTGCATCATGATGGTCAGAAATGTAAACATCAGTACAATCTCTCAAAAAAAGAAAAAGAAATATTACACAATCTTAGATAGGACAATCATATTGTGATACGGGAAGCGAACAACGGAGGAAACATTGTCCTGATGAACAAAGTTGATAATTTTAATGAAACTGAGAGACAGCTATGTGATGTGGTATTTTATGAAAAGCTAAAGGGTAATCAGATACCGGAGATAGAGAGATATATTAACATACGACTTAGGGAGTGGCATGAGACCGGTCTCATCACAGATCTAGAATACAGATACCTTCAGCCTAGCCACTCATGATTTCCATGTATATACATTCTCCCAAAAATTCATAAGACCACACAGTTTCCACCAAGCAGACCCATTATATCTGGGAATAGGTCCAATACAGAACACCTTGCTGAATGCGTTGACGGATTTCTGCAGCCCCGTGTAAAGAATCTCCCGTCATACTTAAAGAACAGTAAACCTTGAGGACTTCCAATGGGATACAGAAGTTCTGTTATTTGTAACAATGGACGTTGAGAGTCTTTATACATACATAACGATGACCTGTGGGATTGAGACTATGTTTATTTCTGTCTAAACGTAATGCAAGCCATTTGGAACATACACATATGCTCCTTGAAATGGCAGACATCATATTAACTAAGAATGTTTTCTTACACAATGGTTCCTGGTACCTTCAGAAGCAGGGAACAGCCATGGGCTCCAGCTTTGCTCCATCTTATGCAAACCTATTCATGGATTTGTTTGAGGCGGAGCATTCCTGGGGCCTTGGGTCAAAAAGCTGGACTGACAGTTTGATATTTTATGGACGATACATTGACGACGTCCTAAGGATTTGGAATGGCACAGTTTATTACTTATTAGCTTACCATGCATATTTGAACAGTAACAGGTTCAATGTCAGGCTGACCCTGAACTATCATAGATGACAAATTGATTCTCTGGACCTGAGACTCTTTGTACCTGAGGGCACTATTCACAGTGACACCTTCAAGAAACAAACAGCATGCAATAGTGTGCTGTATGCCACGAGTGCTCCCCCTAGCTCGACCATCAACAACATACCGTATGGCGAGATGGTCAGTGCGCAGCGAAACTGTAGCCAGGACAGATCGTTTCATGAGAGACTCCACAGTATCAGACGAGACTTCAAAGAACGAGATTATAGTGATGATTGCATTAACAAAGCTGAAATAAGAGATGAGACTTGACAGGAAACAGAGTGTAGGAAAGTAGGATCTGCTTTCATGGTCAACCCCACTTTTGCTGGTGTCATTCTGTTTTTCTCACTAGTCTGTCTGGGATCCTGCTAACCAGAACCCATGTCTCTGTGCTTCCTCCCTAAATTGGACATGGTGAGTACACTCCAGATTGGCTACTGGTGTACCCAGATAAGTCCCTAGTATATGGTACTAAGGTACCCAGGGCATAGGTACACCAGGGGTCTCCCATGGGCTGAAGCATGTATTATGCCACCCATGAGTGACCACTCAAATTGTGACTCCAGGCCTGCCACTGCAGCCTGTGTAAGCTGGTGCTAACACCACTTACTACAGATATACGTTTTTTTATATCTGAGGTCACTACACTTAAAAACTATAAGTCACCCCTAAGACAGGCCTTTCAATCCAGGGATGCTTGGTTCTAAGTGTGAGGGTGCCTCTGCATGAGTGGGGTACCCCTACAACCTTCGGAGTCCATTCTCCCAGGTTGTAAGTGTATCAGCCATTATAACATATAGAGCGGCCATGCGTCATTACACGATGACCATCTCTAAACTGGCTGTAATGAACCCTGTCATGTTTGGTATCAAACATGTTGGAATCGTGGGGGTATGATTCCATGCACTGTAAAGCTCCTCTGGGAGGCCCTCAGTGCTCCCGGTACCAGTCAGTCTTCTAGAACCGGACAGCAAGCTAGGGCTGCTGCCGACCAGAGACATGTTTCTGTCCTCCTGCTGCTGAGCCAAGCTCGAGCAGGGGAAGGCAGGACAATAGATATCCTGTCACAGGAAGGTGTGACCACCTCCCAGAGAGGGTCTAGTGTATTGGGGCAGAGAGGGGGTGCTTGCCATTGCCACTGAGGCACATTTGGTGCCCTCAGTGCAAACTCCAGTTCAAGCCAGTTCAGGGAGCCGTTGGCTTCCACTCTGGCGCGAAACTGGACAAAGGACATGGGAGTATCCTCCCCACTGTCCAGCCACTCCTCTGGGAGGGACCCCTGAATCGTCCCAACCCTTTCCCAAGGGTACTTAAGGGTTTACCTGTAGGTGGGTCCCTAGATTCATCGTGGGACAAGATTCAGATCACATACCACTTCAACTTCGACCATCTACACCCTCTGGACTTCGCTGAACTTCGTGTTGGGAACCGAGACTGCACCGGGAAAGATTCCTGCTGCTCCTGGTCTCGTCGCGTCACGTGGCCCATAAGGACACTGTTGTTTTTCACTAAGTTAGCATAGGCACGTCGCAGGTTGTCTGCTGCTTTGCGTATGTTACTACATGTCTTTATTTTTGCAATAATTTCAATGACTGCTTTCATATGAGAACTCATCGCTGTGTTCGCTCTCTGCATGTTCCTGAGATTTTGCCTGAACATTATGTGCAAGGTCGAACAACAACGCCCCTTGTTATTTTGTTCTGGCCAGACCTTAGCCCTTAGACAAAACATACCAATGCAGCTGGTGTTTGGACAACGTACTTTGGTTTTTAGTAGGGTACACGAATAGGTGACACACACTTGGAGAGGGATCTTTCCAGAGAGAAGAGCAAGACAGCACCTATGATGTAGATCTACCATCTATAGGCTAAGGTATGGGTTCTGCTGACAAAGCCCAGAGATCTTCTATTATATAATAATACGTCTTCTTAGCAAGGGGAGGGAGATTAGGCGCTATAGTCTTTTCTCCATTGTCTTTTTATGATGACATCTCCCTTCATTATGTATGGACTAGCTGCTATGCTGACTGTATTTGAACTATGCATTTTCCTGCTTGTCATGACACGTATACTGCATGTTAGGGCACGTTAGTTAAAATAAATATTTTAAACTGTTTAGTGTCTCTGTCAGATTTTATTGTGGACAAGTACAAGAGTGCGTGCGAAAGGGTGTGTCTTGTTACCGCGATTCCTGAGAGATCTGGGAGTGTTGTGTTCTGGGGTGTCTAATCATTTGTTTCTCTGTGAGTGAATAGGAGAGCAAGTGAGACACTATAGCTAGTCGGTCCTGGGCTCCTGGGTACTAAGGTGGTAGGAAGACTCAGTCCCTATACACCAAGGTCCCATATTCCTGCGCATAGTTCTGTATTTGTGCAGAATCCCTGCAACAGTCGTCTTGCTGGTCTTCTGCAACGCTTGGGTCCGTGCTCCATAAAGGTTCTTCAGGAATCTCCCTTGGAGTGAAGGAGTCACTCCCCTGCATCTGCAGGCACCGCAATGCAGCTGACCGGTCTGCTGATCCTGGGCTCCCACAGACTCCAAAAGGCTCAGCAACACAGGTGGTGGTTCTGTAACTCTCTCGAGGCCTGCACTGTCTTCTCACTAAGTTTGAGGCCAGTATCCCTCGTCGGAACCGCTGGAACAGAACCCCTGTGCACTGCGTCGACTTGCCGTTGTCAAGGCTTGTTGACTCTCTCCTCCAGAGATCTTTGGGCTCCAAGAAGCGCCTACCTCAAGCATCTCCTACAGCCAAGATTTTAGCCAGCATCACATTCTCTGCACCGTGGGCCTTCTTCTTTTGGTGAGCTGCTTGATGTCCTCTGTGACTCCTGTGCCTCCGACCCGTGGGTCCTCTTGAGGGTCTTCTTTGGCTCCAGTGATCTCCCCTTCTTGCTAGGGGCCTGCTCTGACTTACCTGTTTGTGGTGAGTCACTTGGACCGTGCTGGTCCCGACACTGCACCTTTTTCATCAACTACGTTGTTTGTTGCTGCCAAGGCTTGTTGGTGCCCCTGCCGGTTACTGACCTCCTATCTCTCGACATCTGACAAGGGACAGCTCGTAAACTGCTCCTGGTTTTCCACAGCGTCACCTGGTACACACAACTGCAACTTGAAGGGCACCGTCAACCTCTCCTGCATCCCCGACATTGGTGGGCATTCATCTTCCGTGCCTCTTGGTCACTCCTGAGTGGCATAGACTCTGTCCCTCTACTTGCAGGTTATTCTCACCTTGAACCCACCTTTGGGTTCCACCGGATTCCTTAGTCTTCTTCTCCAGCATCACCTTCCCTGAAGCCCTCCATTGTGGTCTACGGCGGTTTCCGACGTCACTTGATACCTATGCACCCGGCTTCCCTGGTGTAGGTATCCTGGTTCCTGGGGTATCCACGGGTGGGGTGACTCTCCAAACTTCCACGGGGTGTCTTCAGGGTCCATTTGGAAGAGTCCTTTTTTTTTTAAACTGCAACCGCGACTTACTTGTTGACTAACATTGAGTACGCAGTCGTGTTCCCACTTTGCACACAATCTCCGTGGGGTTCCAAGATACTCACCTTGGATGGTTCCTTGGGTCCCCGGCTCTTCTACGTCTTCTGAGTCCACTCTTGTCTTGAGTCGTGGTTCGCATACCACTATTTTAGTATATGGTTTGATCTCCCGCTGGAGACCATTGTGTATTTGGGCTACTTACGTGCTCTATTTCCTACGTATTGTGTGTATTGTGTTCATATCTCCGGGTAGGAGATGATACATGGTGTTAGTGGGTGTTTGTAATAAAATACCTGTTTTTATTCCTACACAGTGTGATTCTTTTTCACTTAACCTATACCATAAGATTAAGTACTGGTAAAACAAGCTGCTTTACACTCCTTCTGGAATAAGCCTGAAGGCTGCTCTCCACAGCTACAACTTAGAGAGCTTTCTAAGGTTGTCTAAAACCACTAAAATCACCATAAGGGTTGTCTGGATTAGTGCAAGGTGCTTCACTTAAATAAGTGAGCACCATGTACTAAGCCAGCCTCTCGCACAAGAGATATGAGACTTGACAGGAAACAGACTCCATCTGCTAACAGGACACACAAGAGAAAGATGATCCACGCAAACAAGGAAGCAACATTCATTACGCAATACAATATGTGTAGCAACTATATTTTTAATATTCTACGTAAGAACTGGCATATCCCCAACTCCAACAATGTACCCAAGGGCATTATACCATCAAGACCAAAAGTTGTATATCGGAAGGGTACCACTCTAAAGAAATCCTTATGTTCCAGTTACCTGAAGGCAAATAAAACTGAACCTAGCTTGGTGACATGGATGCCAGCCAAGCCAAAGAGCTTCTTTACTTGTTGAGGGTGTTCTGTGTGTCATCTGGGTCGAAATAGAACTGTTAAATTTAGTTACAACACACAAATGGAATACATGATAAATTCCTTTATGAATTGTAAAACAACTTTCATTGTCTATGTGGTTGGATGTGCCTGCGGTAAAATATACATTGGCAGTAGCACACTCCAATTGAAGATACATATTCAGGAACACGTCAGGGCAATCAGACAGTGTGATGAAAGATACCCCATGGTGACTCACATACATTGTGATCACTCCAAAAACACACTTATTTGGTTTAATGCGATAGGACATGTTACATATAATGAAAGGGGGGGCAACAGGGAACTTTTCCTTGGACAGATAGAAGCAAAATGGACATGATGTCTCAGAACTGTCCATATGGGACTCAACTCTAATAATGAGTTCCATCACTTTTTATAGAGACAGAATGGGGACGAATCTCACAATAACAGATATTTTTAACATACTCCTGATCTGCAATGCTGGCCCTCAATATAGTGAAGTTCAGGCAGTTTATAAAAACTGGGGGGTTCGTCTTTTTGTAATAATGCCACTTTAAAGACATTCAGACCTAGGGACCATAATTCTCATAGTAATACACTAGAAATCGTGAGACCAACATAGGATTCCCCTTTAACAATCTAACAGCAGACATGGTGTGGAAACGAGCGACCATACGGTACTCACCAAAGAGGCGCCCCTAGTGCATTTGCCTCACGCATCACTATATCATAGGGCAAGGTGCGTGACACCTATAGCTATGATTGAATGAGGGAACCATTGGGTGCTCTCCCACTGATCATTGTGGAATAATTCTACTGTAACTTGGATCTAGTGATTTTAAATGTACATGGCTCAAATCGAAAGTACTCAAACGCGGAGTCTCACGTTGAACTCGCTTTATTTACTAACAAGGAGATTGCCATCGTTATCTTGTGGGACCGGCAACATATGCCTGGATCTTGACTTGACGGTCAGTATGACATATGAATGAATGGCCGTTCAGCACACACCTAAGATGACGCGGCTTAGGTTCGGTTACACATAACGCGGGGTTAATCAGGTGAGGAGTGTTACACCCAGAGGGGGGACAGGTTGAGTGGTCCTGCATAAATTAACACAGAGAGCTTGAGGGCTTGTTTGCCACACAACCACACAAACGCTGTTTATCGGAACACGACGCACATGGGTAAGGACCGACCATAACTTAGGTTCAGGCTAATTTACAAGTTGGGCATTACTAGCACATTACTTCCACTGAAATGTAGGCGTTTATTATACAATAAGACAATTGCCCGATGTTTCAAATATGTGGTTAAATATCTATGGCGAATTATTGGTTAGATCGATCCCGGGGTGCGCCAAAATGAATTGTGGGACACATAGTCCTGTTATGTAGCATACCATTCCTATGGAAATGCAAGATCGGGACCTTTCACAAGACTGTGGGAGAATCACCAGATGTTATAAATATGTGGTCAAACACCAATGGAGAAACATTGTTGAGATCAACCCCTGGGTGCGTTAAAATGAATTATGAGTTACACAGTCCTTATATGCGAGTATAGGTCAATAGGGGAAGAGATGGGAGATTACATTTTGGGCATTGTATACTTACTAAGCCTACACTACCCGATATTCGAATCAAGTTACGGACCGGGTCCCGCTATGTATTGTGTGGTGGTGGCCCCATTTTACCGATTGTGACTAGATACGAACGGTTATTTTCTCCGGACACTAGTTGGGGGGGGCACTAAGATGAATTGTGGGACATGAAGCAAGGATCTCTAGAGACAAGCTAGCAAGGAGATTTGTGGGATAGCAACTGTTTGCGGTATAACGCAAACGATCAGCCTTTCTGGAAACAGGAACTAAAATGAGAACCTAAACTATCAGGCATGTAATTGACACTTAGAACCCCAATGAGCACCCAGAGTCATGAACTGGCAAAGGTTTGCTGGAAACAAATGTGGTTGAGAAAAAGGACAAGGAAACCCTTACAGTCAAAAAGGGACCAAGGGCAGTAGTTAATTTCAAGAGACAGTGGTCCCATCCAAGGTAATTCGTTACATTCATATGTACCACAATATTACAATGAAGATTGGGTCTATGCGTGTCAGAAATTGACAATTATAAAGATTTACTCAAAATACGTGAAAACAAAACAAAACAAATTAGTGAGTGGGTGGGACGTGAAAGGGTATTGGGAAATCAGCCGATTTCCTTACCACAGGCAGGTGACTTAAAAGTGACTTTTAGTGTAAAATTATAAATTGCAAGAAGTCACAATCAAAAATACATCTTGTACTCCACAATTAATAAGGATTTACAGTTTAGAGTTAAGATGTAAGAGCCGACGACGTTTCGATCCCCAACGTAGTCATGGGATCATCATCAGGACTAAGCAATAAAGCAAGTGCCTGGGAAGTTGCTATGTAGCTAGCAGTTGGAATAATCCGGCGATCAGTAAAACAGATGGTCGTCATAGGGTGATCGACAATTTTGGTGCAACTGCCGTAAGGTCAGAACAAGTGACCTAATTACAGGAATGGCTCCAAGGACGGATATAAATGCCGGCAGCGCAAGAATTAGGTTGATTTAATTGTAGGGCGCCAGATCCGCAGTTGGTGCTCCATTCCGTGCCTACCTTCGATCACAGCGGCTGGCCCATCATTCTGATGTCCCTTCTGCACGCCTAACTACGGCTGCAACTTTCCCGCAACTGCGGATCTGGCGCCCTACAATTAAATCAACTTAATTCTTGGGCTACCGACTATCGTCCTGTAGGGGCAATTATATCAGTCCTTGGAGCCATTCCTGTAATGCCAAAGCTTCAAGAATCATGGCAATAGGAAGTGGTGAAAGCGGGCAACCTTGCCTGGTCCCGTACCGGAGGGGGAACATACGGAATGTCTTCCCATTAACTATGACTTGGGCTTGAAGAAACGCACATGCAGTTAACTCGCAAAGATGATACTTTACAGGCAGACCTCATGTAGTGGCGCCAGTTGTGTGGTACGGCCCTCAACCCGGAAGGGGACGATGGGATTCAGAGTGATACAACATCTAGTGGGAATTCCTCGGAAGGGGGGGATAACCGGGAGGGAGCGGACTTGGGGGTTTGAGCGTAATGAATACCCCCTGGTAATTACAATGCACTAACGTGATGTTCATAATGTGATCTCATTGTCGATTATAATGTAGCTTGATATGAAACGTTGCCCTGTTTGCCTCTGGGACCGTGCGCAAGATGCCAATGTACTATTGTATGCTGTAATGTTGATTGTTTGAATAAGCGAAAAACGAAAAGAAAAAAAAACTATGACTTGGGCTAGGGGCTCAAAGTAGAGAAGCCGCAACAAGGACAGAAACTTGGGGCTGAAGCCCATGCATTCCAATACAGCAAAAAGGTATGGCCATTCGACCGTATCAAAGGCCATGTGAGCATACAGTGAGAGGACTGCCGCTTTTTCTCGGATTCTACCAACTCGACCCAGCACTCCATGGAGCCGCTGTAAGTTGCGGGCCGTGTTATGGCCAGGCATAAAGCCAGATTGATCATGATGTACCAGTCTAGAGATAATTTGAATAAGCCAGGATGCCAGAAGCTTGGCAAGGATTTTGACTTCTGCATTGAGAAGCGATATAGATCGGTAGGAGGCACACCTCTACCGTGGCCTACTCACTTTATGTAGGACCACCTCCACTGCCAGTCCCTGGTCTCTGGGCAGTGTGCCCTGTTGCCGGCTCTCCATGTATATCCGTAACAGATACGTCGCTATGGTGGATGCTGTGAACTTATAGAGTTCTATCGGTAGGCCATTGGGCCCCATTGCTTTGCTCGATCGTATGCTCTGTATCACTTGGGCAACCTCATCCTCAGTAGGATCGCATAAGTGTTATGTCCTCATTGGAGAGGGTTCGGACGGACCCACTAATCCATGGATTGCACTGGACAGAGGAGTGGGAAGATAGGATATCTCTCTATGCCGACAATATCCTGCTGTACATCATGGATCCACAACTCTCCCTTCACAGAATACTGCACATTTTCACAAATGTTGGTAAATATTCAGGATACACCATCAATTGGTCCAAATCCACTGTGTATGTTCTGCACGGCCATACACCAGACCTCCCAGCGGACTGTGAGGCACGAATAGCAACCGACGGCTTCCGCTACCTTGGCATTTATGTCACCACCAACCCTGACCTATTCAACACCAAAAACCTCCAAGCCCCTTTGATGCAACTTAAAAGTGACGTCCAACACTGGAAATCACTACCACTCTTGCTGCTCGGGAGAGCGGCGCTGTTCCAAATTATGGCTTTGCCACGTTTTCTTTACATGCTGCAGAACTCGCCATTCCCAGTTCCTACAGCTTACTTTAAGACTATAGAGGGTGAAGTCAGAACTCTGCTCTGGGATGGAGGGCCCCCACGACTAGCTCTAGCTAAATTAACATGGGGTTGGATGGATGGGGGATAGCCCTGCCAGATATTCATAAATACTACTAGGCAGCACAGCTGGTGGTAATTAATCAATGGGTTCACCTCCCCGTAGATGAGCCGGCATACAGTATGGACCGTCATGTTTTACGCCCAGGGGGATATCTGCAGGCCCTCTACACCAACCCGAGATGCCTGACCTTATGGGAACCAGAGCACTCACAGTCCAAATATGGCACATGGAAATTAAATCACTCTGCTGGGGGAATAGGATTACCCAGGCCACACCACTGTGGGATTCTGAGAGGTTGAGCACTTTGGGGACTCGATCAGGCTTTGACAAATGAGATCTCATAGGTCTCTCTAAGGTTTGGGACCTCTGGGCCTGGGGAAGGGTCGCCCCATTATCTGAACTGCAGAGGGATAACGAGCAAGCGACTACAGAGACCTTCCGGTACCTCCAAGTACGCCACGCTCTCCAGGCGGATATTCTCTGGGGGGAGGACCTCCCTGAGTCATTGCCACTCTGGGATAGATTGTTAAATGATCACATGAGCTGCAAAGCAATCTCCCTCACCTACCAGAAGTTGATTAACAACTCACCACATATGCTGCTTCGCCTACGAGATCACTGGGATACCAACCTGGGCGGCCTTGGCCTCCCCAAGAGAAGTGGCCATCAGGTCAGGGTTCAGGCTGGGACAGCTTAAAATACTCCATAGATCTTACCTCGCCTGCAATACAATGGTCAAAATGGGGAGGATGTCTGATGCGAACTGTCGTAGGTAGTGTTGTCAGGAAGGGACCTTCTTCCACATCATTTGTGGTTGTCCAGTGGTTCTAACTTTGGGAATCAGTGGCGGCGTGCATGAATAATGTATGTGCCAGCGACATGCCTTTTTAATGTGTGGGATGCCAATGACTTGAGTCGCATGGAACAAATTTGGTTGACCTTGGGCATGGCGATTGCCAAATGTAAAATAGCCCCCTAATGTCGGGGCAACGTCCGCACCACTTCTTAAAGACTGGAAAAGAGATTGGTGCATAGTATTCGAGAAAGTGGTTTATATAAGCCGGGGTTGCCCCAGAAAGTGGGAGAGGGTCTGGGGCAAGTTTAATGTCTACAGAGGGAGCCCCAGTGATGCCCCCATTGCAATTACCACCTAAGCCACCATTCCCTGGGGCAAAACATTTAACACACGGGGCAGGGAGAGTACCAGGGGGCCGGGAATGAGATCATTATTGGCAGGACTGCAGTTTGTTCATTCATTATCTGCATGCACGCCTACTTGTGATGTACTTGTTTACTTATTGTTTGCTGTAAGCTTAATAAAAAGATGTTTAAGAAAAACACTGCTGGTTAGTTAGTATAAGATTCAAAAACATAAGGAAAGTCAACAGTATGTTTTGAAATTATAATACTTTTTACTATGCGCAATGATTTAGCATGTAGCATAAGTTGATTTACAAATACGGATAGGGCCCATTGTAATTTTAAATGTGGTAAATCGTGATTCATATTGGATGTTGTATGGCTTACATTTGTAAAGTTGAAGTAGTGTATCCACTGATTCAAGAGCTACGTAACAAACACACTTTACAACGGATGTATGCATAACCCTCGTTTGGTGAAGGAAAATATTACAGGAGGGCAAGTCTTTCTTCTTTAGAGTAACTGCTTATAAAGGTACAGTACATTCATGGTTCCGCAATCCTGTCAGTGATATATAAACCTAGAACTGAAAGATAAATGTAAGTTGAGTAAAAAAATATAAAAGATCATTTGGCACCATAAGTGGCTGTGATGCTACCAGATCCAAAGGTCAAGAGAGGTCACCTGGTTTATACAGAATAAAGCATTGCTAGGTAGAGTTCTTGCTCAGTATAGTTCTGCCAATGTTGCTCAGCAGTAAAAAGTAGAACTGGACATGCACTTTTTTCAACTTTTGGCTTTTTAAGTTAGTTTTATTGACATGCTAAATGACTTCAAACCCCAAAAAGGGCAAGAGTTTTTTTCTCTTTTTTTGGAAAGGATACCCGTTTCTGTACACTTACAATGATTGGCTCATCGCTGTCTGTAGTAGCAAAAAAAGTAATTTACCACCTAAATGGCTTCCTCACTGATTGGCGGTTGTTGTGGGACACGTGAGGAACAAACTTAATAATCTCTGTTATTTGAAAACGGGGCTGTGGTAAGGGCCGGGTTCCTTGCCTGGTTTCATAATGGGTTTATTGATTGTTCAAGTCAGTGCCTTCGAGGTTCAATATTTCACAGCAGTAAGAGGCGAAGCATCTCTGAGTGAAGCACTCCACCACAGAAGGTCATCACTGCAGAGCACGGAATTGAGCAGGGGGTCAATTTAAATAAACATCAAGCAGTAGTTATTGTGACTAATTAATAGAGACAGCCTAGCGGCTGGTCCCTCGAACCAGTTTCTTGATACCGTCCAAGGAAATCAATTGAACAGGGAAGGAGAAAGGCCTAAGTGAATTATTTTTCACAGTTAATGTACTATGGCTAATGCAGGCAGTCGCAACATTTTCAACTCCAGTGTGGCACAGAACAGAAGTTGATAAATAATAAAGAAACAGCCTGTTGGGTGCCATGACTATTCCAACCGTGTCTCGACTGCACCGTACAATAAATGTACCCACCAATAGCTGCACTCCTGGCAGGATGACAAGTATCACGAATCTCGCACTGGGATTCATACCAATCAGCAGAAACAACTATGGAAAGTTCAGTACGTTTTGTTTTTTACAACGACAAAACATTTGTAAAGCACTCTAATACCCACACGGGCCATGTTCGCGCTATATAAAACTTTATAAATAAATAAATTCCTCGACAGATTCGTCAGGTCTAAAAGATTAACAAAACAGTTCTTCACAAGTTGGAGGCATGAACTTGAATTCCGGGCAAATAAGACAACCAAAAAAATGATGTGAATTGAAGCCCCTCCAAGTGGAAGTGCTTTAGAGTTCGGGAACAGGCAATGAGGATTCGTGAAACCAGGCCAAGAACAAGAAGTAGCTTTTAAAACAGTCATCCCGAGGGCTTCTGATAAGAGCACCTGCACAGTCACTTCCTTGTTTGCAGCACTGAGCCTGGAGGCACAGGTTTCATTCTGACCAACCTCCTAATAAGAACATACCCGAGCTTCAGTCCTTCTAGAAATGCTATATTTACATTGAAGCCCTTCATTCAGCCATTAACAGAGGCCTTTCGTTCCTCAACACGACAACAGCCACGGATGGCTATGCTAAGGGCTCGTTGAAGAGTAAACGGATAAATATGTTCTCTGCTCTGCGAGGATCTAAGATAATCAGCAGAATTATTTGACGTTTATAAAGATCACTGAAGACTTTAGAGAAGATGGACTGGTGCGTAAACCTTAGTGCCGCCTTATTTTTCTAAAAAGTTAGTGTGGCTCTGGCTAGAAGGCCTTATCTTTCTCTTGATCTACTAACGTTAAATGTGATTCCTCCCCACGTAAAAAGGGTGCAGAAAATTCAATTTTTCTTACTTCTAAAGATGGTAGCTGCAAGTCTAAAACATCAACCGCCTGCCTTATCACAACAGTAAATGATGCTGTTCTTCCATCAAAGGACCAGGGGTGGGGAGGAACACAACCCAGTGTCAGGGCACGTATGCAAACCACTGGCTATTTGTAAATGTGGAGGTTGTCGTCATTATAATAGTGGGATCCATCATCTCCATTGTCACTGCCGAGGCCATGTTGGCAATGGTCAGAATTTGATCCAAAAAGCTTGTGGAATGCTTGTTGGCGACTCCTAGGTAATAGCAGTTAGCAATTAGCAGAATCTAATACCACAAGGGAAACGCAAAGGTTAAAAACATTGATGCAGGAATCTAAAAGCTGGGTACCACAACCTGCAATGTTGAGAGACACTAGGTTGTAACATTAACCACTAATTATGTTGAATCAGGCACTGGTGACCTGAAGATATTTGTTTGAGAAAATCTCTTCTGGGGCGCCATCTAGGTATAGAAATCTCAAATGTCTTTGAAAGTGTTCCTTTTCATAAAACAGATTCACAAACTCAGCACAAAAAAGCTCCAAGCTGCAAAACCCACTACAAATTGCCAAGGCACTACCACTAAAGGACTCAGCAACACTGCAGGAAATGCATACTAGTCCAACAGAGAGATATGCTCTCAGAATCAGAAACAAAGGGCCACTGAAGACATAATGAACAGGTTACTTACCTTCGGTAATGCTCTTTCTGGTGGAAGCTCTATCTAATTCTCACCTAATAAATACCCCTAGGTGCCAGACTGGATCCAGAGATTTTTCAGACTACTGCTCCTGCGCACTAGCAGGTGGCATCGTGCGGTTCCATGTCAGCTTTGTCCCACCCTGGAAGGGATATTGGAGCTGCATATAAGCACCACCCCTGCACAGTGATGTCTGTTTCTTTCTTGATCTTGTCCACGGCTTCTGAGCACAAAGCTCAATAACTGATCAGATGTGGAAGTGTTCAGATCTCTAGATTGGGAACTTTTTATGTATGGAAAAAGAGACCATTTCACTGAACAGAGAGGACTGTGAGGAATCTGCAGTTAGAAAGAGTATCCACCAGATAGAGCACTAACAAAGTTAACTATAACTTGTTTTTCTGATGAACACTTCTAACCGCAAATTCCACATGTTGTGAACAGATACCAAAGCAGTACCTCGCAAAGTGGTGGGTAGGACTTGGAATGGCTGAGACCAAAAAGTCCTGCAAGAGGGAATGGGTGAAATGCCCATCTCGATGGACCTTACTGCAACACAACAGTGCTTCGTAAACATGTGCACCAATGCACAAGTAGCTGCCTGAAAGATATCCAAGACAGGCACTCCCAGTGCTAATGCAGAGGTAGCAGCCTTAGGTCTGGTGGAAGGAGCCCTCAGACCTTCTGGAGGCTGCTTCTTAGCTACTTTGTAGTATATATAAACACAGAGGACTATCCATCGTGATGTGGTCCGCTTCTGCACTACCTTGCCTTTCCTTGCTCCAGAGAACACCACAAAGAGCTGATCATCCGCCCGATGGTCCTTGGTATAATCGATGCAAAAGCCCAGTGCTCTTTTTGGGTCCCAGCAATGGAGTCTCTCTTCCTCTTTCGAGGGACAGGTGGAGCAAAGACTGTCTGAAAAATAATGAATTATCTGACATGAAAGGGAGTCGCAACCTTCAGCAGGAACACTGCTCTGTAACATGAGTTTGTCAGGAAAAAAAGATGGTGTAGGGCGATTGAACTGAAAGAATATGAAGAGCACTTACGCAATGAGCTAAAGTAATTGCAATGAGAAAGACTGTTTTGAGAGTCAGTAGATGAAAAGAACATTTGTGATTTGGCTCACATGGGGTACCCATAAGAAATGTGAGAACCAAATTAAGGTCCCACTGAGCCTTCACAGAGGGTTTAGGTGAAAACATATGTACTGAACCTTTAAGAAGATGCATCACAACAGGTTACTTAAACAGGGTGGGAACTCAACTGTTCAAAAGTGCTGACATTGCGTCTTCTCAGCAGTGGGAAAGAAAACAAGCCAGTGTTCTCCCCTTTGCTGGAAGAAACCCGGTTCCAGCACAGGTGTGTAACTGCCATTTGTAATCTGCCAGGCATCGTCGGCTGAGTTAGTCCACCATGGCATTCCAGGTCCTGTCAGGGGGTTCACGACTAGAGAAATACTTCGTCCACTCAATCAGTTCCAAAGGCACAGAGTATCCTGGCACAGGACCCAGGACCCCAGCCCTTCCTGCTTGATGTAATACCACAATGCGGAGGTTTTGTAAGAGGGACATGTATCAGCCTCATTTGATGGTTGGAAGGAAAACTCAAAGCCAAGGGAACAGCCCGCAACTCCAGCAAGTTGATCTGTCGTCAGATCTCTGCCAGAGAGCTGAGTCGTCTAATCTCCACTACTCCCAGATAACCTACCCAACACAGCAGTGATGTAGGTCTGTCACCACAGTAAGCTCTGGGTGGGTTAGGGTGAGGGTTTGCCAACAGTCCAACCGTGGTAAAGCAGCCATGACAGCAGGTCTTTTGCAACATCCTCCAAAACCTGGAAACTTATAGGTTCCCTTGGTGTTGAGCCCACTGAGACTCGAGGTCCCAATGCAAAGCCTATATGTGCCATCTGGCATAAACGACAAGCAGGATGTAGGAGGCCAAGAAGTTTAAGAGCCACTGTCACAGAGATCCAGGACAGAGGTAGAAACTTCAGGATCATAGCCTGAATGTCCTGGACTCGTTTAACAAGAGGAAAGGCTAAAAGATGCACTGTATCGAGAATGGCGTTGATGAACTGGAGCCTCTGCAAATGAGTCAAGTGTGATTTAGGCATGTAGATCGAGAGTCCTAAAGATGTTAGGAGGTTTTCCATTGGCTGGAGGTGGTCTCAGACCGACTGTGGTGAGCCTGCCTTAAAGGTGCTATTTGTCAAGGTGAGGGAAGAACCCCAAAGAGGTGCTGCAACCTCCACCATCGCTTTGGAGAACACCTGAGGGAGTGAGGCCAAAGGGGGGGGGGGCAATGAAAATTGAAAATGAACTGGCCCACCTTGACCCACAGTTAACGACTGCAGGACGGGAATATGAAAACAAGCGTCCTGCAGATCCAGTGTTACCATCCACTCTTTTAGATCCAGGACAGATAGAACCTTGGCCAGAAATAGCATCTTGAATTCGTCCTTTTTTAGGGTGAAGTTGAGAGGGCAAAGGTTTAAAATAGGACAAAGGCCTTCATCCTTCTTTGGCACCAGAAAATAACAGGAATAACATCTAGTCCCTAGTTCCGACGCTGGAATTCTCTCTATGGCTCCTTTGTCCAAAACAGCCTGGACTCCCTGCTTCAGAATGGGCAAATGGTCCCCTGTAAGTTGCTCTGATGTATGTGGATATATGGAGGGTCAGATAGGAAGGGCAAGGTTTAACCCTGTAGGACTATTTGGAGGTCCCACTTGTCGGATGTAATGCTCTGCCATCCTTGGAGGTAAATACTTATCCTGCCTCCTACAGGGTGGCCATGTGCCACACAGGCAATCTAAAGTAATTTGGAAGCTGGAGGGGCAGAAGACTGGGCAATATGTAGTCCCTTCTGGCCTAGACGTTGTTTACAGGAACACTGAACCCGGCCTCGAAAGGACTGGGCAGCCTGCTGCTGAGGTGGTGGGCATTAGAGTTGTCTGTAAGCCATACTCCTTCTGAAGGCTTGAAAAGCGTAGAATTGTTGGGGATACTGCCACACGAGCGAAGAAAGTTTGAGGGAGTGCACTGTGGCTCTCTTTCTTTAAAGCGGTCTAGTACGGAGTCTGCTTTGCCTTCAAAGATAGAGGTGCCACCAAATGGCATATTCGCCTGGACGTCACCTGAAAACTCAGTGGATCTCATCCATATGTGGCACCAAAGTACCACGGTGGTACTGACTGCCCCACGTAAACAGCCTGTAGTGTACAGCCCCGAGCGGATGACCTACTTTGATGCATGTTTGTCATCCTGAATGAATGGTGCTAGGTTTGCTGAGACTTCATCAGGAACTCCCAGAAAGATCTCGTTGATCATCTCCCAAAATGCATGCGAGTATCGTCCAAGATGACAGCAAGCATTAATAGAGGGAAGAGCAAGACTAGCTGGGAAAACATCCTTTCCCAAATACCTCCATACATTTCAACTCCCTAACAGAAGCAGTAGCGGCTGCTACCGAAGGGGCGCGGTGAAATAAAAACAATTAAAAGCACTTACTTGAATACCGAAGGCCGCAGCCTTTCCTCCATCTTCTCCTCCACAGCAGGACACACACAGCCTCTCAGACTCCCCTAGCCAAACGATTGGTCTGAGCGCCATGGTTCGGCGCTCAGAGAGGGACTGGGAGGCAGTGCATGTTCTCCACCCAGGCTGTGCAATACAGCCTGTGGAGAGCATGCAAAGTGCACATGACGGTTTGGCTGGCCTAGTTGGCTGGACAAACCGTCATGCGCACTTAAGGTGCAGCCACCATTCTTCCTCGATCGACGCTTGCAGTTGAAGCAGTGGAATCACAATGTCTCCGAGCACACAGAAATCCCAAACTGAGGTCGTGGTTTCAAAAGTCTTTTTTATTATTCAATCCTCTTAGACACGCCCCTTTGCCAACACGTGTTTCGTTTTATGCTGTTTCAATCACAGCAGACTTCTTCAGGGCAAAGTATTCAGTCAAAATGACCAAGCAATAATAGAATCTAGGGTATGGACTGCTGGCGTAATAGAATGAATTCTTACAATATTCAATTCTTATTATGAATCCGGGAAAGTAGAGAGATTTGTTTGGAAGCTTGTCCGTGGATGTAAACCATACAGGTGTGTCCGCAGAGCGCACGAGACTGGCGTGGTGTTGAAGCAGTGGGGTGACGCTCCTCCGCCTTAGCGAAAGAGCCACCGCGTCATGTGAAACAAGTTTAGGTTCATACTATTTGTAGATGCCTGGACTACTAGGCATTCAGGTGTAGGATGCTGAGTGAGGAAGACAGGGTCACCCGAGGCAGGTCGTGGCATCTGGCCATTTCTCTATTTATTGGCAGGCACAAGCATGGCTTGGTCCAGGTGCTAATTAACATGTCAGTGAGGGCTTTATTAAAAGAAAAAGTGTCTCTGTTGAAGCTTAGCCTGGCTGCAGAACCTCTGTCCAGATATTCGTTTTTACTTCTAAAGATGGTAGCTGCAAGTCTAAAACATCAACCGCCTGCCTTATCACAACAGTAAATGATGCTGTTCTTCCATCAAAGGACCAGGGGTGGGGAGGAACACAACCCAGTGTCAGGGCACGTATGCAAACCACTGGCTATTTGTAAATGTGGAGGTTGTCGTCATTATAATAGTGGGATCCATCATCTCCATTGTCACTGCCGAGGCCATGTTGGCAATGGTCAGAATTTGATCCAAAAAGCTTGTGGAATGCTTGTTGGCGACTCCTAGGTAATAGCAGTATTCAATCTGAGTCTTAATGAGGTTGCATCAGGACTTTGGGCGCGGTCGTATTGGATTACAACAAAACAACTGGGTCCTTCTTTGGCATAGGGGATCGACGTGGCAAGAACTGGCTTGGATCTTGGGACCGGAACAGAAGTCTTGTTGGGTATTGGGCCTGGATCCGTGTGGCCCGGAGGCAGCCGGTATCTGCTGTGACGTCGCTGACAGTATTCGGGATACATTGTGATAAGTTGTGGAATCAGTTCCTTAATAGGAGACAGAGAGGCACCTTGACGTCCACTCAACTTCTACAGTCAAGAGTGACGGGACAGGGTCAAATCCTACTTCAATTCTTGCTTTTCTTCTTTAACTCAGACTTACTTGAGGATTTTGAATGCGAGGAAGACCTTTTGCTGGAACGGCCTCAAGAGAGGGAGAGAATCTCCACCCCCTGACTTCAATTGGGAGAAGGACTTGCGTGTCTTCTGTCGGTGCTCGGCGACAGGAGTTTGGCTTCATTGTCCCATGTCGCCTTGTGGTGTGGTCTCTGTAACACTTGAGTTATGTAAAGACCCTAGACACCAAAGGCATACCCTACTGGGGATCTGTCAGACATCTGTCTGACAGTCCCTACAAGGCTTAAATTATGTGGTTTTTGGTTGGTGGGGACATGTTCCCTTTCACACTGGAAAAGTATCTGAAGCAAAAGGCTCATTGAGGATTAGAAGAAAATCTGGGAGTGAGACCCGGATCTGCATCTGAATATGCAGAAAGAAAGGAGCTGAGATAGGCGCACAGGGTTGGTGCTTATATGCAGCTCTGATGTCACTTCTTGGGCGTGACGAGGCCAATGCAGGGTGTACAATGCCACCTGCTGGTTCGCGGGAGCAATACTCTGAAAAAGTTGTGGAATCTGCCTTTAGAAGTATCCATCGGAAATAAAAGACTAAGTCCACTATTGCAGTTACTGCTGAAGCACTGCATTTGCTCTTAAATGGAGGAACGATTTTACTGAGAATGCACAAGTGATAAAAATAAAATTCAGCAGTGCCTCCAAAGATAGATCTGTATCAAAGTGAAAACCAAGATTCTAAACTCACCTAACCAATAAGGTGCAAATGGCCATGGCCAGAATATGTAGTCTAGAGGTCATTGCTGTCGTCAGGGCTGATCTTCAGCTAGTAACTGTCCATTCAATGACAGATCTCCAGAACATAGACTTAAAATGTTGGTTGTGTGACGGAACCACGCATGCCGGTTCCACGATGTCTGAACCACGCAAGTCTTAACCACATATATGCCTTGACACACATGCCTTTACAACACAATATGCTTTGTTAAGGCATATATGGCAAAGACACATGTGTGGTTAAGATTTTTCGTATCCCTGCCCCCCACTCTGAGACCTAAACCAACCCCTTCCCCTGAGCACTAAAAACTTCCCTGCCTCCCCCCCCCCTCAGCCCTCAAAAATACCCTGATCCCTGCCCACCGCCCTGAGACTTAGAAAGGGCCCCGGCCTCAGATTTAAAACTACCCCCCCCTCGAGCCCTAAAAATGTCCCTGTCCCCCCCCCCCCCCAAGCCCTAAAAACTACACTGACTCTCTCAGCCCTAAAAACTACGCCAACCCCCCCGAGCTCTAAAAACTTCCCCGACCCTCCACCCTGAAAACAACCCCAACCCCTCCAGCCCTGAAAACTACCCCCAACCCTTAAAAACTACCCCCACCCTCCAAAGCCAGCTCCAGGCCCACTTACCTCACTGCATCCTCTGCCGATCCTTCCGAATTTCTGCTCCCGCCTATTCCGGCAGCTAGACCGGGCACTGCCTTAACAACGCATATGCATGGTTAAAGCAAGCGTGGTAGCGCTTGTGTTGCTGGGACTTGCGTGGCTCTGCCAGCTTTGTTCCGTCATTTTCCCTATAATGTAAACCAAAATCACCCAAACCCTTTCACTTGTGTGACATTAGCATCAATACAGAAATGGATTGACATACCACTGACATATGTAATTAACCTTACGTCATTCAAAATGGCTACAAGTACCAACTCAGTCCCTCAGGTGGTCAGGGATCTTCTAGAGACTCCCCAGCCCCTGCCCACGCTGTCCTCGTGTTTTTTGTTTCTGCTTTCCTGTGGTGCCAGCCTGATCTTTCTTTATTTTGCTCCACTTTCCCCTAATGTCGGCTATTGTGCAGTGGGATCTTCTTAATGCACTGCTTCCTCCCTCTGTCACTTTCCCGTAAGTCTCTCCAGCTCAAAGTTCGTTCCCCGCCGGGGTTGGTTCCCCTTCCTCTGCTCCGTTTCTGATGCGTCCTCGGCCTCCCACCTTCCCGCCGCCTGCTCTTATAGTACCGCTGCGGGCATCAGCTGTCCCGCCGGGCTCAGCAACAGCAACAGCAAGCTACTATGCTTTGGCCGGTCAAATGTCGAGTGAAATGGAGCTGCTAGCCTTGAAGTGCAGGGCTCAAGTGCTCTAGAACTGCAATCTTCATCTTCGGATGCTGACCTACTGAAGAGCATGGGTTTCTGCTCAAATGCATATTTCATGTCTGTTTTTGTACTGTGTAGTGCTCAAGATGATTCCCGAGAACCTCCCTAACGTATGAAGCAGTGACACACCTCAAGATGCATACAGCACTTTTAGGATTATCAAAAGTACTGAAAAGTCATCGCCAAAAATGATCTGGGGAGGCCTTCGTCTTTTAATTTTAAATGTGCTATTGATTATGACAGCACTAAATTAACACCATAACTCTCGAGTGCCACAAAATTATATTGTGCTATGAAATATATTGCAGGTTAAATAATGGATTTCTGCTTCTGTAATGCATTGCACAGAAAAGGAAAACTGCAAACGCAGAGACTCGCCCTGGGTCTATGACAGTGTGGGCAACCCAGGTATGCATATTCCTAACGGGTCAAATTACTGCTTATGCATTAAATACCCCAGAGAAAAGTAAGGCATTTACAATTATTGGCTTTGTTACAACTGTTCTAAAGTATGTGTACCCGTCAAAAAAAACCAAATGAAATTGGGTCCCATTGTCTGTTTGACCTTCCTGTATTAGGCCATGAGAGTGGATGCTGAGTTATGAAATTGATGTGAACCCAGAAGATTCATATATAGAATTCTTTACTGGATCAAGACACATTCTCAAAAATTAGAGGGCAAGTGAACCTCATGCATATTTTGTTCTATAAGTTGCATGTCCCGGGGCACGAATCACAGTCCTGAAGACAGCCTATGACACCAAGTGGCCAATCAAAAAGGATGAAACATATTAACACCATAAATAGAATGCAGGGTGAGTCATTCCCTTGTACTCCCTGTGACTATTTTAAGCATACCACGGACTCCCAGAATTAAAGGAATACCTGGGAGTTTCAAGGGTATTTTTATTGTATAGAAGAGCCTGGAAGGAAAATCTCTAATTTGCTCCCTGGAATATGCTTGAGCCCATCCTAGTTCATAGGGATCAGGATGAGACCTAATGATGAAGCATACCACTAAGAGTCAGTGAAGGTCTTAAAAAAGAAATCAAGGCTGCCCTTCTGGGTTCTCTTTCATGGGCTCAGTTATGGTTTAGATGTATAAGCCCATTTATATAGAATGCAGGATATCTTTTGTGTGTTTATCATTAAACTAGGGAGATTGTATCCTATGTAGATGGAATTCTCCTCTCTCACGTACCTGATTACTCAACCTTTGGTTATAATCAGGGTACAGGAATGACAATATCACCAACTCAGCCATGGCTCTACTTTAGCGGTGCTGGCCAGTTGGAAAATGTCACAACTCCCTAACAGGCCAGTCTCCACATGCATTTAATAATAACCACTTCTGATAAACAACCATTGGAAAAGCCAATAGGCCTGGCTTTGATGTGCTAATGCAAGCAAACACTGGTATCCACAGATCTGCACAGACTGTTTGTGAGGTGCCACTGTATTACCTGTTGCATGGTACTGCAAGCTCGGTGAATAAAAAACGGTACACAAATGTAGGTGACGCAGAAAGAGCCCGGTTGACTAGAGACAAGACACAAATAGGCTGTGCACATTTGTTGTTGCAGTTGCTTCTGCTGTGGTTGCTGCAGCTGTTGTCCATTCTTGGGTTCCTGGTGTGGCAGCTGTTTTGCGTTGCTGTTGGCCTCGCTGTGGTTGCAGCTGAATAACGTCTTTTCTATCCCTTGCTGGCTCCTGTTGCAGTTGCTGTCCCTGCTATGGAAGCAGTTATGGCTGCGGTGGTCCAGTTGTTATTGCTGTTTCACCTGCTGTGGTTACAACTGTGGTAAACCCTGTTGTCTCTGGCTTACCAACCACTGTTCTTATCCTGTCATGGTAGAAGCTGTTGCCACTGTTGGCTCTATGCTGTAGTCACTGTTGTAATGGTGCTTTCTCTCTCTTCCACAGGGGCAGTAGTGAATGTTGCTGCTGTTGTTTCTGTTATACTTGAAGCTGTTGTTGTTCCTAACATAGTGGCAGCTGTAGTCACTGCTGTTGCTGGGGTTGCTGCTATACTGACATTTGTCGCTACTGTTGTAGTGGTAGCTGTGGGTCCTGTTGTGGTCCGTATCTGCTGGAAGGATGAGGAGTCAACAAGGCCACATGTTCTAAGGTCAGTAAGTTAGTTTGGTGGGTTAATACACCTGCTGCAGAGGCTGTGGGAGATTGAGAGAGCGTGGCTGTGTATGTCTCTCTCTCTCTGTAATGTGAAAATTATTATTCATTTTATGAGGGAACCTAACTACAAAAAAACAGTGAAGGGCTTTACTAAGAACGCATTTGTGTCAGCAAGCACATCTCACGCTTGAGGTGATGCACTCAGAATAGTACTGTGTGAAAGGGCACACTGAATAGTACTGTGTGCAAGGAGTCTGAATAAAACCAGAGGATTAAACCAGGATGTGATGAGGAGCTGGCAGGGTGCATGTGAGTGGGACATCACTGGACACTGCACTGTTAGCTTTTACAATACAGATGTTTCACATTACACATTCGACATACAGCGGTTTGCCCATTCCCACAGGACATGCTGAAGCCAGGACTGCATCAGCCATGGTCTAAATGAGTATGTGGTAACAGGTTAATAATAAAAGTTGGTTCTTTATTTGGGATGTAGGCCTCGGGAACCTAAACAGGAGCATGGTTTTAACTTCCTTACAAAAAAAGTAAAAATAGAGGGATACTCTTCAGTGCTAGAGGGAGGCAATGAGAAAACGCATCCTCAGAGTGGTCTTCCTGGACCTGAGGACGACCTGTCTCCGGCTGATGGGATGGTGCGATATGGGGCCTAAATCCAAAGGTGAAGGAGCGGCCATAAATAGCCCAGTGTACACGTTCCCCTGCACACTTCCCAACAACAGAAAAAGATGCCTTCCAACACTGCTAGAATTTATTTTTAAGAAGAAATGGATGTAAAGAGGGACATAATGTAAAGTAAAATTATACATTCTGGGCAACAGGGACATACGCTACTGTCCCCTATAAACCATAAAAACACAGGGAGGATGTCATGCACTTTCTCCTACTCGTTCACTTCTTTTAAGTCATAACAAAGGCATTGTTAGATGTCTCACAGTCTTCAAGTCGCTCATGACAAAATGAACAAATAAAATGGTCTTTTATGACAGAAAAGGCGAGAGTTCCTGTTTTAAAAGGCGAAGAGTCTCTGCAGCAGGTCACTGCCAGGCCATCAGGGTTCAGTGGCCTTAATGATACCCTCAGTACCTTATGTCGTGGTATACAGGAGGGGAGAAGGCTCACAAGTTCAAGGTAACGTGTACTCCACTCTATGCCTCTATGCCACTCCACTCTACACCACTCCACACCACACCACTGCACTCTGCTCCACTCCACTCCTCTCTACTCTACCCTGTACCACTCTACTCTAAACCACTGCACTCTACACCTCTCCAGTCTAGGCCACTCCAATCTACTCTGCACAATTCCACTCTATGCCAATACACTCTACGCCAATGCATTTTACTCCAACACTCAACTCTATGCCCCTGCACTCTACACCAGTCCACTGTATGTCACTCTAATCTACTCTACACCACTTTACTCTACGCCATTACACTCTATGCTACTCTACGCAACTGCACTCTACAATGCACCATTTCACTCTACTCTGAAACAATCTACTCTATGTCACACTACTTAACTCTGCACCACTCCACTCTACGCCACTGCACTCTACTCTGCAACACTGCACTATCCGCCACTCTACTCTGCACTACTCCACTTTAACCCAATGCACTCTATGGCACTGTTCTCTACTCTGCATCACTCTACGCTACTCTACTCTGCACCACTAAGTCCACTGCACTATATGCCACTCAACTCTGAACTCTATGCCACGACTCTACTCTGCACCACTGCCCTCTGCATCACTCAACTCTATGTCACTCCACTCTGCACCACTCTACATCACTGCACTCTACTCTGTGCCACTCCACTCTGCACTCTGCACCACTGCACTTCACTGTGCACCACTCTAATCTATGCCACTGCATTGTACACCACTGAATTCAATGGCACTGCACTCAATGCCACTGCACTCTACACCACTATACTCTGCAACACTCTACGCCAATGCACTCTACACCAGTCCACTCTAAACTATGCCACTCCAGTGTATGCCACTCTACGCGACTCCACACTATGCCACTCCAATACACAACACTCTCTGCCACTCAACTCTACAACACTATACTCCACTCTTTGCCATTCCACTCTACGACACTCCATGCTACTCTCTTCTAAGCTACTAACTTTTAGCCATGCTGAACAGCAGCCACGCTGGTATACAACACAGTGAAATAATATTGCCAAAGCCAATAGCTCTTGCATAGGCGAGACCTATTGGCTTTGCCAATGCTTGCATTTATTCCCTGCTAAAGCATGTGCTTCTCTTTTTTTCCCCTCAGTGCCAGGCTGCCCATGGGCATAAACATTTACGAAGCGCCCACTCATTTAGTCACATTGGCACTAACACTGAAGGTCACCATGTTCTTTATCTACGAAGTTGACCAATCTTTAGTTCTTTTCCTTTTTCCAATAAACGAACACCGGGTCATCATTGTCGCTTATGAAATCTCATTACACATTCTGCAAACATTATATGGAATGAATGAGAGATTTTGTACATACAACTATGTGAGAGACAGTGCAGAAGGTTACTTTGATTTACTTACCATCTCTATGAATCCTCATTGCTGAAGCGGTGATGTCAGTAGTGATACAGAAATATGGAATCCAGAGGTCCTGAAGGAAGCATACCCAAGAGTTAGGTACTAGACAGTAGGTTCACCCTGCAATGTATTTCTGAATGTTGGCACAATGAGCATATAGTCTACTAAATCCACAGTTTATTTCCACTGCATGCAGAAAGCAGAGGATTAAAAGTGAGACAGGTCTTCAAATCTCCAAGAGGGACAGGTACACACACACCTTTCGCACAGGTCTCCCTGCAATGCATTATAGTACAGGCAGCGCAGTTTACTCACATTTGTAGATTTCTCAACTCTACTTTACTGAACATGACGCATGGTTTCAATTCAAAGTATATCAAGAATGAAAGCAGTGAAACCCTCCAGCATTGTGAAATTAATAATGTATTTGCAATGTGTTACAACTCCGCTGTAATTAGGCAATGTCGATGTATATGAACAGGTACAGTGTGGTATTAAGGCTTCTATTTAGAAATGGGTGGAGGCACCAAGGTCAGAAATATCTGAACTCCTGCAACCTCAACTACGGGGGAGGCCAGGCTCTGGGGGTCTTAAGGACCATAAACCTGTTGCCACAAGAAGGAAGAGCCTGTCCTGCCCCTAGCACTTTTAGAACCCAGGGGTTTCCCTCTAATATTGCCAAGCAAGTGTGAACTGGAGGGAGGGAGGGTTCCATAATTTCCATACGTCTGGAAATAACCTAGTTAATCCCTAGAATGGTCTTTGGAGGAGGAGGTGTCATTACCTTTCCTGGGGTAGGGGGGAAATCTGTCCTGCGCCTCTTGACCTTGAAACAGGAGCGATAGTGGACAGGGCCGGACAAGCCACTAAGCGTGTTTTCAGAGTGGCCTGCAGGATAAGGGGGTGCTTTAGAGCAGAATGGGCTTCTGCTAGGACCAAAACAAGAGAACTCCCCTAGTCCCACTCCAGTCCCAGCCCCTACAGTGCGGGCGGTTTTCAATAATTTAGCCAGGGATAATTTCCAGCACGGCCTTCGTGCCTAAAGAATCCCACCAACCCAACCATCATGGCCATGAGTTTCTCACTGAGGAAGATAGTCCTGGGTTACCCATGCTCCCATGAGTACAGATAATGGGGATTCTTTGCCTTCTTCCCTGGTTAGATCACCTACAGAAGACTGTGGTAACATATACTTTTCTCACTCTTTCTCCATTCGCACAGGTGAGATAACGTTATAAACCTTACGAGCAGGTTATAGTCGTTTGGCAGTTAAGTAGGGTCCCACCTGGTGCCCCTAACCTCCCACCTTGCTGGCAGGCCTAATAGTGGTGACCCAACGTGTCTTGCCCACTTGCTGCCTACATAGGAATCAACAGATACAGGGTTCAGAGACTCTGCTCTCTTCTTTGCCCCTCATGCCTGTTGAGGATGGGCTCTGAATGGCTCCAATTAACCTGTTTCAGACTTGTGACTCCAACTTGGACATACTTATATGCACCCTTTCTGCAGTCAGTGCCATCAAGAACACATCAGTGAGATCACTGCAGTAAAGGTCACTCACTCACTCAAGATTCAGACCAAAGCATTAAGAATGATCTCAACTTTCCTTCTGGCCAAAATACTGTGCTGTGCTACTCCTTGGCCTCCCAACTGCGGCTTGCCCATACCTCTGCAAAACAGTGCACTTGCTGCCTCATTCTCTGCACACTCCACTCACACTTCACAAAAGAGGGAGGAAAGGGGGCACATCAAAATAAAAAGCAAAGACTCATGCCAACAATTCGTGATGTGCTTTTCAGGATACTAAAGTTCTGCAATTTCACTGCTCCCTTAACAACAGAGGCAGTACCAGAGTGAATAAGGTCTTTATGTTTAAATTAGTTTTTATTGTTGCACCAAGAAGCACACAGACCGAATTATACATTATGCCATAGCAGTGCCAGAATACATCAACTTCCAACCTCTAGGCAACCTTTCATTAAACCCCCCCACCCCCTTCCCTGACCCCCCCACCCCCGGGTGCTCATGCAGTCTCTAATTCCTACAAAGGTCATAGCGTAGCAGCCTCCTCAGACAGGTACCACAATTAGGATTACTCCGATGATGCAGTCAGAAGCAGCAGTTTCAGGTACCTGGGACAGATGAGTTCTATAAATTCCTGGGAGAGGAACGTGAGAAACAGCTGCCACATCTCCCGGTATGAGTCCCCTTGTTGTGTGAGTGTTAGAGAGCCTCTCCATCCCCAGAAGATGCCAGATCCGGTGCAACCAGTTCTGCCGAGATGGCACCCTGTTTGTCCCCCAGAGAGCCAGAATAGATTGATGTGCTGCCCCCAGTGCAAGGGCTATGTGTCGTCCCCTTCTGGATTTAAGTGGGAATGAGAGCGGGTTGGGAAGACCCAGCACGACATAAGAAGGAAATCTGGGTAGCTGGGTGTTTAAGTGTACGCCAATGTCTGATAAGATCTCATCCCAGAACGGCGTCAGTTTAGGGCATTCCCATAGTATGTGTACCAGCGTCCCCGGGGAGTCACAATGCCTCCGGCACTTGTCACTGCGCTCTGGGTTCCCCTTATGCAGACGGACCGGAGTTAAATACCAATAAGTGGCGATTTTCTTTGGTGTTTCAATACTGGAAGCGTTAGAGACTGTGTGGCGTACCCGGCAGTAGGCGTCCTGCCATTCACCTGGAGACAGTTGTCTGTCGAGCTTCAACTCCCACCGGAGCTGCACAGGGGATTTTGACTCAGACTCCCTATTCCGCAGCATCCCATACAGCTCGGTAATAAGACGCCTATCTGAGTCCTTGCTAAGAAGCCACCACTCAAATTTTGTCAGGTGCCGTTGTGCAGCCCCCCTCACTGCCGACTGCATCAGCCAGTGCCTTATCTGAGTGTACCGGTACCGTTCTCCCTCCGGGATCGCGAATTCAGCACGCGAGGCCTCAAACGGGATGGCACCCTCCTCATCAAAGAAGTTGCCTACAGACCGGCATCGCGTCTTCTGCAAGACACCGAATGAGGCGTCATCCAGGCCCAGAGTAAAGTCTCCATTCCCCACCAATGGAATGAGGGGGGAGGGAAATGATGTGAGGCCCCTTCGAGTCACGACTGTGTCACCGGCCTTCAAGGTGGGTGCGGTGATCATGATCAAAGACATGTAGAGATTTGCGGGGCGATGCATGTGGCCCAGAAACGGAGTCTTCCATAAAGCTGTTCCCGCTAATGCCATAAATAACCATACCTTTTCAGACTTAGGGCGAGACCATTCGACCAAGTATCTAAGCTGCAAAACCTGAAAGTAACACAGAAGGCATGGGACTCCTTGGCCGCCCTCCAATGGTGTGCACCAGCTACGCTCACGCCTCATCCTGGATCGCCTAACTGCCCAGACAAAGTTCTGTAAAGAGCCCTGTAAGGTCTGAAGCGTCCCCGCTGGGGGCTGTTAAGGGAGCGTCTGGAACAAGTACAAAATCTTAGGTAGCATCGTCATCTTAAGAGCGGCGAGCCGCCTCATCCAGGAAAGGGGACACAGCTGCCAGCATGCCAGATCCACCTTCACCCTCCCAATCAGGTCGCGGCAGTTAAGAGTGACCACTCCAGAAATAGTCGGGCCTAGCTGAATGCCCAAATAAGAGATTTGTGGCCAGATGTACGACCCACCAATTTGCGACTCGCAAATTGGGATGTATAACAGTGTCTCAGACATTGTTAGCGATTCCTAATGGGGTCGTAAATTGCATGCCTCATGAATATTAATAAGGCTGTCGCAATATGCGACCCCATTAGGAATGGCTAACACTCCCAGGGATGGTGGCCTGCTGGGGTCAGCAGACCACCATGTCTGGGACTGCTGTTAAATAAAGCAGTCTCTTTTTTTTTTTTTTAAATGCAGCCCGTTTTCCTTAAAGGAAAACGGGATGCATTTAAAAAGAAAAATGAAACTTTTCAGTTACATTTTTTTAAGGACTGACAGTGGTCCCTGGGACCACTGCCTGCTCTTAAAATATTTTCTCACATACTCACAAAGGGGAAGGGGTCCCCTGGGGACACATTCCCGTTTGGAAGTGGTTTACCACCTACTTGAAGTAGGTGATAAACTACGAGTGTTTTGCGGCCGTAAAAGCGGTCGCAAAACAATTGAACATGGCATGGTAACTCGCTATTAGGAAGGGAAGTCCCTTCCTAATAGTGGGAGTCGCAAATGCTATTTTGCGAGTCAGTGACTCGCAAAATAGCATTTGTCCTTGAATTACCCTTTTTTGCGATCGCAAACGGGAGGATCTCCCGTTTGCGGCCGCAAAAAAGATTCGTACATCTGGCCCGAATTTCGGAGCCCATTGATATGAGTGTGTCCGGGTCAAGTAATCTTTGGTGGCGGGTGAGACTGTAAGGTCCAGTGCCTGTGATTTGGCAAGATTTATACGAAGTCCCGAAGCCGCGCTGAATAGCCGCACCTACTCCAAGAAGCTCAGGAGTGCCTCCCTCGGGCCATCCAGGGAAACAAGAACATCGTCTGTGTAGAGTGTGATGAGATGCTTCTCTCCCCCAAAGCGCACCCCTGTAAGCTTCGGGTTATCCCTAACCCTCTGGGCGAGCGGCTCCATGTAGAGTTCAAATAACAAGGGAGACAGGGGGCACCCCTGCCACGTGCCCCGTCGGATAGGGAAGTGATCAGAGCTTCTACCATTAATACTAACGGAAGCCATCGGCGCCCCGTAACCACTAAGTACCCAAGCTCGAAACCGCTCACCCAGGCCAAAATGTGACGTCTGTGCCAAGTAAGGCCTGTGAGCGCAATCAAACGCTTTCTCGGCGTCAATTGAAAACAGCATGACCTCACTTTGGGAGCGGGTAGCCTTGTCTATAAGGTGTAGAATCCATTTGGTGTTGTCCGCGCAGCGTCTGTTGGGAATAAACCCTGCCTGGTCGGGATCCACCAGCCCAGACATTAAGGGTGCGAGGCGTGCCGCAAGAACTCCTGTGAACAGCTTTGCATCCACATTTAAGAGGGAGATGGATCGATAGGACCCACACTGTCTCTTGTCTTTACCAGGTTTCGCTATAACTGCTATGGAGGCCTCCGTAATCGAAGGGGGAGTGTAGCCGAGCTCGTGTTGGAGGTAAAGACCCTGGTGAGGAGAGGGGCCACGCATGTGCTAAAGGTTTTATAAAAAGTCGCCAGGAAGCCGTCCGGGCCAGGCGACTTATGGGGCTTCAGCCTCGAGATTGCAGAGATGAAATCTTCTATCCTGATCGGACTATCCAAACTCGCTGCCTGCTCAACCATTAAGCGAGTCACCTTGGCTCCTCCCAGATAAGCCAGATGCCAGAGGGGGAAGATCCAGCGCCGAGTAAAGGTCGCTATAGAAAGACCCGAACCTCGCCGCCACCTGTCTTTATCCCACAACCAATATCCCCACTTCCGTCAACAAGGCATCTACCACGGTGGCCTGTCACTGCCCCTTGAGTTTATTTGCTAGCAATCTCCCGCATTTATTCCCCCCCCACATAGAAGGAATGTTTGAGATGTTAGATCGAATACTCTGTGCTATCTAGATCTAACCCAGCGAGCTGTTTTCTAGCGGACTCCAGTTGCCTCCACACTCTAGGAGCCCCTGTTCGGTGATGTATACGCTCAAGCTCCCGTACCTGCTGTTGTAGTTGTGTGCACTTATCCCACCTTCTTTTATTATCTGCTGCAGAGATTGCGATAAATTCTCCCTTTAGTACCATTTTCATAGCGTCCCAAACCATTGAGATTGGCGCATCTGGGGTATCATTGACCCCCAGGTAGTCCCCTATCACCTTTTCTATCTCTCTAACAACTTGGGGCCTGCGGAGAAACATTGAGCATCTGGCAAATGCGGGTGGTGGTATCGCTACGTGGAAGGGAGAGGTATAACAGGACCGCGTGTTTTCGGACAGCGAACAGGGCTCTATCTCTACTGAGGTAGTCGCCTGTACCTCCCGGGAGCCTAAGAAATAGTCGAGTCTAGCATATGATTTATGTGCATGGGAGTAAGAGGTGTAGTCCCATGTTGCTGGGTGTTTGTCACGCCAGAGATCCCACAGCCCCATCTCCTGCAACCAGAGGCCCCCCCTGTGGTGATGGCTCCCGTCGCCCCCTACCTCTGTGTTGAGCGATCCAACTAGTGAAATACCAGATTGAGATCCCCCCTCCCCCAGGACCACCCATCTATCTTGTGTTGACATAATATCCGCAACCACTCTGTGTACAAACTGTTCCTGACCCTCATTGGGAGCATACACAGAGCCTATGATGAGGGAGTGAGGTCCAAAGTGAATGCAATACCCCAGAAAGCGACCTTTAATTTCAGCTATGTTTATCCCCACCCTACCTCGGAAAGAGTGTGAGAAAAGCAGCGCTACCCCAGCCGCCTCACGCGGTAAAGAAGAGAAGAACTGCTGGGGAAAAGCTCTAGATTTAAGTCTGTGCCAGTCACTGGCCTGAAGATGTGTCTCCTGCAATAAGCAAATGGCGGCTTGAGAGTGTTCTAGGTAAGAGAGGATAGCCCGCCTCTTAACCAGATTAAGCCCTTTAACATTGAGGGTGAAAACCCTCAAACCCTTCCCTATTGATGCCATAGGAGACAGCGCTCACCCAAATAACTAGCTCCCAACTCCTCCGATCCTCCCCCACCCACCCGACCACAGTGTTGCCCCTTCTGACCCATGCATGAAAAGCTACCTACCATGTGACTTCGTGATGAGCACCCCAAAACAAACCCCACAACAAAAACAGTAAGCAACCAGTGTCCCTGGAATGAGCAATGGACAGAAAAAGCCAACCCTAGTCCAGCGGAAAAAACACAGTAAGGGACTGTGGCCATTTCCTCCAGTTCTCACTCGGCCCCCCTCCCCTGCCCCCGACCACCCTGCAACTCTCCGCATCGGCCCCAAAATTGATTTGCTTATCCTCAGGGGCTATCCTTGGCTGTAAAGTCCTCTGAAAGCTTTTCCAGCAGAGCCTTCCTCTCTGACGCAATAACCGCAGAGTCCTGCCTCCCCCCACACCCCATCCAGCAGGGACCGCCTCCACCTCTGGCGCCCATGTGCTCTGCGACCTCTTTTCTCTGCCCCTGATCTCTCCACCTCTTGCGCCTTGATCTGCAGCAGTTCGCATGCCTCAGCCAGGGAGCGGAATTGATAGAGTTGGTCCTGCCAGCGGAATATCAAACTGAAAGGGTTACCCCAAGTGTAGGGGACCTTCTTGTCCCGCAGAAAAGCTGTAACAAGGCGGAAATCCCGTCGCTTCTGAAGGGTAGAGGCCACGATGTCCTGAAACAGATGCAGGGTATGCCCCGGAATGTAATAGGTAGCGATGCTCGGGCCACCCGGAGGATCCGTTCTTTCAAAGAGAAGCTGTGTACGCAATTCAGAATGTGCACAGGCCGCGACACTCCAGCGACCCACTCTATGGGTCCTGTCCAGGTGGATCTCAGATGCCGGTGTGTCCTCTAATATCTGGGCAAACAGTGCCGCCACTTAGGCTTCAATATCGTCCTCCTCTGCCTCCCATGGGGCCCCCCGTATGCGGATATTATTCCACCTGGAGCAGTTTTTGAGGTCTTCCGCATGGGCCTGCAGATCCAGTTGCTGATCTGTGAGACGAACGATCGCTTGCTGCAGTTGCTCTATTTCCTCGTACTGGGAGGTCTCATGGCCCTCCAGGGCATCCACTCTATCATCAATGTCTGTCACCTCCTTCCGTATCGCCTGCAATTCACTCATTAAGTCTCTCTTGACTGCCAGCTGGTCATCTCTCAAGGAGGAGAACAAAGTTTCCATATAGGAGCGTGTGACCTGGGCCTCCAACTCCTACCCGGATGGCGAGGTCGCTCTGCCAGCTTCCCTCCGCTTCTCTCCCTCCCTCCTGGGGGCCTGTGGGCTTCGCAAACATATCTTTAAAGGTGCCACCTTTCTTTTCACATGAAGACGCCATCTAGCCCACCCCGCCAGGCCTGACGTAAGAAGGCGAAGGTGCTCACAGCGCTATACCAATCGCCCCTCAAAATTCAGTCAAGTGGGTACCACCTCTCTGGGAGACGGGTACCCTGCCCCCTCTTTGCCACTGTGCTCCTTGCAGTTCCAGCCCTGAGCGGGGTCCCCCACCGGAAGGTCCCCCGCACGATCAACTGTCCAACCGGCCTCCCCTAAAGACGCTGATGTACACCACAGGGCCCTTCGCAGTCCAGGCCTTCCGCAAGCTCGCACACCGCAGGCTCTCTCCACGCCCCGCCTGCATCGAGAGGACAAACTCTATAGCCCAGGGTGGGCCTCCCTGTAGTCTCTCCCTGCCTCCGGGCCCACTGCCACTCACCTCCTTCCGCTAGGCCTCCACACTCTGAAGCCACTCGCAGACGAGCCGCCTGGCCCAGCCAACCCCCCTCCGGGCCGCGCTTCCTCGGCCTGCTCCGCTTCACCTGCTGATGCGATCGGGAGCCCCCTTCAACAACAGGGCACCAGGATGCCAGCAAATGCTACCGTCCGCCCGCTCCAGACGGAAGCTCCGCAAGGGAGCGCAGCCCAGTCAGCCTCAGGGCGCCGCTCCCAGGGAGCTCCTCTCAGCCAGACCTCCCGGCCTCGGCCCAGGCCGTGTCTGCCTCACTCTGGCCTCAGGCTGCGCTTCAGGGTTGGACCACCCCTGTTACCAACGCAGCTCCGCCGTCCTCATTCTTTGTCTCTGCTATGCCATACTGGGGCCAGCGGGAGAGACCGAGACACACGTCTCACTCGGTCACCATCTTGTCCACGCCCGTGAATAAGGTCTTTAGAGCACCAAAAAGTTATGCATGGTTTTATGGTTGCAAACAAATGGTGATTGGATAAAGAAAAAGGAGAAACAGTGTACCAATAAGAAACCACAAAACAAAGCAGAAGCTTTACACAGCCCAGTTCATACAAAACTTTCTTTCAGATATAAATGCTTTATAAGAAACTTCTCACAATTACATTTGTTGCATTACAGTCTGAGAAGTTTCATCTGGCGCTCTACTCTCCAATGAGTGCATATAGCTTACAAACCAAGTAAATAAGGGACTTCTCCATTTGTGGCCTCATTACAATACCAATCAATCATTGGTTCAGCTTCTAATTTATTATTTAATACATTTGTACTGGTAATGTGATTAAGTGAGATTATAGTATTAATGTGGTCTCTGTGGGATGCTCTGGACCTATTATGAACCTTTAAGTTACAAATGTTTGCATCGCCAGCCCTAGTTTTGAAAGTGAGGCTTACCTATCAAGCACATCCTGGAGATCCGGCGGATGAACGCAGTCATCAGATCCAAGTACAAAGCTAACCCAGAGAGTAAAGTGATCAGAAAATCTGTAATAAGGTGTTACCACTCTAAATAAAGCAAAAAAGGAGCTAGAATAATCTAAGCACAGCTAAAGGGGACAGAAGAACATGAAAGTGCAGGAAAGTACAAGCCATGGGACCTTTCTCAGTACTTTTAGCTCCCCCTAGTTGCAAGGAAACATTTCCAAATCATGTGAATGTGAGCAAATGAAGGAGCAGCTGTAGAATCGAGTCTGCATGTGGAATATTATGTAACATGTCTTAATGTTTTAACAAACAAACTCCGAATTCAACAATTTCCAGCGCTGTAGGTGATCGCCAGGGGCCAAATGTCGGCTACATGGAACAGTAAGTTCGTTTTCATTCCCCTGATTAAAGAATGTAAGAAATGGATAGAGCATCAGATAAACCAATACCTCTCCTACATACCGATGCTAAACTAAAGTCTATAATGAATAATTGATAATCATTAACATGTGTGACAGTTTGATCTTCTCATTTCATCATGGCTTAATCACTCGGAACAAACCTTGGAGCGGACTGGCATTTTGTGTAAGTATCCGCTAATAAGATGGGGAAGAGAAGAGAAATAATTTCAAGTGCAGTGGATGGCCTCACTATTTCACCATCCAAAGGCCACATTTCATGTTTGGCTTATGTGTTTGATCCAATCACATACTGCTTGCTACTGAAACCTGACATTTCTGTATTATAGGATTAGTATAGGAAGTTTTAAAAAAAACTTCTACTGATCTAGTGCATCACATATGGATTCTGGATTCACCTACTTGGATTTTATGCAGCACAAGAACATCTCTCACTTGGCCCACCACATCTGTTAACAGAAGTTAAGAGGGAAGGTTGATGTGCTCATGTGCCCTCAAACCAACTAAGCCCAAGGCAAAGGCGCATAATGTGGGCAAACGGTAAGAGGTATTAACAATCAACAGTATGCGGACAATAAGGATATTAGCAGCCACTCGCTCAACCAACCACTACAAGGTTACACCCCAACTATACTGGCCTGCTGTAGGTGCCTTTGTTAGCCTTTCACTGAACTGGAAATGCAGCCTAAAGTAGGTATATACCATGCCATCACATTGATTGAGTGAGATAATTTCGTATCCTAATTGTCTATAAGCTCCAGAGACTGAGTTATCAGTTGGCTCTGTTGTTTATCCAGCACTTTAGTCCTGAGGCAGGCATTCCTTGAGGATGTGCTAATGCAGGATGCAATAAACAACCCACCAGGCTCTGTGGATATGACAGAAGTGAAATATAGAGGGCTGGCTACCTCAGGGCAAGCATTCCCTAACAAGTCATCCTCAAAAGGCTCAATTCAGTTAACGTTTTCGTAGTTCTGGATGGTCTCTCTGGAGAGGGAGTGTATTTCACATGAATTCAATTATCATAGGCACTTTCTCATTTATTGATAAGGTATAGCATTGCAAATATTCGAGAAACATTAATAAATTATGGAATTATTCAGTTTTCACTTCTTTTCAATGTATGGCATGACAGAATAATAATATATACATTGTGCAGCGTTTAATGACAGAGTAAAAAATCCAAATAAACGCGAACATGAGAAGAGACTTCAGATGACTAGCAGAAGCCTTGGTACTGGAGGATGCACAATGAGTTTCATAAAGATGTGCATTAAGTCTCAGTGTGGAGAGGGGGGAGGAAGGGAAGCTAAAGCTCAAACAATATGTGCCAATCATGTGTCTGCCTCTACAGATGCAAACACATCTAACAGCCATTCATGCAATCCAGAGGAATTCAACAGTTTCTTGACCGCTAGGACCTCTCCTCGGATGCCTTACAATAAGGACTCAATAGCATGTGGCAAATACCTCGATCTGCTTGTTCTTAAAGATGCAGCTGATGGTTTTGTTGAAGCCGGCTCCAGAGAACATGGAAGTGATGGGATATGTCAAGTCAAGCACCTTCTGAAAGACGGAGGTCATCCCCTACGCAAAGGAATAAAAGGAAAGAGCACTTCATCAGTATAAAAAGCATAACGTCTCACTTTCTCAAGCTCAAATCCTCATGGTAAGTATTCGCACAAATGTAGTGGTATTTATGTCGCGTAAGTCTGGCTGGGGCGCTACTGCGTACTGTACACTTTTACAGGTTTATCATTCGCATAAAACAATGCTTAATTTTAGCCAGCTTCATTCGTGTTTGTCACAAAGATGTAAAGTGTGTCCCCAGTCCCCTGTGGGAACAGGGGAACCTACAAATCAATGTACACTTACTTAAGAACAGACTAAGTTCGAAGCCATAACACTAAATCACTCAAAACATCAATAAGCAATTATTTTAAAACATCAAGCAGAGGCACTGAAAATACAAACACTTTTATTGTAATGGAGATTCGGCCCCGAGGAGGAAAAACAGCATTCAATTTCACAGGAAGTAGTGGAAATTACGCGGTCTGAACCCAGCAGGGCCGGAAGACACCTTCCCGGTGACGAGATCAAAGGTAAACCATAGATGCTGAATGTCAATCATCTTAATGAATGACAATGAAGGAAATTAGGTTTTTGGAGAGTGGGGCACTAAGGCCTTACCGGTCAGGCAGTGGGGTTTCGCATTTCATAACATAGCACCATAGCTGTCAAGGTTTCAGATAGCTTATGTGAGACATTTTCATAAATTCAGTGTTATTATGAGACATTCAACAACTATGAGTGACACTTTCTCGCGAGCAAAAATCAAGCAATGAAGACGAGGTTAACATAAAAATATCAGAAATTACACCCATGTGAGCAACAAGAAACTCTAAAAAGATCTTAAAACTGCTGCAAAGCACCAGAAATGGAAGGGCACTAACCGACATGACACACAGAGTCTGTCCACAGAGCTACCACGTTTTCCGGTTGCCTATGATGTGTGACATTCCCATAGTTTCAGTGTTGTTATGAGTCACATTCTACAACCTAATGTGCGACACCTCGAGTGACACTTTCATCACCAGCAGAACCAAGCAATACAGTCAATATAAAGTGCTAAATATCATAAATTGCCACCTTTACAGCAATGAGAAGCACTAGTCTGACTTCATGGTCTATTCAATTATTATTAACCAAGAAGTAGCATTACCCAAACCGAGTTCGTCCTAACTAAAGCCAGCCCACGCAGTATGTTCACACCTTGTACACATCCAGCAGATCTACCCCTACTCAATGTGCTCAAACCCCATTTAAATCAATCAGCCCAGTCATTTCAAAGCCATTCGACTCCATTCCCATCCACCAGAACCAGTGTGGCCCTGTCAAGTCCATTGTAGCCCCATAAACAACCATTAGAACCAGCCTTGCCCTGCCCAGCCATCCAAACCAGCCAGTTCCAACCATTCTACCCCTATGTAGATGAACCAGAACCAGCCTTATATAGGGTTGCCACCTGGCCTGATCAGTATTTTAATGTCCTGGCCCGCATAAAAAAAGAAAATCATCTTGCCAGTATTTATTTTCATCTTATCAGTGCATATTTAATATGGCAAACATAAAAACAAAGGACTTTAAAATGTCTCCAGGAGCTACCTTAACGGTCAGTGATTGCCAATTAAAGTAAACAAAATTAGAAAAGCAGTTTTAATAATGTACAGGGACGATTACATATAAATCCTTTTTACTAAGTTCAGGCCTTTGCTGAATCTTGAAATAATAGCAAATGTGGTATTATTTTCTGGGAAAGGTGACAACACTACTGGCATGGCCCAATCTTACTTTAACCCCATTCACTGCCCGTTTAACTAATTTGTGCCAGAGTCACAAGTTCTGGCCCAGTTACTGTTAGACATGGCTTTTTCAGCAGGTTCACCCCAGACTTTTTGCTTTTTGGCCTCCTGTTTTTTACCTTGTTTTTGTTGGTTTAAGACTCTGGGCACTTTACCACTGCTATTCAATGCTAAAGTGCATATGCTCTCCATGTAAATTGTGTTTATGGATTGGTGTTTCCGTAATTGGCTTATTTGATTTACTACTAAGTTCCTGGTACAGTGCACTGTGTGCGCCCAGGGCATGTAAATCAAATGCTACTAGTGGGCCTGTAGCACTGGTTGTGCCACCCACACAAATAGCTGTTCTAAGGTGTCACAGACCTGCCACTGCAGTGTCTGTGCGCAGTTTTTAGCTGCCAAGACGACCTGGCAAATGCACCTACTTGCCAGGCCCTTCCCTTTTCTTACATCGACCCTTGGGCAAGGTGCAGTGTATTTAAAAGATAGGACATATACCAGTGTATTTTTGCATATCCTAATAGTGAAATACTGTGTATTTCGTTTTTAATGCTTAAAGGCTATCTCACCAATATGTTAACATAGGAGCTGCTTGGTAACACTTTACCCAGGTAGCTGGCCAGTGGGAGCTCATAGAAAAATGGAGATTAGTATGCCTGAACTCAGGATTTAAAAAACACATCTTTTAGTAAAGATGATTTTTATATTATGTGTTTGAAAATACCACTTTTAGAAAGTGGGTATTTTCATGTCTAACCATCCTGTGTGCCTCTCTATCTTTTGTGTATTCCCTGTCTGGTTTTAGAGTGTCAGGAGCAGGGGATGTTCATTCACACTGGACAGACACAAGGGGGGGTTGAGGTGTGTTCCGCCTTTCCTGAGTGACTCATAGCCAGGCTGAATAGACCTGGCTGCATTTAGAGTAGTGGGAGGAGTGGTCGCTTGCACCTGAATGGAATGTGGCTGCCTCTCACAAAGCCGTCTCCACCTCCTGTGGTGTACCTTGCCTGAGTCAGGCTGAATTGGCTTATGTGTGCCAGGAAAACTTTGTTTGTGCTAACACCACAGAAGTTCAAAGGAAAATGTGGTTTAAATATTGGGGCCCTGATTCCCAGAAACTTTACATTACTGCTGGACTAAGGAACCTGCCAGGAAGAAGAGCTGTCAGGAGAAGTACTGCCCCTTTGCTATTGTTGCTTTGTTGGGTTGGCCTGCAGTTGCTGCTTCTGTCTTGGGAATGGAAAGGACTGGACTGTTCTTTCTGCATATTAAATATCTCCAAGGGAATGTTTTAGAGCTTGCCCCCTGTTCAAGAAGTCTCAGAAACAGCAAAGACTTCAACATATTCTGGGTACCGGCTTCTGGAACTGGAGGTTTCAGCTGCCACAGAGGAAAAAGGTAACCCGACGCTGTCACCACGACCGCTGGCCGTTCCGTGACCTGAAGGCACCGCAGAGGGTAGCGCCGAATTTCGCACCGCAACCCTGGCCAGAAACCGGTCCCAGGATGCTTGTTTCCGGTCCAGGGAAGACATGGCTTGGCAGTTCGGGCTGGACTGTTCCCATGAGGCACAGGGTCAGACTGATTTGCATATGGCCATGTCTGAACTGGGGTGGTGGAGTGAGCTAAAGAATGATGATGGATTAAACCCAGATCAGTTGACTGGGGGTGAGTGCTTGCAATGTCAACACTCCGTCCATCATCCCCTTTGGTTTTGCTATGTTCGCCCTAAGTTGGCAGGGTATGCCCAGACGTGGGTCCCTTGCTCACTTTGCCACTGGATTCAAGATAGCCTGGCTGATGACGGCTGTAAGCCAGAAACCGGTCCCAGGATGCTTGTTTCCGGTCCAGGGAAGACATGGCTTGGCAGTTCGGGCTGGACTGTTCCCATGAGGCACAGGGTCAGACTGATTTGCATATGGCCATGTCTGAACTGGGGTGGCGGAGTGAGCTAAAGAATGATGATGGATTAAACCGAGATCAGTTGACTGGGGGTGAGTGCTTGCAATGTCAACACTCCGTCCATCATCCCCTTTGGTTTTGGACTAAGGAACCTGCCAGGAAGAAGAGCTGTCAGGAGGAGTACTGCCTCTTTGCTATTGTTGCTTTGTTGGGTTGGCCTGCAGTTGCTGCTTCTGTCTTGGGAAGGGAAAGGACTTGACTGTTCTTTCTGCAAATTAAATATTTCCAAGGGAATGTTTTAGAGCTTGCACCCTGTTCAAGAAGTCTCAGAAACAGCAAAGACTTCAACATATTCTGGGTACCGGCTTCTGGAACTGGAGGTTTCAGCTGCCACAGAGGAAAAAGGTAACCCGACGCGGTCACCACGACCGCTGGCCGTTCCGTGACCTGAAGGCACCGCCGCCGGCCCACACAGCTGTATTCGGCCAGAACCGTTGGATTTGGGTGTACACGACACCGCAATGGCCCCAGACTTTTCACGTTTTGGTCTTGTTTCACACAGATAAATATAGGATATTTTTCTAAAACTGGTGTGGTGTCCTTTTGTAGTGTTTTCACTGTATTACTGTTTGTTATGTGCAAATGTTTTTGATGGAGCAGGGTTTTCGCAAAATAAAACCTGCTCGAATTGAACCCTCAGTAACATTTACTAACCGTGTGCGGTGAAAAACTAATGTGGAAAAGAGCCTAACATGAGGGAAAATGCTACTGCGCAATCGCGTACTAAAGCACTGAAGTAGGCCGCAAATACTTCTTGACAAACGAAAAATAAAAGACTAATGCTGCCTTTGTGCACATTAATAACGTTTGCTAGAAAAATAATATTAATATGGGTTGCGCATGGATAGATGCAACATGGGGTGGATGCGTAATGAAAAGCTTTATAAGTGATTAATAATGCCTGTGTTTGTTTTTTCATAGAAGCATGGTTTTCTGTTCTGCGGGAAAACACGGGGTTAATGAGAATAGAATAAACTCTGCAAAATAACACTGAGCAAGACGATGGCAGTGGAAGACAAGTGTCCTTTGCCAGTCCTGTGTGCCTGCCAAGAGACAACTGATAGAAACAAAATTTTCCTTGAGTGAAAGAACATTTTCTCTTCGTGCGGCACGAACGGATAAATGTGACACATAATTTGCTAAATGACTAGGATGGAGGAAACAAATGCTATGACAGAGGCTCGAATTTGTATTTCCTGGGGTGGAAGTAGATATGCAGAATAAACGAACAATAAAGAAGATGAGCTGAGGGACATGACGAGAGTGGTGTGATAGTACACCCCCTTCCTTAACCAATCATGTGTAGAGAAATCCTCTGTTCTGACACAAGTGTGGGTTGGACATTTGGGTTTTAGGGTATAATTGAGGTTCCTGGTGGGAGGGGTTTTGGAGTCTTGTTGGAGTTTTTGCTTGAGTTTGTTGGTGTTAGTTGGTGTCTTGCTTTCCTACCTGCGTGAGGAGAGGCCTTCTATGCTGTCTCCTATTCTTGAGCTGGCTGTTCCTGTCTGCTGATTCCTGACTTAATCTTTGCCTCTTCAACTCTACTTGAGGGGCCTTACTGCTCTCATGGCCAGGGAGTAGATTTCCCATTCAATTGGGTTAGTATAGACAGAAAACTGAATTTGCATAATCATTTGCAAATGTATTTGTCTCTGAACCTTTTGTCTCTTCGCCTTTCCACTCCTTTATGCATTGACATTTTGAGATGTTTGTTTATCACTATTTCTCTGATATTGTTGCTCTGTGATGATCTATGATTTGTACTGTATTTTGTTATTAATGATTGAGCATTTATTTCACATTATTTAGATAAACATTATAAATATACAAATGTGTCTGTCTTTATTAGAGGTGTTTTTAGGTCTCGCCTACGCAGCGCGCATGCGCTGCATAGGAGGAGACCTTTAGGAATCGATTCACTTTTTCGGCCAAAAACGTGCACGCTTTGCATTGTTTTCAATGGCAACGCGTGCACGTTTGGCGATTCCCTTGCGGGAGCGAGCTTTGAAACCATCTGTTTGTAATTAACTTGCAAACAGATGGTGCCCCTGCTCGCTCCCGCAAGGGAAACAGGCGAGGGCCCCCTCCTCTCTCCCCTCCCCCTGCTGCCTCCTCCTCTCCTCGTTCTCGCCTCTTCCACCCCATCCCCCTTCCCCTCTAAACAAACGAGGAAGTAGAATAGCATACGATCATATACATTGCTTAACAGTAATGCAGTGTATATATCCAAAGATCGTTAAAACGTTGCAGTATTGCGTGTATAAAAATATTATGGGTGATCAAGCCAAGATTGCTTTGTCCAAGATCACACAATTTGAGACAACCGGTATCAAAACTTGTTCTGACAACCTAAAATCTAGCCACTCCGTCCTATCTCAACCCTGAGGCACACATACACATGAAAGCAGCAAACTACTGTTGACTTTCCCAGGGACTACAGGCCCACAGTGCAAACCAGGCCCAAAGTGTTTCCTGCTGTTGATCTGCACTTCCCAGTGCTGATCTGCTCCCTGTTCATTGGCTGCCTCGCTTGGGTGTTGTCATTTAAAGGGAGCTCTAGGTTATCGCTTTCTTTGGCGCCCCCTGTGGCGGAGGTGGGCAATAACAATAATACCTGGAGGGTTGCCCCGCCCGCGCCCTTGTCTGACTTGCACAAAGTGCATACGTGCGAATCCCTCGGTCCAGGGTTGAAGGTTCATCAGAGTCCAACAATATATTTTATTAAAGAGAATGTTGGTGCCAAAGCTGCGGGGCTAATGACCCCCCAGCCGCGGAGGTCTTCCTGTTGTACCGTGCGAGAAAAACAGTTCTCCAATAATGCCTATTTTTCAGATTAAAACATGTAAAAATAAAAACGCAGAGGATATGCAACATCAGGAGGCTCGGAAGTTATCGTAAGCAAAATAGGCGCTTGGAAGGATAACGTGTATGTAGGAGCTTTGTACCAATCTGCAGGTGAGACTAAGTGGTATATATCCAGGGATACCTGGGGGCTCCCTGCACTAATGCATTCACAGTAGTGAGCTGTGTTTGACCTTGTGTCTTAGATTCAAATTCCGGTGGGGCCCATTCAGCCTCTCATCCTTTTAAGGTCGATACGAGTACCATTTTCTGTTGAGTAATCCACATTTTTGTAAACTCGAGCCCTGCCTAGTCACTGTGGGGCTGAGTGACAATCCCATTTATAAGTACTGGGAGTAGTACTGCAGGAGTACAATTACACGTACTCCTTGTGCATCGGCCCTGAAACGTCTTTTGGTGTACGTGTGCAATGCGGGTGGGTTCTTAGTAACTAAAATAATAGTACCTCGAGCCTAGTTGCATTTTATTAACACTTTATTTGTTTTGTGGTTGTGGCCTATTCACAACGGCGTGTAGGAGTACGTGAATATGTGCACAGGCCCATGCTGGGTCTATGGTGTAAGTAAGGGGTTGGCAGGGTGAGTAGGCCGCCGGCGTAGGCTTGGCAGCTCAGCTCTGCTATCACCCCCCCTCCGTGCTGCTAATTAACCAGACAACCTTGGCTGGGGTAATCAGGCCTCCTTGTGGAAACACTAGTGAGGTCAGTGGTCACAATTTTGCCATCCTTTGTGGGATACCCCTTTATAAATGATTTCCCTTCAGATTTATTAGTGGTACACTTATCTCTTGTGAATGTCCCGAAAATCCGCAAAGCCCACTTTGCATAATGCTCCAGTGGATCGAGAAAGAATGTTGGGGTATTAGTAAGAGACTCCCTTAATGCGCAGGGACGGACTCACCACATTCTGGAAGGGTCAGGATTGGACATGGGAGCATTCCTCGATCAAGCAATAGTTATTGGGCCTGTAGTGTAGCAAGGATGCCATGGGCAATCAAAACAAGCATTGGCATAGCCAATAGGTCTCGCCTTTGGGACCTTATAAGTGTTTAGCCATGCAACAGTTGATGTTGTTGCACCAAGGATATTGTGCTGCATAACTAAATATTTATAAGGTCCCAAAAGCGAGACCTATTGGCTATGCCAATGCTTGTTCTAGTTTATGATTATTCTAGAAACAAGTATTGGATGGCCAAACCCTGTCAACTATATAAAGATCGCATCGCCACAATTGGTATAATAGAAGTGAAGACACAAATTGGATTTTGGTAATTTGTTTGGAAATTCACTAATCTCAGCGTGAAGGGGCTTGTGGGTAATGAAATTGGGCCTAGTTTGTAGAAAAGTATTAGTCCCAGATCGCTGGATCAGTTCTGGTAGCAGAGGATGGTTTATATTGATTATTTTGGCAAATTAATGGTTGAATTATTGATTTTGGTTACTAATATGAAAAGTTAGCTTCTTTGTTTTATGTAGTCTGGAAGTACCGGTACGGAGCTACCTAAGATCCCGGGATGTTGATTTAGCCTCAGGGGCAGAGGAAGAGTGTGGAAAAGTATCACACTGCAGAAGTACTTTGTCTGTTGTTGTAATATCGAACAGTGAAATGCTGTCGATGTTATTCTGAGGGACCTATTCTGATGTAAGAAGATTGTATGTAATAGTGAAAGTCTGCTTCCGAAACTTTAGCCTTACATCCCCGAAGGAGTACCAAGACCTCTTTTCTAAAAGTCCTCTTCCGAAACTTTGGCTAGTATCCCCAAAGGAGTACCAAGACCTCTTTCACTTGATTGAGAGTAGAGTGACGCTGGTCGTTATTTTACTGGAAGTAAAAGGAATCTCTTAGAGTAATTGAACTATCTCTTTATTAGTGGAGCAGACAAAGTAGCAGAGTTTTGTGTCGTTTCTAATAAGAATTTATTTAGAAAGACTTTTGTAGAACATTGCTATATTATTTTGAAAAGGGAGGGTCAGTCGCAGAAGTTATACTGACGTCACAAAAAGCAGCGCTGGCGTGTATTGTGCTATGATTGGTTGGATGGTGTGAGTCGCGCTGGTATTGGACGAGTGCAGGCCAATAGAGTGACGAGAATTACGGACGGATTTTCCTTGATTTCTAAAGTATTTGTGCGGAATAGAGAGAGTTGAAAATGAAGTTGATATAGATAATACAAGATTTGTTTAAAAAAGACAAGCCAATAGTTACTAGAGAGGGACTTCCTGGTCCTCCTGCAAGATCGCCTGCTTCTTTCATGATGATAGAGCGTGGATATCATACGTGTACATGGTTAGAGAATTGGGTGAGTTATACGGAGGATGATGGAGTTTTAGCTTTCCCAGAGCATGGTACTTTCCATGTAAAGATTTTGGAGAATATGAGAAGACTAATGAATTTGTTAAAACCAAATCCTAGACCTATGCAGTTAGAGGCGCTTGAGGAATGGGAACATGAGGCGTACAGAAGGGAGAGAGATAGGAATGGGATGAAATATAGGAATACAATGAGATGGTATTCAGAGGCTAAATGGGATGCGCAGTTGAAAAAGTGGAGGAGAGATGTAATGATAGATGGATTATATCCAGTAATGGTTGCTGAGGGACAAGCTGATGGAAAGTGCAAGGAGAAAAAGAATAATGTAGAGACTTCAGGAACTAGATATAGATCCGAATGAAATTGATGATGAGTTATTAGATGAGATGTTATTGAAGAGACCTCCACCATATCAGGAGAGTCCGGATGAGATTACTCCAAGTGCACCATTAATTGAGATAGAAGTTCCACAAAATATAACTCCACAAGTTTCACAGGTACCACAAACTTCACAAGTTCCATTAGTATTACCGTCTTCATCAGCTACACCTGTCTCACAGGAGAGATTGAAATGATCAATAGAGCAAAAGAAGAATTAACTCAGAAAATTAGTCAGATGAGTTTAAATGCTGAAGCATTATCAGTTCCGGTAACAATTCGTCCTATAGTTCCATTGTATAGTGAGGGTCAAAATATTTCGAGAGTGCATGCATTGACAGTTCCAGTGAATAGTGTTAGAGCTGTTAGTGGACCAGATTCAAATGAAATGAGTAAGTCACTGATTGATATTCCAGTAAATGGAAATGTGACTGAAACGCCAAAAAGGAGTGTACAGATTGATCCTAGAAAATTAATGCCAAATGTGAGAGAAACGACTTCAGTATCAGGGAGCTCAGTGGGACCTTTGCCAGAAGAGTTGGATGATTGGATTAGAGGAATGGCACCTAGTAAGTCTAAACAGAGTATAGATATAGGTAGGCTAAGAGTAGATCTGGAAGAAATGATTATTGGTACAATAAGTCCGGAGAGATTGAGTAAATATCAGGATGATGAGTTGTTATTCTTGTGTAAGAATATTACATTGAAAGCGAGAAATTTGCATGAGAAGTTAGCACAAGTAGCACAAGAATATGGAGTGGATATTGAGAAATCGAATGCTTTACAAAAGACATATAGGTTGGATTTTAGTGACAAAGATTTGGAGAGCTTGAATGCATCTGGTAAACGATTGCAAATAAAAGTTGATTAATACTTTGAAAAAATGGGGTGATTTGGATCGATGGAATGGTAGATGGGCGAGAAAGAAAGAAGAAGCGCTTGCAAGTAAGGGTGTAACTGCATCTTCTTTGCTTCCGTTAAAAGAGGCAGAACCTGCTGAAATGAAATATCCAATGAGAGAAGTTCCGGGTGGTGGATATGTTCATATTCCTTGGTCAAGACAGGACATATTGTCTTTTACAAATGACTTCCCGAGGTTGAGAGAAAAGCATGTCGAGTGGTACAAACAGGTAGAGAGGTTTATAAAGGTCTCAAAGGTCCTGTTGAAAGATTTGGATGGTTTGTTTGACATTGTAGTTCCAGCAGATTTATGGCCTGAGTGCAAAATTGCAATTGACTGTCCGAAAGAGGAATATCCTAGAGATGTTAAAACTGGAACGCCTTCAGAAGAGGTGATGAAGAAATATAATCAAGTGATTACTTATTTGAAGAGTAAGATTTCCCCAAAGGAAACAGATTGGGTTAAGATTGATAGGACAACACAGGAGTCAAAAGAAACAGTACATGCCTACTACGAGAGACTTTTACAGGTGTTTAAACAGTATAGTGGTTTTGAAAGCATAACTGACAAAGATATGGGACATTTTGTGTATAAGTTTGTGTTTGGATTGAAACCAGAATTTAGTAATATGATTCAGCAGCATTTGATTTGTTGGCAGAACAAAACACTGAGGTATGCGAAGTATTGTAGTGATGATATTGAATCTAGGAATAAGAAATTGAAAGAGAAAATGATGTGGGCGCAAGTGAAAGCGGCACAGCAGAAAAATGGGAATTTTGTTGATTATTCTCAAACAGGTTTTCAGATGAAAGGACAGAATCAGAATTTTCAAAATGGTCAGGTATCTAGTTTGAGTATTGTACCGGATGGTGGTGTTCAAGTGCAATTACCGGGAAAAGGTAGAGGTAGAAATAATAAAGAAGAAATGGAGAGAAAATTCCCTTGTCATGCGTGCGACAGGTTAGGACATTGGAAGAACGAATGTAAGTTCTTGTTAGAAAGTAATGGAATGGTTCAAAATTCTAATCCACTGATGCAGAACGAGGTGGTTGTGAATCAACAACAGTTGCAACAGCAACAGGTAGTTTCACCACAGGTACAACAGGTACAAGTGCCTCAAGCTCCTATGCCAAATAATGTGAATGCTCAGGTTCAGAGATACAGTGCGAATGTTGGATTTCACTCGAGCGAACAAATTGGTAAGAAACAAAATGGACAAATGGTTTCGCAATATTGGTTGCAATGTCCTGAGAGTGATTCAGATTCAACTCAATGACGGTGCCTGAGGGGGAGGAAGAGTGCGTGCTTGGCGCATCTCTAGAGGTAGATCAATCAGGTCCTTTTGTGGATGGGAAAGTGGAAGGTAATGATATTACATTCCTTGTGGACACTGGTGCTACCCATTCTACTGTGAGAGCAGCAGAAATTCCAAACCTACCCCTCTCGGGAGAAACTATCCAAGTCGTAGGAGTTTCAAACAAGTATATTAGAACTCCAGTGACCAAACCAATGGAGGTTCATATTGGAGAATTTAGAGATTTGCATCGGTTTGTGGTGTGTGATACGAGTCCGGTGAACCTTTTAGGTAGGGACTTGTTTTGCAAGATGAACTGCACCATCTATTGTACTCCAGATGGTATTGCTTTCCAAACACCAGATGAGGATGTTGCTTTCAAAGTGATGTTAGCAAGGGACAGAAGTGAATGATTTGTATCCTTTATTTACAGTGAAGTATTTGCCTGTTGAATTGAGAGATACTGTGACGACTGATGTGTGGGATTTTTCAGGGAAAGACATCGGATTGATGAAAGGTGTTGATCCAATTCAAATTTTGGTCAAACAAGGTGCAGAATTTCCGAAAACACCACAATATAAAATGAGTTCTGAGACTATTGAGGGAGTTACTCCTGTAATTGAGCAAATGATTCAACAAGGTATTCTGAGAGAAATTTTAGGGAGTCCTTGTAAGTCACCTATTATGGGAATTAAAAAACCGAGAGGCAAGTACAGAATTGTGCAAGACTTGCGAAAAATTTATAAGATTGTAGTACCTTGTTCTCCGATAGTGCCAAACCCAGCAGTAATTCTTTATCAAATTCCCTGTGACGCGGAATGGTTCACAGTGATTGATTTGTGTCAAGCCTTTTTCTCGATACCCTTGCATCAAGATAGCCAGTATCTTTTTGCTTTTCGGTTCGGAGACCGTGTCTTGGCATGGTGCAGAGTTCCTCAAGATTAAACAGAGAGTCCTTCGATTTTCAATCAGATTCTGAAAAAGTGTCTGGAGTCATTGGTTATGCCAGAAGACTCAGTATTGGTACAATACATTGATGATTTATTGGTGGCATTAAAGACACGAGAAGCATGTGTGACAGATACGATTGCTCTACTGAACCATTTGGCAGTAGGTGGGCATAAAGTGTCACTAGCAAAATTGCAATTTTGTCAAAAAGAGGTTCAATATTTGGGACACAAAATTGAGAAAGGAGTCAGGAAAGTATCACAAGATCGAATTGCTGTGATCTTGCAAATGGGTTCTCCCAGAACACAGAAAGAAGTTCGAATGTTTCTGGGCATGATTGGATACTGCAGACAGTGGATCAGTGGTTTCTCATTGATGGCCAAGCCATTTTACAGAGATTGACTCACAAAGATGTAGTCTATCCAATTGAATTGGATGAAGAAAGCATGAAGGCTTTTGTCGAGTTGCAAGATAGTCTTTGTCGAGCACCTGCACTGGGAATGCCAGATTATTCTAAAGAATTTGCATTGTTCTGTTGTGAGAAGGATGGATGTGCAGTGTCAGTTTTGACGCAGACACATGGAATGGCGCGTCGTCCAGTGGCATATTTCTCTGCTACTTTGGACTCGGTGGCTGCAGCGTTGCCAGGTTGTTTGAAAGCAGTGGCTCCAACTTGTGAGAGTCTGGAGCAGAGTGAATCAATTGTGATGGGACATCCATTGAGAGTGTATATGCCACATTCTGTTGAGATTTTGCTAACAAGGACGAGGACACAGCACATGACAAGTAGTCGTTTGACTAGATATGAGAGAGTGATCTTGGGTGCTGAGAATGTGACAGTAACAAGATGCACGACACTGAACCCAGCAACTTTGTTGCCGAGTTCGAGTTGTGAAGAAGTAAAAGACGAAGCAGATCATGATTGTCTGGATGTGACAGAGTTGTGTACGAAACCAAAGCCCAACATAAAAGATACACCATTACCAGAATCAGATTATGTGATGTTTGTATGTACAGTGGCCATGGTTCTTAAAGCATCTTGTCTAAGAGGGATAAATTCAGCTCAAATGTCTGAGTTGGTCGCTTTGACCAGGGATTGTATAATTGGCAAAAATGTGAGGATAACTATATTTACGGATAGTCAATATGGTTTCGGGGTGGTGCACGAATTTGGTCAATTATGGATGCAACGTGGATTTCTGACTTCTTCAGGATCCCCGATTAGAAACAGCAAAGATGTAAAAGATTTGCTGAATGCATTACAATTGCCTAAATAAATTGCAGTGGTCAAATGCCAAGCACATAAATCAGGAAATGATTATGTGACTAGTGGCAACAGATACGCAGACCAAGTGGCTCGTTTCTGTGCACAAAATTCGGTTTCGATCAATAAAGGAGCAGAAAAAAGAATACAAATTGTCACTTGATGTTCTCTTCTGTAGAAACATGGGATGAAGTTAGACAATTGCAAGAAGAAGCTAGTGAGGAGGAGAAAGAAATTTGGATTAAAGCAGGATGTACAAAGAGACCCGAAGATGAAATATGGGTGTACATCGATGATAGACCAGTAATGCCAGACTGTTTACTTTCACAATTTGCATGGATGTACCAGCAGCGACTCATGTGGGAAGAGATGCTATGATTAGGCTCTTCAAACAGTCATGGTACAATCCAAAGTTCAGGGTTATTGCAGAAAGGCTTTGCCAGAGGTGTGTAGTATGCCAGCAGCAGAATCCCTTCATGAAGTTATAATGGGGAGCGCAATGAGACAGACGATTGTACCAGCAAATCAACTGATGAGTATAACTGATGATTTGGTGCTTGATTATTGCAAAGGATTGGCTGATGTGGTGCGTTCTGTGTCTCATCAGGTTGGAGAAAGTGCAGCCACAACACAGCAAGAGCAAGCACATGATTTAAGTCCAGAAGAGTGGATCCTGGTGAAGAAACATGTGAGAAAGTCGTGTCTGAAGCCTAGGTGGCATGGCCCATACCAGGTAATACTGGTGACAATGACAACAGTGAAGTGTGGAGGCTTGCCGAATTGGATACACGCAAGTCACACAAGAAGAGTCCCAAGTCCACTTGAAAGACAAGAAGAAGAAGAGCAGAGACTGGCAGAGAGTCAAGAAGAGCCAGAAGCTGTAGAACGTGAAACCATAGAGTCTGAAGCTACAGATTCTGAGAGTGCTGAACACGTGGATGATCGAGAACAAAGTCGAATAAAGTGGGCACCAGCTACTGGTTCTCATGAGACTGCTGTTGAAAGTGATGATGGAGGAGTGTTAAATGAAAATCAAGAGCAAGTGCAACAGAGAAAAGAACTGAATAAAAGAACTTGCAAACTTGAAGCAGAGGGAACTGTGCAAGTAAGAGAGCAAGAAAAGGTGACGTGTGGCCAAAAGGAGTGAAAAGACTGAAATACACTCTGAAAAAGAAAATACCAGACACGATAGTTGAAGTACCAAATAAAACGGAACAAAGTGAGTCAGAAGAAGAATTAGTTTGGAAAACAAAGAGAATAAGAATTCCAAACAAGAAATACACAGCTCCAGAATGGACATATGTGGTATTGGAAAAAATTGAGCATATAGATCAGAGCAAAGAAGACACTGGTACAAAGCAGAGTGAAGCAAATAGTTTTGAACCACCCTAAAAGAACTGTGTAAACTAAAGGGTGCAGAAAAATTAAAGAATTCACTAAGAGAAGAAAAAGAAAAAAGAATTAAAAAAGAGATTGAACTAAAGGCTGTGAAGAAGATATTAAAAAAAAAGAAAAAGAGGGGGTGAAGAAAGAAGAAGGCTTGAAGTGTTTGGATACACTATTTGGATAGTTTTTTGAATAGTTTTTATAGTTGTCCTAGTTTTTATAGTTTTTGTTTTTGAATTGATATACATTTTTCCTTAAAATGGCAAAGATAACAGAGACTGGATATCAAAATCGTAGGTTCAAACGTAGATGTATTAATGCTTGCTTATTTAGTATTTTATACCTAATGTTGGTGTGGTTAACACTAATTGTTATTGTGCCTGTCTTAATGGTAACTAAACATAAAAATAATACTAATGGTGTGACGAGTGAGAAAGTAGATTTTAAAAAGTCTTAAAGAAATCTCACATACTAATATAGAAAAGATGGAAGGTGACAGCATCTACCATCAAGATAAATCAAATAATGACTTTTCGTTAAATGTATTTACTAAGTTGTTGTATGAATATGTTGACACGATGGATGCGAGAGACTGTTATGTGTGCATGCAATTACCATTGTCTGTCTCAGAGGGGTGACTTATCATCACCTACCTTTAACATATGGAGTGTCTTGTAGTGTACTCACAAGTCTATTTTATGAGAGAGGTAGCTAACAATATTACTATTCTAACATGGATTTAGTGTTTTCAGAAATTCCTATTAGAAAGAACATGCATAGAGTAAGTAGTGCTGAAAATGCAGAGTATATGGGGAACTTTTCCATCCAACAAAAACAATTGATATAGTATACACTCATAGACATAACTTAACAGGTAGACTGCGGTTTGAAGAAATAGAATTCACTAACATGGTAGAGGATAGATGGCAGGATTTTAAGAGAAAAGCTGCTGAGCAAAAGTCTCATGTACCTCCATGGGCTTTCAGAGAAGGAGATTATAAAAAGGGTGAGACATACCCTGCTATGACCCTGGACTGGCATCATAAAGGGAAGCTTTGCTTGCTTATACTAAAAACTGATTATAACAATTATTTCATTGGTTCTAGTGAGTGTGATCATACTTTCCTAATTACGGGAGGATGGGGAATAAAAGGAGGAACTGATCCTGTCTTTCCAGGAATCTATTATGTGTGTGGTAAGAATGCCTACTATAGGTTGCCTGCACATTGGTATGGATGTTGCTATATTGGCATTGTATTTCCAAAAGGTGTACCATTTGGATAAAAATGACAGAATCAATGAAGTAAAGAATGGACTAATACGTAATAAGAGAGGGGCGAGTTTTTCAGAAATAGTGGGAGATATTTTTGGAACATTGATACCTTCAGTTGGAGTCATATTAAACTCACACAAAATTAGAAAATTGTCCACAGCGGTTGATCGTTTATCAACAGATGCTGCTGGTGGTTTCTTGATGATTGATACTGAAATGGTTGCGATTAGATCAATGGTTTTACAAAATTGACTTGCCCTTGATGTACTATTGGCCAAAGAGGGTGGAGTCTGTAATATGTTAAAGATTCAACAATGTTGTACCTATATACCTGACAAGAGTAAGAGTTTAGAGGGGTATATTAAGAACATTACGAATCTTCGAGAAGATTTGGCTCAACTAAAGGTTGATGGTGCTTGGGAGAAGCTTAGTAAGAGTTTTTCCTTCATGGGTAATTGGTTTGCTACTTTTGGGAATAGTGTATTAGGAAGAATACTAACGCCTATCATTGCAGTAGCTACAGCAGTACTAATGATTTTTCTGATTTATAAATGCTGTAAATGCAGAAAGGAGACATCTGAGGTAAAACGAAGAGCAAGAAAGAGAAAGAGAGAAGAGATAGAATTAGAGGACAAGACAGGGAACTATTATGAAATAATGAACGATTTAGATGGGATAATGATAAAGCGAGAGAGAACAACTGCTTTCTAAAAGTGATAAATTGTATTGGTGGGTATTGTGGTGATGGCTCAAATCGCCATCAAAGGGGGGATTGTTGCAGCAGGATTTTTGCGAAATAAAACCTGCTCGAATTGAACCCTCAGTAACATTTACTAACCGTGTGCGGTGAAAAACTAATGTGGAAAAGAGCCTAACATGAGGGAAAATGCTACTGCGCAAGCGCGTACTAAAGCACTGAAGTAGGCCGCAAATGCTTCTTGACAAACGAAAAATAAAAGACTAATGCTGCTTTTGGGCACATTAATAACGTTTGCTAGAAAAATAATATTAACATGGGTTGCGCATGGATAGATGCAACATGGGGTGGATGCGTAATGAAAAGCATTATAAGTGATTAATAATGCCTGTGTTTGTTTTTTCATAGAAGCATGGTTTTCTGTTCTGCGGGAAAACACTGGGTTAATGAGAATAGAATAAACTCTGCAAAATAAGACTGAGCAAGACGATGGCAGTGGAAGACAAGTGTCCTTCGCCAGTCCTGTGTGCCTGCCAAGAGACAACTGATAGAAACAACATTTTCCTTGAGTGAAAGAACATTTCCTCTTCGTGCGGCACGAATGGATAAATGTGACACATAATTTGCTACATGACTAGGATGGAGGAAACGAATGCTATGACAGAGGCTCGAATTTGTATTTCCTGGGGTGGAAGTAGATATGCAGAATAAATGAACAATAAAGAAGATGAGCTGAGGAACATGACAAGAGTGGCGTGACAGTACACCCCCTTCCTTAACCAATCATGTGTAGAGAAATCCTCTGTTCTGATACAAGTGTGGGTTGGACATTTGGGTTTTAGGGTATAATTGAGGTTCCTGGTGGGAGGGGTTTAGGAGTCTTGTTGGAGTTTTTGCGGGAGTTTGTTGGTGTTAGTTGGTGTCTATCTTTCCTACCTGCGTGAGGAGAGGCCTTCTATGCTGTCTCCTATTCTTGAGCTGGCTGTTCCTGTCTGCTCATTCCTGACTTAATCTTTGCCTCTTCAACTCTACTTGTGGGGCCTTACTGCTCTCATGGCCAGGGAGTAGATTTCCTATTCAATTGGGTTAGTATAGACAGAAAACTGAATTTGCATAATCATTTGCAAATGTATTTGTCTCTGAACCTTTTGTCTCTTCGCCTTTCCACTCCTTTATGCATTGACATTTTGAGATGTTTGTTTATCACTATTTCTCTGATATTGTTGCTCTGTGATGATCTATGATTTGTACTGTATTTTTAGGCTTTCCTGTTTTCAGTTTCTATTTTTGGTCAATTCTGTTTTTTTTCCCCAGTGTTTTCAATACCTTAAAAAACAGTATTTATCAGTGGTTACAAATTTTCGCGCCATTAAAAACAATAGAAACAGTGTTTTTCCGGTGTTTACGGAACGTTTTGCTTTTATTATTGCTTGCTTTCTTAACTGATAGTGCATATTTATAGACAGTGTGCATACATGGTGTATGAGGTTCAAATGCATTTTTAAAAATCAAACTTATTGTAGTGCACTATACAATATAGTGAGTCTTTGGTCATGCACATTCGCTCTTTCCTTCCCAGGTAAATATTTATCTGTGAAAAGGCCCTCTCAACCTTGGCACTTGAGACAGGCAATGCCAAAACAGCCAGTAAACAATTTGCTAACTCTGGCCACTGACATAGCTTTCCTTGCCAATACTGGTGCTCCTGAAGATTGCGATTCTCTGGGACGGGTTCCGCAAAATATGCGTTAAACTGGGCGCATATGCCCTCAGTTATTGAAGCGGTCAAAAATTAAGCAGTTCTTTACAAAATCCGGAGAAAATTCCCATTTACGGAAAAGATCTAGAACTTGTACAAAGTACCTCAGGGAGGGTTCATTGACTTCAAATGCTATGGTTGGTGAAGGGACATTTCTATGCATCATTGCAAGCCATTTCTCATGCACTGTAAAATGAAATTTCCTGAATTTCTCCTCAACATTTCTTTGCTTACCAAGTGGCAAGAATTCTAACATGGAACATGTTGCAGTGCCAAACTCACTAAAAGTGTCGCCTAGCCAATTCACAAGGAGATGTTTCACATCTGCACTAATTAAACTGAACACTTGGTAGACAAGGGTGTTTTCAGACTCGTGTTTTTTTATTATGTTCACTACAGCAATTATATTTTCCTGTAAAAATCTAAGAATGCGGGGCGTGGCTTAGGAGCCGAACATGGCGGACGCGTCTCCGTAGAGCTCCGCTGTTCGCTCCTTCCAGGGACAGCATCCGCCATTATCCTGGTCCCCGACACTCGGGCTTGTGCGAGCGGGCTGCTCACGGGCCCGCGGCGATCGCGCCGAGACACCTTGGTGGCGGCAGGAAGCTCAATTCGGCCGCGGCTTGCCGGACCGGCGGAGACCACGCACGCATCGGCGGGCGGCTGCGGCTGAGCTGCGGCGGCCGCGATTCACTGGCAGCGCGGCTGGGGACGCTATTATCTTGCCCGGCGGCCCCCCGGAAAGCTGCTGATCGGGCCCCGGCCCTGAGGGGCAGCAGGGAGTGCACTACGATCACGGTGCCCCTCTGCTGGCTGCGCCTACCTCCGGTCCCCTGCAGGAGGGGCTCTGGATTTGTGGGGCCTACCCTGGGCCTGGATTTTGCCGGTGGGGCCTGGCGGGCCCCTGGACGGCCGTTGACTGCAGCCCTGCCTGAGGACTCCGGTGCCATAGGGTATTGCGGTGAGCTGGGCGGGGGACCTGTGGGGCTGGACTCTGCTGCTGCCCACGCGCCTGACCCCCTGGCGGGGGCTCCGCCGGCCCCTCCCCCGGCCATACGGACTGTCCTGACTGCCCCGTAGCTGGGAGACCCCGGAGGCTCTTGACGGAGATACCTGTCGGCGCCGCCTGGGATCGGACGCCTGCGCTGGGGACGCGGTCGTGGTGATCCGCCCCGCCCCGGGGTGGGTGGTGAACTCTACCGATCCCCCCTTCCATCATTCTCTCTGGCTGAGGCACTGACTGCTCTGGAGCGGACCCTCCACGCCATCATGGGTAAGAGCAACCCCGGTGCGGCGGCACCCAAACAACCTACCATGGACCAATACACCACGGCCACCCCAGCGAATAAAGGTGCCGCAGAGGGCGTCTCCTCAGATACGGCGACACTCCTGGAGGCCATCAATCAGTCACGAACCGCCCTCGAGGCCCAGATCGGTGCGGTGGGGTCCGAAGTGTCGTTCCTCCGTCAGGACCTCCGGAAGGCGGTCGACCGAATCACCGAGGCCGAGACGAGGGTCTCCACGGTTGAGGATACTGTCTCCACCCTCCAGAAGAAGGTTGACAAGCTGGCCATGGTATCTAAAGAGCTGGAGGCAAGGGCCGAAGACGCGGAGGGGCGGGCCCGCCGCAACAACATCCGCCTGGTGGGTTTTCCAGAAGGTTGCGAGGGATCCTCGATGGGTGGCTTCCTCTCAGAATGGCTCAAGGCGCGACTACCCGCAGATGACATTTCTTCCTGCTTCATGATCGAGAGGGCCCATCGCGCCCTGACCAAGAAGCCGCCGCCAGGGGAGCGCCCACGCCCGGTTAATGCTCGCCTTCTAAATTATGCTGACCGCGATGCCATTCTTCGCTTTGCCAGGACGCATAAGGATGAAATGATCTTTGAGTCCCATCCCATCATGGCCTTCCCGGACTACACCCGGACGGTTCAGCAGCAACGCCAATCCTTTGTTGCGGCCAAGCGGCGGCTGCGGGATCTGAACCTATCCTATGCGCTCATGTTCCCGGCCGGTCTGAAGGTCATTTATGATTCAAAAACATATTTCTTTGATACTCCAGAGGAAGTATTTGCGTGGACAGATGAGCGCCGCCACCTGAAGCCGCATTCCCCACCCCCTTTAGACTCTGACTCTTCTCAAAGCTCGCATCGGGGTGGACGGCAGGGAGGCGACGCTACTCATCGACGACATCGATCCCGCTCAAACTGGCGCTCCCAGAACAAGAAGGACCCTGCGGACTGAGGCAGCCCGAGGCTGGGACATACGCTGGTGTATTGACTCTTCCCGGTCTCATGCGACGGCGGAGCCCGTTGGCTGCTGCTACTGGCCGGGATATCCTGCCACTAAGAGCCAGGGACTTTTGCTCTTTCCCTGGAGGGAGTGGGTTCTCCACGCCTTCCCTGTTTTGAGTTTTTATGGGTAATGTTGGGTGGGGGGGGATCCATTGGAGGGTCCGCCGGGGCCTCCACGTTTGGGGGCCAGGACGAGATTCCGCCACGACAGGTACTCCGTGTTCCAGGAAGTATAGGGGTTGGGGGGGCGGGGGGAGGGGTTGGGAGGGCGATTCGTTGTTAGTTATACAGTTGTTTTTTAAGATATACGCACCACGATGTCCCATATGTTCACAATGTCCGCTGCTCTACACCTTACCGATAGCACATGACACATACAGCTAATGGCACTCCCCTAGGAGATCTCAATATCGTGTCTTGGAATGTACGGGGCCTGTTGAATAAGATTAAAAGAGGGGCTGTACTACACCTGGCAAAACGCTACTCAGCAGATGTCTTGCTGCTGCAAGAAACTCACATGCTAGGCAACAAGGCCCCGTGTCTGTCTCGCTATGGCTATGCCACGGTGTACCATTCTGGCTTCTCAAGGGGGGCACGAGGTACGGCCATCCTTATTCACCGCAGGGTCCCATTTCAAGTTACACAGCATTGGTTCGACCCGGGTGGCCGTTTTCCGGCCGTTTCCGGCACCCTGGCTGGGGAACAGATTACAATTGGGAGCATATACGCACCACCTCCTCTAGGTCGGACGTTCATTGACAGACTGACACAACTCTGGGGGGAATTTCCCGACGGCCTGACTATCCTGGGTGGGGACTGGAACGACGTAATGGCTCCCCCGGATAGGTGGCGGGCACGACCGCCGACCACCCCTCCTCCTAGGTCTAAACTCAACATCTTGGCCCATACATTGGGTTGGGTGGACACATGGCGGGCTTATCATCCTTCTGAAAATGGATTTACATACGCATCATCCGTCCACCCCACCCTCTCACGTCTGGATTACATGTTCCTCCCAGGCAGCTACCTGCATCGGGTGTCACATACCTCTATCTTCCCACGTGGCCTGTCTGATCACTCACCCATTCAGCTCAAACTCCGTCTGCAGACCAGTCGTCCCCCCTATCACTGGCGCATGTCTCCCTGGTTGCTTAGAGATCCCGGGTATCGGGAGATGCTCCATCGAGCCACGGCAGATTATTTTGCTTTCAACACCGGGTCCACTCAATCCCTGATAATATTGTGGGAGGCCTTTAAGCCGACAATTCGGGGGGCGGATATTAGCTATCGCACTGGGGAAAAGCGGCGCCGCCTGGCACAGATCCAAGATCTAGAAGATAGACAGCTCGCTCTCCAGGCCTCGTTAGTGGAAAGCTCCGACGCCGGTGCCCGCCGTAACCTGCTCCATGTCCAACAGCAGCTGCACCAGCTGCTCCACGGACAATGCAAGGGATGCCTGGCTGGCGACCCAGCACCGGATATATCACTGGGGCGATAAGTCTAGCCAGATGCTCCACCGACTATGTCAGGCGAGGGCCTCCCGACGCAAGTCCCTCTATTGAGGTCCCCTGCCGGTGACATGTGCGTCACCCCGGGGCGGTGGTGCAGGCCTTTGCCGATTTTTATACGGCCCTGTACTGTGAGCGTGAGGAACTCGCTGCACCGCTTATTGATGCCTTCCTTGTAGATATCCCTCCAAAACGCCTCTCTGATGTGCAGCGAGCGGTTCTTGACGAGCCTATCTCGGTGGAGGAGCTGCAGGCAGCCCTCACCAATACCCACCCAGGCCGTGCACCAGGCCCCAACGGGTTCCCCTGCGATTTTTGCGCTCCCAAATGGGGACCGTTGGTCCCCACCTTCTTGGCGCGCTGCACCAGGCGTTGGAGCAGAAGATCTTGCCCCTGGACTGGCGCCATGCCGAAATTGTGGTTTTTCTCAAACCGGGCCGCCCTCCGGAGGCCCCGGGCTCATACCGTCCCATATCCCTATTAAACTTCGAGCCGAAACTACTGGGGAAGGTGTTGGCTGAACGCCTCCGCACCTGTATTCTGGACCTCGTCCACCCGGACCAGTCAGGCTTTATGCCCCAACGCTCCACTAGGCATAACATACGGCGAGCGCACAACGCTGTTGCCGAGGCCCACCGTCTGGGATGCCCTGCGGCGGTCCTGCTAGCTGACATCGACAAGGCGTTCGACTCCTTGAGCTGGACCTACCTTTTTAAACTTTTGGAAGCTGTCAACCTGGGGCCCCAGTTCCGCGCGTATGTTAAATTGCTGTACACAGATCTTACGGCCTCGATCCGTGTGGCTGGCCACCGTTCTCCCTCCTTCTCCATCTGCAGAGGGACCAGACAGGGTTGCCCCCTCTCTCCGCTTCTGTTCGCTTTAGCGATAGAGCCACTGGCTGAGTGGGTACGCAGGGATGCGGTTTACCGGGGACTGGTCTGGTCGCCAGAGTGTTCGGACAGGATAGCACTATATGCTGATGACGCGCTATTTTTCTTTTCTGACCCTTGGGTCACCGGACCGAGGGTGCTCCAGATCTTGCGGGTGTTCGGTGAGACGACAGGACTACATGCCAACCCGTCCAAGTCGATCCTCTTTCCCATATGCGGCGCACAGGGAAGTCAAACCTGGGCCTCACAGCTGGTCATTGCGGACGAAGGGTTTAGATACCTCGGCGTCCATATCTCTAGATGCCCAGTCGTGGCGTGGTCGCGCAACATAGCCCCCTGCTTCCGGCAGTACGTGAGGAGACGACGGTATGGTCCCACCTTCCCTTATCCTTATACGGCCGGTCTGCAATATTCAAAATGGTATCACTGCCACGCTTGCTTTATAGGTTGCAAAATTTCCCGTTCCCGATCCCTCCGTCGTGGTTTCTTCAAATCAATGCGCTCCTAAATAGATTCCTCTGGGGGGGGCGGTCCGGGTGGCGCTGGCGACCTGTATCCAATCCACCTATTGCGGTGGCATTGCAGCGGCGGACGTACGGGCGTATTATTGGGCGTCCCAGCTCTTAGTCATCAATGAATGGTGGTACAATCCTCAGACTGATCCGGCCTATGCGGTGGACCGGCTCTTCCTGGCGGCACATCCACTATTAGATCTCTTATACAGCAATTCGTCCTTGGAGGCTCTTCCCCCGCCTGTAGTACCGTAGTCCAGATCTGGAGGCGAGTATCCCGGTCCATGGGTTGGTGGGATACGCTGACAGGCGCGACTCCCCTTTGGCGAGGCACGCGCCTTCGGCCCGTCTCCACTCTAGCCGGGTTCCGGGGATAGGATACTATTGGAATCTCTACATTGGGTGATGTGGTGCGAGGGACCACGCTTAAATCCTTTCAGAGTCTGCAGGAGGAGTTTGATCTACACAAGTCCCAGTTCCACAGGTATCTTCAGCTTCGCCATGCCCTGTCCCCCCTGATAAAGCACCTAACGTCCTTACCCGAATTCCACCCACTAGAGGGCAGACTGTTGATGGGGGATCTGGGAGGGCACAAAATCCGTCAAATATATCAGACCCTGACAACGCACTCCAAGACGCGCATACACCGGACTAGGGCAGCTTGGGAGGTGGATTTACCGGCCCTCACGGACGATGATTGGACTGAGGCCCTTGCCAGCCCCAGGTATGCTGCCGTCTCCTCTAGGTACAGGTTGATACAGTTTAAGTACCTTCATAGGGTATATTATACCCGCCTTCGCCTTTGGAAGATGGGGGCTATTCAGTCCCCAACCTGCCTCCGTTGTAATTCTGACGACGGGTCCTTCCTCCACACGGTCTGGAGTTGCACGGCACTACAACACTTTTGGTCGGGGGTGCTGTCCTGTCTGGGGCGGGTGTTGTGCTGGGACCTCCCGGAGGATCCTCGATTGATACTTCTTCATGGCACGGAGGACATCGGGGGAAACAGATATAAGAGGCACCTTCTATTCCTCGGTCTCACCTTAGCCAAGCGTGATATAGCGCAGAATTGGAAGTCTCCCTCTCCCCCGGGGTGGCGGCCTGGAAGACAGCCCTAGATACATGTATGTCGGCGGAAGTGGCGGTGTTTCAGGCACGGGGTTGCCCGCAGAAACATGGGAGGATCTGGTCCAAGTGGGCAGAATACCGGGGCATTGACCTATCTATCCATACACAGTCAGCGAATCCGGACCCTATTGCAAGACTCATCATCAATGATTCCCCAATCTAAGGTGCTCATTGGCTGGGGCATTCGACACAGTGTTATGATCCTGTATGTCTTTCTCATTTCAGGTGGGAAGAGTGGTGCAGGGGAAGGGGAGGGGGGAGGGTGGGATGTTGGACTGCATGTTTCGCAGATTCTTTGGTGAAACCCTTGTAGGTATCGGTTGTATATGCATATTGATATGTGTCTCTATACTGACTACAGGGGTTCACCCACTGGGTGTTGTAAACTCAATAAAATTTGTTGTTAAAAAAAAAATCTAAGAATGCAGTAGAGTGTACTTCTTTTCACATCAGTATAAATATGCGACCAAAGATCCTCACATTTCTTGACTTTTGGCATCAACACTAAGCACAAATTCTGTAAACGGTCGCCACATGGATAATATAGCATTCACAGCCTCTAGGACTGAGAATCACTGGCTAAATGACACAGTTGGGATTACTCTTTCATTGATGCTACACAAAGCAAAAAATGAGAAATATGTGCGTTTTAGTTCCCCCGCTTAATGAAACAGTGCACCAGAATGGACTACAAAGTCAATAGCATTTTTCATTAACTCTGAAGATTGTAAAGATGCTTTCAGCATACCATCTTGCAAATGGAAAGGATCTCTTACAGTGAAGCACTTCAGCTCAGGTATTGATGTTTGCAGGTCATCACACAACTTTTTCATATACATAGCTGAATTACTGCACATACAAACAATATCCTCCAATCTTTGTTGAACTTGGTAAGAACTTTTAGCAGCAGTATTCCAAGTGACACTGCGTTCCAGGTTTTCCAAACATCTGGTGTCATGTTTTACCAACTATCCCAGATGCTCGGTGACAGCACTCCTTTCACATATACCTGTCACAACACCTTGCATTGAATGTTTAAAGCCTAGGGTGTTTGGCAATTCACCTACTATCAATAATGACTCGCTAGAAAAGGGGGCTGATGTATCAAAGGCTTTCACACATTGTCTGTGGGTAAATGTGATGGTACATATTGGGAAAGATTTGTATGAAACCAGCCATTTTACCTATCAGTGAAAGAATCAAATGTATTTCCTGATTCTCTATAGTTTATAAAATACTTAAATAAGACCTAAAACATGCTTCTAAACCCTGCATCATTAGACCAAAGACCACAAAACTGAAAAAAAAACAAAAGGAAGAACATACATTATTTTAGTGACATCCCTAAACAACAAAACTCAAGCAGAATAATGTTAGCCCAGTCTTTCTTGCTGCTGCCTTATGTAACAAAGTTGCATTGTATTGACCCCTTCAGGAAGAAATAAAAATGACTTTCACTCACCTTTTCCTTTCTTTGAATGGCATTTAGTTTGTGGTTGCTAAGGTGTTTTTTCAGTGTGTATATGTTTACACTGGTGAAGGCTATTTTCCTTTTGGTGGGGTTTTATCAGTTATTATAGGTTTAAACCTAAAACCGGACAGCCTATGTATTTTGTTATTAATGATTGAGCATTTATTTCACATTATTTAGATAAACATTATATAAATATATAAATGTGTCTGTCTTTATTAGAGGTGTTTTTCTAGTTTATGATTATTCTAGAAACAAGTATAGGTTTGCCAAACCCTGTCAACTATATAAAGATTGCATCGCCACAATGGTTATAATAGAAGTGAAGACACAAATTGGATTTTGGTAATTTGTTTGGAAATTCACTAATCTCAGCGTGAAGGGGCTTGTGGGTAATGAAATTGGGCCTAGTTTGTGGAAAATTATTAGTCCCAGATCGCTGGATCACTTTACACATTGCCTCTGAGATAAGCTACCAAGGGTGTGAGCAGGGGTTATTTTAGATGTGTAATCCCCTTATCCTGACTAGAGTGGTAGATTCTGCCTGGCTTAGGTGCACACCCTAGCCAGCCAGAAAACCCATTTCTAACAGTGACTCACTGCCAGGCTGAGCCAGGGTGTTTTCATGTGGCCAACAGGGCTGGGGGAGAGCAGGTGGTGCTCTGGAGTACTGCAGTATTGAATATAAGAGAGCCAGGGCCCAGCATGGGCTGGATGGCTTTAGTCACAATCGGTGCTCCCTGTTACTGCACTTCCCATTACAGGCCAGGAGGAGAGTCCAGCACTGCTCATTGTCTTCATTGCGGGTGGCGGAAGCCCAGCTGCCGTAGCTGGGTGCAATCAATTGGCAGTGATCAGTGAAAAACCGACCACAGGGAGTGCTCAGTGGCAGTGATGCACAAGTTACTTACTTGTGTAACGATATATCTGTAAGAGACATTAGTTAGTGATAGATTCCTTACCTTAGAATATCCCCAGGCGTCAGACTGGATCCGGAAAGTTTTCGTTAGCAGTACCCCTGCGCGTCGGTAGGCGTCGTCGTGCGGCTCCGCGTACGTCGCTGGCGTCGTAGTCACCGAGATGACGTCGTCGGAGCTACTTAGACGCGCCCAGGCGCGCTGACGTCAGTTCTGTACACGACTTTCCGCGCCAGGAACGCAGAGCCATGCCAGAGACCGACTACTGGTGCAATAGAACTAGGGCCCGGAAAGGGACTACCTGAAAGCTAGAGAACAATTCGCAGAACGGGGAGGATGGGTGGGCGGTAAGGAATCTATCACTAACTAATGTCTCTTACAGATATATCGTTACACAAGTAAGTAACTTGTGCATCTGAAAGAGACACGTTAGTGATAGATTCCTTACCTTAGAATACATACCCAAGCAATACCAACCCCGGTGTTGGGTCTGCGAAGTGAAATCACACCAGAAAGTGACGGAGAACCGACCGGCCAAAGAAGCCGTCGCTCCGGACTTGACTGTCAAGGCAATAGTGCTTAGTGAAAGTATGCAGCAAGGCCCACGTGGCTGCCTGACAGATGTCTTGCAGGGGGACACCGCGTCCCAATGCTGTAGTAGCCGCTGTCGCCCTGGTAGAATGGGCACGCAGCCCTACCGGACTTTCCTTTTTAGCCAGAGAGTAACAGGCTTTAATACACAAGACAACCCATCGGGAGATAGTCCGCTTTGTGTACAGCTCGGCCTTACTTGGCGCCCACGTAGCCAACAAAGAGCTGGTCATCCACCCAGAACTGTTGTGTGCGGTTGAGATAGAATGAAAGCGCACGTTTTGGGTCCAGACGGCGGAGCCTCTTTCCTCTCTTGAAGGGTGCGGAGGCGGAAAGAAAGTGGGCAGAGTGATAGTTTGCCCGATATGAAAGGCAGTGACTACTTTTGGTAGAAAGGAGGGACGTGGTCGAAGCACAACCGTGTCCGGATGAATCGGCAGGAAGGGAGGTTTACATGAAAGAGCCTGAAGCTCACTCACACGTCTAGCGGATGTGATGGCCACTAGGAAGAGGCTCAAAGGGAGCGCACATTAAGTATGTGAGAACCAGGTTCAAGTTCCACTGAGGCATTACAAAAGGAATAGGAGGGAAAAGGTGAGTAATGCCTTTGAGAAATCTATTGACAACAGGGGACTTGAAAAGAGAGGGCTGATTAGGCAGCCTGAGAAAGGCTGAAAGAGCAGAAAGGTAGCCCTTAATAGTGCCCAGAGCAGAGCCCTGCTGGGCCAAAGAGAGAAGGAACAACAGGACCTCAGAAAGAGGGGCAGAAAGGGGATCTACAGCGTTCGCTGTGCACCATGTAACAAATGTTTTCCACCGGCAGGCGTATACAGTTTTAGTTGAGGGATGCCTGGCTGCCAGAATTACATTACAGACTTCAGGAGGCAAGTCAAATGGAATCAACTGTGGCCGCTCAATCTCCACGCAAGGAGGTGGAGGCAGGACAGGTTCGGGTGGAGGACCGTCCCCTGTTGCTGCGACAGAAGATCCTCCTGAAGAGGCAGTCGGATCGGGGGAGCCACGCTGATACTGAGTAGCTCAGGATACCAAACTCTTTGAGCCCAGTCTGGTGCCACAAGAATGACTTGGGCCCGGTCACGTCTGATCTTCTTTAGCACTCTGGGTAGAAGTGGTATAGGCGGAAAGGCGTACAACAGACCGGAACTCCACTCGCGACGAAAAGCGTCTCCGAGCGAGTGCCGCCTTGGAAACTCCAACGCGCAGAACTGCGGACATTGCGCGTTCTCTTTGGTGGCGAATAGATATAACCAAGGTTCTCCCCACTGCTGAAAGAGACCTTGTGCCACCTCCGAGTGAAGACGCCATTCATGATCCATTATGCACCGGCGGCTGAGCTCGTCCGCCATGGCGTTCAAAGAACCTGCCAAGTGTTGAACCACCAGGATAACGCCCTGGCGTTCCAGCCACGTCCAGAGGCGCAGAGCCTCCTGAAATAGGGTCCACGACCCCACCCCGCCTTGCTTGTTGCAGTACCACATGGCGGTGGTGTTGTCTGTGAACACCTGCACTACCCTCCCCTTGACAGAGGGAAGGAATGCTTTCTGTGCAAGTAGGATCGCCCTGAGCTCCAAAAGATTGATATGGAGCTCGGACTCCGCCGGAGACCAGAGGCCTGTGATCTCCACCTCTCCCATGTGGGCGCCCAATCCCAGGAGGGATGCATCCGTCACCACTGTGTGCTCCGGTTGGGGAAGGGAGAGGGATCTGCCGCTGACCCAACGCTGCTCCGTGAGCCACCACTGCAAGTCCTGTGCAGTGCCCTCCGAGATCTGGACGTAGTTGGACAGATTTCCCTGAAGCTGCGACATTGGAACTTCAGGTCCCACTGCAGAGCCCGCATATGCCATCTGGCATGATTAATTAGCAGGATGCAGGAGGCCAAGAGGCCCAGCAGTCTCAGTGTCATCCTGACCGAAGCCCAGGACCAGGGCTGAAAGAACGGAATCAGAGCCCGAATGTCCCGAACTTGCTGTTCGGGAGGATAAACCCAAAATTGCGCCGTGTCCAGAACCTCTCCGATGAAGAGGAGCTTCTGAGAGGGAATCAGATGCGACTTCGGCACGTTGATGGAGAACCCCCTGCAAATGCAGGAGGTCGGCCGTAGTCTGGAGGTGGGAGACGACTGCTTGGGGCGATCCCGCCTTCAACAACTAGTCGTCGAGATAGGGGAAGACTGAGACCCCTGATCTGCGCAGATGAGCTGCGACCACCGCCATCACTTTCGTGAACACCCGAGGGGCGCTGGGAAGGCCGAAAGGGAGCACGGTGAACTGAAAGTGCTCGTGGCCAACCGTGAACCACAGGTAACGCCGGTGGGCCGGCAGGATGGGGATAGGAAAATAAGCACCCTGCAAGTCCAACGCTACCATCCAGTCTTGCGGGTCTAGGGCAGACAAGACCTGAGTAAGCGTGAGCATTTTGAACTTGTCCTTCTGGAGGAAGCGATTGACGTTCCAGAGGTGTAAGATAGGACGCAGGCCCTTGTCTTTCTTTGGAACCAGGAAGTAGTGGGATGTAACAACCACAACCTACTTCTGGCGTAGGAACGTGCTCGATGGCCCCCTTGGCCAAGAGGGCCGCAACTTCCGCCAAGTGATCCCCCGACATGCGGTGGTACTGAGGCGTCTGGAAGGGGAGGGAGTAGCCCCTTCGGATTATCTGCAGAACCCACCTGTCTGAAGTGATGGTGCGCCAGTGGGGGAGGTGATGGCGAATCCTGCCGCCAACTGGCGTTCGGTGGGCCTGAAACACTGGACTAGGAAGGTTTTGAGGCAGTGGTGGCAGGGGCGGTGGTGGACCAACCCGCATGCTGGCCCTGTGATCCAGTTCGGCGGGCCCCCCGGCTGCGCTGAGACTGTTGCTGCGCAGGCCGGCGGCTCTGAAAGGAACGCGTTTGTGCACCTGGACCTTGACCTGGAAAGGCGAAAGGCAGACCCCAAGGGAGTGCGCATGGTGGCAAGACCCAAGGACTGGGCCGTAGCCCGGGAGTCTTTAAAGCGTTCCAATGTGCACCAAAGAGACGTGTGCCATCAAAAGGCATGTCCATCAAAGTGTTCTGGACATCCCCTGAGAAGCCAGTTGTTCAGAGCCAGGAGCTCAAGTTTTTTGGATCCCTTGTCCGGAGGTGCGGAAGGGAATGCGCTCGGAGAGGCAGAGGCCTGGACAACCAGACTCTCAGGCGTTGGGTGTTGCGTGAGAAAACTGGGGTCGCCCGGGGCCGGGCGATGGCGTCCAGGTGCCTAACAGAATGTTTGTAAGCGCGTTATTAAAGGGCAGTAGCGGCTCCGCTGAGGAGGCCGCCGGCTGCAGCACTTCACTCAGGAGATTGGTCCTGATAGGCACGGATGGGAGCTTGAGGTTAAGAGCCTCGGCCGCCCTACGCTACACCACAGAAAAGGACCCAACCTCCTCCGGAGCTACGGAAGAAGGGGACAGTGTACCAGGGTGCGGAGAGAAATCCAGATCGCCTGGACCCTCCACATTGCCCTCCCATTCCAGCTGAAGCTGCAAGGGGGTCCCAGACCCCTCCCAGTATTCCCCTTCGTCCACCGTCTGTTTAAGAGGCTGGTAAGGACGAGGGGCCCGGGGAAAGGGAATAAATTCCCCTCCTGTAATAGGAATTGGGGGGGGGCTCGACGTAGTCCGGGCCCATAGGCAACGGCGTCGTGTCCGGCGTCGGCCCCGACGCCGGAGGCGGCACCGAGCCAGAGCCAACGGCACCGCAGGGTATCTTGCCGGCGTAGCCGGGGCCGGTATCGGTGCCGAAGGTGGCGCCGGGCCCGGCGTTGGAGGCGGCACTGAGCCAGAGCCAACGGCGCCGCAGGGTATCTTGCCGGCGTAGCCGGGGCCAAAGGCAGCGGCACAGGGGCAGAACCACCCAATGGGTCCACGGGGCCCAAAGCCGCTCCGGAGGGACCCGGGAGGCGGCGTCGAGGCCGGAGCCAACGGCGCCGCAAGGTATCTTGCCGGCGTAGGCGGGGCCAAAGGCGGCGGCACGGGGGCAGAACCACCCAACGGCTCCACGGGGCCGGAAGGCGCTCCGGAGGGACCCGATGGGGCAAATAAATGGCCGACAGGAACACCTGTATTTTTTCCGGAGTCGCGTACGGCCCCGGGAAAGGCAGGTAGGCCGCAGGCAACAACGGAGGCTCCACCGGAGCCGCGGGGGAGTGACCGCCCACCCCCTCCACCGCGTTACGCGACCGGTGAGGGGTAGACGAAGAGCGACGCCGCTACTTCGATTTCTTATGGCGCTGTCACTTACCTGTCCCCGATTCCGACGAACGATGGTGTCGGCTCTACGACCTGTCCCTCGACCTCCCACGGGAGCGGGATCTTAAGTGGCACGGAACCGATTGCCGGGCCTCCAACAACTTTCGGGAACGCTTCCGCAAAGCCTTCGGCGCCATGGCCCGACAATCGGGGCACGTCTCGGGGTCATGGGCGTGCCCCAAGCAGAAGAGAGACACGCCATGCAGGTCCGCCACCGACATGGTTCCCTACTGCACCAGAAGTCGAGTACTCGACAAAACAAGAGAAACAAGTCTCAGAAACCAAGTTAAAATATTAACTAGGGGTACCGCTCTCTCTCGGATCTGCGCTTGCTGGCGCGGAAAAAGAAAGAACTGACGTCAGCGCGCGTGGGCGCGTCTAAGTAGCTCTGACGACGTCATCTCGCCGACTACGACGCCAGCGACGTACGCGGAGCCGCACGACGACGCCTACCGACGCGCAGGGGTATTGCTGACGAAAACTTTCCGGATCCGGTCTGACGCCTGGGGATATTCTAAGGTAAGGAATCTATCACTAACGTGTCTCTTTCAGATTGCCACCCTACTGGGTTGCCACCCTCCTGGATTGTGCATAGACGAAGTGCCGCTCGATACGGCAAGAAACACAAAACAGCCGCCCCGCCTCAGTATCGGTTTTTGGTCAATCCAGTACAGTGGTCACATTGAGGCAGGCACCTTAATGACGGAACTCCGGCAGGGCCGGATTGTCTGTATTCATGACAGACCAGGTAGTACACTCTCTAGCTCGGCAGAGTGACCTGCGTCATAACACTGCTTCATTAACTGGGTGATATTCCGGGCTGCGGTGTGGTGCAATGTATTTAATGTTCTCCGGGTGAAAATAGAGTTTGACACAGCCACTGTTGTGAGGACAAAGAGCATGCAGCTGAGAAGCATATCGCACTTGCTGCCTAATGCATTCTCCAACCTCCCCTCTTACAGCACGCCTCGAGAGGTCCCTGGGGCGCTATATTTGCTTGACTAATGCATTTTAGTGGGGTGATGCGGACACCTGCACTAAAAAGCGTTAGTCTAACCCCTAATGTGTGGTACTTGGCAGGGTTGACACTTTCTCACCAGTAAAACTAAGCAATGAAGTCCATATAGAGCTAAATGTCACAAATTACCACTTTCTGAGCAATCAGAAGCACTAGCCTGACTATATGGTCGATTCTAACACCATTCTAGCCCCATCCGCATCCACTAGAACCAGTGTGATCTTACCCAGTCCATTCTAGCTCCATTAACACCCATAGGAACAAGCCTGGCCTTCACCATTCCCCTCCATTAGCCCCATTCCCAATGTGACCCAGTCAGAGCCTGCCCAGTGCATCTAAACACCAAAATTATCCATCCAACCCAGTCAGTTTAAACCATCCTAGCCCCAGGTATATCGATTGACCAGAACCAAACAATGGCGTACTATCTGTCCGTATTTATCGGGACTGACCAGTATTTTAATGTCCCACTCCAAAAATTAGGAAACTCACCTAACCTGGCATTTTTTCCTCCTACCAGTGTATGTTTAAAACAGCAAAAGTAAGAGTAAAGCTTTTAAAAATGTGTTCCAGGGTTGTTTTAATGGTCTATGACTGATAGTAAATTAAACAAAGGCAGAAAAACTGTGTTAAAATGAAAGCAGACTACTTTGTATGAAGTCCTGTTTATCATGTCTGGGCCTTCGCAGAATCCTAAAGCATGAACAAAGTGTCTTTACTGTTTTCTGGGAATGGTGGCGGCCCTACTGGTCAATCCACCTTAATCCATTCCCAGCACACTTTACCAGTGACAAGTGCTGCCTTAGTAACTCAATGCCAGGATGAAAGCCAGTGTGTCTTCATTGGGCCCTGCTGGGCTTGGGGCGACCAGGTGGTGCTCTGACTGCTGAATACTGCAGAGAGAGTTCAGGCCTGGCGTGACTGCCCTTGCTTCAGTCCCTACGGCAACCTTGGCTGCTGCAAGTTCTGAGCCCTCAGGCTAGCAGCGGTTTAGAAGGCTATGGTCGGTCAGCCACGCAGACATTCAAGGACTTTTGTGCGTGCACACAATCACATGTGTCACGATGAACAGATGGACGGACCATATCCTGCAGTCACCGTTGGTGCACACTCAGGATTCAGGTGTGTCTGCTCACTCAGACACAACTGAACAAGGCGATGTATTGCGTTTTACTTTTGGATACAAAAAAATGCAACCATTACCTTTAGGTAGGTTTCAGCACTCGGCAGGAACTTCTTTTTAGCTGGTCACTGTGTCAGGCCTGCTGGTTCTACTGCAGAGTAGACTTCACTCTGTGCATAACACATACACACCAACATTTTAGAGCAGGCAAGTGGGAGATTAAAGTCAGGAGAATGAATTTTCCTCACTGACATACTGGAGCAGAAGGCAATCTGCCTGAATCAGGTCTATTGGTATGTATGGTGACAGACCATCAGCATTTTAATTTTGGCAGTTTAATAACATAACGCAAACAAAAATAGAGTTGTAAACTCTGGCAAACAAAAATAGAGTTCTAAACTCTGGCACACAAAAACAGATTTCTGAAATCTGGCAAACAAAAACAGAGTTCTATGTAATAAAATGTCCAGGTCTGTCACATGCTCTAATCTCCACCTCCAAGAATTAAGGACAAAACATTAACCTTTGATGTCAGAGGTGATGCTCGAAGGGGAAAATTGGAGGGTGCGTGACAGGTATCAACATTTTATTTCTGGCAGTGTGACAAAACTTCGAATCGGGTTTCTGCATGCAGGAATCAGGATGAGGGAACTAGCCTTGAAATCGGTAGTCTCCCGCCTGAATCGGGAGGGTTGGCATGTATGATAACAGTCGGTTCTCGGAGTCCTTATTCGCAGCTCAGAGGTTATCACTGGTAATTGTACAGTCGGCCTAGCTGTCTGGGACCGAAATTATGTCTGGGGGCACTGCAGGCTGCCAAGGGGCCTTTCAGGACTTGCGACGCAGGGAAAAGAACACAGTCAGCAATGAGCACCACTTAAGCAAGGCAACTCAGTAAAAAACGTACAGAGCTGCCTGCCGCCATCTGCAATCATCATCTGCTCTGTGTGGACCGTAACCACTGTCTGGGGTGCCTTGCTGGTATTTAAAACGACATAAGGCAAGGCACCATCAGATCCATGTGAGGATTGTAGACAGTGCCCCATCCGCATAACTATAGAAGTGTTGTTCTCCTTCACACGACCACGCATCGTGGGCCATGTGGTCCACCCAGAAAGCCTATTAAATGCGCAGGCAGTGGGCCTGATTGAGAAAAGTCCCGCCCTGACCTTACTGTAAAACGAAACAACTTGAACATGCCATCGCTCACCCCTCCCAGCTGGTCGGCTCAAATCTGCGTAAAAAATTGTCGGAGACTCTGCAGCAGCTCTCACAGTGCACTAGTCACTAAGCCAGAGTAAGCCAAAAGCAGGCTATCTGCTTTTGTGAAATGCTGTCAGCCTTGTTGTGCGCCTCGGATCGGGTGGTCCCTGGTTTGCTGTTATGTGTGACTAATACATTTTAGTGCGGTGATGCAGACTCCAGCAGTAAAATGCTTTACTCTAACGCATGATGCGTGGTACTTGGCAGGGCTGTAGCTCCTCAAAACCCAGTCCATTGATCAGAGGCAGTCAGAGAAGCAGGACGGGGGAGAAAATTTTCAATATGAAATTCACAGGCCTGGCGGCGAAGGAGCTAGACGAATATACGATGTTACATCGCGGTGTTTACACCGCGATACCTTTACAACGCAGGCATTACAACGCAAGTCATTACAACGACTTGCGCTGGAGGGCGCTGGACTTAGGAATAGTATGATTTACTATTCCAACTCCAGCCTACGTTACAGTAGGGAAGGTGTTGGAATAGTAAACCATACTATTCCTTAGCTTAGAGCGCCATCCAGGGCAAGTCATTGTAATGACTTGCGTTGTAATGCCCGCGTTGTAAAGGTATTGCGGTGTGAAGACCGCGATGTAACCGATGTTTCCCAGCTAGACAAAACTATGATATGCCAAGCAAGCACAGGTATACCAACTTACCAGCTTGAAGGGGCAGAGTGATATGACCCAAGGACCTGTTTCAACTTGCCTGGAGTGAACGTGTGTCAGGACTATAACAAGCCTATCAGACTATCGGGTATTTTGATTTATTGTTGTGAATTACCCCTGCTGAAGTGCACACATGCAAGAAGTGCACACTGTTATTTTAAAGGCTTTATTTTAAGCCAATTTTAAAGCATTGTATATTTAAAAATATAAATGAAGATATGAGAATAACAGAAATGATAATACAATAACAATGTAAAAATTATAAAAGGGGTGGTGTGAGGGGTGATATAACTCTTGTAGGTCTAAGATCCTGGAAATTGCCAAAGCCGACTAGTTTGCCATTGTGGAGATCAGACATGGATAGGTGTGCCAAACCAGAAGAACCAATTTATATTGCATGGGGTTGTCTTCGGAAAGTCCATAAAATCTCAGGCAGATGGTGGGAGTACTACGGTCTATCTTCCGCAGTGGGGGCTACACCTGGAGATGATACAATATCTGTGTATCTTACCGAAACTGGTTGGGGGGGCTTCGACTAGGATGCACTGGTTTTTTTTTATTTTGCGGCTGTACTCTTATTAAAACAAATAAAACGTGTTTATCAAAAACATGTTGCATTTTGAAAAGCCCCTTTTTATCTAGTCCTAGCAAATACGCATATTAGCACCAAATGTCTGCCATTCTATGAGGGCTCAGTATTCAGATATTTATTGCTGCATACCTGAACTTTATTTATTTTCTAGCCTGTCTGGAGGACAATGTTAAATTGTGACTATGTGGCCATGTTCTGTTACCAACTGTAGGCCTTGTCACAGTTACATGGAGAAATGCTCTGCTCCTGGAATTTGAAACTCCTCTCTTTCTTACAGTTATGTGAACTATCATCCTATTACATCTGTGCAATATTTTGAGAAACGTACCCATGTGATGCATAAAGTAAAATGGGAAGAAAAGAAGGGGAATTAAATTACATATTTGGAAGAAATGGTATTGCTTGTTGAAGGGGGTGAGAGCCCACCTCAAGAAATAATCACAATCCTTGTCACGGGGAACCACAAAAGGCACTAAATAAATATCTGCTAAACCCTCTGGTAGCTTGGCACACAACAAGTTAGGCTTAACGTAGAGGCAATGTGTAAAGTATTTATGCAACACTCAAACAGTAGTAAACTGAAAACACAACACAAGAATAATCCCAAATCAACTTACAAAATGATAGTAATTTTTAATAAACAAAATGACACCAAAACAACAACAAGCATTGGCATAGCCAATAGGTCTCGCCTTTGGGACCTTATAGGTGTTTCACGAAAGCTATTGCCTTTGCCAATGTTTTTAAGCTGTGTTGAAGAGCAGCATGGCTGCTGTGCAGCATGTTCAAAAGTTATAATGAAAAAGTGTTATAAGCATTTTTGTTACTCTACATATACCAAAAAGACATTATGTACAACTGAACGACCCAAATAAAAAACAATTGACATAAAAAATGTCTTCTAGTTTTGTTGTCCTTGCAATGCTGGCAGCTTCTTTCTGCCTGTTGTAATAATTGTTTGTTATAGCTTTTTTTGTTATGGGGGCGGACATAAACAATGAGAGGGGGGAGGTTAGGTAATAGTACCTGAATTACAACATGAGCAGCGGATGGACACTAGGGGAGAATGATAAGATGCCAGATTCCGAGGGAAGACTACACTTATGGCAATGGGGCACATTAGAAACTGTGTGGATAGAGTCTGAAATCAGTACAATATATATAGAAGCACTGAGCCCAGAGATAGAGAATGAAAAACTGAGCTAAGAGGGTGTGTGTAGGGGGAGAAATAAATATGTGAGAAAGACAGACTGAGTTAGTATGAGAGGAAAGCAATCAAATAGAAAGAAGGATACCTACAGGAAGGAGAAAGGGTGACAGAGAAAGAAGTAAGAGAGCGAGAAAGAGTAAGCATTTGCTTGAGATGGAGGAAGCTAGAGAGACAGGACGAGAAAGGCAAGAGAGAGATGGTGAGAGCAAGAGAGAAACACCTCGAGGGAGGGAGAGAAGAGAAGACGAGAGGTGGACGAGCGATAAGAAAGCGAGTGTAAGAAGAAGAGAAATTAATTTGAGAGTGCCATTTAAATCGTTATTTGTGTAATTACCCATACATAAAGATACAAATGGCATTTTTACAGTCTATGCATATTTTTTGCAAAGAAGGGCTGAACAAAGTCCTGCCTGATCATTAAAATTTCTCTTAAGCGCTAGTGAAGTGATAATTTGCCTAACACTGACCAGCCACTAACAGAGGGACACAGAGTACAGGGCTCACCTAATGATTAAGGTGCAGACGTCAGGAACCAGGTGGCACTATAAAGCCACTTACGGCACGGCAGAACATAGACTACAGGAATCACCAGCTAATGCCAAGTCACAGGACTTGTGCCACTTATCCATCTCAACCTGCCTCAACATGAAACACTGTGTGCGGACAGGAGCAGGAAACATCATATATAGATATCCATGGTTATATAGAACTTTAAAACATTTGCTCCATACGTACATGTATACACAATTTTTGTACAACCCTTAGTATTAGAGCTTAACCTGTCTTTTAGATCTTTGAATGCTTGCTGGAAAAGGTATTTGGGCATAATGAGGTAAACTAGCTTGCCAATGATTGTCCAGTAGAAGTCATCAAACACCAGGTTAAATAAGTTGTTGAAGATTATTCAAATGCAAATGTTGCCAACTAAGAAAAACAACTGCTGAATATTTAGAAAATGTCTGCTAGCGGTATTGATTTGGTGCAATTATGAAATTGATCTGGAAATTAACTCTGAACTGGATCATTTTGACACTATACCAAATATTAATGTTGCTATTTTTAAACAGAGTTAAACTTGATAGTGATGAAAATGTAGTTTTCTCATGTTGCGTGTTTGTATCTCAGTATGCTTGTTTCCTTATTGTGTTCTGAATATGTATCATGTATTCATAGGAGACACACACCTACATGAACTAGAATGCAAAGGGAAGAAAAAACACTACTTGAGTACAACTGTTCTAGCTGCAGCCAAATTCCCTGCATCCCTTCCCCTACCCCAAATCACAGTATGCGATTCTCATGAAGTCTTGTGAAAAAACCTAGAAGTGCTGTCCTTTGGCTTGGGAGCAGTGCTGCTTGGACCTACGTCTAGAGTCAGTGCTTGCACAATGAAATGCGAGATTACCTTCCACGGCAGTTGTAGAAATGGGAGGCAAAACAGAATTGTTGTGCATCTGTAAATGACCATTTATGTGTCAAACTGAGAGCTAAAAGGAATCTAAGTGAGTTTAGTGCCCGGTGAAGGAGGGTATAGTTGGTTGGTACTAGCGCCTGTTACTTTAATGCTCAGAGACCATTTAGTGTGCGTGCATGCCCTATATACAGGACACTGGTATTTACAGTGAGATGTAGTGTAGTGCATTGGAAACTGGAGTCTTAGCCTGGTGCCTGCCTATGGCCAAATTATTGTTTGATTCTTGGCATGCATGCAGGATCAGTAAAAACCTCCTTAGACAGCTATTGATCAGTTGGCGTACCCTAAAATCGAGCCGAAATACCTTAAATGAAACATGGGCAGGTTAGCTCAACACCTGTTGATTTTAGGCAAATCCTTTAATCTCCATGTACCTAAAAATATCTGACTTTGTGTAATGTGATGCTTATGTAAAGCGCTCTGTTGCTGCTTAAGGGTTCAAGTGACCAATCTGTTGTGCTGTGGATCACTTTTAGGCACACTCCAACTGTGGTTATAACATCACCTGATCTACTTAACCCTAGTATGAATTTCACAGACACAGGATTCCATCTTATAATAAAGACAGCTCCAGCTAAATGTGAATTGCGGCATATTGATTTTTAAGCTGCAAGTGCTAAGTAGAAGGGTCGATGCTACTGGATAAGAAAACGAAAGGAACTTTACAGTAATAACCAGTTTCTAGAGAAATAAAACTCTCAAACCATTACTGTGGCCCAGATTCCAGTTGGCAAAATGTGGTTTGCAAACGCAGAAAATAACGAACTGACATCAAATGTACAAAAGAGAACCACGCCCTGACAGAAATCTTCCAGTTCTTCAACATTATGTATATCCTTCAGAACATGCAACGTATACATCGAAACTGCAGCAATAACTGTGGTTTTTAAAGTGTCCCCTTTAGATTTTGCTCTTCCGGCCTCTTTAGGCAGTTTATCCACTTAACGATGACATCCGAGAAAGACATCCTGGCCGAAGAAACAAAGGAAGAACTAAAACAGTCGATCATCTGCAGGACTAGAGGCGGAAGAGAAACTTTTTTTTAATTTTATTTTTATTCTTAGCTTGTTTTTTCTTAACAGTAAATATTGTTTACCAGATAAATAAAAACAGGAAATCTAATGCAGGCCACATTAAATCTAAGTGCATTTCTCTGGAGGTACAGTGTTGTCTCTAATGCATGTTTATGTGCCATAAACCATTGTTTAAATAATATATGTTTTCAATGCTGATTCCCTTATTGCACCTATTGTGTCGGAGGCAGCAGTAATTTTGCACCGGGAGATGTCAGTCCTTGAGGTGGCGATGCTCTGCACACGGAATGCAAAGGGAGGATTCGCAGACCGAGCACTGTATGTAAGATACCTGCTGGGTCAGTCACCCATTCTAATTAAAATGAAGGTGAGGCTAAGCAGATGTGTCTGGCTTAACAGGGTAGATTTGTGCCGAAGAGAGGCCTGGCTAAAAAAGACAGTGTGCGGGCTGCAGGCAGGAAACAGTCTATGTATGTATTATTAACTCAGCCAGGCACGCTACATATGAGGGGGGGGAGAGCAGCACCCACCTCCTTACCACGGCTTGGATGTACCGAAAGCAAGAGGGAGTAAACGCGGCTGCCATCTGCTAAAGGTGTGGCGTCACTGGAAGGCCACCTAAAGAGAACAACGTTTTGGCTCGTGGAGGGCACAAGGACAAAGCAGTCGGAAAGGAGGTTTAAAATAAAAGTGGAGGTTTCGAGTTTGCATTGTGAAAGTGACAACTCCCTTGGAGCCAGGAGGAGAGGAGTGCCTGGATAATCATTAAGGCGTCTGACTTATGGGGAAATGTCCGAGCGGTTGGCGTGTGTGCTCGATGAAACGGCGAGAAGTAACGGCTGTGTGGGCAGTATGGAGGCAATCACCTGACAGCTCCGATTTCTTCCGAACCGGGTCAGAGCCCATGGCGGCCGCCGGACAACACAACACTTACCGCAGCATCATGCGAATACTGAAAGGCGACGGTCAGGAAACAATAAAAACAAGCAATGGCCGCGCGGCCGTGAAACTGACACGGCCGCGAAAGTGAAAGTAATCGCGAGGGAAGCCATATGGCGCCTGATCGCGCGTGCACGCTCGCGTGAACGCAAGCTGGTCGCCAGCAAAAGCCACTGCTGTTTGCACTTCCAAAACCCGCTTACTAAAACTCTCGCCAGAGCAGCGCATGCGCTGGCTCAGGCGAGACCTAAAAAGCCAAGCAGTACAACCAAAGTTATGAATTTATAAATTTTAAGGTTCCAGATAGTGCCCAAAGGCACAAAGCGCCAACTGCAGGTATCTAATCACGCTGGACCGGGACAAAGTTCAGACTGATCGCGATGGGGCACAGGTCAGATACAGGACCAGGCTCATTCCACTGCAAGTTTTACATTCTGACTTCGATAAGAGGGCTGCACAGCATCGCTTTGTGTTGTTCCTTACTGGAGCCGGTGAAGAACTACATTGTGCAGCTCTGAGGCTCTCAAAGTCGAGCTGCGCTGGATCCAGTGAGTGAGAGCTATGCAGCTCTGTGTTAGGTACGGTGAAACCTTCAGTTAGGTAAGGAGAACTACACTCTGACTCCAGCCAAGGGTCCAGGACAACTCCTACCAGAGGGTTAAAGGACAATCCTTTTCTTACCCCCAAACCTAGTTCTGGTCAGCTCTTCCCCTCTTCCCTGGGTTTGGCTCCAGCTTGGCTAGTGAAACAAAAGGCAGGTGTCGGCCTGATGTCAGGACTCTTTTTGTGTGCTAAGACAGTTCCTTTTGAAATATAATCTGGGCAGGGCACACAGGCTCCCCAGCCATCCTGTCACGAAGACCCACTCCACTCTACACCCAGGCCCTTTGTCCACTGTCTGGCTTCAACGCACATTTTCCAGTGGGGGAGCCATCAACAGTTCAAGGCAGCTGGCCGCTCACAGAAAACCCCCAGAAACTTTAGGTAGGGATATGCCAACTTTCTAAAAGTGATATTTCCAAAATAATAATTCAAAATCCAACTTTACCATTAAAGAGGATTTGAAATGACAATTCAAAGGAGTTGCAGAAGTATTTTTATAGCTGTTCCTGAACTGCATTTAGCACTTAATAAATGTAATAAGGTAAACCAGTGTTAGACTATGGGAGGCCTACCATGCCACAGTAAAAACTACTTTGTAGGTTTTCACTGCCTGGACATGTAAAACATTAATATATACATGTTCCACTTTTGAAGCACTGTGCACTCTGCCCTATCAGATTTTAGGGCATACCTTAAGGGTGACTTATAAGAAATAAAAATTAAGGTTTCGGGTTGGCACAGGGGTTATTTTACCAAGTCAAAAATGGCAGTAGAAAAACAAACCTACAGGATGCAAAAGCTGGCTTGGGATGTTTAAGGGAGCTACTTTATTGAGTGGCACAGTGCTGCAGCCCAGTAGCAGCATTTAATTTACAAGTCTTTAGTACATATAGTGCCATTTACTAGGTACTTGCCAATTTTACCATGTTTAAAATAAAGAGCACACACACACACTTTACCAAAGGCTAGCAGAGGTAAAGTGCACACAGTTCTAATGCCAACACAAATAGGTTCAGCTACAGAAGGCAGAAATCTCAAGGAACACCAGGCAAAAAGATGGTCATTCCTAGGAATATTCATGTTATAACCAATATTTCTTTCTCCAAGTATTGCTTATTACATGACTATAAAAATTAGAAGGATGCTATAAAAATACACAACACATAGCAGACATTGTAATACGATAATAAACATTAATGCCTATGAACTGATGCTTGAAAATCAATGACATTTGGTGCCTTCGGCCAGGATGAGCAAATACATAATACAAGGGCCTCTAAAAAGGCAAACTATATGACAGTAGATTTAGTGGATCAGAGTAATGATAGAAATGATGGTGGCATCATCTTTGGTTTCAGGAAGTTCAGATACAGTGATTTTAGATGCCCAGGGGAACCCATATTTCGACCCTCATGTAAACTCTCATCCGAAGTCTAAAGAAAGGGTGCCATTGTCGTCTACTCCACACTTCATGGATCCAAGATACTTTGCCTGATGGTGAAATCTAAGAGAAATATTGTGGCTCCAAATGCAAAAGGCACATTTTACTCCATAAGTTGGAGACTATCCTAAAAGAGGACCAGGCTTTGTTTAATTGCTATCAAAGAAAGGGAACGGCATGAAAAAAGTGATTGATAAGGCTCTTAGGATTTGTCAAGAGAAATTGCTACACATACTAGGTTCTATTACAAGATAATAGAAGTGACTAACGAGTGGCAGTTTCGAACAATCAGGCCAATTTACCTGTAACAGATGGGTTATGTTATGTTAAATGAATTTATATAGCGCAACGTATACCCAAGGGTGTTTTGGCGCTGATAGCAAGCAGAGTGAGGAGGAGTGGTGGAAAGAGCAGTTTACCTGTTGAAGAGCCAAGTTTTAAGAAGTTTTCTTTTGGCCAACAGAGATGAGGATCTGATATGGAGGGGTAGAGTCTAGTGGCTCCTGCAAGGAAGCTGCTACCTCCCCATTTGTTTTTTTTTAATCTAGATGGTGTGCCTGAGTAGGTGAGACGGAGGGTTTTGAATTTGATACTATTACTGACAGTAAGCCAGTGTAGTTCTTTGATGGCAAGAGATACAGACTGATGTTTTGGAAGATTGAGAAGTACTCTGGCGGCTGAGTTCTGCAGGACCTGCAATTTTTTGAGGTATTGTTTCTGCAGATTGATATATAAGCTGTTGCAGTAATCTATTTTAGATAGAATGAGAGAAGATATGACTATTTTTCTGGCGCTAATCGGTATGTAAGGGAGGATCTTTCTGATTGTTCTTAAGGTATTATAAGAAGTGGATATGATGGAGTTTACTTGTTTACTGAAGTTAAGTTTGTCGTCAAGAATCTTTCCCAAGCTTTTGACCTTGGGAGTTGGAATTGGTAGTGAGCCCATCTCCGATGGCCAGCAGTCAGGAGTCCAAAAGTGAGGGTTATTTCCAAAGAAAATGACCTCAGTCTTATCAGAATTTAACTTAAAGCAATGCCTATCCATCCAGGTGCCGATTTCTTTCATGCAGTTGTGAAGCTGAATGCTCGTGTTAATGGCCTTGCTTGCCGCCGAGACCACAATTTGTGTGTCGTCTACGTAAGATGTGAGTGAGAGACTAAAAGATTGAATCAGCGGGGCAAGCTCAGCCACATATAAGTTGAATAGGGAGAGACTAAGCGAGGACCCCTGCGGTACCCCGCATGGTAGAGAAAAAGTTTTCGAACGGAAATTGTCTAGCATCACAGTGTTCTCCCTATTATTTAGAAACAATCTAAGAAGATTTAAGACTGTACCTTTTATGCCCATGCTCTCTAGGCGATGGCATAGTGTCAGGTGATCCACAGTATCAAAGGCCGCGGAGAGCAGCGTTTCCTCCTTCATCAAGAATAATTTTAAGTTCATCGGTGGCTTTGAGAAGCGTTGTCTCGGTGCTATGATTTGATCTAAAACCAAATTGAGTTGGGTCTAACAGATTGTGTTCCTTAATGAATTGGGTAAGTTGGGAATTCATAATTTTTTCTATGATCTTAGCTGGGAAAGGAAGTCTGGAAATAGGTCGATAGCTGGAAGGAGTGTCGGGATCGAGGTTAGGCTTTTTTAGAAGAGGGAGAATAGATGCTTTCTTCCAAGATGACAGAAAAATGCCTGATAGGAACATAGAATTAAAAATGTTGGTCAAGCACTTCGCTACAGGCTCATGAATTTGTTTGAGCACCGAAGGGGGACACGGATCATTCGGCGATCCCAATTTAGTGGGCTGAATGAGAAGTTCTACTTGAGTTGTAGAGACTGAACTGAAACTGGAAAAATCAGTATGGGAGATGTTGTTATACTTCTTATCATTATTTACTAAAATTTGCTGCGGCAAAGGGTAGAGATTCCCCGATGCGCTAAAAAGATTATAGATCGGATCCACATTGTTCCTAAAAAACTGGGCAATGTTTTCGAAGAAGACTTGACTGCTGCAACTTCCTTTGACTACTGGGACTTTGGTAAGTTTGTTAATAACTTTAAAGAGTTCCCTGGGTGGGTTATTAGAGGATTCTATTTGGCCTGTGAAGTACACTGTTTTTTTTTTTTTTGACCAATAAGGTTTTATATTTGGACAGAGAGAGTTTGAATATTTCCTTCTCCTGAGTATCAAAGTTGAGCCTCCATCTCCTTTCTGGTTGTCTGAATACCAGGGCTCAGATGGTTTGATTCTCCTGTGTTTGCTAACGTTCGAGGGGCAAATTGTGTAAAGGCATGATTTAGCCAAGTTGAATAATTCTGAGCAGCCGTTTTGGGGTCAGGTGATGGGGAGGGTAAGTCATCAAAAAAAAAGTTGGCTGATCTTTATATTCTTCCATACTCGGTGGGAGGTCAGGCCTATTAGCGTGCTGGTGGTTGGAGTTTCCTTGGGGTCTCTAAGCTAAAAAAAAAAATGGCAGACTGGTTGGACCATGGGAGGGGTATAACCTCTGGTCTTGTGAGCAGGTCATGGTTGCTAAAAATGGCATCCAGTATGTGGCCTGCAATATGGGTGGGGGTCTGTATCAATTGGGAAAGCCCAAAGTTATTCATGTTATCCAAAAGATCTCTGGAGTCTTTCTCTTCAGTTTGGTCTAAGTGGAAGTTTAAATCCCTCAAAATAGTAAGATCAGAGTTGCAGATCATTCCTTCAAGGAGTGTGCTGATGGAGTTGAGAAACCTATTTTTTGGGTCGGGTGGGCCATAAATAAGTGGCCCTCTAAAGGATTTATTTTTGGTTACTTCAAACCAGTAAGATAGGGCTTCACAATCTTCATTTGATGTAGAAACGAATCTAGCTTTGATCTGGTCCCTTTAAATAATCCCGAGTCCCCCTCCTCTTTTCCAAGCTCGGCAAAGTCTAAAAATCGTGTAGCTCGGAGGGATCAGGGGTGGAGGAGCAGTTGGCCCAAGTTTCTGTGATAAATATAATATCAAACTGATGAGTTTCAATAAGAATGGCCATTTCTGTGGTGTGTTTGACCAGGGACCGAGCGTTCACAAGTGCACAACGATTTAAAGAGAGGGAGACTTGGAGTGCATTTAAAGTGGGGAGTGGGGGAATCTGATGATAGGCAGGGTGCTGCGAGAGAGAAGCTGCATCCTTCACAGCTAGCCGTATTACTTACCCAAAGTGAAGACATATTAAAGCTGGGGCACCCTTTGGTACATCCGCTACGGTCAAGTAGCTCCTTACTTGTATATCTGACGTTCATATGCAATCCTGAGCTAAACCCGGCAGGGGTTCCAGCGCTAGGCGCGGACGGGCTTGCCCTTGGCACGCCAAAGTGCACCCACTGCGCGCGTTCGCTGCGCATGCGGCCCAGCATGCTGGCTTTATGGTCTGAGTTAATTGGAACACTAGGCTGTTAACCCACCTGGAACTGTTGCAGGTGGCCGAGTGGGAGGTTCCGCTTCCCTCCGCACAATTAGCAGGAACTGCCACGGCAGACCGGGGAAGTGCGTGAAACAAAGGCAGGTAAGATTGGGAATGTAGAAGGTTTCCAAAAGTATGTTAAAATATTTTAAAAGCAAATATGCGCATCCACAAGCGAAGTAAGATTAAACAAAATAAAGACACACACGTAGCCTACAAGCCGGCTATCTGCCGAGCTATCTGCTGATGGGCTGAGTGTGCAATATTTTTTTTAAGTAACACCAATGTCTCAATTCTTTCCATATTAGGATTGATCCCCAAATTTGGGCAAAAAACTTGGGGCAGATGCTGAGGTCAATTTAGGTAGAAGTTTGTGGGGGGAAAAAAATCAGATTAGGTGCAGACTTTCACTTCGCTCAACAAAGCATTGAAAAATTTGAAGAAGGTGTCAAGTACTCATGACTTTGGGAAGGCTAGCCCTACACAACGGACGAGCTCATTCAGACCGTAAGCTTATGCCTCACGAGGAGGTCATTTAGAATCGTTCAGTGACAAGGACTACCCCCGTCTTGCCATAAAGAGGAGGTCAATGGATGGGCAGATTTCAGAGAGGGCAAGGTCAGTCCTACCTAAACAACGGTAAGTCATGTTCAAATAAATCTTCTATACCCTGAGATAACTAGGTGGCAGAAACAGCATTTTTTCTACCAACGGGAGCTAATTACTTCAGGTCCTTGACTAAGAAGAGATCCTCCTCATAGGATCAGTGACCATAGTGTGATGACCTTGCATGCCTGCTTTGTTAATGTTCTCCATCTAGCCTCATCACCTGGCAATCCTTGTCCTCTAGATGTTTCCCTATGAGGGGTCACCAGGCCATCATAGGTAAACATCCAAGCAGATTAGGAAGAGCCAATGTCCAATAGACTGGCATTTTAGGCATCCCTTGGTCCTAGCAAAGTCCTGGGTACATTATTGGATGCGACTTCATACCCATCTCACAAAAGGAAAAGAGAAAAATGCCGAAACAGCCTTCTTCCATACAAGAATGATATGGAGGTAATGTTTGGGATACAACAATCTCTAAAACTCACAGTCGGAGTTCTTTACAACCTAAAAGCTATTTTCCATGATGAGCTAAGAGTTTAAATATTGTGTGAGGTTACAAAATGGAGAGAAAATAAAAGACCTCTTCCAGCTGAGAGTGCAAGGCAAATTCGGTGTTCTATTTCAAGCTGCAAAATGGAAGTGCTAAATATTCAGTGACTTAATTGAACTCTGTACTTCACAAATGTATTTTAAACAGATGGGTTATTAGGTTTACGTCAAACATAATTTAGCTTGCAATCAGAGGTGCAGTTAGGCTATGTTGGGAGCCGGATGAGAGAGGAAGCGGAAGGAGCTCGGCGGCATTTCAATTTTCTGGTAGTCACAGCGAGCGGTCCTTGAAATACCTTCCGACAGCTGACTTTGCCCTGGGGGCCAAGCAAACCATGGAAGCTAAAGTGCAGCTCGCGCCCTCAATAGTAGAGCCGTGTGAACATCTAACACCGCCAATGAACCCATAAAAGCTAACAAAGCTCAGCTGTCAGACCAGTGCCAGAATTCTAAAATGTTCAAGTTTAAAAAAAAATGTTTAAATATTTCTGTTTTTGGATTCTGCTTTGCATTCGAATTCCACACATCAAGACACCATTGAGAACCTCATGATGCGAGTTCTGCAACAATATAAGGCTCCCGTATTACAAGTGAACACAACATACTTTCCAGATGAGTACCACTTGTGTACCATTATCTGAATTGAAATCTTTTCCTCTTTCTGACAGACTAAGGGATTTATTTAAAGTCTGGCGGAGATGGACACCTGCTAAAAAGGGATGGATGTCCCGTCCGCAGTATTTAAAGTGCCGGTGAACCAATGCACTCTTAATACAGCTGAAAGGATATCGGACACATTTTGGCAGATGTCACGCACGTGTCCCACTCTAAGTAAGTCCCTCAAAGCGCTGTGATTGGTCAGCACAAGTTCTGACCTCCTGCGATCTAGAGGAGTTAATGCTCAGGTGTAAAAAAAAAAAAAAAAAAAAAAATTTAAAAAAGCAGCTGTGACTGAGGTTCTACTTTTCACTGTAGCATGTGTATGCCGCAAAAGCAAAGGTTGAGATGACATTCAAGTGGGGCTGGTTCTACATGTTACTAGATGGATAAGTTACTTGCCTTTGCTAACACTCCTTAATGGAGGATTCTCCAGCTAATGGCAGATTCCTTACCTTGTGAAGTCCCCCATGCCATGCTAGCTCCAGAAACTCTTGCAATAGCTTCTGCACACTGATGGATGGCGCTATTCGATTACTCACAGCTCTGTCCTGCTTCCGGACGTGATGACACAGAGCCACATATAGGCACCACTCCTGTGCACTGAAGTCAGGTGTCTCCTATTTTTAAAATGCGATCATATGCGGAACCTGGCTAGCAAGACTGGGTTTGTACTGGCAGTGAGCAAAAGTTAACTGGGAAACCCTTTTTTCCATAAGTCCACTTCAAAGAATGTGGAGGCGGGTGGGAGGAAAGGAGTCTGTGGTTAGACAGAGTGTCTAGTACAAAGAGCGTGCATAAGGCCTTCAGCACCAGACAGACAGCCTGCAATCCCAGAAGACTATGGTGATGTAACTGATCAAAACCTTACTATCGCTTTGTCTAGAGTCTAGGCTATATCCTCATCCAAACGAGGAGGCATCTGTAAACACAATGCACTGGGTTATTGGAGGACAAAAGCATTGGGCCTATCCTTTAAATGTACAGCATATGATATGTCCATCATCAGAGGTCTTGCACCATAAGATTGTCACATTGTGCAACAAGTGCCTCAGTACTGAAGTCACTGCTGGTGTAGGAATTACTGCTAGGCTCTCACTCTCCATCTCACGACGGGCAATCATCCTATCCACAGAAGCCCATGTGTTGGGCTTGGACCAAGTGCCCAAAAGGATGTCTGTAAGGGCCTCATGGAACGGCAGCAGGGGCTCCAAAGAGGCCGCTGCCGGCTGAAGCACCTCTGTCAGGAGGTTAGACCTGACCGCCACCGTAGGAAGTTCGAGGTTTAAGGCCTCGGCCGCCCTACGCAACACCAGTGCGTAAGATGCACCCTCCTCCGTAGCCACGGTAGGGGGAGAAAGCATGCCAAGGTCTGGGGAGGTGTTCAGACCACTGGCATCACCTAACTCCTATCTCCAGTCCGATTACTCTAACTGGTCTGCAAGAGAGTCCACAGACCCCTCCCAGTTCTCTTCACCCTCTCCTGGTAGCCACTCAGGGCGGTAGGAAATATCAGGGGAGAACCGGGGTACAAAAGTACCGGCTGGCGCCAGTCCCGATGTCGGACAACATTGGTCCGGCTCTGTGTCCTCATCGAGGGGGAGGCCGGGGCCCGACGCCGGCTGGGGACATAACCAGCGTCGGAGGTGGCGGGGGTGTCGTCACTGGATTCGGTGCCCGGAGGAGGTGTCACGAGGTCGACCGGCACCAATCCGGATCCAGGCCTGGATCCTTGGGGGCCCTGTGGCGCAGAAGCCGAAGCCGCCGGCATCGAAGGCCTAGAGCCCCCAACCGAGTCCGCAGGGTCCGAGGGCACGCCGGCGGAGTCGGGCTGCCCGAAGATGGAATGTAAGGCTTTGTAAAAGTTGTGAAGCTGGGCAGGGATCGCTCCGGCTCCCGGAAAGAGACGGAAGGCCGGAGTCGACCCAACAGGCTCCGCGGGCGGAGCCGGACGACTACCTTCCGCTTCCCGCATCGCGTCGGCCGACGGACGGGGAGAACGCGAAAAGCGACGATGCTTCTTTGCCTTCTTCTTGTGCTTCGACCTACCCGAAGACGAAGACTTCGATGACGAGTGGTGGTGGTGGCTCCGCGACCGGTCCCGCGACCTCCCTCTCGACCGGCACCTCAAACAGCACCGAGCGAACTGCCGGGCCTCGAGAAGCTTTCAGGACCGCTCCTGCAAAGACTTCGGGTTCATGGCCCGGCAGTCGGAGCACGACTTCGGGTCGTGGTCGCGCTCCAGGCACCAAAGGCACACAAGGTGCGGGTCCGTGACCGACATCAATTTGCGACAGGAGTCGCAAGCCTTGAAGCCGGTCCGACGTGACATCCCTCCGTGCAGCAGGAGTCGATCGACTCAAAAAAGATGTCGACAAAAGTCGCAAAAACGGAGTCAAAAAGTGACTCGAGGTACCGCTCTCTCCGGATCTGCGCTGGCTGGCGCGGAAAAAGAAAGAACTGATGCCAGCGCGCGAGGGCGGCGTCTAAGTAGATACCGCAACGTCATTCCGGCGACTACGATGCCAACGACGAACGCGGAGTTGACCAACGCCACCTATCGACGCGCAGAGGTAGTGCAGACGAAAAAATTCTCCGGATCCAGTCTGACGCCTGGGGGTAATTCTAAGGTGAGGAATCCATAACGAATTGTCTCTTTCAGATATGTCCTGACGAACAAGTTACTTACCTTCGGTAACGATATATCTGTAAGAAACATAGGTTAGTTATAGATTCCTTACCTTAGAATTACCCCCAGGCGTCAGACTGGATCCAGAAAGTTTTTCGTCAGCAGTACCCCTGCGCGTCGGAAGGTGGCGTCGGTCGACTCCGCGTTCGTCGTCGGCGTTGTGGTCGCCGGGATGACGTCGCGGTAGCTACATAGACGCCGCCCTCGCGCGCTGTCAGTTCTGTACACGACTTTCCACGCCAGAAGCGCAGAGCCATGCAAGACACTGACCACTGGTGCACAAAACTAGGGCCCTGAAAGGATGTCCTTAACCCTAGAAGTCAGTTCGCAGAACGGGGAGGATGGGTGGGGCGGTAAGGAATCTATAACTAACCTATGTTTCTTACAGATATATTGTTACCGAAGGTAAGTAACTTGTTCATCTGAAAGAAACAGTTAGTTATAGATTCCTTACCTTAGAATAGATACCCCAGCAATACCAACCCCGGAGGTGGGTCTGCGAACTAAGTTCACATCAGAAAGTCCTGGATAATAGAACGGCTAAAGAAGGCGTCTCTCCGGACTTGGCTGTGCAGGCAGTAGTGTTTGGTGAAAATGTGCAACGATGGCCACGTAGCTGCCGGACAGATGTCATTTAGGGGGACTCATCGTCCCAAACCAGTGGTAGCTGCCGTCGCCTTGGTGGAATGGGCGCGCAGTCCCACTGGAGGCTCCTTTGCCAAAGAATAGCAGGTACAAAACAACCCACCTGGAGATGGTCCGTTTGTGCACGCCCCGACCTTTCTTAGCGCCCACGTAACCAACAAAGAGCTGGTCGTCCACCCGGAACTGTTTTGTGCGATCCAAGTAGAAGGAAAGCACACGTTTTGGATCCAGACGGTGGAGCCTCTCTTCCTCTTTTGAAGGATGCAGAGGCGGAAAGAAGGTGGGCAAAGTGATGGTTTGGCCAATGTGGAAAGAAGTAACCACCTTGGGAAGGAAGGAAGGTCTAGTTCTTAGAATGACCTTGTCCGGATGAACAGCCAGAAAAGGAGGCTTGGAAGAAAGTGCTTGGAGCTCCCTCACCCTGCGAGCAGAGGTGATGGCCACCAGAAAGGCAGTTTTCAAACTGAGAAGCCTGAGAGGACAGTTACGTAGTTGCTCAAAGGGAGTGCACATAAGATAGGTAAGAACCAAGTTCAAGTCCCATTGGGGCATTACGAAGGGAACAGGAGGAAAAAGATGAGTAATGCCCTTAAGGAATCTATTTACAACAGAGGACTTGAACAGAGAAGGCTGATCAGGAAGCCGAAGAAAGGCTGAAATGGCCGAGAGGTAGCCCTTGATAGTGCCCAGAGCAGAGCCCTGCTGGGCCAAAGAAAGGAGGAACAAGAGGACCTCAGAGAGAGGGGCGGAAAGGGGATCCACAGCCTTTGCTGTGCACCATGCCACAAATTTGTTCCATCGGCAGGCGTATACCGTCTTAGTGGAGGGACGCCTGGCTGCCAAGATAACATCGCAGACCTCGGGAGGCAGGTCAAATGACGTCAACTGCTCCCGCTCAATCTCCACGCAAGGAGGTGGAGGCTGGACAGGTTCGGGTGGAGGACTGTCCCCTGCTGCTGCGACAGAAGATCCTCCCAAAGAGGCAGTCGGATCGGAGGATCGATGGCCATGTTGAGCAGCTCGGGATACCAGACTCTTCGTGCCCAATCCGGAGCCACAAGAATGACTTATGCCCGGTCGTGCTTGATCTTCTTCAGCACTCTGGGCAGAAGTGGTATAGGCGGAAAGGCGTATAGAAAACCGCAACTCCACTCGCGACAAAAAGCGTTGCCTAGTGAGTGCCGCCTTGGAAATTCCAACGCGCAGAACTGCTGACATTGCACGTTCTCTTCGGTGGCGAATAGATCTAACCAAGGCTCTCCCCAATGCTAAAAGAGACCTTGCACCACCTCCGAGTGAAGATGCCATTCGTGATCCATCATGCACCTGCGGCTGAGTTCGTCCGCCCTGGCGTTCAAGGAACCTGCCAGGTGTTGAACCACCAGAGAAATGCCCTAATGTTCCAGCCATGTCCAGAGGCAGAGGGCCTCCAGACATAGGGTCCACGACCCCACCCCGCCCTGTTTGTTGCAGTACCACATGGCGGTGGTGTTGTCCGTGAACACCTGCACTACTCTTCCCCGGACAGAGGGAAGGAATGCTTTGAGTGCAAGACGAATCGCCCGAAGCTCCAGAAGGTTGATGTGGAGCCCGGACTCCGCCAGATACTAGAGGCTTCTGATCTCCGCCTCCCCCATGTGGCCGCCCCATCCAAGCAGTGATGCGTCGGTCACCACTGTGAACGCTGGTTGAGGAAGGGAGAGGGATCTGCCGTCGACCCAATCCTGGTTCGTTAGCCACCACTGCAATTTGTGTGTAGTGCCCTCCGAGAGCTGGACGCAATCGGACAGATTCCCCTGATGCTGCGCCCACTGGAACTTCAGGTCCCACTGCAGAGCCCGCATATGCCACCTGACATGATCTACCAGCAGGATGCAGGAGGCCATGAGGCCCAGCAGCCTCGGGGTCATCCTGACCGAAACCCAGGATAGAGGCTGAAAGATCGGAATCATAGCCCGAATATCCCGGACTCGCTGTTCGGAAGGATAAACCCGAAACTGCGTCGTGTCGAGAACCGCTCCGATGAAGAGGAGCTTCTGAGAGGGGGTCAGGTGTGACTTCGGCACGTTGATGGAGAACCCCAGCGAATGCAGGAGGTCAGCCGTAGTCTGGAGGTGGGAGACGACAGCCTGGGGCGAGCCCGCCTTCAACAACCATTCGTCGAGATAGGGGAAGACTGAAACCCCTGATCTGCGCAGATGAGCTGCGACCACCGCCATCACTTTCGTGAACACCCGAGGAGCGCTGATAAGGCCAAAGGGGAGCACGGTAAACTGAAAGTGCTCGTGGCCTACCGTGTACAGCAGGTAGCACCGGTGGGCCGGCAGGACGGGGATGTGAAAGTAAGCGTCCTGCAAGTCCAACGCTACCATCCAGTCTCCAGGGTCGAGGGCAGACAAGACCTGAGCGAGCGTCAACATTTTGAACTTCTCCTTCCGAAGGAAGTGGTTGACGTTCTTGAGATCCAAGATAGGACGCAGGCCTTTGTCCTTCTTGGGCACCAGAAAGTAGTGGGAATAGCAACCACGACCTACTTCTGGGGCAGGAACGCACTCGATGGCACCCTTGGCCAAGAGTGCTGAAACTTCCTGTTGGAGAAGGGCCAGGTGATCCTCCGACATGCGATGGTACGGAGGTGGCATGAGGGAGGGGAAGTCTTGAAGGGGAGTGAGTAGCCCCTTCGGACTATTTGCAAAACCCACCTGTCCGACGTGATGGTGCGCCAGTGGGGGAGGTGATGGCGGATCCTGCCGCCCACATGCGTTTGGTGGCCCTGAAAGGTCGGACCAGGAGGGTTTGGAGGCTGCTGCAGAGGGGGCTGTGGTGGACTGGCCTGTCCGCTGGCCCCCATAACCACGGCGGTGGTTCCCACGTCCCCGGCCGCGCTGGGGCTGAACAACCTGCGCCGGCCTGTGACTCTGTGCGGGATGTAGCGGGGCACCCCTTCCGTAGCCATGAAAGGGGTGAAAGGCAGACTGCGCAGGGCGGGTGGTGGAGAGGCCCAAGGACCTGGCCGTAGCCCGAGAGTCCTTAAAGCGCTCTAGCGCGTTGTCTGCCTTGTCGCCGAAAAGGCGATGGCCATCAAAGGGCATGTCCATAAGGGTGGATTGGACATCCCCGGAAAAACCAGTCGAACGCAATCAGGCGTAGCGTCGAAGGGCTACTGACGTGGAAATCGTCCTGCCAAGTGCGTCGGCGGTATCCAGCCCACAGCGGATGGTAAACTGCGCTGCGTCTCTCCCCTCGGCAACTGCATGGGAGAGTATGGCCAGGGCCTCCTCCGGGCACTGGGGCAGCACCTGCGCCACCGTATCCCACACAGAGTGGGTGTAACGGCCCAACAGACATGCAGTGTTTACCGACCGCAGTCCCAAGCTGGCGGAAGAAAACATTTTCTTCCCAAGGTGGTCCAGCTTTTTGGATTCCCTATCCGATGGTACGGTAGGGAAGGTGCCTTTAGAAGTGGAGGCTTGGACCACCAAGCTCTCAGGGGTGGGGTGTTGGGAGAGGAAAGTGGGGTCGCCCGGGGCCGGGCGGTGGCGTCGGGCAATCATCCTGTCCACAGGAGCCCCTGTGTTGGGCCTGGACCAGGTGCCCAAAAGGATGTCCGTGAGGGCTTCATTAAACGGCAGCAGGGGCTCCGAAGAGCTCGCTGCCGGTTGAAGGACCTCTGTCAGGAGGTTAGTCCTGACTGCCACGGTAGGTACCTCGAGGTGGAGAGCCTCGGCCGCCCTACGCAACACCACTGCGTATGAAGCTCCCTCCTCCGTAGCCACGGTAGGAGACGACATGCCAAGGTATGGTGAGGCATCCAGACCACTGGCTTCCCCAAAGTCCTCTCGCCAGTCCTGTTCGTACACCATCTGGTCGGTCAAAGGGTCCCCAGACCCCTCCCAGGCCTCCTCACCCTCCTCTGGCTGCCAATCTGGTCTGAAAGAGCCAGGGTAGAACAGGGGCACAAAAGTACCCGCCGGCGGACTTGGTGCCGGTGGAATCGGCGCCAGGGGAGGCGTATCGAGGTCGACCGGCGCCGATCCGGTTCCAGGCCTAGATCCAAGGGGACTCTGCGGCGCCGAGGCCGAGAAGCCGCCGTCGCCGAAGGCACAGGGCCCCCAGCCGAGTCCGCAGGGCCCGAAGGCGCGCCGGCGGAGTTGGGCTGCCCAAAGATGGAGTGCATCACTTCGTAGAACTGACGAATCTGGGCAGGGGTCGCTCCCGGTCCAGGGAAGGGGGGAAACCCGGAGTCGACCCTACGGGCTCCACACGTGGAGGGGCACCACCCGCATCCCTCGTCGCATCGGCCGACGGACGGGGAGAAGTCGAAGAGCGACGATGCTTCTTCGACTTCTTTTTGTGCTTCGACTTACCTGACCCCGAGTGCGAAGACTTCGACGAAGAATGGTGTTGGCTCCGCGATCGGTCCTTCGACCTCCTCCGCGACCGGGACCTCGAGCGACGCGGAGCCGACTGCCGGGCCTAGAGTAGCTTTCGGGACTGCTCCCGCAAAGACTTCGGGGCCATGGTCCGGCATTCGGAGCACGACTTGGGGTCGTGGTCGCGCTCCAGGCAGTAGAGGCACACGCGGTGCGGATCCGTCACCTACATCAGTCGTTTACAGGAACCGCAAGCCTTAAAGCCGGGCATCCCTCGTGCACCAGGACTCAGAAAAGAACGAAGTCAACAAAAGTCGAGAAAAAAGATCAGTCAAAAAATGACTGGGGGTACCGCTCTCTCCGGATCTGCGCTTGCCGGCACGGAAAAAGAAAGAACTGACGTCAGCGTGTGAGGGCGGCGTCTATGTAGCTACCGCGACGTCATCCCGGCGACCACGACGCTGATGACGAATGCGGAGTCGACTGACGCCACCTTCCGACGCGCAGGGGTACTGCTGACAAAAAACTTTCCGGATCCAGTCTGACGCCTGGGGGTAATTCTAAGGTAAGGAATCTATAACTTACTGTTTCTTTCAGATATTACAGCCATATCCAGAGGCACAGAGCCTCCTGTAGCAGGGTCCACGACCCTACTTTGCCCTGCTTATTGCAGTACCACATTGCAGGAGTGTTGCCCATGAACACCTGGACATGGTTCCTTTTGATGAAGGGCAGGAAAGCTTTTGATGCAAAGCAAATTGAACTCGGCTTCAGAAGGCTGGTGTGGAGCCAAATCTCTACCGGAGACCAGAGGCTTCCCAATCTTCACCTCTCCCAGTTGTGCGCCCCCAGCCCAGGAGCGATGCATTGATCACCACAGTCAGTTCTGGGTGTGGAAGGGAGAGGAGACTGCCGCTGACCCATTCGTGGTCCTGTAACCAACACTGCAGATCTTTTGCAGTCTACCTCGAAATCTGGACTAGGTCGGAAAGATTCCCCCTATGCTGTGCCCACTGGGACTTCGGATCCCACTGCAGAGACCGCATAAGCCATCGAGCATACTTCACCAAAGGGATGCAGGAGGCCATCAGACCCAGGAGTCTCAGAGTCAGTCGCATTGAAATCCAGCACTGAGTTTGAAACATTGGTATCATAGCCCAAATGTCTTGGACTCTCTGGTCTTGAGGGGTAGGCATGGAATTGCACAGTGTTTGAAATGGCTCAGATGAAAGGAAGCATCTGAGGAGGAGTTAGGTGTGACTTCAGCATGTTGAAAGTGAACCCCAGAAAATGCAGGAGGTCCACCGTAGTCTGGAGGTGGGTGACAATAGCCTGGGACTAAGCCCGCCTTCAGCACCCAGTCATCGAGGTAGGTAAGACTGGGACTCCTGACCTTTGCAGATGTGCTGCAACCACCACCATCACCTTTGTGGATATCGGAGGGGAACTGGTGAGACCAAAGAGGAGCACAACAAATTAAAAATGCTCCTGGGACGCCGTGAACCACAGGTAACGCTGATGGACCTGCAGGACGGGGATATAAAAGCAGGTGTCCTGCAGGTCCAACGCTACCATCCAGCCTCCATGGTCCAACGCAGATAGGATCTGAGCAAGCGGTAACACCTTGAATTTCTCCTTCCACAGGAAAGCATTAACAGGGTGCAGATCTAAGACGGGGTAGAGGCCTTTGTTCTTCTTGGGCACCAGAAAATAGCAGGAATAGCAACCACAACCTACTTCTAATGCCAGCACCCACTCTTTGTGCCTGAACTTACTGGTGCAATTAGGAGAGGTGGTTCCTCCATCAACTGATCTGAGGACAGTGGCAGGGCCATGGGGTTTTTGTAAATGGGAGGGCGTAACCCCGCAAAACAATTTGGAGCACCCACTTGTCCGAATCTATAGCTTGCCATTGGAGCAGGTGGTGTCCGACCATGCCGCCAACTGGTTGCCAGTGTTGCTTTGAGAGCAAATTAAAGAGGTTTGGAGGCTGCGTCTGCTGGGGCGAGGGGGTGGGGGACTGGGAAGATTTCTGGCCTTTGCCCTGACAGGACTTGTGGGAGTCTCATCTGTGGCCACAAAAGGTCTGAATAGTCTCCTGGCCGTGGTGGTTGGGTGGAAAAGGCGTGAAAGATAGAGTTCAGCTGGCGTGAGGCCATGGTGAGTCCCAACGACTGGGTGGTGACCCTACTCACCTTGAAGGGCTGAAGCACTGAACTGGCCTGGTCGCTGAACAGGCAAATGTCATCAAAGGGCATGTCCATAAGGAATGCCTGGTTATCCCAGAGAAGCCAGTTGATCTCAGCCAGGTGTGGCAAAGGTGCACCACCGATGAAGCAATAGCCTTGCCCAGCAAGTCTGACATGCTCAGTCTGCATCGTATTGCAAACTTTGCTTTTTCGCTGCCATTGCCAATAGCTTGGTTCAGGATTGCTCCAGCCCAACCAGGACTGTGGGCAGCACTAGCACAAACAAGTCCCACACCACGTTTCTATATTGCTTCAAGAGGCCCATGATGGTTACTGACTGCAGTGCAAGATTAGTGGAAGAAAAAATTTTCTTCCCAAAGGTATCCAGCCTCTTGGATTTCCTATCCGGTGAAGTGGAAGGGAAAGCACTAGGATTCAACTTGGAGGTCGAGGCCTACACCACCAGGCTCCCAAGAGTTGGATGCTGGGTGAGGAAAGCAGGGTCCCCAGGAGCAGGACGGTGGCAAAGTGCAATATTCCTGTGCAGGACTTGGCCTAGGCCCCTTAGCATGACTTCAAAGGGGGCTTCTTTTAAGTGTAGAGGGGCTCTGTGAGGGGCATCCCAGGTTGAAGCACCTCCACCAAGACATTGTCCTTGACTTCTGCTGAAGATAGCTTGGGGTCAAGGGCCTCAGCCACCCTTCGTACCACCATAGCAAAGGAGGCCCCTTCCTCCTTAGCCACACTAGGAGGAGAGACCAGGCCAGTGTCTGATGAGGTGTCCGACCTCTGGCATTAGCCAGGTCCTCATACCAGTTGGCTTCACCCAAAGGTTCTTCAAGGGGGTCGGGATAACCACAGGGATCCTCAGATTCCCCCAAGTCATACTCCCCACAGTGCCTATTAAAGAAAGCAGGCACTGTCTCAGACCTAGATGGTCTGGTTCTAGTCGGAACCGGTGTCAAGGTCGACAGACGCTGATCCGGCTCTGTATTGGAGTTGGGAATGACTATGGGGTCAAAGCTTCTGAAAGGGGTCAGCACCGCTGGGAATGGCACCACAGGACCAAACCCGGCAATTGCCATGGATTCAGGACCAGATTCAGTCCGAATCCAGAGGGTCCAAATGGTGTGAAGTGTGAACCCGCCAGGGGAAACCAAATTGGGGCACCTCCAGAACCAGTTGGGCTTGAAGGCGCTCAGAGGGGTCCGTTCGCCCAAATATGACGTGCATGGCCTCATAAACCTCTTTGAGGGGATCACTCTAGCTCTGGAAAATTCAGGGAGGCGCGGAGTGGACCCAGACTCTGGCTCCGCGAGTGGAGTGCAGGAGCTGGGTCTAGACTAGTGGGGCCGTTCCCACGTCTTGTCCGTTGACTTGGACTAAAACAGCAAAGTCGAAGAGTGCTTCAAATTTTTGTGCATGTGGGAAATACCAGACAATGACTTCAGTGACGACCAATAGTAACAACTTTGAGGGGGCTTGAGACCTTCAACATGTCCGGGACCTGGAGCGATGCGGAGTCACCGGATGTAAAGACGCCCGGAGATTCATCGCTCGCTCACAAATCGCTTTAGAATTCATAGTGTGTCAGTCAGGACAGGCCTTGGAGAGATGGTACGGCTCCAGGCACTAAAAGCAAACCAGGTGGGGGTATGTCACAGATGTCTGTGGCATACTCTGTAGGATTAAAAACCCACAATTTCTTTTAGGGGACATCCCTATGCACACTGGGAGCAAGAATGCTAAAAAAAAAAAAAGACAACAAAATGTTGAAAAAAGCTGTCATAAAAAGACCATGGTAGCTCTACCGGATCCTCACTGGTGGCGCAGAAAGAAAGAAACTGAAGTCAGCAAGCTGGAGTGGCTCCTATATAGGCACCACAGATGGCATACCTGGAGAGGATGATGCCTACGATGCGGAGCCATTCTATGAAACCTACCGGTGTGCAGGGGTACTGCTCAAGATTTTCCAGATTCAGTCTGATGCCAGGGGAATAATCTAAGGTAAGGATTCTGTGGCTAGAAGTCTCTATCGGGTAAAAAAAATCTTATAACATGTACTGAATATGTTTTTTGTCAAAATGATAAGTCTGCTTCAAAAGAAAATTTAAACAATGCACACTCGAGTAATGGCTTGAGTGCGTTAACAGGAACAGATACATTTATTACCAAAGCTTTTAGTCTGAAATGTATTAACCACAACATGCAAAGGTCCAAAGAAGTCTTACTTCATCCTTTCCAAGTGTTTAAGTTATCTGTACAATAAAAGGAAACTTAGGGCATTCAGGCTAGCATTACACAGCTTAAATAGCTATGTAATTCTCAGAATTAATGCTGCCCCACAGCTTGTGTTCAGACCAGCTGCGTATTTCTAGTCTGATTCTTTTGCGAGGTGCACTTACCCCTAGTAGCTTTCTTCAAATTGGACCTTATAAATAATATTTTTTTTCCCCTGCCTTAAGCCAAACTGGGGCACTGTATGTTAAGAACTGAAGAGGATTTAGCATGGTAAGCCATGGCAAGAGGCTGTAACAAATATCTGCCATACAAGTGAATAAAGTAATGCAGTGTTTTGGCACTGTACACAATTAAAACTTTGAAGACCCGAGGAAAGGTACTCAACTTTGTCAGCGGTGGCTGCTGCCAATCTGACCTGGGTGGGGAGTGGGAGGGGGAGGGGGTAGGGGTGTTTCCAGCGCGGGTAAAAAATGAATAATAAAAACAATACACATACCTTTCGCTGCCGGCCTCCCCGATCTTCTGCTCCCGTGCCGTGCCTCACTGCTCCTCTGCTCCCGGCACTCCAATACCCAGGAGTACAGGCTTCAAAATTACCCATGCAATCCCAACGCTGCTCCCATGCTATTACTCCCAGCATGAGAGCAGCACTGGGATTGGGCGGAGCGGGCCAGTCTCACGCTCCAGCAGGGACTGGGAACCTGTGCCCTGAGCACTGCGTACATCTCCCTGGAACAGCCTGGAGATATCCAAGAGCGTAAGTCGGTTTGGCCGGCTGTAGACGGCCGGCCAAGCCGACATGCGCACTTTCAGTACCTACCACTCCCCCTACTGCTGACGCGACATGGCCCCACCCCACCCTAGACTCGCAGATTGAAGTCAAAAATAAAATGAAAATAAAACAGTTTTATTCTCATTTTATATTTTTTCTGCCTGCTGTATTTCAGCAGTGGGGCGACGCTGCTCTGCCATAGCAGAGGAGCCGCTTCTGAACTTAGTTTGTCGTCAAATATTATACCAAGTTATTTATGCATTCTTAATCTGAAAATTGGGCTCTTGACTATGAAACAATTTTGTTAGAAATTACTCTTTCAAACGACAAATGTTTACTAAGCTAGATTAATCTTTACAGCGTTTTCGGGGCCCAAATCTGTCCAGTTACATATTAATAGATAATAAGTGTACCTAAACAACGGACTCCAAATCAACCAACCTTCCAGACAGCTATACCACATCTCTCTCTCCCTCGCATGAATCTCCCTTATCCACAGAAGCAAGACAGGAGGGTGCACATTCTCTCTTTATCACTGCCAAAAACTGAAACTAACGCACAAGTTACTAACTTGTGTAACGATATATCTGTAAGGGACAGTAGTTAGTGACAGATTCCTTACCTTAGAATATCCCCAGGTGTCAGGCTGGATCCGGAAAGTTTTGCGTAGCAGTACCCTTGCGCGTCGGTATGCGGCGTCGTGCGGCTCCGCGTCTGTCGTCGGCATCGCCGGGATGACGTCGCGGCCAGTACTTAGACGCCGCCCATGCGCGCTGACGTCAGTTCTGTACACGACTTTCCGCGCCAGGAACGCAGAGCCATGCAAGAAGCTGACGTTGGTGTCTGAAAAATAATAGGGCCCTGAAAGGGATGTCCTTAACCCTAGAAATCAGTTCGCAGAACGGGGAGGATGGGTGGGGCGGTAAGGAATCTGTCACTAACTACTGTCTCTTACAGATATATCGTTACACAAGTTAGTAACTTGTGCATCTGAAAGAGACACGTTAGTGACAGATTCCTTACCTTAGAATAGATACCCCAGCAATACCAACCCGGGTGATGGGTCTGCGAACAGATTCAGACAAGGAAGTCCCGGAGGACAGAGCGGCCAAAGAAGCCGTCCCTCCGGACCTGGCTGTCAAGGCAGTAATGCTTGGTAAACGTGTGCAGCGAGGCCCACGTAGCTGCCTGACATATATCCTGTAGCGGAACACCGCGGCCTAAAGCCGTGGTAGCAGCTGTTGTCCTGGTAGAATGGGCACGTAGCCCAACAGGGGGCTCCTTCTTAGCCAAAGAATAGCAGGCTTTGATACACAAGATTACCCAGCGGGAGATGGTCCTCTTGTGTACCGCCCGACCTTTTTGGCGCCCACGTAGCCAACAAAGAGCTGGTCATCCACCCGGAACTGTTGTGTGCGGTTGAGGTAAAAGGAAAGCGCACGTTTTGGGTCCAGACGGTGGAGCCTCTCTTCCTCTCTGGAAGGATGCGGAGGCGGAAAGAAGGTGGGCAAAGTGATGGTCTGCCCAATGTGGAAGGCAGTAACCACCTTTGGCAAGAAGGACGGACGCGTCCTAAGAACAACCTTGTCTGGATGGACAGACAGAAAGGGGGTTTGCACGAAAGAGCCTGGAGCTCACTCACCCGCCGAGCGGAGGTGATGGCCACCAGAAAGGCTGTCTTCAGAGTGAGAAGACGAAGAGGACAGTTATGTAGAGGCTCAAAGGGAGCGCACATTAAAAGGTAAGAACCAAGTTCAAGTCCCACTGAGGCATCACAAACGGAACAGGAGGGAAGAGGTGTGTAATGCCTTTTAGAAACCTGTTAACAACAGGGGACTTGAAAAGGGAGGGCTGATCAGGAAGCCTGAGGAAGGCCGAGATTGCACAAAGATAGCCCTAGATGGTACCCAGGGCTGTTGGGCCAGAGAAAGAAGGAACAGAAAAACCTCAGAAAGAGGGGCAGAAAGGGGATTCACAGCCTTTGCTGTGCACCATGCCACAAACTTGTTCCACCTGCAGGCGTATACCACCTTAGTGGAGGGAAGCCTGGCTGCCAGAATCACATCACAAACTTCGGGAGGCAAGTCGAAAGGAATCAACTGCCGCCGCTCAATCTCCACGCAAGGAGGTGGAGACTGGACAGGTTCGGGTGGAGGACCGTCCCCTGCTGCTGCGACAGAAGATCCTCCCGAAGAGGCAGACGGATTGGGGGATCGACGCTCATACTGAGTAGCTCGGGATACCAAACTCTTCGAGCCCAGTCCGGAGCCACAAGAATGAATTGGGCCTGGTCGCGCCGAATCTTCTTCAACACTCTGCGTAGAAGTGGTATAGGCAGAAAGGCGTACAACAGACCGCAACTCCACTCGCGACGAAAAGCGTCGCCGAGCGAGTGCCGCCTTGGAAATTCCAACGCGCAGAACTGATGACATTGCGCGTTCTCTTCGGTGGCGAATAGATCTAACCAAGGCTCTCCCCACTGTAGAAAGAGTCCTTGCGCCACTTCCGAGTGAAGACGCCATTCATGATCCATCATGCACCTGCGGCTGAGTTCGTCAACCCTGGCGTTCAGGGAACCTGCCAGGTGTTGAACCATCAGGAATATGCCCTGATGTTCCAGCCATGTCCAGAGACGCAGAGCCTCCTGACATAGGGTCCACGACCCCACCCGCCTTGTTTGTTGCAGTACCACATGGCGGTGGTGTTGTCTGTGAACACCTGCACTACCGTCCCTTTGACAGAGGGAAGGAATGCCTTGAGTGCAAGTCGGATCGCCCGGAGCTCCAGAAGGTTGATATGGAGCTGGGACTCCGCCGGAGAGCAGAGGCCTCTGATCTCCGCCTCTCCCATGTGACCGCCCCATCCCAGAAGGGACGCGTCCGTCACAACTGTGTGCTCTGGCTGGGGAAGGGAGAGGGATCTGCCCATGACCCATTGCCGGTTCGAGAGCCACCACTGCAACTGTCTTGCAGTCCCCTCCGAGATCTGGACGTAATCGGACAGGTTCTCCTGATGCTGCGCCCACTGGAACTTCAGGTCCCACTGCAGAGCCCGCATATGCCATCTGGCATGATCGACCAGCAGGATGCAGGAGGCCATGAGGCCCAGCAGCCTCAGGGTCATCCGTACCGAAACCCAGGATAGAGGCCGAAAGATCGGAATCATAGCCTGAATATCCTGGACTCGCCGTTCGGGAGGATAGTCCCGAAACTGCGTTGTGTCCAGAACTGCTCCGATGAAAAGGAGCTGTGGAGAAGGAATCAGGTGCGATTTCGGCACGTTGATGGAGAACCCCAGCGAGTGCAGGAGTTCGGCCGTAGTCCGGAGGTGGGAGACGACTGCCTGGGACGAGCCTGCCTTCAGCAACCAGTCGTCGAGGTAGGGGAAGACTGGAACCCCTGTCCGGCGCAGATGAGCTGCGACCACCGCCATCACTTTCGTGAACACCTGAGGGGCGCTGGTAAGGCCAAAGGGGAGCACGGTGAACTGAAAATGCTCGAGGCCTACAGTGAACTGCAGGTAACGCCGGTGGGCCGGCAGGACGGGGATGTGAAAATATGCGTCCTGCAAGTCCAACGCTACCATCCAGTCTCCAGGGTCGAGGGCAGTCAAGACCTGAGCTAGGGTGAGCATCTTGAACTTCTCCTTCCGGAGGAAGCGATTGACGTTCCGGAGGTCCAAGATAGGACGCATGTCCTCCTTGTCCTTTTTGGGCACTAGAAAGTAGTGGGAGTAACAACCACGCCCTACTTCTGGGGTCGGAACGCGCTCGATGGCCCCCTTGGCCAGGAGGGCCGCAACTTCCTTTTGAAGAAGCACCAAATGATCCCCCGACATGCGGTGGCATTGAGGTGGCATGGCTGGGGTGGTAGTCACGAAGGGGAGGGAGTAGCCCCTTCGGACAATGTCCAAGACCCACCTGTCCGATTTGATGGCACGCCAGTGGTGAAGGTGATGGCGGACCCTACCCCCACTGGCGTGCTCTGGACTTGAAAGGATGGACTAGGAGGGCTTGGAGGCCGCGGACGGGGCGGAGTTGGTGGCCTGACCCGCACGCTGGTTACCCGACCCGCCTCGGCGGGAGCCACGTCCTCGGCCACGCGAAGACGCTTGCTGCGCGGGCCGGTGGCTGGGCAGCGGACGTGACTGGGCGCCCCTTCCGTGGCCACGAAAGGGGCGAAAAGCAGACTGTTGCGGAGGGCGCACAGCAGAAAGGCCGAGGGACTTGGCTGTAGCCCGCGAGTCCTTAGCGCTCAAGCGCGTGGTCTGCTTTGTTGCCGAAAAGGCCGACACCATCAAAGGGCATGTCCATAAGTGTGTTTTGGACATCGCCCGAGAAACCAGTGGTCCTCAGCCAGACGTGACGGCGCAGCGCCACTGTCGTCGCAAGCGATCTGCCTAGCGAGTCGGCGGTATCTAGGCCACACCGGATGGTATATTTCGCCGCATCTCTTCCTTCCGCAATAGCGCAGGAAAGCAGTGCCTGGGCCTCCTCAGGAGACTGGGACAGGACCTGCGCCACCGAATCCTACAAGGAGTGGGTATATCGGCCCAAAAGGCAAGTGGTGTTGACAGACCTCAAGCCAGCACTGGTGGAAGAAAAAACCTTCTTCCCAAATTGGTCCAGTTTTTGGATTCCCTATCCGGGGAGCGGTAGGGAAGGCGCTTTGAGAGGCAGAGGCTTGGACAACCAAGCTCTCAGGGGTGGGGTGTTGGGAAAGGAACAGGGGGTCGCCCGGAGCAGGGCGATGGCGTCGGGCTACGTTCCTATCCACAGGAGCCCCTGTGGTGGGCTTGGACTAGGTGCCCAAAAGAACGTCCGAAAGTGCCTCGTTGAACGGCAGCAGTGGCTCCGCAGAGGTAGCCACCGGCTGAAGCACTTCCGTCAGGATGTTAGTCCTGACAGCCACTGTAGGTAACTGGAGGTGCAGGACCTCAGCTGCCCTACGCAACACCGTAGCAAAGTTTGCTCCCTCCTCCGTTGCCATGGAAGGAGGAGACAGCATGCCAATGTCAGGAGAGGTGTCCAGACCACTGGCCTCCCCAAGTTCCTCAGCCCAGTCCTGATCATACTCACATTGGGCAGTGAGAGGGTCCTCAGACCCCTCCCAGTTCTCTTCGTCCTCCAAATCAGGGTCAATTTAAGGAGGAGGGACATGTGGGACCCAAGGTCTCAGCGGAGCCGGCGTCAATCGACGTCGGTCCGGCGCCGAGTCCGGATCCGGAGAGAACCGGGGGACGACGTCGCCCGGAGCCCGGGCGGCGTCGTGAACGGCACCGGTGAAATCGACACCGGTGGAGGTGTCGTTAGGTCAACGGGCGCCGATAGGGGTTGTGGCAGCACCGGGGCCGAGTCCGGGGCTGGTGTCGCTGGCGGCGCCGGGACCGGAGTCGCCGGCGGCGCCGTAGGAACCCCACTAGGGCCCGCGGGGCCCGAAGGCGCACTGGGGGGACCTTGAGGCCCGAAGAGGCGGGCCATGGCCGACAGGAACTCCTGTATTTCGGCCGGAGTCGCCGCCGAACCCGGGTAGGGCGGGTAATGCGGCGGCGGCTCCACAGGCACTCCCGGAGCCGCTGGGACGGTGCCGACGGGACCCTCAGCCGAGTCGCGCGACCGGCGCAAGGAAGTCGTCGAGCGATGACGCTTCTTCGACTTCTTGTGCTTCGACTTACCGGAGGAGTGCGAAGACTTTGACCCCGAAGAACGCGGAGGACTCCGCGACCGGCCCCTCGACCTCTCTCGTGACCGGGGCTTGGATTGGCGCGGATCCGACTGCCGGACCTCGAGGAGCTTTCGAGACCGCTCTCGCAAAGCCTTCGGATGCAAGGCCCGACAGTCAGGGCACGACTTGGAGTCGTGGTCGCGCCCGAGGCAGTAGAGACAGTCTCGATGCGGGTCCGTGATCGACATCATCCGACCACAGGCGTCGCATGGCTTGAAGCCGGGCATCCCTACCGACACCGTTGGAGTCGAACAATTTGAGAAAAACAGTGACAAAAAATCACAAAAAGTTCAGTCAAAAAATGACTGGGGCACTGCTCTCTCCGGATCTGCGCTTACTGGCGCGGAAAAAGAAAGAACTGACGTCAGCGCGCATGGACGGCGTCTAAGTACTGGCCGCGACGTCATCCCGGCGATCCCGATGCCGACGACGGACGCGGAGCCGCACGACGCCGCCTACCGACGCGCAAGGGTACTGCTATGCAAAACTTTCCGGATCCAGCCTGACGCCTGGGGATATTCTAAGGTAAGGAATCTGTCACTAACGTGTCTCTTTCAGATTTCCTCTACACATCAGGACTGCCACTCTAATTCTCAACTTCCGCAAGAAACTGAAGACCTGGCTGTTCAACTAGGAGCACCAGCGGGCCTATGCTCCTGCTCCAGCATCTGGATATCCTCACGGGTGATAAGCTGCGCCATACAAATCTACATAACATAACAAACTGACAGCGTTCCTTTCCAATTCAAGGATGTTGGGGGTCTTTTTAAAAATTGTATTAATCACTAGGGTGAAACTGTAGCCTGCCAATAAGGATTCTTTTTACGGGGTTGGTGGATAGCCCATTGGGACATTAGACATTAGAGCCTTTACTTTTATTAATGAAAGTAATTATCTCCTCAACTATAATCTCCAGCACAAACGGTTCAAAACCTGAGAACAGTTCTCTGTCCTACCAACTGTACTTGGACTGCAGAGGGAAGACATAGCCAAATCTTCAACAGTGCTCTCAGATACTTAGAGGGCCTCTTTCAGTAAGTATGAAAGCCACTAATTTTCAGAATAATTTAGCCAGTCAGTAATTCAGTGTTAAAAACATGGCTTTCCAACAGTTAGTCTGGAAAGTGTTCATCTATTTAATGGGGTTCATTTTTAACCCATTCAAGGTTATTACCTAAAACGGAGGTAGTATCCTTTTCACGGATCGGAGTTGACTGTGATACCTCACTTCGGAGCACATTTAACCATCAACTGCTCCTCATTCTATAATTTGATTTTCATAAGGTAGAAAAGAGTCTCACAGATACATTATAAATTGTTTGTTGCACGTTTATTGCCAAGTATAGTAGCGTGCACAAAACAGTGACTCCAGATTTCTCTGACAGACTGGTAGTTCTTTATGCTCTAAACATTATAGATAGAAAGAATTAGTAAAATAGTCTCTGGGCTAATCAAAATAACTCACCATCATTGGGATGACAAACTTGGGATAATGTAGCCCAACTGCCAATTAAAACAGTGTGTGAAAAGATTGCTTTCATCAAGCAATTACCTGAAACTTGGTGCAAATAGTAAAAACTTCCATGTTAATTAACATAAAATCCAGAAGAAACCCTGAAGATGGAGATTAGAGGGAGACCCCGGAATATCGCTAATGTATCGGCCATCTAAGTGCCTGTGATTATCGCCATCAGTAAACTTTATTGAAGCACATCCCCTTTTATGAGTTACACTAAAAACCAGAATGGGTTCAGGAATACGCCAGTGTCTTTCCAACAACAGAGCCACTTCATGGACAGGGTCTGTACTGGAATTGTTGGTGTTAAAATCTCTGGACTGTACAACAAATTCATTTGTGTGCTAGTGTAGGAAAGTGCCATATTTGGATGGTCACCCCCCACGTTTTGCTCTGCCATTGATGTAGTAGCTTTAGCACTGAAAGTGCCCTGGGACCTGCAAACCAGGCCTAGTGCCAGTACTCTTTCCCTCAAAAGGTAATGTGAATTGGTACACGAATTGGCAAGATACTTTAACCCCCCTTGTAAGTCCCTAGTTTATGGTACCAATGGTACCCAGGGCAAGGGTGTTATACGGGTCACCAGGGCTGCAGCACTATTTGTGCCACCCTGAGTGACCAGAGTAAAAGTAAAGTCTGCAGGGCTGCTACCGGAGCCTGAACAAGCAGCTTCTCTGCTTGAGTTCGACTCTGAACACATCCCGTGTGACAGAGTCGCCTCACTGCCTTAAGGTATGCAAGTCACTCTTAAGGTAGGTCTCCTAAAGGCCAGGAGGCAGGGTGCATTATCTTAAGGTGATGGCATAAATCCACAGACATATACGCCTCTACAGTAACCTTGCCATTCAAATTTACGCTAAGTAAACGGTGGTCCATAGGTTAACGTAGACTGACTACCGGATAGCCAGCTCCACGATGGTACCACTGAATTTAGTTGTATTTGGTATCAAACACTGTGCTTTTTCACCCCTCACATGATTCTCGTGTCAAGGGTGAGCAGGCATGCACCCAGGAGCCATCCTTAGAGGTTGCCCACTGAGATACCAAGTTACCTTGTGCCTTAGCTGGCTTTCTGAGCCGTTTGTCATCAAAACAGAAGTCTGACCTCCTGCTGGTGAGTGCTATCACTCCAGAAGATATGAGACAAAAAGACAACTACTCGACACAAGAGTTACATCACCTTCTCTCGTTGACTCCTTTGAGTGGCCACAGTGTTGCTTAACACTTTAGAACATAACATGAAAGCAGCAGGTGCCAGAAACTCGAGAAGAGTATAGCAGAGGGACAAGCACTCACAAAGCCCAGACGGAGGAGATGAGGACCAGATCCAGCTGGAGTAGGACTTCAGGAAATGTAGCTGAAGGGATTCCCTTAAGAGTATCCGTGTTCTAAGGGCAGGAAAAAAGGATTAAAGTAACCAGGAAAAAGAAATTCATGGCCACAGTTACTAGTGTGTTTGTGACGCATGGTACGGACTGTACCAGCTTGTTTTGTAGGGACAAACCGTAAGAAGCTGTGGAGTAGGAACAGGAAGCGACGAACAAGAAACAGGTGAGATAGCAACCCATATCAACGTGTGTAATTTATTGGCAAAAGGTTTCTCTAACCCTTATGACCATGTCAAAAGTAAGGAGTAGGGAATTAGATTGCTACTGCTAATTGCATAGCAATGCTCTATTTCAAGTGTAGTTGCACAGCATTTTTTGTCGCTATGCCAGAAATTCCTGGACATATGAGATGGGAGTGATCGTGGATGGTTGGAAAGGGAGAGGGGTGGCAGGAGGTGAGATACTTGGGATGGGATGAGAAGTATAAGTCGGAGGGTCTCATATGTTTGTGAGGAGGTCGTGCTTCTGGGCATACAGTGCAGGTGTTTTTTTTAAAGAAATCTAATCTTGCGTCAAAAGTAGGGGAGTTGGTTTGGGTAGCTTTTCTTGATTATACAGATTAAAGGAGAACAACGATTGGGGCTAGTACTGTTGAAAAACCTAGGGCCAGATGTACGACACCAATTTGCGACTCGCAAATTGCGTCGCATTTGCGACTCGCAAATTGGGATGTATAACAGTGTCTCAGACACGGTTTGCGATTCCAAATGGAGTTGCAAATTGCATGCCTCATGAATATTAATAAGGCATGCGCAATTTGCGACCCCATAAGGAATGGCTAGCACTCCCAGGGATGGTGGCCTGCTGGGGTCAGCAGACCACCATGTCTGAGACTGCATTTAAATAAAGCAGTCTTTTTTTTTTTTTAAATGCAGCCCGTTTTCCTTAAAGGAAAACGGGATGCATTTAAAAAAGAAAAATGAAACTTTTCAGTTTCATTTTTTTAAGGGCAGGCAGTGGTCCCTGGGACCACTGCCTGCTCTTAAAATATATTTTCTCACATACTCACAAAGAGGAAGGGGTCCCCTGGGCCCCCTTCCCGTTTGCGAGTGGTTTACCACCTACTTGAAGTAGGTGGTAAACTGCCAGTGTTTTGTGGCCGCAAATGCGGTCTCAAAACAATTGTACATGGCATGGTGACTCGCTATTAGGAAGGGACGCCCCTTCCTAATAGCGGGAGTCGCAAATGCTATTTTGCAAGCCAAATAGCATTTGAACATGCCATTACCCTTTTTTGCGGTCGCAAACGGGAGGATCTCCCGTTTGCGGCCGCAAAAAGGGTCGTACAAGCGGCCCCTAGTCTATTCCTTCCCCAAACATTAACCGTACACCTAAACAATATCCTGGTCCTCAACTGTAACACTGTGCTCTTGACTCCAAAAAACATTTAAATTAAAGTACGAACCTACTCACACGATTTCAGACTTTTTTGCAAAATTTTCACCCAAAAAAATACAACCCATCACATTTTGGAAAACTTCATAATCAGTAGCAGTCAGGACTAACGCCATTCTTTACTGCTGTAGCTTCTGAACAGAGCTGCATAACCTTTCTAAAAGTTTTGCACCAAGGGCTAACTCAGCCCTGCCAAGTACCACACACCACGCGTTAGACTAAAGCATTTTAATGTGGTGGTCCGCATCACCGCATTAAAATGCATTAATCACAACCAGCTGCATGCTGCGAGGGGCAAGCAGGTAGAGTGACCGTCGGAGAAGAACTGGCTGCATTTACAGCAGCGCTGTGCCCAAGTGCCTCCTGCAGCAGAGCGGCTATGACAAGAGAATGATTGTGAGCAGCCCTGGGGTCGGCCCAGGGAGTCGCAGCGCGGTCTGCCCTGTGTATTAACTCTGTCAGTGCATGAGACGTGCTGAGAGAAACGGCAGAATATAAACCCCTGAAGGGGCCCGATAAGCTGCGATGCTACTTCTTATCTCAGCCTCGCTCTCCCAATGCCAATGAAGGAGAAAATGTGACTTTTAAAGGCCAATCTAGGATGTCACGGGTTGTGTTTCGCGCACAGAATGTTCTCTGCTCTCGGTGCCTGTAGTTCTTGATCTAGGTTGAGCAGACCAAACTCTGACATCGTAGACTGTAATTGGATGGTATGTGCCCACGTGTGCAGCGCATGCTGCCGACTCCCCAGGCTTCAAAGTGTCGGGGTGAAGAGCAGCGCACAGTGTGCGTGGGACCATCCCCAGCCGGTGACTCGAATTTGCATTCCCTGTTATTAACTCCTTTCAAAAGCCAAGATTTGTCTAACAGTTCATATGTTCCCACGACATGAAAGGTTCCTCTTAAGTTATTATACTTATTTTTTTAATCAGGCTGATTAGTCTTTGTTCAATATGTCACGATTGTCTAAGATTTAAACACATACAATTTAGGCCATGAACTTCACTCACAGTTGTATAAAAAAAGTATCTGAGAAGAAAAAATAATGTTAACGACTGTCCCTCTTCCACAGCTTCAGCTGTAGCAAGTAGATGTGTCACAGTTGGCGGTGCCATGTAAACTTTCAATCGATGGGCTCATCAGACTGTGAGTTTTATCTAATTGCCATAAACTGACTACTCTGCAATGTGGAAAATGACCCACAATTTAGAACTTAGTAAATACTTTTCCACTGCTTATGAGGACAAACAAAAATGTTCAGTTTAAGAAACACTTCGGAAGTATTGCAGCTGTTTTAAGACTGCTTATAGATCATAACAGTGCAAACAAAAAGTCATTTGCGAAAGTGAGCTAGTTACATGGACAGGACTGCTTTGCTCCACTCAAGAAAAAGTGTCACTCACAGTCTCCGGTTAATGCCCTTCCATTTCTGGTGCTTTGCAGCAGTTTTAAGATCTTCTTGGAGTTTCTTGTTGCTTCAATAGGTGTAATTTCTGATATCTATATGTTTCCCTCATCTTCATAGCTTGATTTTGGTCGCGAGAAAGTGTCACTCATTGTTGTTGAAATGTCACTCATAATTACACTGACATTTTTAAAATGTCACACATTGCAATCTGAAACCTTGGCAGCTATGCGAACTAAAGAAAGAGACGAATTTCATTTAATTCACTGTTGGCCACATTTTATTGCCCATCCTAAATATGATTCCAATCTGTTTAGGAAGAAATGTGAAGAGATCCCATTTACTCAGGTACAAAATCAGTGTTTTATTCCACTGTCTATGCTAACTTTTCCACTAAAAGCAGATTTTATTTGCTTTTACTTTAAAGGAATTAAATCAGTTCTTCAGCCTAGAAAAATACATGCGTGAAGATGATAGTTTATGTAAGCCACGCTATTTTTCATAATAAGTATTAGTTGAATACATGTGTTGAACAGACTTGGAATATCAAGTTTTCTGAGGTGTTTAATCTTAAGGAGAAGACATCATTTTAAAACGCTCATGCTAATTGGAGGTTGCTATATTCTGAAACACGGAAAAATGTGTCAAGCACTCACTGCAAAATGCATTTTCCCTGGTTGTTGCACTATGCAAGGGTGATGGTAACAACAGTAGGTGATGGGATGGAATAAATGCACACAATGCTCAGGCAGCACCATCTATGTGCACACCATCAATAAATACATTGAAACACTACAAACAGCACTGAAACGTCGTCCTTCCTCCTCCAAACCTCCTTACAGTGCCAACAAGACAGGCAGCCTCGTGGCAATGTGCTAATCTGACTACAAATAGCCCCGTGGGCTCGGTTCTTCTGACAGAGACCTGAAACTGCGTTTTCTCACTGAAAGCAACAGTAGGCGCTATACTTCTGTCACACTGGGAGCATCCCAGTGCTTTGCACTTTCTCATGATAAACTGCCCGGCAGCACCAAGCTTCTTCATTGAAACACCTAGTCTTTGCAGCGCTTAGAAAGAACAAAACACTGTAGCATTGGGCGTTGTATGCAATCAGTTTATTATCATTCTGACAAACAGCTAGTCAAATCTGTACAAACTTTCTGATGGCCAGATAAACAGCATCATATGATCTATGGTAACAAACAGTCACGCTGACCCCCCCCCCCTCCCTCCTTTTCACCTTCCTAACAACTAAGCAGCACTTGACTTTCATGTGACATGGCGGATCCCTGTCTGAACAGTAATATTCCTTTCCTTAAGGAACTGGACTATAGCCCATTACAAACAGCAGAAAAAGGCAACTGATTTTCTGGTTACGAAAGAGTACAACCATGTCATGCGTTTTCTCTTGTGAAAGAGCAGTTAAGTATCGCATTTTATTTAAATAGGAATATAGTTTATTTGTAGGTGGGGGTGTTCAAACCCTTGATTTGAATTAACTTCAGGCACTTCCTAGCGTGAGGCAGTGTTAGCATGCAGATGGCATAACTGCCATGGGGTCTCATGCGCAACACCTTCATCATAGCTTTTTAACCAACAGGACTTTGCCGGCTGGATTTACATGCCCAATCTGTGGCACCATGAACATAACTGCCGAGTGCCCCCCCATGGTAATGACACCTTAGGCTGCTTTGGGCTTCAGACCAGCAGCACACTGAAATCCGAGGCTAGTAGTTTAACACTTCCCATTATAAGACAGGGACTACAAGTCCCAGAAAGCAACCTGCTTTTGGGCACAAAACCAGGACAGGCTGATGATATCATGTCTAACAAGGGTTACTTTTCGCTTAGTTTGATCCGTTGGAACGGGCGCTTCTGTATACCAATGCATGAACAAACCTATTTATTTGTGTTTTCTTTATGTACTACACAGGAATAGATGCTGCACTGCACAATAATATACACCCTGCCCAGCACAGCAATATAATTTGAGCACAGTATTATAATTAATCCCACACTTTAAGGGTTAAAGGTAAAGCTCTCACGTTATTAACTTCCTTCCTATGAGAGAGATCTCAAACTCTGAATCTTCATTACAAACTCCAAACAAACTGCGGCTGACCCTTGGTTCAGCACCTCAAACCCGTTCCATCAATGTAATTGTCCTGTGCATCACACTTCCGAAGTCCGCCGCAGAAGGGGCTTCACTGGGATCCAGACCGTGAATTTTCACAAAAGAATAGAAGGTGCACCAGGAAAATAAGTCCCAACTAAAGCAATGGAGTCCTTTAGGTTTCTTTTATTTGTTATGACATGATATTCAATAAGACGTCAGCCAACGAGTTTCGTTCTTTACAAAAGAACTTCTTCAGGGCTCCAGCTGTTTTCCTTTAATTTCTTCTTTGCGTGGCTGTTCAAGTATATCCTCCAGCTTTTTCTTCAAATAGTCAAGACAACTTTGAAACTTTTTCTTGTACTCCTGGGCAGCCTCTCGAATAGGGAGCACCGCATGGGGCTTGTGATCACGTGACACGCTGCAGACCACACAGATGGGCTCCTGGTCATCTTCACAGAACAGTTTCAGTTTCTCTTCATGTTCTGGACAGAGATTCACCTCCTGGGGGGTCGCACACAGTACGTCAAGATGCTTCAAGGTTTCCACCATGTTTGCCAGTCTCTTATTCGGCCGGAAGGATTTACTTTGAGAGGTTTCTCTACATTCAGGACAGGGGAAGTCTGCCTGCAGCCCCTCCCAGCACCGAGTGATACAGGATAGGCAGAAGGTGTGCCCACACTCCACAAACACGGGGTCTGTGAAATATGTGGGAGGGGCTGCAGGCAGACTTCCCCTGTCCTGAAGAATAATGCCATTGGTGTGTTTAAAAACTAGGACCCTGAAAGGGAACAACCTTGACCCTAGAAACTCATCCGCAGTGCGGAGAGGATGATTGGGTCGGTAAGGAATGTGCAGCTAGATACTGTCTCTACCAGATAAGGCGTAACAGAAGGTAAGTAACTGTTCATCTGATAGAGACATCTAGCCACAGATTCCTTACCTTTGAATAGATACCCAAGCACTACCATCCTCGGAGGAGGGACGGCGGACAAGTGTAGCAAAGAAAATCCTGCAGGACTGAGGAGCCAAAATGGCCGTACCTGCAGACTTGACTGTCTAGGCAGTAATGCTTGGTAAACGAGTGCAAGGATGCCCACTTTGCTGCGTGAGAGAAGTCCAGGGCTGGGACTCCACGTTGTGACGCAGTGGTAGCAGCCTTGGCTCTGGTGGAATGAGCTCCTAAGCTTTCAGGAGGCTGCTTCTTTGCCAGAGCACAGCAAATCTTGATGCAGAGGACGACTCCTCGGGAGAGGGACTTCTTCTGCAATGCCTGACCATTCTTCGCTCCAACATACCCCGCGAGAGTTGGTCGGCCACCCGGAATTCTTTTGTGCGGTCAAGGTAGAAGACAACATTCTTTTTAGGTCCAGATGGTAGAGTTGCTCCTCTTCTTTAGAGAGATGCGGAGGAGCACAGAAATTAGGCAAAGTGACCGATTGTACCACATGAAAAGGTGTTAACACTTTTGGGAGTAAAGAGACTCTAGTGCAATGCACCAATTTGTCAGGGAATATCATCAGGTAGGGAGGTTTGAACGATTGAGCCTGCAGCTCGCTCCCGCTCCTGGCAGATGTGATTGCCACTAAACAGGCTGTTTTTATAGTGAGCTGCCAGAGGGGACAATTGTGCAGGGGCTCGAAAGGAGCACACATGATAAAGGTGAGAACCAAATTAAGGTCCCACTGAGGCATAATGAAGGGGGAAGGTGGAAACATGTACACAAGGCCTTTTAGGAATCTATGTACAATGGGTGACTTAAATAAGGAGAGTTAGTCTGGTAGCCTCAGAAAAGCAGACAAAGTGGCAAATACCCTTACAACGTGCCCAGAGCAGAGCCCTGCTGGGCATGTGTCAAAACGAAGTGAAATATCAGAAAGGGAAGCAGAAAGAGGGTCGATAGACTTCTCTGTACAATATAATACAAATTACTTCCACCGGCAGGCATATACCAGCTTAGTTGAGGGACACCTGGGTGCCAGAATAACATTACAAACTTCGGAAGGAAGGTCAATAGCTATCAACTGCCGCCACTCAATCTCCACGCACGAAGGCATAGAGTTGACAGGTTCGGTGGAGAATCCTCCTCTGCTGCTACAATAGAAGATCCTCCCATAGGGGCAGCCGGATTGATGGATCTATGCTCATTTGCAGAAGCTCGGAATAGCAGACTCTCCGTGCCAAGTCCAGAGCCACAAGGATGGCCCGGTCGTTCCTGATCTTCTTAAAAACTCTGGGCAGGAGTGGTATGGGCGAAAAGGCGTACAAGAGGCCGGAGATCCACTCGAGACTAAAAGACTCTCCGAGCGAGAGCCACCTTGGAAACTGCATTGCACAAAACTGCTGACATTGCGTATTCTCTGCGGAGGTGAACAGATTTAACCAAGGCTCTCCCCACTGCTGAAAGAGACCTTGCGCCACCTCTGGATGGAGACGCCACTCGTGATGCGCTAGGCATCGACGGCTGAGTTCGTCCACCCTGGCATTCAGGGAACCTGCCAGGTATTGAACCACCAGGTATTTGGCCTGCTGTTCCAGCCATGTCTAGAGACGCAGGGCCTCTTGACAAAGAGTCCACAACCCCACTCCGGCCTGTTTTTGCAGTATCACATGGCGGTGGTGTTGTCTGTGAACACTTGAACTCGCCTTCCTTTGATGGAGGGTAGAAAGGCTTTCAATGCCAATCGGATCGCTTGGAGCTCCAGCATGTTGAAGTCAAGTTCGGATCCCACCGGAGACCAGAGTCCCCGATCTTCATCACTCCCAGATGTCCGCCCCATCCCAGAAGTGACACATCTGTCACTACTGTGATATACAGTTGGGGAAGGGAGAGGGGTCTGCCCCTGACGCAATCGTGGTTCGTCAGCCACCACTGCAGGTCTCGAGGAGTTCCCTCCAAGATCTGGATCATAAATAAACAATTGGTAGTAGCAATCCATAAAGGGAAAAAACCGCACATCAAGAAAAGAACAGCAGTATAGTTGGTAACTAGTATAAGCGTGAGTATTATTCAACACTAAAAAATCTCGGGGTGCTTAAATAACTGGAAGCACCTACTACCAAATGGTGCTATCGGCAAGTTACAAGAACATGCACATTGACATTTATAAAAGCACAGTCGTAGCACACCCTTATTGGTCACAAGGAATTTCACCAAAGCATTTATCAAATAAATAAATGTCCTGACAACAAATATTGAAGTCCTTAGGTCCACCAGGTCGACACCCATGTTCTTGAACGGCAAGACTAGGAGGGCTTGGAGGCTGAAGCTTCTGGGGGGATGGTAGCTTGACTGGACCTCTGCCTACCAGACCCATGGGGGTCGAAATTAACCATGCCCTCGTCCGCCCAGATGATGTGGAACTTGCACGCCTTGGTGGCTGGGGTAAGGCTGGTGCAGTTGAAAGCCCCTTTCGTAGCTACAAAAGGAGTGAAAGGCAGACTGGGGACAAGAGGCAGCTGAGAGGCCCGAGGACTTGGCCGTAGCCCCTGAGTCCTTAAATTGCTCCAGCCTGCCTCGTCTCTGAAGAGACAGGTGCCATCAAAGGGCATGTCCATGAGTGAAGCCTGAAAATCCCCTGAAAAGCCAGATGTTCTCAGCCAGTCGTGGCGTCTAACAGCCACCATCATAGAAATCAATCTGCCCAGTGAGTCGGTCGTATCTAAACCACATCGAATGGCAAACTCTGCTGCATCTCTCCTGCCTGTTATGGCTTGGGAGAGGATGTCCCTGGCCTCCTCCGGGACCTGTGGCAGCACATGCACAACCGTTTCCCACAGAGAGTGGGAATAACAGCCCAATAAGCATGCAATGTTCACCGACAGCAATACAAGGCTGACGGAAGAAAACTTTTTCTTGTCCCAACTGCCCAGCCTCTTGGATTCCCTGTCTGTGGGAGCGGCAGGGAACGCAACATGGGAAGTGGAGGCTTGGACCACCAAGCTCTCTGAGTGGGGTGGGTAGTGAGGAAGTTTGGGTCACCCGGGGCAGGGCAGTGGTGGCGGGCGATCTTCCTGTTCACAGAGCCCCTTTGCTGGGTTTGGACCAGGGTCCCAGAAGGACGTCTGTGAGGGCTTTGTTGAATGGGAGCATGGGTTTCGAAGCACCTCTGTCAAGATGTTAGTCTTGACTGCCACTGTAAGGAGCTGAAGGTCAAGGAGCTGAAGGTCAAGGACCTCAGCTGCCCTGTGCACTACCACTGCATAAGATGCACCCTCCTTTGTAGCCACGGCAGGAAGAGAAAGCATGCCAGTGTCCCGGAAGGTATCCAGACAACTGGCCTCACCTAATTCCTCATACCAGTTATTTCCTCATAAGGCTGGTCTTCTAAAGAGTCCAGCGACCCCTCCCAATTCTAGCCCACCAGAATAAGGCTGAGGAAATGGCCTAGGACCGGTTGGTTCTGTTGGCGCCTCAATCGGCATCGATCGACGCTGTTCTGACTCGGAGCCGTCAGGAATGAGAATGGGGCTTGGCAGCGCCAGAAGCATCGGTGTCAGGACCGGAGTCAGGAATGGTCGCAGTGGTACGACCGACGCCGGTCCGGATCTATCTCCGGATCTATGGAGGGTGATGGGCGCCAGGGCAGGAGCCGCCGGATTGGAACCAGAGGGGCCCCCCGACCCAGCGGAGCCCGAAGGCGCACTGGAGGTGTTAGACCGCTCAAAATGAGGCGCATGGTCTCACAAAGCTCCTTAAATTGAGCGGGGTTGCTCCGGCTCTCAGAAAAGCGGGTAGGCGTGAAGTCAGCCCAGGCGCATGTTCCGCAGAACGAGGCCTTGAACGCCGATGTTCCTCCGTCGCGCTTCAATTGCTTGTGTTTTTTGTGCCTTTTACCTAAATGTCCTGATGATCTTGAGTGGGATAAAGAGGACTTGGGATTCTTGGAGCAGTGCCAGGGCCTTCCTCTCGACCAGGATCCTGGTCTCAGAGGAACCGGGCAAGGCATCGACTGCCGGGCCACGAGCAGCTTCAGGGACTGCTCACTCAAACTCTTCGGTGCCATGGGAGTCGGGGTCGCACTCCAGACACCATAGGCAGACCAAATGGGTGTCCATCACTGACATGTTGAGGTGACAGGTGCCACACGGCTTGAACCCTAAAGTCTTCCTAGAGGACATTCCTACACACCAAAAAGGGGTCAATAAAAGGTCGAAAAATTCTGTAAAAAAAGTGACAGAGGGTAGCTCTTTTCACGGATCAGTGCTTGACTGGCGCGGAAAGAAAATAACTGACGTCGGTGCGCCGAGGTTGTGCCTATATAGATGACACGGACGTCACTTCTGGCGCGGACGACGACGCTGACATCACGTGGAGCCAACCGACGCCACTGGTGGGCAGGGGTATTGCTCAAAGAAGAATTATTATTTTTTTTTCTTCAAAAACCTTTATTGAAACGACAAAAAAGGAATTGACATCAGCAGATTGCCTACATCCTCGATAGGGCCGGCCTGCGCTGTGGTGCACATGGGGCTGTGAAGTGTAGGGGGGAAGAATACACAGCAAGTCGCCTACAACCCCTTAGGGCCGGCCGCGTCAATTAGTAAGGTGGTCGTGAAAAGCCGTAGGGCATCTGTAGCTGTTAAATTGCAATCAATACCTTTGAACTAAACATTCCCACTTTAATACCATGCCTATTCTGTATGTGTCTATACTGTAAGCACATTCCATTCAAAAAAGGGTGTGGAGAGGTGTCCCTTAGTGACCCGTGGTCCCCCATATTGTGTAAGTGTCAGCTGAGGTGGGGGTTCCCCACTCATCCCGTTTCCTGTCCTCTTAAAGTGGGAGCGGGAGAGGAAGTCCCAGTGGCTGTAGAGTCAGTGTATTCCAAGAGATATGTTTGTAAGGGGCCCCATATATCGCGCGGGCGGGAGGAAGGGGGTTGGAGGTCTGCATAAGTATGTAGTTGTTCTTGGCTGTAAATGAGATCTTGGAGCCATTCTTTGAATTTTGGGGCTCTCCCTCTGCCCCATCTACAAGCAATCTTTCTTTTGGCCAGAAGGAGTGCGAAAGAAGTGTATTTCCGCATTGCGGGGGGCAGTGGCTGAGTATATCCCAACAATGCAGTCAAGGGGTTGTCAGGAACGTGTTGCCCGACCATGAGGTCCAGTGAAACGTTGAATGGGCGGGCAGTCCCAAGCTACGTGTTTAAAATCAGCGCCTTCTGCGCCGCATCGGTCGCTATCACGTAGCTTTAGACGATGTAACCGCGCGGGCGTGTAGTAGAGTCGATGGACATATTTGTAATGTATAATTCTAAATCTGCTACTGGCAGAGATATCTCCCGTCTGTTTGCAGCAATACGCCCACTGTTCATCCGTCAGAGGATATCCCAGCTCCCTCTCCCATCTACTTCGGGCCAGGGGGGGCTCGTATTCCTTATGAGTTTGTACGGTGCGGTATAATATGGATATCGCATGTGCATGGGTCTCCTGTTGCAGGAGGGCGTGTAGTGGAGGCATAATGGGTGGCTCTAGTGGAAATTCAGGGGTGAGGGCTCTCACACTTTGTCTCAACCTGAGATAATAGAAGCGTTCCAGAGGGGTGGGGTTGGTGGCACCAAAGAATTCCGCACTCGTTCGGAATTGGCCCCCAACATACAGTTGTCCCCAGGTTTGTATAGTTAGTCTACGGAGAAGGCGGCGGCAACCACCCTCCTTTGTCACCGGGATATCCTGGCGGCCAGGTAGGGGCAATAGTGCGGAGTATAGTAATGTGCATTGTGTGGATTTTGCCAGATCTCGCCAAGACCTGGTGGTACATTGTACAGTGGAGGTGGCTAGGTGTCGCTGGACTGCGGGGGTGCTTAGGTATGCCGTGCAGGGGGTCGGGCCCATGTAGCCGTCTTCAATCGCGAGGTGGGGCATGTAGGGGGGGGTTTCATCCAATACGCGGCAAAGTGGGCCTGCGCGCAGCTATAATAGAGCTCCAAGTCCGGTATCTCAAAACCGTCAGCGCTGTACGGCCGCGTGAGGGTATTCCATCGTAGCCTGGCTTGCTTGCCTCCACAAGTAAGCCTGATGAGTTGGGTCTTAATGGCCGTGAAAAAGTGATGGCTGGGCGCGTAGGGAATATTGACAAACAAATATAAGAGCTTGGGCAATATAATCATTTTTATGAGGGCGGCTCTGCCAGCCATTGAGAGGGGTAGGGCGATCCATCCCGTAATTTTATCAGTGAGGGAGTCCAATGTGCGTCCATAGTTTGCTCGCATGAGCTCCTCTCGGTCCCGAGAAATGACGACGCCGAGATATGTAAGGGTATCGTTGCACCACGTTAGGGGATAGTCTGGCGTGAATTTCGGGGTGGAATCAGTAAGGGGAAATATCTGCGATTTACCCCAGTTGATGTTCACCCTGGAGAGTTGCCCGAAGAGGATAAAGAGTCTGAGAATGGGGTTGAGGCTGACGTCCGGTTGCCGCAAGTAGAGGGTGATGTCGTCAGCGTAGAGGGAAATAAGTATTTGCCTTTCAGGATAGATCAGTGCGTGGTCGCGGTGGTGTTGTCGGATTTTTGCGGCAAGGGGTTCGACCGCCAGCGCAAAGAGGAGTGGAGACAATGAGCATCCCTGTCTGGTGCCTCTGGTTATTGAAAAGGTAGGGGAGCGTCTGCCATTGACCATCACCACAGCCCGGAGGCCTGTGTATAAGAGGTTTATCCATGCTAAGAATGGGGAGGGGAACCCCATGCGCTGTAGTACAAAGGATAGATAATCCCACTCCAGGGAGTCGAATGCCTTGGTGGCATCTAGGAATATAGCGGCCGCATTCTCATCCAGGTCTATGTCATGAAGTAGCGCAAAGAGAGTGCGTAGGTTGTGGGATGTGCCCCTGGTTGGGACGAATCCTGACTCGTCCGGGAGGACCAATACTGGCATGAGGGGGCTGATACGATTCGCGATTAATTTAGCTAGAATTTTGGCGTCAATGTTAATGAGGGACAGGGGCCTATATGAATCCGCTTGTGTAGCCGGTTTCCCTGGTTTGGGAAGGGAAATAATGAGTGCTTCGCGCATTGTGGGAGGTAGAATACCGGACTCGCGTGCCTCCTCCAGTACCTGGCGTAGCGTCGGAATGAGCAGATGGTGAAAGGTCTTATAGAATTCGGCCGGAAGGCCGTCCGGTCCTGGGGCCTTGCCGGATTGTAATTGCATAATGGCAGAGGTGATCTCCTCGTCTTCGAAGTGAGCGAGGAGTAGGTCTCTCTGTCCATCCCCCAGCCAGGCAATTGCAGGGTCATCAAAGAATGTGTCAAAGTCTGCTGGGGCCTGTCTTTGAGTTTTATATAGCGTCTTGTAGAATGTCTTAAAGACATTTAATATGCTTTGGGTATCTCTATGTGTGTGGCCGTCTTCATTTGCTACCTCCAGGACAGTATTAGCAAATCGGGGAGGTCGCATGGAGGAGGCCAAGGCTCGCCCTGGTCTCTCACCTTCCCCATATCGGCGTGCCTGGTGGTATTTCCCCATGAATTTGCATTCTCTCTCAGCCGTTTCCTGATACTCCGTGATCAGGGTGCGCAAGCGCGTTTGGAGTTCAGGGGTAGGTGTGGGCAGCATGGACTGCTCCGTGCGTTTGATTTCCTGGTCTAGTTTCCGGAGTGTGTTGCGAATGTCTTTTAAGACGCCACCGCTCTTAGCGATGCATATTCCCCGCACAGTGACCTTAAATGCCTCCCAGATCGTTGAAGAGTGTGGTACGGAGCCGTTGTTGCGGAGGAAAAAGTCCGATATTTCTTGTTCGAGTTCGGCTTTGAAAGCGGAATCTAAGAGATTTTGCGGTTGAAAGCGCCAAGAGAGAAAGGGGGGCTCCTCATGGGGGGGCGTGAGAGTGAGTATCACAGGGGAGTGATCTGAGTATGTACGGGATAGGTGAGACGCATCCGACAGCCAGGTCACTAGTCCCCTGTCGAGCAGCCAGGTGTCGATGCGGGACCAGGAGGAGTGCGCGGTGGAATAGCAGGTACCCTCCATTGTGAGAGGGTGAAGGGTTCTCCAGGCATCTAGGAGGTCGTTGTTTTCTACTATGTGTTTGAGGGTGCGTTGTGCAGCGGAGTGGTGGTGGCTCTGCGGGTGGGACCTATCCAGAGCTGGGTTAAGTGTGACATTGAAGTCCCCGCCCCATATCAGATGCGTGGAGCCTATGTCCTGTATTTTTCCCCATAGAATCCGAAAAAATTCCGGATCATCAGTATTAGGTCCATAGCAGGAGATGAATGTGATTGATTGTGCGGATAACCTCCCCCATAAGATACTGTACCGGCCTTGCGGGTCCCCGTATGAGCCAATAGGGGTGTAGGGGAGGGTGCGTTTCATAAGAATAAGTGTTCCCCGAGCGTATGAGGAGTATGACGAGAAGCATCTGCTGCTGGCCCAGCGGGTCGCAAAAGTGGGAGATGTGGCGGGGGCCATGTGTGTTTCTTGGAGCATGGCGCAGTGGACATTGTGGCGATCGAGGTAGGATAGGATCTGTCGTTGTTTGCGTGGGTTCCCCAGGCCTCTAACGTTCCATGTTAAAAAGTTGTATTGGAGGGGCCTGGGTCGGGACTCCATAGTGTGTGTGGAAAGTAGCGGTGGAATGTAAGGCAAAATGTGTTTTTAGGGTGATTATGCTCGACTTGATTGGCGATGAGGGTGTGGTACAAAGTGGTGCGTAAATAACAATCCCCTTCCCCTCCCTCCTCCCACAACAGCATCCTAACCTTGCCGTGAACGGTCCCTCCCCCCTCCCAAGTCTGCCCATATCCCTCCATCCCAACTGGGGATAGTGAGGGCGAGTTCAACATCATATAAAGAATACAGCACCGTAGGGTTCACCTGCGGGGTAAGAGCCAGAGGGCGTCCAGGTGTACCTCACGAAAGCGAGGGTGCTCGGGATAAGTTCAGAGTTCATCTCGGTGTGGTGGCTGGCGCAGGGAAGGGTCCGGTGAGTTCTGGTAGACTCCCCGTTGCCGGCACGGGGTATCAGCTGTTAGATCCATAGCAGGAGTCAGCCGGTAATAGAGGTACGGTTTCAGGTTCCGTCTTGGATCAGGGGACGGCATGGTGGAGTGATGGGTGTGAGAAAGGGGTAGTGCTCAGTTCGCCCCCTCTTCCAGATCGCCGGGGGAGGTGCAGTGTCCCAGCTTGTTCCGTGGTTCATGCAGTCCAGGTCCCTTGGCTGTGGATTCCGGGTGGCATGAGGGGTCTTGGTTGCCCTCGGTCATGGTCCGCTAGTGTCTAGGGGGTTAGGTTCATTGGCATGCGCCCCTTAACTAGTGCATTTGGGGTCCGAGACCGCTGTTTTAGTTTTCACTCGACATCTGATGTGCCTCCATTGTCCCTGTGGGTTCGCTCCGGAGACGCCCGGCCTGTGGGCTGCCGAGGCAAGGTTTTAAGGAAGTCCTGGGCAGGTTGAGGATTCGTAAAGAAATGTTGTTTGCCATTGTGTGTCACCTTGAGTCGAGCTGGGAAGAGCATTGCGTACGGCATGTTTAGTTGTTGTAGTTTTTTCTTTACTTGGAGGAACTTCCGTCTCTGGTCCTGCACGGCCATGGTGAAGTCTGGATAAAGTGATATCTCCGTTCCGTCGTGAGTGAGCTGGCCCTTTTCCCGGGACAGGCGAAGAGCAGTGTCCCGGTCGCGGTAATTAAGTAGTTTGGCTATGATGGGGCGCGGCGGGGTGCCGGGAGCAGGCCTGTTGGCAAGGGAACGGTGCGCTCTCTCCACGATGAGGACCGATGAGAAGGCCTCCCGCCCAAATAGTGTTATAAGGAGGCGTTCCACGTAGTCTTCCATTTTCCCTGTGGCTGTCGCCTCCGGCACACCAATAATACGTAGGTTGTTTCTCCTTGATCGAGATTCCAACTCTTCGTTTTTTGCGGCGATCACTTTCAAGACTCCCTCCATCTCATGCGTCCGGCTGTTGGTGGAGCTCGCTGCGTCCTCCAGATCGGATATCCTTCGCTCCGCCTCTGTCAGCCGGTCATCGTGTTTCTCCACCCTATGTGTGAGGCCATCCAATCTGGCGTTCATGGTGTCCATTTTTGATTCAATGGATGTCAGGCTCGACTGCATCACCAGGAGCAACTCTTTGAGATCTGTGGTCGATGTGGCGGGAGCTTCGGCCTGGTCCTCATCAACCTCCGGTTGGGAGCGGGGGGTTTTGCGGGTATCGAAGGTAAGCTTCGGCTGTCGTCCGTCTGGTTTCCCCATGGCGGCAGAGCTGTCGGCACTGCGGCCCAAATGGTATCGCGAGCAGGCTAGCGAAATGGGCAGGGGTATCGCCGCGCCGTGATGGCCTTTCAACGAAGATCAGCCGGGGGGTGTATCGGGGGGGGGTGCTGGAATCGCAGCGTCCTTTCTCCCCTTCCAACCCGCCTCGCGCCTCCGTGTAGGGGTAGATCTGTGGCCTCCGCAGTGCCGCCCCTCCTCAACCTCGCCAGGCGGTCCAAGAATCAGCAGCTGTCGGTAGCTCTCCCGGTGGGGCTGGGATCCACGGTCTATATCCGTTGGTGCAGGGTGTGGATGTTTCACCAGGGGGAGGGCAGTATCGGTGTGGTTCCCCCTACAGTGCCGTGCTCCGGCTTGTGTTTTCCCATACGTGTGGCCCCTTTCAGCGCGGTTCTCCCCAGGCTAATCTGAACAATGAGTTGGGGGGGCGGCTGTGCTCTTCTCCACACGGGCCGAGCAATTATCGGGAGCGGGGCAGCAGCCGCTACCGGGCCTCCGGTCCGCGCGGGAGCACTCACCACTTCAGGCCTCTGTTGCGCTCTCAGGGCCTGCGGTCGTCTCCTCCGTCCGTCTCGGCGTCAGGCGTCCGCCAGCGCAGACAGCCCCACCACAACCGCACCGGGCGGCCAGAGGTTCAGCGGCTGTCGGTAGCTCCCCCGCCGGGACCGGGGCCCACAGTCCACATCTGCCAGCACAGGGTATGGGCGCTCCGCTGGGGGGAAGGTAATCACGGTGTGTTCCACCCTCCGGCGCTGTGCCTCGGTGCGCGGCCCCCCGCGCCTGTTGTTCCCACCAGCCCGGTGTCTCTTAGTCCGATCTGGTCGGTGAGTCGGAGGGGGGCCGGCGGATCCTCTCTATTGTATCCCCCGTCTTCTCCGCAACCTCGCGGTCCGGGCCTATGGTGCAGGGCGGGGTGGCGGCGTCCTTCTCCGCTCGGGGAGGGCGATTGTTCGGCGCGGCCAGCAGCGCTAACTGGGAGGCGGCAGCGTTTGGGGCTCCCGGTTGCTCAGAGCCTCCTACTGCTTCAGGCCTTTGTTCGCGCCCTCAGGGCCTGCGGTTTTCCCCTCCTTACGTCCCCGTCCTCCTCACCGGTGGAGCCGTGTTCTTCCGCTCGAGGGCGGCTGGGTCGGTCACAGCAGCAAGAGGCGACCAGCGCGGGCAGCCACTCCGCGTTCGCGTCGGACGGGGTGTTCTGGCCCCACTTTCCCCCACAGCAGACTGCGACTCTCGCGGTTTTCCTCCGTCGTTTGCAGCTCAGCAGCGGGAGACCGTATCCGCCATTTTGCGGGTGGTCGTCGGCGGTATACGGGGGAAGTTCCCTCGGATCTGAGCAATTATTCAGGCGTTATCTACCCTCTCAGGCATTCCTCCGCCTTAGCCGTCGGCCTCCGCCATTTCTATGGCGTGTGCAGTGGGAGATGGGCCGGATAAACAGCAGATTAGGTCCCGAGCCGCAAGAGCCTCACGCAAGTGCGGCCATCTTGCTTGGCACCCTCTAGCGCCCCCCCCCAAAGAAGAATCTTACGGATCCAGTCTGACGCCTGGGAAATTCAAAATTAGGAATCTGCGGCTAGATTAGATGTCTCGATCAGATAAATTAATACATGCCACTGCAATTCGTTATTAGGAAGGGAAGCCCTAAACACCCCCCTTCCTAATACCCAATCGCAAATCCAAATTGCGATTCGGTAACGGGTTACCGAATCGCAATTGGGTCTTTGTACATTTAAAAATGTCTATTTGCTTTCGCAAGTGGGCTGTTTGCGAAAGTAAAAAAGCTTTGCACATCTGGTCCCTGACTCCGTGGTGGATTTTCCAAAGCCTCCTAACAAACAATATGCTTTTGGAACTAGTTGTCACAGTTGAAACACTTGTTGCACCTGTAAAGAGAATCTTACAGTTACAACATGCTTTCAGAAATGTGCCTTCAGAGGGCTATTTAGACCAGTGAATTATTTGAAACCGAGCACAAACTTGCATTTGTGCGTGTTTTAGTACTAGCAGAAATCAAGAGCATAGTGCACACTGCAATCATCCTGGCTTAGTGAGATCAGCTACCATGAAGTTTCAACAGGTGGCAACTGCCTGGTCTGACCAGTGTGCAAACGGAACTAGCTCCTTTTTAGGTCGAGCCTCGAGTAGCGCGCAAGCGCTGCTAGGCGAAGACTTTAAGTAAGGAAGTTTCAGAAGCAGTCCAAACGCTCGTGCGTCGTGGCTGGCCTTTTTCGGATGGTTACGCGCGGCAGACATGCGTTTCCAATTATCGTGCCCAGACGCGTGCGCGATAATTGGAAAAACATGCCGGCAAAGGCCATGACGCACGAGCGTCTGGTCAGCTGAGCAGGCTGCCGCGCTCGCTCGCCCCGCTCCTCCGTTTCGATTCCGTGCTTGTTTTTAAAGCAATTATAGACTCCGCTGGAGCACGCACTCAGCAGTCCCCCTGGGGCACAAGCAGGCATCCACTTTGGTGCTGCCTCGTAAAAAGCACATAGCTTGTTGTTACTGTCTTAGGAACTCCCAAAGTGTGCCGTTATTGTGCCAGGCTCACTCCTTTTTTTTTTTTTTTGTGATTTGCATTTCTCCATGCTCATGTTGTCTCAGTGCATTCTGACGCAACTCTAGGCTGTAATTTAGGAACTAAGAAGCAGCTAAACTAACAACCCCTTTTAGTAACTGCTGCAGAGATCGTCCCACCAACCACGACAAGCACATATCATTCCTTGAATTATGTAATCGTGGCTTTCGCTTCTTTGCCCTGTGCCAACTGAATCTCTTCGTGGACAGGATAAAAACTAGTGCAACTGGTACTCGAGAGATACTTCATCAAGTCCCGAACACCCATTTTCTGTGGCTCCGTCATATCCTTGAAGTCCTTGTTCCCTGTTTGTCGCTGGCCGATTGGGGTGATAAAAATGTTACTTGGACCAGCAGATGGCTCCTTTGCGTCACTTCCGCAATTTGTGAACAACAAAACTCTCACTATGGCTTCTCTACCCCAACCCCTTTGCCACTTTTAGTGTGTTAACACTCGGGGATTTCTGGCCATATTTCATTTTTATTTTACAATGGTAATGTTGTCTGACAGTGTACAGCTCCTCAGAAAATAAAACGTGCACGTTTCGGAAACAGTTTGCGTATCATTTACACTGTGCAAAGTATAACTTAGAAATGACATTGTTGACAGTGTGACTTGTGTTTTTTTTTTATTTTATTTTAGTTTGGCCATTTTATCTTGTTTTCAATTGGAATGCAGGTTTTCAGATTCAAGAGTGTGATACCAGCTGATACCTTTTGATGAAAGAGCTGTTCAAATTCTCTCTTTGAATTGCTTACAAAGTTGTGTCGGTTTATTGTTTCACTCGGTAAAGACCCTTGATACAAAATGCAATGTGTAGATGTAAAACAGAGCGAATAAAATACAATGCAGTGTAGAACGTATACAGTGTATCAATGGCAGAACCTTCTGGAGGCGACTGATACCCCAGTGATCTCATTTCCGATAAAAGAACGGCGGATGTGATGTATGTGAACACATTTCAGATACCGCCTTTTTTTTGTTGAAAACACTTCATGCAAATAAACCCCAGAATATTAGTAGTGGAAACACAAACCGCACCCATGTGACCCCAGAAGGCCTTTAGAACACAATCTGGGATGTCTTTATCACAGCTCCCCTGGAAAAACAATTTACAATATTTGTTTCCTCGCTGCCATATAACATCAGATGGGAGTAGAAGGAGGACCCAATAAAGGAGCAGTATCCTTCAGCTGATTTGCATGTGTTTTGAGGTTATTATGCCATGGCTTCATGATCAGAGCAGATAAATGAAAAGCAGAGGCGCCCGCTACTCCCGTCAAAGGATTGATGATTCCAGATGTGTCTCAATCATCCCAAGCTATACACCCCAACTCCATTCTAAGAGTTTGAATCATTGAAGAATATCTTCCCTTCATTTCATGATAGTTAATATGTCCATCCAACACCATTACCAGACTGCCATATAAAATCAATTGGAAGGAATGAAGTCACAGGAAGAACAAACATTGGCATAGCCAATAGGTCTCGCCTTTGGGACCTTATAAGTGTTTAGCCATGCAACAGTTAATGTTGTTGCATTAAGGATATTGTGCTGCATAACTAAATACTTATAAGGTCCCAAAGGCGAGACCTATTGGCTATGCCAATGCTTGTTTGCATTTCGTTTTTCCCTATTCACACCCACACCAAGATGCAAATAGGGTGCCAATAACCAGGGCCGGACTGGGAACTCAAAGCAGCCCTGGCAATTTTCTCAGACCAACCCCTGGGGAAGCACTGCCTGACCCCGGGGCGGCTGGAAACGCTTGCTTGCCGCTTTTGTTACCAGGAGCCGATATTGCAGCAACTTCAAAACCGGTCCCCATAGCTGCCAAACTGACCCCGACCCTGCAAGCCTCCCGGGGGAAATGCCCGACACGGGCAGTCCGGCCCTGCTAATAACAGTGACAAGACCTGAGCAAAACATATTGTGATGCAGTTTTTTATGTGCACTAATTGCACCTTGGTGTAATTGATTTCAATAGTGAATTTCCAGCAAACTTTTAACTGCTGTGAAGGTAGACTTAAGATGTCAATGAAGACACAAAAGAACTAGGAGCTTGGAAACCCTAACAGTTTGAAATTGCAGTGAGCCTCAGCAGTCAACAACATTCACCGAATACTAAGAACCAAGCATCAGTCTGGCAGACACAAAACACACTGATGGCAAATCTACAGTACGAGGACTACGGGGTAAAAACACCATTAATAATATCATACAGATAAATATTTTCATCTCTTTGTTAAGTTGTTCGGTTTTGCCTTAGGAATCTATCATGAACTGTTGCACTCTGAAATACTAACTCCACTGCAGCTGCCCACTGAACAACCACTTTGCTAAAATTCAGAGGTGGTACCCCTGCTGCTCTTCACATCCTCGAATCATCGGCAGGCCCCATGACGTCAGTCAATAGAAGGTCCTGCCTCGACAAACTTCATTATGGTCGACCTATTTCATGATACTGCTAGTGATGAGTTCTCACGGTAGGGGCTCGATGCTTTATGGCACTCAAGGTTAACCCATTACAAACCTAACTGTGCTAAATTGGAAGTAAAGCCCCTACTCTAGACAGTAACCAATAGAGTCAGTGTGTGCTTCTACTTTCCATTTGCACAACAGCACTGTGGATGTGGTAATGGCAGTGACAAAAGACTATATAGAAAGGCCCATAACCTAGTGCAGAGATAGCGTGGTTCGGATAATGAAGGCCTACCTTTGGCATGAGCATGGTGGGCCCATGCACAGGGCGCCAACATTCAGAGGGGTTCATAGACCTGTCTGAACTAAGGTTATGCTCGTGGAAATCACTCTCTATTCTGGATCCAAACACTCATTAGTTTAAACTGCTTTCAAACACGTTTTACTGCAGGCAAAAAACACTTGTGTTTATCACCTTCTTAAGACTTTTCCTTCCCTGCCCCAAACATCTCCTTCTCACCTGCTAGACCACGCACCCCCTCCTCACTAACAAATTGGCATCATCCAAGCTCATTCCAATCGATTTGCCTATGAAGAAACAATCGATGATTAATGTGCGGACCCTCTTCTGTCACTTCAAAGAATGATGATTCAAGCAAGCCAGATGGAGGTGCTCCAAGAGAGATCAAAGTTCGAACTTACCTTGGGTAGGAAAGCAGGTTTTACCCTCAGAAGCATCTTGTCCACCGTGACAGTTGTGAAAGGTGGAGAACCTGTTAGTGCCTGAAGCTCACCTACCCACCTTAACCACTTGACTACTAAGATCCCTCCCCCAAGCCAGACCACCCTCCACGCCCCTGGGTTTCTCGTTCTTAAAAACAACTGGATTTAGTAGATTTCCATGGGTGCCCGGCAGAGTTCTGGCACAAATTCAACAGTTACCCACATCGCAAAATGGGTCATTTTTCTCTCAGAAAGGTTTGTCTCTGTGTTGCGTTTTGAGCCCTTTCGTCTAGCTAGTGCTAGACCCAGTCACAGGAGTGGAGTACAGTTTGTATCAGGAGAAGTGAAGGAACACCAAGTGGTAGGAATTAGGGGATCTCTGTACATTCCAAAAGTTTCCCGCACAGAAATGCAAGGAAAACACATCATTTTATCCAAAGTTTGAGGTCTGCGGGGCATTCTGCTTACGAAAACATAGTGGGATCTATGCAACTTACATCACCCTGGTCGACCCTGGGTGTCTAGTTTTCAGATATTTCTGAGATGGGTAGGGTCCCTGGTTGCAACTGACCCCAAGCCAGAAGACTGCAACCATTCAGCCTGACAAGTGAGAGGAAATTCGAATTTACCCCCACTCTGCTGACCTGCATGTCAAAACGATGAACAAAAGAATCAAAATTTCCTCTCACTTGCTGTGGGGATGCATTAGGTGGATTGAGAGCCTGTTGGGACTTTAGGGGTGGAGGGTGCAGTCCAATGCCTGGGCACATGTTTTTTTCCTCCAAATAAAATTATATATATATATATATATATATATATATATATATTTACTGAAAACACTAAAGGTTACAGGGAGGTTATAGTTAGGCTGACATTTCACTTGTACAAAACCAGAGAAATTCAGCAGTTATAGTTAGCTGAGCTAACTATAACTCGCACCCCCGCAATGCACTGCTTATGACCTCACATAGTACATCATTCATGACATGGTCAGTGACATCACTGATGACATCTGAGTCCCAAGATGGCTGCCAACACTTCCTGGTTAAAGTGTTGGCAGCCAATCAGAGCAGTGAATTTCCCTGCATGAGCTTGCCTTTGTTCGCGAAGACTTCACAGCCAGAGATATATCTATAATTTCTCAACAACCACTGAACGGATTTACACCAAATAAGCAAAAGGCACTTCCTTGACCCAACATCTACCTCCCTGCCAAATTTAGTGTAATGTCCGTTAAGCAGTTCGGGCTGTAGATGTTGCTAAAGGTTCCTATGGGAATCAACATTACAAATGCACCCTTATTTTGCGCCCCAATTTCCCAGATCACCCCCACACTTTCCATGACACACATAACCTACCTTGACACTTGTTTTGGAAAATTTCATGAAGATTGGTCAAATAATGCCAAAGTTATAGCCAAGTCAAAAAATGCTTTTTCTATGGAAACTAGGTTCCAACTATAACTACCTACTGGCGACTGCCAGTAGGAAGGAAGGAAGGAAGGAAACAAACAAACAAAAAAACCAACACACACACACAAATCCTAACTAAACCTGCGGAGCGGCTACCGCCACTCTGCGAGAGATATATATATATGTATATACATATATATATATATATCTCACAGAGTGGTGGTAGCCGCTCTGCAGGTATAGTTAGGATTCCCAGGTATAGGAATTCCTCAGAAGTTTGCTTGCTAATAACTTTGTGCCCGTGTGACGACTCTCCACCAAAATTTGTAGACCTATTCCTCTTTCTACATTGGTGGAGTATGCAAGGTTTTGCGGAGATCCGTCTATTAGTGTAAAAAAAAAAAATGGGGGTCCCAAAACGCGTTTGGGCCCCAATGCATTTCCAATAGACTTTGTACTTACGCGAAGCAAGAAAATGGTTGGACAGACTTGAATTAAATTTGGCAGGATTTATGAATACATTTTCCTACCTATCACCACTTTAATAAAGTGGTAAAAGGTTAACAACAATAAAACCTACTATTTAACTATATCTAAGACTATAACCCCCAAGCGCAGCGAAATGCAGAACGCAGTCAAACTGCTAAAAACTACATGCCTGCCTTTTACCTTTGGTGAACACAGCCATTAGCCAATCACATACTGACTTTTCATCTGCATATATCAAAAATTACTGCGGTACAGCGTGGCACAATATATATAACTCAGTATTTTAAAACTTATAACTTTAACACTATTTACACAAACTTCAAAAAGTTACCATTTACACTCTACTGTACGCTATTACGCTCTACGGCACGCCACTCCGACACTTCAGTCTACGCCACTCCACAGTGCGCTAGTACACTGTATGTCACTCCACACCACTCCATTCTATGACACTCCATTCTAAGCCCACTCCACTGTACCCCATCCACTCTACGCTATTCCACTGTACGTAACCCCACTCTACTATACTCCACTCTACGCTATTCTACTCTATACCACTTCAGAAAACACCCCTGCACTGTATGCTATTCCAGTTTACGCCACTCCACTGTACGCTATTACAGTGTACACCACTGCATTCTATGCCACACTACTCTATTCTACTCAACAATATGCCACTCCACATCACTACATTGTACGCCAGTAAACTCAACGTTATTCCACTTTACACCACTGCATTGTACTCTACTCCATTATATGCCACTCCACTCCTCTCTACAACACTACACTCTGATATTCCACTCCACTGTACGACAATCCACTATACACTACTTCACTGTACATCACTCCATTGTATGCTATTCCACTTACGACACTCCACTATACGCCACTCTACACTATATGTCACTCCACGTCACTACACTGTTCTCCAGTACACTTAACGTTATTCCACTCTACACCACACCACTGCACGCTCCTCCGCTGTACACCACTACGCTCTATGTCACTCCACTGTACGCCACTCCACAGTACGCTATTACACTGTATGCCACTAGACTACCCCCACGCCACAACACTCCACTTCACCATTCAACAACACTCTACAACACTCCACACTACTCCAGGGTACGCCAATCCACTGTATGACATTCCAGTGTACACTATTCTGCTGTGCGCCACTCCACTATAGACTACTCAACTCTACGCTACTGTGCTCTATGCTATTTGACTGTGCGCAACTACACTGTACCTCACTTCACTCAATGCCACTTCACTCTATTCCACTCCACTCCGCTATTCCACTGTATGCCAGTCCATTCTACCACACTCCACTGTATGCCGCTCCACTGAACAATACTCCACTCTACGTCACTACACTGTACGTCAATCCACTGTACACTGTTCCACTGTACAACACCCCACTCTATGCTATCCTACTCCACTCTACACTATTCCTTTGTACGCCACTGTATTCTACCCCATTCCACTCTACTCTACCCTACTCCATTCAACCCTACTCCAATCTACGCCAATCTACTGTATGCTACTTTAATGTACCTCACGCTACTGTATGCCACTCCACTATATGCTATTTCATTTTATGGCATTCCACTGTATGCTAGTCCACTGTACCCAACTTTACTCTACGCTATTCCACTCTACCCCACTACAGTGTACGCCAATCCAGTCAATGACACTCCACTATACGCAACTATAAAGTATACGGTACTCCACTGTATGGTTTTCTATTGGATGACACTCCACTCCACATTGTTCTAAACAAAGCTACTCCACTCAACGACACAGTATGCCACTACACTCTACAACATTATATGCCACTCCACTGTAGCACACTGTACCACACTCTAGTCTACTCTTCCTCACTTCACTGTACAACACAGTAGTCCGCTCTATGCCAGTACACTGTTCTCCACTCTGACAGGTTCACACACTTTACAACATGGCTTACCACTTCACTGTACAACACGCCACTTTATAACACTTTACTCCACCACTACAGTGTACTACACTCCACGTCACTGTATTGTTTGCCACTCCAATATATGACACTTTAGTGCACTCTATGCCACTCCAGTACACTGTATGACAGTTAAGCACACCGTACACCACTGTACGATACTCAAACGTACGCTGCTCCCCTCTACAACCCTCTACCGTACTCTATAAAACTGCACTCTACAATTTATGCCCATACACTTCACAACTCTCTACTCCACTCTATGCAGCTCCACGACACTCAACTCCACGACACTACAGTTGACAATACTCCACTGTACGACACTCAACTGTACTGTACGACACGCCACTCCACTTCACTATACAACACTCCACTATACGCAATGCCACACTACATTCACCTTAACTCACCACTCTACCATGCACTGTGTTCTGAGAAATGATGTAATTTCAGATATCATAAGTCTTATTATGACTGCTATGATTTCACATGCTTTAAGGTATATAATATGCAACGGTATGACCAGTGCATAAAAAAGGTCATGCTATAGTTAATGTAATGTGGCGATTGATGCAATAAGAATGTGTATGGAGGTATAGTAAATTGAAGGTGATGCGTAGATTATAAATGAACAAGTTACTTACCTTCGGCAACGATATATCTGTAAAAGACATATATTAGTTATAGATTCCTAACCTTAGAATTACCCCAGGCGTCAGACTGGATCCGGAGAATTTTTTCTCAGCAGTACCCCTGCGCGTCGGTAGGTGGCGTTGGTCAACTCCGAGTTCGTCATCGCCGTGGTGACATCGCAGTATCTACTTAGACGCCACCCCTGTGCGCGAACGTCAGTTCTTTTACACGACATTCCACGCCAGAAGTGCAGAACCATGCAAGACACTGACCATGCTGCACAAAACTAGGGCCCTGAGAGGGAGACCCTTACTCTATAAGTCAGTTCGTAGAAAGGGGAAGATGGGTGGGGCGGTAAGGAATCTATAACTAATATATGTCTCTTACAGATATCGTTACCGAAGGTAAGTAACTTGTTCATCTGAGAGAGACTATTAGTTATAGATTCCTTACCTTAGAATAGATACCCCAGCAATACCAACCCCGGAGGTGGTTCTGCGAACTAAGTTCACACCAGAAAGTCCTGGAGAACCGAACGGCCAAAGAAGCCGTTTTTCCGGACCGGACTATCCAGGTAATAATGTTTAGTGAACATGTGCAGTGATGCCCACGTAGCTGCCTGGCAGATGTCATTGAGGGGGACTCCACGTCCCAGAGCAGTAGTGGCTGCCGTCGCCCTGGTGGAATGGGCGCGCAGTCCTACCGGAGGTTCCTTTTTCGACAAGGAAAAACAGATTTTGATGCAAAGAGCGACCCATCGAGAGATGGTCCGTTTTTGCACGGCCCGCCCTTTCTTGGCGCCCATATAGCCAACAAAGAGTTGATCGTCCACCCGGAATTATTTTGTGCGATCCAGATAGAATGACAACGCACATTTTGGATCCAGACGGTGGAGTCTCTCCTCTTCCTTGGAAGGATGCAGGGGCGGGAAGAAGGTGGGCAAAGTGATGGTCTGTCCTATGTGGAAAGAGGTAACCACTTTGGGTAGAAAAGAAGGCCCAAGTCGGAGGACAACGTTGTCCGGATGGAGAGCAAGGAAAGGAGGCTTAGAAGACAGGGCCTGAAGCTCACTCACCCTGCGAGCAGAGGTGATGGCAACAAGAAAGGCAGTTTTAAGAGTCAGAAGTCTGAGGGGACAATTATGTTGCGGCTCGAAAGGAGCACGCAGAAGGTAAGTCAAGACAAGGTTCAAGTCCCACTGGGGCATTACGAAAGGAATCAGAGGAAAAAGGTGAGTAATGCCCTTAAGAAAACAATTTACAATAGGGGACTTGAAAAGAGAAGGCTGATCAGGAAGGCGAAGAAAGGCCGAAATGGCCGAAAGATAGCCTTTAAGGGTGCCCAGAGCAGAGCCCTGCTGGGCCAAAGAAAGTAGGAAGAGGAGAACCTCAGAAAGGCAGGCAGAAAGGGGATCTACAGCCTTTACTGCGCACCATGCCACAAATTTGTTCCATCTGCAGGCGTATACTGTTTTAGTAGAGGGACGCCTGGCTGCCAAGATAACATTACAGACTTTGGGAGGAAGGTCAAAGGGTGTCAAGTGCCGCCGCTCAATCTCCACACAAGGAGGTGGAGGCTGGACAGGTTCGGGTGGAGGACCGCCTCCTGCTGCTGCAACAGAAGAACTTCGCGAAGGGGCTGTCTGATCGGAGGATCGATGGCCATGGTCAAGAGCTCGGGATACCAGCCTCTTCGTGCCCAGTCCGGAGCCACAAGAATGACTTGGGCCCGGTCGCGCCTGATCTTCTTCAGCCCTCTGGGAAGAAGTGGTATAGGCGGAAAGGCGTATAGAAGACCGCAGCTCCACTCACGACGAAAAGCGCCGCCTAGCGAGTGCCACCTTGGAAACTCCAATGCGCAGAACTGATGACATTGCGCGTTCGCTTCGGTGACAAATAGATCTAATCAAGGCTCTCCCCACTGCTGAAAGAGACCTTGCACCACCTCTGAGTGAAGACGCCATTCGTGATCCATCAAGCACCGACGGCTGTGTTTGTCCGCCCTGGCTTCAGGGAACCTGCCAGGTGTTGAACCACCAGGGACATGCCCTGATGTTCCAGCCACTTTCAGAGGCAAAGGGCCTCCTGACATGGGGTCGTGTTTGTTGCAGTACCACATGGCGGAAGTAATGTCTGTGAACACCTGCACTACTCTTACTTTGACAGAAGGAAGGAATGCCTTCAGTGCTAGATGAATCGCCCAGAGCTCCAGAAGGTTGATGTGGAGCCCAGACTCTGCTGGAGACCAGAGGCCTCTGATTTCCACCTCTCCCAGATGGCCGCCCCATCCCAGGAGTGACACATCTGTCACCACTGTGAACTCTGGTTGGGGAAGGGAGAGAGATCTGCCATTGACCCAATCCTGGTTCGTAAGCCACCACTGCAACTGATGTGCAGTCCCCTCCGAGATCTGGACGACATCGGAAAGATTTCCCTGATGCTGTGCCCACTGGAACTTCAGGTCCCACTGTAGAGCCCGCATATGCCACCTGCCATGATCCACCAGCAGGATGCAGGAGGCCACGAGGCTCAGCAGCCTCAGGGTCATTCTCACCGAAATCCGGGATAGAAGGCTGGAACATCGGTATCATAGCCCAAATATCCCGGACTCGCTGTTTGGGAGGATAGGCCCGAAACTGCGCTGTGTCCAGAACCGCTCTGAGGAAAAGGAGCTTCTGAGAACGGTTGAGGTACAACTTCGGCACGTTGACTGTGAACCCCAGCGAATGCAGGCGGTCTGCCGTATTCTGGAGGTGGGCGACGACAGCCTGGGGCGAGCCCACCTTCAACAGCCAGTCGTCGAGATAGGGGAAGACTGGAACCCCTGATCTGCGCAGATGAGCTGCGACCACCGCCATCACTTTCGTGAACACCCGAGGGGCGCTGGTAAGGCCAAAGGGGAGCACGGTAAACTGAAAATGTTCTTGGCCTACTGTGAACCGTAGGTAACGCCGGTGGGCAGGCAAGACTGGGACATGAAAATACCCGTCCTGCAAGTCCAACACTACCATCCATTCTCCAGGGTCGAGGGCAGACCGGACCTGAGCCAATGTCAACATTTTGAACGTCTCCTTCCGGAGGAAGCGGTTGATGTCCCTGAGGTCTAAGATAGGACGCAGGCCTTTGTCCTTCTTGGGTACCAGAAAGTAGTGGGAGTAGCAACCACGACTTACTTCTGGGACAGGGACACGCTCGATAGCTCCCTTGGAAAAGAGAGCCGTAACTTCCTGACGGAGAAGGGCCAAGTGATCCTCCGACATGCGATGGAGTGTAGGTGGCATGGATGGAGGGGTAGTCTCAAAGGGGAGGGAGTAGCCCCTTCGAACAATCTGCAAAACCCACCTGTCCGACGTGATGCTGTGCCAGTGGGGGAGGTGAGGGCGGATCCTGCCACCCACTGGCAACTGCTGGGCCTGAAAGGTCGGACTAGGAAGGTTTGGAGGCTGCTGCAGAGGGGGCACTGGTGGACTGGCCCGCCCGCTGGCCCCCAGACCCACAGCGCTGGGTCCCATGTCCCAGGCCGCGCAGAGGCTGAGCAGCTTGCGCCGGCCTGCGGCCCTGGGTGGAACGTGGTGGGGCACCCCTTCCGTAGCCACGAAAAGGGCGAAAGGCAGACTGCACAGGGCGCGAGGTGGTAGCGAGGCCCAAGGATCTGGCCGTAGCCCTAGAGTCCTTGAAGCGCTCGAGCGCGTTGCCTGCCTTGTCGCCAAACAGACGACGGACATCAAAGGGCATGTCCAAAAGGGTCGATTGGACATCCCCGGAGAAGCCAGTGGACCTCAGCCAGGCGTAGCGTCTCAGGGCTACTGACGTAGAAATCGTTCTACCCAGCGAATCGGCGGTGTCCAGCCCACAGAGGATTATTAACTTTGCTGCGTCTCTACCCTCGACAATCGCACGGGAGAGTACAGTCCGGGCCTCCTCCGAGCACTGTGGCAGCACTTGCGCGACCGTGTCCCACACGGAGTGGGAGTAACGGCCCAAGAGACATGCGGTGTTCACCGACCGCAGTCCTAAGCTGGCGGAAGAAAACATCTTCTTCCCAAGATGGTCCAGCTTCTTGGATTCCCTATCTGGGGGAGCAGTAGGGAACGTGCCTTTAGAGGATGAGGCTTGGACCACCAAGCTCTCAGGGGTAGGGTGTTGGGGGGAGAAAAAGTGGGTCGCCCGGAGCCGGGCGGTGGCGTCAGGCAATCATCCTGTCCACAGGAGCCCCTGTGCTGGGCTTGGACCAAGTGCCCAGTAGGATGTCAGTGAGGGCCTCATTGAAAGGCAGCAGGTGCTCCGAAGGGGCTGCTGCTGGCTGAAGCACCTCAGTCAGGAGGTTAGTCCTGACTGCCATCGTAGGAAGCTCAAGGCCCAAGGCCTCAGCCACGCTATGCAACACCACAGCGTAGGAGGCTCCCTTCTCCGTAGCCATGGTAGGGGGAGAAAGCATACCAGGGTCTGGGGCTGTATCAAGACCACTGGCGTCACCCAACTCCTCTCTCCAGTGCGGCTCTTCTAGATGGTCTGCCAAAGGGTCAACAGACCCTTCCCAGTCCTCCTCATCCTCTCCTGGCTGTCACTCAGGGTGAAAAGGAACACCAGGAATGAACAGTGGTAGAAAAGTACCCCCCAGCGCCAGTACCGGCGTCAGTTGACGCCGGTCTGGCTCCGTGTCCATGTCGAGGGGGAGGCCGGGGGACAAGACCGGCGTCGGAAGTGGCAGAGGTGTCGTCAGAGGAATTGGCGCCGGGGGAGGTGTCGTAAGGTCGACCGGCGCCGATCCGGATCCAGGCCTGGATCCCTGGGGGCCCATCGGCACCGAGGACGGAGCCGCTGGCATGGAAGGCCTAGAGCCCCCAGCCGTGTCCGCGGGACCCGAAGGCACGCCAGCGGAGTCGGGCTGCCCAAAGATGGAGTGGAGGGCTTCGTAAAATGCACAAAGCTGGGCAGGGGACGCTCCGGGTCCCGGGAAGCTCGGGAAGCTCGGAGCCGTCCCAGCTGGCTCTGCGGGCGGAGCCAAAGGACGACGACCTTCCGCGTCGCGCGTCGGCCGACGGACGGGGAGAAGGCGAAGAGCGACGATGCTTCTTCGCCTTCTTCTTGTGCTTCGACTTACCCGATGACGAAGACTTCGAAGAGAAATGGTGGTGATTACTCCGTGACCGATCCTGCGAACTCCCTCTCGAAGGGGACCTCGAGCGGCGCGGAGCCGACTGCTGGGCCTCCAGAAGCTTTCGGGACAGTTCCCGCAAAGACTTCGGGTTCAGGGCCCGACAGTCGGAGCACGACCTCAGGTCATGGTCGCGCTCCAGGCACCAGAGGCACACGAGGTGCGGGTCTGTGACCAACATCAACTTGTGACAGGAGTCACAGGGTTTGAAGCCGGGTCGAGGACGGGACATCCCTACGTGCACCAGGAGTCGGAAGACTCGAAAAAAGATGTCGACAAAGTCGAAAAAGAGTTAGTCAAAAAGTGACTAAGGGTACCACTCTCTCCGGATCTGCGCTGGCTGGCGCGGAGAAAGAAAAAACTGACGTCAGCGCGCAGTGGCGGCGTCTAAGTAGATACCGCGATGTCACCACGGCGATCACAATACCGACGACGAACGTGTTATTGACCGACGCCACCTACCGACGCGCAGGGGTACTGCTGAGAAAAAATTCTCCGGATCCAGTCTGACGCCTGGGGTAATTCCAAGGTAAGGAATCTATAACTAATAGTTTCTTTCAGATGTAAGTTTTAACTAGTGGTGTGTAAATTAGACATTTAAGTTATAACTAAGTTTACAATTTCAACAGGTTGTATAGTTAAAGTTCGGTTTATATATAAAGAATAAATAAAGTTCTTCTAACTATAACTTACCATTAACCTATATATCAGCCAACAAAGAATGTATGCCACCCTCCAGGAAAGTTTTAGACATAAGCAAAAATGTATTAGTGGTCACATAATACTACCACCGACGCTTTTCGACTGGTGGAATACCAGTTTGCCCCATACTTCTTATGCCTGGACCCTATTTTCGGAAGAAAAAAGAGGTTGACCTGAACCTATTGTCAGTTACCAGCACTATAAACTTAGGCTGTAATGATCAAAAAATGCATTCTTTCTTTTTGATCAGGTTTTTATTAACCCTTATTATTTTAAGAAGAGTTATTTAATTTTTAAACAATACTTTCCAGTATAAAAAAGACACATTATCATATCTCGAAGATTTTGTACAGTGATCAAAAAAACATTCAGTGGACTAATTCACAAAATATGAAGAATATACACAAATTATATACACAACACTGCAAAAGACACAACAAAAACAGTTATTTTGTTCAACAATTCAAAAATTGTGCATGTTAAATCAAAAGAACAACAATTCATGTAAGAAAGAGGGGGACTGAAATTTAGATCCCTCGATATCAAAACCGAAATCAATCAGAAAATGCCATGAATGGACAATGCCGACGCGTTTCTGATCCTAGTCCACCAGGTACTAGGACTCTCATCAGGGCTTCTGAATTTCATAAACTGTACACTATACTTTACTTCTATGAGCAGTGGTGTTTATCTTTTGTCTGATCCTTTATTTGGCTTGGACCGGTCTCTTGTGCTTACAGAGGTTGAGTGATTCAGAAGCCTGTTTTGCTTCTCTTGGTGAAGTAGCTGGGCTGCGATTTTCCTCAAATCAGTCGCCTCTTTCAGTTCATCATCTTCCTGTTCCTCAGTCAATTGCTCATTTTGTAGCCTTTTTCGTTCCACCCACTCTTCAGTTTCTTCATTTTTCAGCGACCTTTCCAGATGCTTTACTCGTTCCAAGTTCCATTAAACGTTATGCTCGAACGAACGAGGAAGTGGGAGCGGCACCCTGTAGTCACACATTCATCAAGTGAGACCGCTGCCTGGTTTGTACCCCGCCTCTCGCCGTGAAGGTTTTTTCAGCAGGGCTTGATGCAGGTATTAGGAAATATGGTTAAAAGACTCAATTAACATTAGCAATCAATTCACCATTTTTCTGTTGTTGAGGAGAGAATGTCCCCTTCATGCCAGCATCGACTAGGTTGGAAATGAAATCAAGTCTGTCATTGTTGGGAGGCATGGTCTCGCCGAGCAGCAAGATGGCCGCTCTGTGAGTGTGCTCTGCCGGCCGAGTCAGGATCCTTCAAGAATCCATCCTTAAAATGCACCAACGGCGCTAACAGTGACAACAATTATGTCCCCGATGTTGCAGTGAACATAACGGTGTCAGCCAGTGGGGAAAACGGCCGACAACTGCTACGATAGCGAAGTACGGCGCCGGGCCCGGCAGTGCAACCTGCAAAGAGTGCTGCTGCGACGGAGGATACATCGAGCTTTGATGCAGCCGTTACCTGCTGTGGCGCTCTGGAAAGCGTGGCTGGCGAAGGTGTGAGCCCCTGCGAGAGTCCTGCTGTGTATGCCGAGGGAAGGCGAACTGCCTACTGCGGGTCCAGCGCACGCGGTGTCATGGGCCGCCATCTTGAGGTACGGGAGCGAGGAGCAGGCGCGCGCTACACATCGCTGACAAGTCTGCACCGGAGTAGGTCGGTGTGGCGGAAGACGCGTCCTGCACCGGCTGGCGTAACCGTACCTGTGCGGAGAGCTTAGCGCCGAGAGCAGGTGACTGGGAAGGGCCGGGAGGGGGCTGGCCTTGCTTGCTCTACATTCAGAGGCCGGCGCGGGCCTCCCCTCTTGGTGGGCCCCTGAAGCGAAAGCTGCGAGGAATGCTGGCCGGGTGCGGGGTGCGCGCCTGGACTTGCATGGCATCCACTATACTGGAGGTCTGGCGCGTGGGAGAGCCCAGTTGAATCAGACACGCAACGGGAAGAAGGGCACATTAAGCCGCCGGTGATAACAGCAGTGACGTGGCAGAGGGTGTCACCTGGGGGATCACACATCTCGGCATAACAGTCTGCTACGAAGGCAGGGGGTCTTCTGCATAAACGCTGCTTGTGCTGCTCAGCGTGTGAGCGGTCAAATATGCAATTGAAGGGGGATTGAATTCTCATAGTGCCCTCTAGTCTGTGAGCATAATAACAGCCTCTCCTGCACCCGATAATGTACGATATGGAGACGCAGGGTTGGTCACCAAACCGTATATAAGTGTTTGCTGCTGCCTGTGTGTGTGCTACCTGGAGGTCCAACAACTGATCGCCCCGCACCCAGCGCCCTGTGCTGTGCAGTCCAGGTGAGGGAAACTTTTGTTGACTTTAAGTAATAGATCTGCAAACTAACATAGTGATGGGGAAGTCAGATACTAAGCAGACAAAGCTGACCTTTGACAATAGTGAGCAGACGGAGGACCGCAGTGAGGACATGCGAGCACTCTTATTGGAAATGAGGTCCAGTCTTAAAACTATTGACACCAAACTAGACGTGCTCACCACACAACTAGATCAAGTCCGAAAACGGGTGGATACACATGAATCAAGGCTAGACCAACTCGAAAATCGCACCTCGGACGCCCATGACTTCCAAGTTGATGCGAAAGAACAGCTGCTACAAATGGACAAAGTCCTGACCCTAATCAGAGCGAAAAATGACTTGGAGGTCAGGTCACGGCGCAAGAACGTCCGCATATTAGGAATTTCCGAGACGACAGTAATTTCCAAGATGGAGACATATGTGGAAGAACTTTTGCGTGACTTGTTTGGGCCTGACCTATCGTCAGTTTTTATTGTAGAGCGGGCGCATCGCACCTTGGGCCCTAGACCCCCTGTGGGCTCCACTCCTAGACCAATCCTGGCCCGGCTATTGAACTACCGGGACCCGGATGTGGTACTGCACCTGGCCAGGGAGCGTGGGTCCATACAATATAAAGGTAACTCCGTCTCATTTTTTCCCTGACCCCACTCCCACGGTCCAGGCGGTGAGACGGGAATTTGTGCCAGCCAAACGCCTGCTCCTACAGGCAGAGATCCTATATGCTCTGCTGTACCCTGCGAAACTGAAAGTTACTCAAGATGGCACCACGCATTTTTTCACCGATGCTAAGTCGGCGATGAAGTTTGCTAAACATGTGGGGGGGAAGAGACGCACTGCCGGCGCCAAAGTCCGCCAGAGTCCTGAAAAGAACCTCAACGATAATGACTGATTGCTTTTTGTTGTTGGCGCCTGTTCTCAGTCGTTTATTTTCACGTATTTGTGTGTCCATAGGTGCAACTTTATAGTGAACCCAAGGGTCTGTTAAGGCTATTATTATGTAAAGTTTCTTCGTCAGAGACATTGAACACTGCTGCACACCACGCACTACAGGAGCTATACATAACTCTCGGCCACCCCGCCTTCGGGCCTGTGTGTCGGTGACCCCACGCCTCCGGGGAGAGCGCCCAAGTTCTGCTGCCAGGTCTTGACCTGGGGCATATTGTTGAAACTGTTTTGTAAGGGGGGATTCATTGCACAACCTAATTGGGGGGTTGGTGTGGGTGGGGGGTGGTGTGGGAATGTTACAGTTGGAAGGTTAGACAGGAGAGCGCTCTGTACTTCTACACATACTGCTGTTGTTCACTATACACTAGACAGTACTTATCGAGACCAGCCGGAGGGGGTCGGTGCTCCAGTTAGGATACAGGAGACACCATGCATACAACTACTGCTTAGCATACTAAGGCTCTTTAGAGGATATATAGCTTTCGAGAGGACATGACCAACTTTAGATTTTTAACTTGGAATATCCGCGGGTTGAACGACTATAGAAAGACCAAACTTGTCCATGATTATTTAGGTAGACATCACATAGACATATGTTTGATTCAAGAAACCCACTTATACAGTACATCGTATGTAAAACTACACCATAAGCAATGGGGGCACATCTTCTCCTCTATTTATTCTAATTATGCGAGAGGAGTAGCAATACTGATTCGTCAAGGCCTAAATTGGAAAACGATAGATTCACAGATAGATACCGATGGCAGGTTTGTGATACTGTATGGCCTGTTGGGTGGAGTGAAGATGACGATCGTGGCAGTGTATGGTCCAAATATGGACTGCCCTGACTTCTTTCGTAATGTGTGGGCAAAAGTTCAAATTCTGGGATGTGACACAATAATATGGGGAGGTGACTTTAACGCTGTGTTCAATGACACCCTAGACAGGAAGGGCATATTCCGCAATATGCACCCTAGCTCATGTGAGGCCCTAAATGCGTTAATGCGAGACGGAGGGTTGCAAGACATCTGGAGGATGAGACACCCAGGGGTAAAGGAAGGTACGTGTGTCTCAGCATATCATGGGGCATGGTCTCGGTTGGACTTTTGGCTAGTTTAGAATGACATTGCAGCCTGGACCACTGATAGCGCACACTTCCCCAGAACCCTGAGCAATCACGCCCCTTGCCCGTTACAAGTGACGATTCCTGACACCCCACTACAGATGTTTAATTGGAGACTGGCCCCGAATGCCCTTCTTGACTCCGCTTTTAGAGAGGAGATGTACAAGGACATTGAAGAATATTTTGAAACGAATACAGGTTCTGTGTCCACACGCGCCACTCTGGGAGGCATTCAAGGTGGTTATACGGGGGAAATGCATATCACGACACGCAGGGGTGCTCAAAGCAATCAGAGGCACACTGGCCTCTCTTGAGGCTCGTATCAAGGGGCTCGAGACCAATTACTATATCGCTGCAGACCCTAAACTATTATCAAATATTAGGGAGCTCATCACTGAATTTGAGGAAGAGGCACAGCGGGAGGTAAAATTTATGGGAAAACACGCACAAGCTAGGCGATATGGGGAGGACGATAGACCTGGTAAAACCCTAGCAAATATGCTGAGGACGCCACATACGGTTACGTACATATCCGAAATTATAGGGGAAGACTCCACTATAACAAGAGGCCCTCGGGAGGTTCTAGGTGAATTTACCAAGTTCTACACCAAGCTGTACTCAGCAACGCATAAGACAGTGCCAGAAGAGCTCCATCCCTTTCTTGAGTCTATAGAGTTGCTATGGCTGGGAAGGGCACATAGGGAATATCTGGACGTGCCCTTCACTTCTCAGGACATATTGCAGGTAATTGGCAGCCTGCCTGCGGACAAAGCCCCCGGGTCAGACGGGTTAACTACCGAGTTCTATAAGGCCTACGCTTATCTAGTGGCGCCTCGTCTGTTGGCAGTATTTGAGGAAGCTCAAGATACAGGCGTACTTCCCCCTTCCATGCGAGAAGCCATTATTCTGACCCTATTGAAACCCGGCAACCTGCCCAGGAGATGGACTCTTATAGGCCGCTCTCCTAAATTAATATAGATGCCAAAATTTATGCCAAGCTATTGGCCAATAGGCTACAACCTCTACTCCCCCTGATAGCGAGACCCGACCAATCCGGGTTTATTCCCGGCAGATCCACGGCCCACAACCTTCGCACATTCTTCGCTGTGCTACAGTATTTGAACTACTCAAAGAGAGAGAGAGAGAGGGACCCAAACACCAAAGGAGAAGGGTACCAGAATAGACCTTAGTCAACAAAAAACCCCCTTTGGGTGAACATACATACAAAAATCCACACTTACAGTAGAAACCCCTTGTCACCAATATGAAACAATGAATATAGAAACTACAAAATCAAATAATCCAATGAACAATACACATTTATTCAATATACGTATATGCAACACAAAGTACAAAATTAATATTAAAATTATTATTAAAATTCACAGTCGTTTTCTAAATACATTTAATACTAATAATTTTTTTTAAAACCTACAGGGAATATGATCTACACATATAATAAAACCCCACAAATATCTTATAGCAGCAACAGTGTATGGTTGGGAGAACACGCAGGAAGATAATTCCTTGTCATAGAAAAGACCACTAAATCTTGCATGGATCAAAAAAACAGTTTTTCTGTGTTATGAGAAATTTCTTTGTCTTGTTACATCCTCAATAACAATTGTCCACATAGATTTATAGTGAATCTTCCTTATCACAGCATCGATTCATTGTTTCATATTGGTGACAAGGGGTTTCTACTGTAAGTGTGGATTTTTGTATGTATGTTCACCCAAAGGTTTTTTTTTGTTGACTAAGGTCTACAGTATTTGAACCCTGAAGCCAAGGCGCTAGTGGCGTTTTTAGATGCTACGAAAGCGTTTGACGCACTGGAGTGGCCTTTTCTGTTCACTATGTTGGGGAGGATCGGACTTAGTCCAAACTTCATTGCACAAATCAGACTGCTATACACAACACCCTCGGCGCGACTGCGCATCAACGGCGTGATCTCAGAACCCTTCCATATATCCCGTGGTACGCGCCAGGGTTGCCCTCTCTCCCCACTCTTGTTTGCCATAGCGATGGAACCGATCGTGGCTAGGATTCGACAACATCATGCCGCAAGAGGGCTGGGGTTCAGCACCAGGGGGCTGCTGATCTAGTTATATGCAGATAACATGACACTGTATATAACTGACCCAGAGACCAACCTATATCCACTACTCAGGGAACTCATAAAATTTGGGGGCCTCTCAGGCATATATATAAATTGGTCTAAAGCTACCCTGTTTCCTCTCACTACGGCTACTAAACCATTCGACTTGGAATATCAGTTGAGATGGGTGGATGGCCCGGTAAAATATCTAGGCATTTGGTTAAGCCGGGATGTGCAAGAGATATGGAATCTAAATTTTGGTAGCGCTATATCTTGGCTGGAAGGAAAAGTTAAGGTGTGGGCTAAGCTGCCAATCGCTCTTGCCGGCCGAATAGCCATCGCAAAGATGGTTGTCTTGCCCAAATTTTTATATTTATTCATTAATATCCCACTTCCACTCACCCAAGCCTTATTTAACACTCTCCGGTCCCTCATGATTTACTTGGACTGGGCAGAGAAACAAGCACGTGTTACCTGAGAAATACCCACTCTTCCCCTCACGCAGGGTGGGTGGGGGCCCCGGACATGCCATTATATGCGTACTGTGCACAAGCCCAGTTTTTGCATTTTTAGTTACATCCCGTCCCAGCCCCATGTGGCTGTCGAGATGGACATAGCAGCTCCCATTCCCCTTCAGGTAGCCATTTATCAAAAATACAAAAGGCCGAGGGACGGGATGGATACAGTCGAAACCCTAAGGTGGGCCTGGGACAGACTACGTATCAGAGCTGGCGTGGAGATACTATATGCCCCCTCCGCCCCTTTATCTCGCAACCCACAACTTCCGACCATGGCCGATGATGGAAACGTGGCATTGGCAAGATCAATAGGGCTAGCAACGTTCACGGATTTGTACCCTGAAGACACTTTCTGTGCTCCTCCGGAATCTACGGCCATGGGCTCGAAGAAATCTTTGGAGTTATTCCTCTACTTTAAGATTAGAGTTACTTGCAGGCAATTAAATACCACCTTTCCAAAACCCCCCAAACACTTACCAGTACTAGAGCAATTGATAAATACTACAAGTTCCAGCAGACCAATAACAAGAATGTACTGCTCGATGCAAGCCACAGCACCTCTGGCTATACCTAAAGCTCAGTGGTACTGGAATGAAGAGCTTGATGTTCAGGTGACGGACGAAAAGTGGACATTCTGCTGCGGCCAACTCCAGCTACTCTCGCCCAATTATTAACTTGAGATTGATTCATTTTAAATACTTGCACAGGTTCTACAGAACCCCCACCCAACTATACTGCATGGGGTTGAGGCCAGATGAGAGATGCTGGAGGTGTGTCCAGGCCCCTGCCAATTTTATACATATGTCCTGGTACTGCCCACTCATTGCTTCCTTCCGGACTGCCATTTTTAGCACAATTCATGAAATACTAGGGGTACCCAGCGAACCTAATCCGGATATTGGGCTTCTGGGTTATGTGAAAGACACTAAAGCCGAGCACCGTAAACTGCATGCTTTGTTACTCCTGATGGCCAAACACAGAGTATCCATTCATTGGGCTGACAAAAAAGCACCCGCAGTAAAGGCTTGGATTCAGGACGTCACTTTCAGCCATACTCAACTCTCGACTTTCTGGGAGTTAATGCCCGCAGCCTTCAGGCCAAAAGATATATGTGGCCCCTTCCTGGATTGGCTGAAAACACTCCAGGTAGATATGCCAGCCTCTCCTATTCGTGTTCCATCTCGTACTTCCCAGTCACCGGAACAACATGCAGATGCACACCCAAATTAGATAAACTCTATTCTAGGGTTGATGAACTTTGATTTTGGTCGGCCTCTCACAGTAAGGTCAAATGAGCAGCTGCTAAGTATATTGATATGGTGTACCTTCCATGAATACTGGCCCACTGCCTACTGTCTTATACTCAATAATATGTGTTATTAGAATTTGGTTTTTTCTTGCTTTTACTGTTTTTGTTTGATTGCTAACACATTTGGGTCACAGATGCTTTATGACTCCTCGGTTCTGATACAACACGCTGAATGTGTATTGTTGTTATAAATGTCAATAAACAAAGTTAAAAAAAAAAAAAGTCTGTCATTGTTGCACTACAAGGAGGTTGAGAAGGGTTGTGTGTATGTGTGTCTGTGTGTGGGGGGGGGGTCTACTTCAGGAATACCTGTACTTATATCCTCATCTGTTGGGTGTTCTTACAGGGTCTGGGGAATTTCATGAGTGTTTCTGTCTGGAACCAGCATATTTTAGTTGACTGTTCCGGATCAAAAAGAAAACATTTCCGCTGGTGTTAAGTTAGCCGACAGGGTATTCTCAATGGCAGAGCCAGTGGTGACTGCCATCGCAAACATCGGTTACACATGCACTCTAAATGAGACAGGGCAGCAAAAGATGGACACCGGAGATGTCCTGGTACCACCCACCTCTTAATGAGACCCAACCTCAACACTTATGTGACTGCCTGCCACAAAACTAGGAACTGTGAGAATGGTTAAATATGGGTCAGAAAAGCTATTTCCTTTACTGCGTTCATCTTCCACCCTATAAACTTTTTTTGAGGGTACAAAGAACGATTTGCTCTTGTTTACAGAAAACCCCAAGCCACATAAAAAGGCTATGGTACTGCTTAGGTGACCTGATTTAATGGAGGACAGTTGCCTTCAGTTCAAAGGTGAATGCCCCTGCCCTGAGTGCCCAACTGAGAGTGTAGGGCATCCTGGTTTTAGGTCTGGCTTGACAGCACAGCAGTCACCAGATCTTATGTGATCAACCAAAAAATTACTTTCAGAGAACTACTGGAAGGGCTTAGGCTCCACCCACATGTCGGTTTCCCAGAGTACCAGATCTGTTTGGGGCCAAAGTTGCATGTTTCCACTGTAAACAATGCTTGTATTACACTTTGTAGCTTATGGCAAAACCAATATTTGATACAATAGGACAGAGACGGTTATGGAGGTGAGCCAATGATCACGGCTGTAGGTCTGATCTGTTTGGTATGAAATGTTACAATAAAGGCAGTAGGCCCGACATATTTATTGTGAAAAACATATGTTAACATGAAACCTTTTAAGGGTGGTGTTGAAACTGGCCTTCCTGGTTGGCTGAGGTATGCACCCAGGTCAGGCAGGAATCCCCACTCTAGTCAGGGTAAGCTAGCTACACACTAAAAGATAGCCTGTGCTCACCCTCTGCTAGCTTGGCACAGAGCAGTCAGGCTTGTCTAAAGAGGCAATGTGTAAAGTATTTGTGCAACACACACACACACACAGTAACGCAATGAATACACCTCAAAAAGACTCCACACAGGTTTAGAAAAATATATTATTTTATTATGAACAAAACAAGACCAAAACAATAAAAATCCAATGCACAAAAGGTGAGATATTGAATTTCAAAAGAATAAGCAAAACATAGCACTTAGAAGTCAATAGCGTTTTAGGGCTTTCTTGAGGTTGGGCCGACCACGATGGAGTGCTGGCTACAGGACCCGGTGAACAAAGTACCTTCCCTGGTCGCAACAGTGAGATGAGCCGTGACATGCATCGGTGCGGGTCCCGCAAGTCAAGTATGTGTCTATTTTCTCCATGCGCTGATGGCGATGCGTCGGTTCTGTAGACAGGTGCCGAACTTGAGGGGTGTCGAGTCGGATTTCGCCACGCAGTCGAGGAGATGCAGCAATATCTCCAAGCTGCAGCTGAGGCGATGCTCTGTCCGATGCGTCGATCTCGGGAGGCTAAGCGCTAGTTCTGATGAGATGCGAAGAGTTTTCTCCTGCAACAGGTCGAAGCGCCGGTTCTGCTACATGCAGACAAGAGATGTGTTGAAGTTCATGTTGCAAGTATCTGGCCCACTTCCAGTGAGCCAGGCACATGAGCAGGAGTACAGACTTCGGTATCCCTGAGTCTCAAGCAACAGGAGGCTAACCAACAAGCCATTGGAGCACACTTGGAGTGAAGGCAGAGTCCAGCTCTCCTACAGCAAAGAAAATCAGAGAGCAGCAGGGTAACAAGCAGAAAAGCAGGCCTTCCAGATCAGCAGTCCAATTGAGTCCTTTAAGCAGCACAACAGGCTATCTTTGGGACGGGTAAATCCGCCCTTTGTGTGGGGACAGGACACTACCTATTCGGTGAAGTGTTAGCCCCTCCCTTCCTTCCTGCCAAGGCATGGCCATCTGAATGCACATTGTATTTTGATGGGTACTCAGACACACCTATCCTTCTTGAGTTTGTGGCTATCTAGAGGGAATGCACAACGTATAGCTTTCACCCACCCCAGAAGTGTACTGGAGACAGGCTGCGGGGCCACAGATCAGTAACTGCAGAAAAATGTCCACTTTCTAAAAGTGGTATTTCTAAAACAGTAATGCCAAATCCAACTTCACCAGTAAGGATGATTTATCATTACCATTCCAAAGACATAGAACCTGAAACAGCTACTTCTTTCTGAACAGAAATTGCCACTTAAAAGTGTATAAGGGAATTCCCAATGCTAACCTTCGACAGGAGTAGGCCTCACAGTAGTGTAAAATGAATTTATCTGTTTGTCACTACCAGAACATGCAAAACATAAAAGTACATGTCTAACCTTTTAACTATATAGCACCCCGTCATTAGGGCTACCTAGGGCCTACCCTATGGGTGAATTGTATGTAGTAAAGGGGAGTTTAAGGTTTGGCAAGTGGTTTTTAAATGCCAAGTCGAAGTGGCAGTAAACTGCACCCACAGGCCCTGCAATGGCAGGCCTGAGACAGGTTTGAAGGCTTACACGTTTGGGAGGCACAATCAGTGCTGCATGCCCACTAGTAGCATTTAACTTACAGGCCCTGGGTATATGGTATACCACTTTACAAGGGACTTACAGGTAAATTAAATATGCCAATCATGTATACACCAATTACACCCATGTTTAGGGAAAAAGCGCAAGCACTTTAGTACTAGACAGCAGTGGTAAAGTGCTCAGAGTCCTAGGTCCAACAAAAAGATTCAGCAAAAGGTGGAGGTCAAAAGCAAAGCTTTTGGGGAAGACCACTCTAAGGATGACAGTGGTAACAGGAGAATTTTAATTACTCTGTATTAAATCCTACACAAGTATTTTCCTACATGGAATCTCCCAGAAAACCGTAACAGGAACTGTTTGGAGTTGGTTGTCCGCACTTTCAAACTGTGGGTATAGAACATTTGCACTGTGAGATCCTTGTTAGGTCTACTTATGAGAGACAGTTTTTGATTAGCAAACTGTAATTTCTTTTACAGCTTTGTAATTGTATGACTGTGTACCTGATGGTCATCTTATGAAAGGGCTTACACTCAAAACAGTAGGCATGGGTTGGCTATTCTGACAAGCTATAGGACTGATAGGTGCTCTAGGAAAACGTATGTCTGATGCCATGGGTCTGAAATGCTTACTATGAAAAGTTATAATAAAGGCACTAGGCCTAACTCATTTAGTAGGCCTTGAACAGTGAGTTGTCTTCACAATATGTTACAGCCAATAAACAGATATTTTATTATTGGCAATCTCACGGCTTACCCTAGTAGATAAGGGTTTTGGTGCTGGCCTCACACTTTGACCAACCCTGGTGGTTCTACTGGGATGCTTCTTGTTAGGCCCTATTCCTATAGGATGTATATTGTTTGCCAATTGTATTTTCCTACATCCTTTTAATTTTTCAAATGTATGCATGATGGATGGCAGTTTTATTTTATTTTTTTAATTTATATTATATTTTCAGTTTTACGGTCTATCACAGTGAGGACTAAAACCATAATGTGGTAGAATGACACTGCAGACCAAGTGCAGAGACCTTAACAGGATCAAGAATGGGGTTGTCAGTTGTTATAACATTGCACCACGTCGTGTGTGGCTATGCTAGCTAAACATATACCATAAGAGGAAAGGCAAGTAAAACCGGGGGATGGGCGCGGAGGGTGACGGAATCAAAGACAGAGCTGTCAGATACAATAATTATAATCATAATGGGGGTATAACAAGCTTACAGGACAGTAGCATTTGAACACATTAATTGTTGCCCTTATTGTCTATTAAGGTTCATAAGTTATGTTGCGCCAGCCTCATAAACAGGTGTGATGGTAGCGATCTAAAGTAACCTAGCAAGTACCAAACAGAACAAGGCTTCGCCCCGGAGTACAGAAGGGGGAACTGAACTACCCGTCCCTTGGTGATTTACGTTAGAGAGCTACTTCAAGGGTGTTTTCCATCATCTTTTTTAGGCAAGTTTAGTAACACTGTATACTACTCCGTTATTTGCGTATGGCCACTGCATGGCTTTGCTGGTTTAAAATTGTGTGCCTTCTGCTTCAGCAAATCTGCACAGCTCCCTGTTCTACTCTTCCTATATGAGAGCGACAGTCCCCTTCCATTTCTGTGCAGTACGTCTTTTGCCTCATACGAGAGACAGGTCAATAAACCTAACTTCGTTCTTTTTGGGGCATGGCATCAGGCCCAAAAAGAGCATTTCCAAAGTAGTATACCTGCATACTTGTAACTCTGTCAATAGCGGACCAAATGTGTCCCCATAATGGTTGCATCTTACTGAGTCCTGGAACATATGTATGAGCAACAGTCCTGAACAGTGTGGAAAATTCTATTCAACCGAGGAGGGTCATATACGTGCAACAAATAATATTCTGCATTAATTTAAAGCGTACATTTCTGGATACCGTTTTGGGAGAGGCTAAAACCCTAACCCATTTCTGATCCGATATTTCTGTGCGTAGGTCAAGCTCCCAACTAGATTTTAAGTCACAGAAGTCAACTTTGTTCCTCTGTATCAGTGCTGTGTATAATCTAGTGGTGGCCATCTTTGGCCCAGCAATATCAAACAATGCCCCCTGCACCGTGTGTACCTGAGGCGGCTCAGTTCGTTGCTGCCAGATATCCTTTGCAATGCCGACCACTGCAAGACAATGCAGGAACTGCCCTACAAGTAAGGGATGCCCGCTCTGGAAGGTCTTGCATGTGTGACCTTCATAAAGGCTAGACAGATCACCTAGTTTACTAACACCCGCTTCCAACCAGGCACATCTGTCAGATGTCGAAACCACCTGCCTGAGCGCAGGGACCCTCCACAGTGGCAGATTGGGAGAGGCGACCTTGGTGTTTGTTTTCTGTAAAACTCTGCACCAGCAGTGATCAGCTACCCACAGTGGAGGTTTGTCCACCCACTCGAGGGCCAGGGCAGCCGTTACTACAGACAGGACTTGAACCGCCTCCACTGCAGCATGATCCCCCAAGCATCTTGCAACTGCGTCGGCAGGTAATATTTCTCAAGGGTCGGGACGGCAAACCCATCTTCCTCAATAGGACACTGAAGTCTGCCCAGGGCCAGCTCAAGTCTCCGCCAGGGTGTTAGCGATGGCTATTCTGCTTGTGATCGATAATGGAAGTTACTGCCAGAAGGTCAGAGATGTTCTAATATTTGAAATAGAACGGGTAAAATTCCCCTCCATTATATCAGGCGCTGGTGATACACCCCGACACCTAAATATTTGATGCTCGTGTGTTCCCATCATAGAGGCACTCTGGGTAACCTATTAATCTCCGGGTGTAGATACCTTTCCCTGGTAATTATCAAGATTTAGTATAATTAATATGCAATCCAAATAGAGCACTGAAGTTACCCAGGGCCCAGAAGGTATTCGGTAGGTGAGATTCCACATTTTTAAGGTGAAGAAAGCTATTATCCAGGTAGAGAAAATTGAATGGAACGCTCCACCCCTTGTGATCCCCTGTAATGATGAAAAACCACGCAAGTGATTCCATTGCCAGGGAAAATGAGATCGGAGAAAAGAGCAGCCTGTGGGGTGTCCCGCATTATCTGGATCTCTGCGGAGCTTACCGTGCCATGTTTGACCCTAGCAAGAGGATCAGCATAGAGCAGCCTGATCCACTTGACTAATCCAGGACCGAACCACATTCTGTGCAAACCACAAGCAGATTCTCCCAAACTAAGGAGTCAAAGCTTTCTCCATGTCACCTGACAAGACCGCCGGAGCACCATCACCAATTTCGGCACCACCCAGAATCTGAAAAAGCCTCCTAATGTTCTGTGCAGTGCCTCTGTTCTGTACATACCAAGACTGGTCAGGGTGCAACAATATTTGTAACCAAGGGAGCAGGTGATTCGGCAAAACCTTGCTTAGTATTTTATAATCGGTATTAACAATGGCGAGTGGGCGGTGAGAACTCACCTCCAAGGGCTTAACCTTCTGACTCAGGGGGGGGGGGGGGAGCGACTAGCCGGTTTGGTGGTGGTGAGGGACCCATTAGATCTAATTTCTGTGATTTCTAATTGCCTAATCTTATTTTCAAGCCTAAGGGCATCCCTCTGTAGAGAGCCTACAGCACATGAGATGTATGTATACACACTCAACGCAAACAGACTTTAAAGGCCTCTCATTCTGTACTAACATTGCAAGCCTTTTCAGAATTCTCAGACATATACTGGGCGGTAATGCTCCTTAATTGTTTTGCGAAATGGGGTATCCAGAAGGGCGCTGCCTGCAGTCTCCATATGGGGATGCAATGTGTCTGTGGCAGCCCTACATAAGTATAACAATACTAGATTATGATCCGATGTTGTTCTTCAAAGATGTTCTGTGTAGTGTGCTGTGCCCAAAAGGTGTGTGGCACAAACTGTTATGCCTAATCTTGAGTGCAAGACATGTATTGAGGTAAAATGTGTAAATTCCACATCCGTAAGGTGGAGTTCTTTCCATTAAGTCCGTAAGACCACAGTGGTGCACCCATGTGTTCAGCCCTTCTGCATTTTTTATTTTTGTGGGAAGGGAAAAGTAAGTACACAGTAGGTTCACTTCACCGCTATAGGGACAGCCATTGCCTTAGGACAAGCACCAATGAAGCACATATCATCCAGTAATGAGCTCTCTTGACTTTTATCTATGCATAATGATCCCATCATTATGCCATCAGAGAGCCAATGGAGTCACTGTGAAGAGTAAGGGGGGAGGTGGCGCCCCAGTGCACATCCGGGGTGGCCAGATCACAAGTAGCCTTTATCAGAGAGGGGGATCCCATACAGGTATTAAGGATTTTAAAAAGGAATGTGGGGAGCATATAGGTGGAGAGGGGGTTACAAGCACCGTCCCCCTCTCCCCACCACCACCGGAGGCCCTATAAATGACGGGCCCCCTGTGCCACATATCTGCCTACTGCAAGTACCACTCCGACCAGTGCCCTTCATGAACCAATAAGGCTTAGCACACCGGGATCCCCTCACACTGGAGCAGCATAAGCCATGTCAGCCACCTCCCATCCAGTGATCAGTGTTCTCTCCGCATGCAAGCTGGGTGCAGACTTTAATGCGCTGAGAGCAGTGCCGATGAGACAGCCCCACCACGCAGGGACTCCTCGCCACCCGCAGCCCACGTGACTGTGCTCTGCTTGGCCTCCATGCAGCAATGCTCCATAACAGTCAGCAGACAATCAGCTGGCCCTGAACAAGAAAGAAAGGCAGGGCCCTATCGCGCACCCCACTCCACACCTTCAATGGCACAAATACAGGATTGTGCTTGCGGCCTGGGAGCTTGCAGAATTCACTTCTACTCGACCATGCAGGTAGGCCAGGCCCCAATGGTTGCCAGTTTATGTACAACAGAATAGGCCTGTATTGATTATGGTGTAAAACCAATGGTAAAGGCTACAGGTTCATTGGGAAAAGTTATGCCAGGTTCCATAGGTTTGATCTGTTTATTATGAAACATTATGGCAAAGCCAGTAGGCCTGGCATATTTAATGTGAAAAGCAGTTGTCACAACAGATATGTCTCTAACAGTATATTGTTATGACACTATCTTATAGGCTATAGACAGATATTTTGTCACATGTAATCTCAAACATTAGCATAGTAGGCAAGGATTTCGATGTTGGTGACCCACCTGAACATAGCATGGGGATAGAAGAAATGCACTATGATAATCCTTAGTAGGCTCTCTTAGGAGGTGTTTCATTCTGTTTTGACAGGTGTAATTTTGTACATATTTGCAATTCTACTACGGTATACCTGATGGTTGCCTTGTGGGAAAGCTTATGCCCAACACAGTAGGCCTGAGTGGGTTATGGTGACAAGCCAATAATAAAGGTTATAGGACTCATTAATTGTTATGAAAAGTTACGATAAAGTCAGTAGGCCTGACATACTGTTTGTGAAAACCATATGGTAAAGTCAATAGGCATGTATGGGTGGATTGTCATTTCTCTGTATGAAAGCCTGGACACAGATATTTTGTTACATGGAATCCCACAAATTACAGTAGTACCTGCCCCCAACAAACCGTGGGTGTAGAATATCTGCACAGTGACATTCTTGTTAAACACTCTTATAAGAGAGAGCTTTTGCATTGCCATCTGTAACTCAGCATACTTTTGCAATTTGTAAACCTGATGGTTGCCTTGTGGGAAAGCTTAAGGCCTAAGATGATTATGGTGACAAGCCAATGAAAACAGCTATAAGCCCGATTGCTTCAATAGGAAAAGGTATGATCTGTTTATTAAGAAAGGTTATGACAAAGGCAGTAGGCTTGATTTATTGTAACACATTTGTTAAAGCCAAAATGCCTTTAATGATGTATTGTTTTGCACTTTGTTAAAGCCTGCAGTTAGTTATTTTGTTAAATGAAATCTCATACATTATCTTTGTAGAAAATCCTATTTGATAAATCGTGGGAGTAGAACATTTGCAGTGTAATTATTCTTGTTAGAATCTCTTTGGGAGGTCTCACAGGTTTAGCTGTCTGTCAGGATCTTATAATTAAAAAAAATGTAAATAATACGCACATCCCTAGATAAACATATATTTCCATACAGATACACAGAGGGCTTCTTGTTCAGTCCACTTCTGATATTGGTCTGTCGGAGTGTAATTTACATTCTACTTTCATCTATGACCGTGTACTACGTGGGTTAATGCTCAGTCCACATCAGTCACTGGCTGTCTTGCCTTGTGAATTACGGCATTTCTGATCACATGTGCATATCCACCTGAAAATGAATTTGCTTCAGTGTCAAGGCTGGTTGGACAGTCCTTTAGTTTTCACTTTTCTGCTTTTATAGTTCCCCTTTCATTTTCTTTGTTTCTTCTCTTATTTTAATTTTTCTTAAGAGGATAGTACTGCACACCAGGCAGTTCTAATGGGCCACTTACTTGGTGCTCATTTCATCTGCAGTGCATCACATCCCAACTGGCAACCTCTTCTAAACTAGGTGCCCTTTATCGAATGCTGTTGTCCATAGTGTAAGATGTTTTAACATTCCAAGATGACCATCACATTGGTTCTAAACATATCTGCCATGCTGGAATCCCAAAACAATATACTATGTACAGTACCGCTGCAAGGCGGACCCAGCTGCTATATTTGGTTTTGTTACTGCAAGCATATACCCAATGTGCTTAGACGGCGGCATGTTTATTTCTATTTGTGTTCTTTGAATTTATCTTGCATATGTTGTTGAGTTTGTGTGTGTTTTATAGTATTAGTGTGAGGGCGAATGCAAGAATGAGTAAGTGGATTGATGGGTGTGAAGATGAGCAACCAAGTACATGTATGATGTCTTACTGATTGCCTAAACCCATCAATGACACAAAAGGCTCTTTAATTCATAAGCCGGATTCACAGGCATTGCCAATGCTCGTTGATTTTGGCTCTAGTTTCATACAAACCTTGTGTGTGTGCATAGGATTAAGCCTGTTCCTTAACATGACTTAGGTCCTGGACCTGGATGGGCGTGCAAAGCATGCCCTCATTAGCAGACTGTGAACAACAGCTCTGTCATGGGTTTAACAAGTAAAAAGGTGTTTTGTCAATTAATAGTTGTGACCAGACTTTACCAGTGCCATCAAAGTGGAGGCCTAATGGCCCATTCATTTAAAGTTTGCTTCTATGTGCTAACCCGGATCCTGGCACTAAACTCCCAAGTGAACGTGTGTGTTTATGGATATGGCCTGCGTGGTACATGCACTATGTATATGCGTAAACCACAATATGGAGTTTTGTGGGTTCATTATAGGAAGTCCTTGCCCTGTTCCTGTGCACAAGATGGAGGTGAGATTGTTTTCCCAGGAAGTGAAAGTGTATTGCTGACATTTCTGAAGCTGGAATGAGGAGAAATGAGCACAGAGAAGATGAGGGTTCTTTAGAAATTCAATTAGGTTCTTTAGTAGAGAGGGGAAGCTGATAAGTCTTCCTGTAGCACAACCATTTGCTAGATGGTGGGGGTGAAGGGTGAGATTGCAGCCTCTCTTGTTCAGAGTGAAATGAATCCTTTAGGTGAGGCCTACCCTTTGTCTCTACCCTGATGAATGTTCAGTGAGGCTGCTGATAAGCTAAGTGCGGAAATCTCACACTTCTTGGTGCCTCTGCTGTGGGTGTTCCAGGCTGGAAACTACACTGCTGTGAGGTGCATAACTCTACACAAAGGCTGTGTGTGAAGAGCAGCCTGGAGACGACACTTGAGATAAGAACCACCCCAAACAGGTTCTGAAAGTGCATAGGATTCCCATCCCTGCTCTGCTTTGACTGTATAAAATCAAGACCCAAAGAACCACTTCTTGTTCCAGTTCCAAATTCTCTATGGCCGAGGAAGGGAGTGCTTTGCAGAGTACTACTGTGCAGCCAGAGCTAATGTATGTCTGTGAGTCGGCTTCCCAGTGGTGAGGGTACATCAACTGGAGTCTAGCCTTGCTGTGGAGCTATAGCCCTGACCTGAAGGGCCTGGAAGCCAACTTGCCTGCTGAGAGAGGGAAGGAACTTTAAAACCATGCAGGAAGTGTGCTGTCTAGAAAGTGCCAGAGGCAGCCAGACCCTGGTGTTTTGGGTCTATCAGGCCAAGGAAGACTGTGGAGAGTGATATGCGAGCCCTAGGAGTACGGGTTAAGTCTCTCCAGGGGTGAAGTTTCATAGGGACACACGGAAAATGGCTGACCTCGCCACCATGCGAGAAGACTGATCGCGGGTGATCACATCACACAAATCTGTACCTATGGTGCACATCGCCAAACACGGCAAACCAGAGCTGTGCCGTGACTGACATCGCCACAGAAAGCCAGGAGCTTTGCCTGCGGTGGACATTGCCAACAGAAGCAAAAACTGTGCCTGTGGTTGTCATTGTGACTGAAGAGTGTGCCCATTGAGGTTGCCACACCTGCATTTTCATAGAGAACCTTGCAGCTGATATTATGCCGTTTTGACCTCCGTCTAAATGGTGACCCATCTGCTGTTCATTGCTGAGTCACCCAGAAGTGACTCTGATGCATCCTTAAGACCCGACCAACACCCAGTATCAGCATTCACTGAAGGACCGTAGGTGGCAGAACAAATCAAGGGCTGCATCGACAGATCAGAGGCATGTGTTTCCTGCTTCTCACTGGCCGCTGAAAGAAAGGGCATGGTGTCCTGCATTGTAGTGAGACTTTATCAAGGAGACTTTACTGAACTAAGCACAACCATTACTGAACTGGGGTATCTGCACCTGAGCCTTGACCCATGTTGCACAAAACTATCTAACCTGAATGAGAACATGCCTAGATCCACAAGAAAAGGGACAGCCCAGAAGAGGATGTCAGTAGGTATGCCAAGTCGCAGAAGCCCCAGAAGCACAAGTTACTAACTTGTGTAACGATATATCTGTAAGAGACAGTAGTTAGTGACAGATTCCTTACCTTAGAATATCCCCAGGCGTCAGGCTGGATCCGGAAAGTTTTTGCGTAGCAGTACCCTTGCGCGTCGGTAGGCGGCGTCGTGCGGCTCCGCGTCCGTCGTCGGCGTCGTGATCGCCGGGATGACGTCGCGGGCAGTACTTAGACGCCGCCCCTGCGCGCTGACGTCAGTTCTGTACACGACTTTCCGCGCCAGGAACGCAGAGCCATGCAAGAAGCTGACATAGGTGTCTGAAAAATACTAGGGCCCTGAAAGGGATGTCCTTAACCCTAGAAATCAGTTCGCAGAACGGGGAGGATGGGTGGGCGGTAAGGAATCTGTCACTAACTACTGTCTCTTACAGATATATCGTTACACAAGTTAGTAACTTGTGCATCTGAAAGAGACACGTTAGTGACAGATTCCTTACCTTAGAATAGATACCCCAGCAATACCAACCCCGGTGGTGGGTCTGCGAACAAAGATCAGACAAGGAAGTCCCGGAGGACAGAACGGCCAAAGAAGCCGTCCCGCCGGACCTGACTGTCAAGGGAGTAATGCTTGGTAAATGTGTGCAGCGAGGCCCACGTAGCTGCCTGACAGATATCCTGCAGCGGAACACCACGGCCTAAGGCTGTGGCAGTAGCCGTTGCCCTGGTGGAATGGGCACGCAGCCCAACAGGAGGCTCCTTTTTAGCCAAAGAATAGCAGGCTTTGATACACAAGGTGACCCAGCGGGAGATGGTTCTCTTGTGCACCGCCCGACCTTTTTTGGCACCCACGTAGCCAACAAAGAGCTGGTCATCCACCCGGAAGTGTTGTGTGCGGTTGATATAAAAGGAAAGCGCACGTTTTGGGTCCAGACGGTGGAGCCCCTCTTCCTCTCTGGAAGGATGCGGAAAGAAGGTGGGCAAAGTGATGGTCTGCCCAATATGGAAGGCAGTAACCACCTTTGGCAAGAAGGACGGACGCGTCCTAAGAACAACCTTGTCTGGATGGACAGACAGAAAGGGAGGTTTGCATGATAGAGCCTGGAGCTCACTCACCCGCCGAGCGGAGGTGATGGCCACCAGAAAGGCTGTCTTCAAAGTAAGAAGACGAAGAGGACAGTTATGTAGAGGCTCAAAGGGAGCGCACATTAAAAGGTAAGAACCAAGTTCAAGTCCCACTGAGGCATCACAAACGGAACAGGAGGGAAGAGGTGTGTAATGCCTTTTAGAAACCTGTTAACAACAGGGGACTTAAAAAGAGAGGGCTGATCAGGGAGCCTGAGGAAGGCCGAGATTACACAAAGATAGCCCTTGATGGTACCCAGGGCAGAACCCTGTTGGGCCAGAGAAAGAAGGAACAGAAGAACCTCAGAAAGAGGGGCAGAGAGGGGATTCACAGCCTTTGCTGTGCACCATGCCACAAACTTGTTCCACCTGCAGGCGTATACCACCTTAGTGGAGGGACGCCTGGCTGCCAGAATCACATCACAAACTTCGGGAGTCAAGTCGAAAGGAATCAACTGCCGGCGCTCAATCTCCACGCAAGCAGGTGGAAACTGGACAGGTTCGGGTGGAGGACCGTCCCCTGCTGCTGCGACAAAAGATCCTCCCGAAGAGGCAGACGGATCGGGGGATCGACGCTCATACTGAGTAGCTCGGGATACCAAACTCTTCGAGCCCAGTCCGGAGCCACAAGGATGACTTGGGCCCGGTCGCGCCGAATCTTCTTCAACACTCTGGGTAGAAGTGGTATAGGCGGAAAAGCGTACAACAGACCGCAACTCCACTCGCGACGAAAAGCGTCGCCGAGCGAGTGCCGCCTTGGAAATTCCAACGCGCAGAACTGATGACATTGCGCGTTCTCTTCGGTGGCGAATAGATCTAACCAAGGCTCTCCCCACTGTAGAAAGAGTCCTTGCGCCACTTCCGAGTGAAGACGCCATTCGTGATCCATCATGCACCTGCGGCTGAGTTCGTCCGCCCTGGCGTTCAGGGAACCTGCCAGGTGTTGAACCATCAGGAATATGCCCTGATGTTCCAGCCATGTCCAGAGGCGCAGAGCCTCCTGACATAGAGTCCACGACCCCACCCTGCCTTGTTTGTTGCAGTACCACATGGCGGTGGTGTTGTCTGTGAACACCTGCACTACCTTCCCTTTGACAGAGGGAAGGAATGCCTTGAGTGCAAGTCGGATCGCCCGGAGCTCCAGAAGGTTGATATGGAGCCGGGACTCCGCCAGAGACCAGAGGCCTCTGATCTCCGTCTCTCCCATGTGACCGCCCCATCCCAGAAGGGACGCGTCCGTCACGACTGTGTGCTCTGGCTGGGGAAGGGAGAGGGATCTGCCCATGACCCATTGCCGGTTCGAGAGCCACCACTGCAACTGTTTTGCACTTCCCTCCGAGATCTGGACGTGATCGGACAGGTTCCCTGGTGCTGCGCCCACTGGAACTTCAGGTCCCACTGCAGAGCCCGCATATGCCATCTGGCATGATTGACCAGCAGGATGCAGGAGGCCATGAGGCCCAGCAGCCTCAGGGTCATCCGTACCGAAACCCAGGATAAAGGCTGAAAGAACGGAATCATAGCCTGAATATCCCGGACTCGCCGTTCGGGAGGATAGGCCCGAAACTGCGTCGTGTCCAGAACTGCTCCGATGAAAAGGAGCTGTGGAGAAGGAATCAGGTGCGACTTCGGCACATTGATGGACAACCCCAGCGAGTGCAGGAGTTCAGCCGTAGTCTGGAGGTGGGAGACGACTGCCTGGGACGAGCCCGCCTTCAGCAGCCAGTCGTCGAGGTAGGGGAAGACTGGAACCCCTGCCCGGCGCAGATGAGCTGCGACCCCCGCCAACACTTTCGTGAACACCCGAGGGGCACTTGTGAGGCCAAAGGGGAGCACGGTGAATTGAAAATGCTCGAGGCCCACCATGAACCGCAGGTAACGCCGGTGGGCCGGCAGGACGGGGATGTGCAAGTCCAACGCTACCATCCAGTCTCCAGGGTCGAGGGCAGTCAAGACCTGAGCTAAGGTGAGCATCTTGAACTTCTCCTTCCGGAGGAAGCGATTGACGTTCCGGAGGTCCAAGATAGGACGCATGTCCTCCTTGTCCTTTTTGGGCACCAGAAAGTAGTGGGAGTAGCAACCACGTCCTACTTCTGGGGTCGGAACATGCTCGATGGCCCTCTTGGCCAAGAGGGCCGTGACTTACTTCTGCAGAAGCACCAAGTGATCCCCTGACATGCGGTGGAATTGAGGTGGCATGGCTGGGGGGGTGGTCTCGAAGGGGAGGGAGTAGCCCCTTCGGACAATGTCCAAGACCCACCTGTCCGAGGTGGTGGCACGCCAGTGGAGAAGGTGATGGCGGACCCTGCCCCCTACTGGCGTGCTGTGCACCTGAAAAGAAGGACTAGGAGGGCTTGGAGGCCGCGGACGGGGCGGGGTTGGTGGCCTGACCCGCACGCTGGTTGCCCGATCCGCCACGGCGGAAGCCACGTCCTCGGCCACGCGAAGACGCTTGCTGCGCGGGCCGGTGGCTGGGCAGCGGACGTGACTGGGCGCCCCTTCCATGGCCACGAAAGGGGCGAAAAGCAGAGGTTAGCGGAGGGCGCACAGCAGAAAGGCCCAGGGACTTGGCAGTAGCCCATGAGTCCTCAAAGCGCTCCAGCGCATGGTCTGCTTTGGAACCAAAAAGACAGACTCCATCAAAGGGCATGTCCATGAGTGTATTCTGGACATCACCCGAGAAACCAGTTGTTCTCAGCCAGGCGTGGCGACGCAGCGCCACCGTCGTTGCAAGGGATCTGCCCAGCGAGTCGGCAGTATCAAGGCCACAACGGATGGTGTACTTTGCCGCATCCCTTCCTTCCGCAATGGCGCGGGAAAGCAGTGTCTGGACCTCCTCAGGACACTGGGGCAAAACGAGCGCCACCGAATCCCACAGAGAGTGGGAGTATCGGCCCAAAAGGCAAGCGGTGTTGACGGACCACAAGCCAGAACTGGAGGAAGAAAAGGCCTTCTTCCCAAATTGATCCAGGCGTTTGGATTCCCTATCCGGAGGGGCGGTAGGGAAGGCGGTTTGGGAGGCAGAGGCTTGAACAACCAAGCTCTCGGGGTGGGATGTTGAGAGAGAAACAAGGGGTCGCCCGGAGCAGGGCGATGGCGTCGGGCCACGTTCCTATCCACAGGAGCCCCTGTGGCGGGCTTGGACCAGGTGCCCAAAGAACGTCAGAAAGTGCATCATTAAACGGCAGCAATGGCTCCGAGGAGGTAGCTGCCGGCTGAAGCACTTCCGTCAGGAGGTTAGTCCTGACAGCCACTGTAGGCAATTGGAGGTGTAAGGCTCCAGCTGCTCTACGCAACACCGTTGCGAAATTTGCTCCCTCCTCCGTAGCCACGGAAGGAGGAGACAGCATGCCAGTGTCAGGGAAGTGTCCAGACCACTGGCATCCCCAAGTTCCTCTGCCCAGTCCTGATCATAGTCACACTGCTGTGTGAGAGGGTCATCCGACCCCTCCCAGCTCTCCTGGTCCTCCTCCGGTTGAAAATAAGGAGGGGGAGGGACGTCCGGGACCCAAGGTCTCATGGGCGCCGGAGCCGGCGTTGGGCGACGTCGGTCCGACGCCACGTCCGGATCCGGAGAGAACCGGGGAACGACGCCGCCCGGAGCCCCGGACGGCGTCAGGAACGGCACCGGGGACATCGGCGTCGGCGTAGTTAGGTCAACCGGCGTCGATGGGGGTTGCGGTACCACTGGAGCCGGGATCGAGGCCGGGGCCGAAGCCGGGGCCGGGAGCGATGCTGGTGAGACAGGCGGCGCCGGGACCGGAGTCGTCGGCGGCGCCGGGGCAACCCCATCAGGGCCCGCGGGGCCTGAAGGCGCACCGGAGGGGCCTTGAGGCCCGAAGAGGTGGGCCATGGCCGACAGGAATTTCTGTATCTCGGCCGGAGTCGCCCCCGAACCCAGGAAAGACGGGTAATGCGGGGGCTGCTCCACAGGCACCTCCGGAGCCGCGGGGACGGTGCCGAGAGGGGCCTCAGCCGAGTCGCGAGACCGGCGAGGCGAAGTCTTAGAGCGATGGTGCTTCTTAGACTTTTTGTGCTTCGACTTACCCGAAGAGTGCGAAGACTTGGACTCCGATGACGGGCGAGGACTCCGCAACCGGCCCCTCGACCTCTCCCGTGACCGGGGCTTGGTGCGGCGCGGAGCCGACTGCCGGACCTCGAGTAGCTTTCGAGACTGCTCTCGCAAAGCCTTCGGGTGTAAGGCCCGGCAGTCGGAACACGACTTCGTGTCGTGGTCGCGGCCGAGACAGTAGAGACACTCTAAGTGCGGGTCTGTGATCGACATCATTCGACCACAGGCGTCGCATGGCTTGAAGCCGGGCATCCCTACCGACACCTTGGAGCCTAGATGACTCGAAGAAAAACAGTGAAAAAATCACCAAAAGTTTAGTCAAAAATGACTAGGGCGGGGGGCGTGGCTTGCAGCCGAGAGTAATGGCCGCAACCTAACCGAGCTCCGGCCAGCACGAGAACATCCCCTACTAATCCGGACACTTATCCGTGATAAAATCACCACCCAAGACCTTTTTCCAGCATCGGAACATCGGAGGCGCGTTCCGACCAAGTTTGGAGCGGGACCGGCGCTTCACAACTGATCCGCGGGCGCGAGGCGAGAAGGCCGTGCAGCGGTGAGAGGCGGGCGGTGCCGCATTGCAGTAGGGACTACGCCTGGGCAGCTTCTTGGTGAAACGCCGTTGGGCGCGTGGGGAGCCCCCGCGGGGCAAGCTATTACCGCGACGACTCCGAGCACCGGGAGAGGCCCGGTTGAGATCCTTAACCCCCGCCCGGCGGACCCTCACAGCTCCACGCGGGAAAACGCCTGCGGAGTCCAGACACCGACGGTGCCCCCTTTAATCAACCAGGGACAGGACACTGAACAACTGTGGCCCCCGGGTGCAACATAAGATAGGGGGACAGTGAGGCACGGCGCACCGGAAGCCGCCGGAGGACCACCTTTGCCGCACAACTAGTGGCCCACACAGCAGGAAGGAGAGAGACTCAGAGCGCAGCGCTGAGAACCCCAGGGGGGGTCCGCTCACTGGTGGTGAGATCCTGCACAATTCCTGTACCATTTGAAGGCCCCGCATTGCCTGGCTGCACTGGGCGACTTCACTCGGAGGCACCGGAGCGCCCGGCACCCTAGCGCCATTGCTAACTGCAGAGTACCCGCTCAACCTACAAGGACACGCAGGCACGGGTGAAGGTGGCCGGAATCCCCCAGCGCAACTGCAAGCGGACAGCTGCACTGTACCGATACCTCGCGACCCCCGTACTTTCAGGGCCGTGAACTAAGCATTCGACAAAATGCTGTTGGCCATAGATTCGGACTCCACTGTGCTGGGAACAGCTCGGCCTACACCGGAACAAAGGCCCCATATAATCGAGCAGAAAACCAGACAGGCCGCAAGGCGACGCGCCTTCACGAGGCAAGCGGCGGTGAGTACTGCGCAATACCAGTGATCCCGCGAGGAGGGCCCAATGGGGGGTCGAGGTCCACGAGCGACCCAGCAAGCCAAACTAGACAAATATGCTTTTTCCAAAGATGCGACGGACGCGACCACACAGCGGGCACCCACGGAGGTCAGTGCCGCGTCAGGGGGCCAGCCAGAGGTCACATTGCTAGACATAATGTCCGCCCTGACGAACGTCCAAACGACAGTGGGGTCCATTTCCTCGGATGTATCGTTCCTCCGAGCTGACTTCCAGAAAATGGCTTCCAGAATGACCGAGGTGGAAACCACGACGGCGTCTCTCACGAAGGACACAGCCAGCCTCCAGCGACAGGTTCAGCAGTTGGAAGCTCAAAATCGCCAGATGGCAGCCAAACTAGATGATCAGAAAGGCCGGTCGAGAGACGAAACAACGTCCGTATTACAGGAGTCCCGGAATCGAAGGGGACGCCAGCCATGCACCTCTACGTGGAAGACATCATCAAGAACCAACTCCAACCAAGGGGTCTCTCCAGCTTCTTCTCGGTGGAAAGGGCGCACAGAATACCCGGGGGTAAACCAAAGCCTGGAGCACCCCCTCGACCGATCCTAGCCAGGATCTTTAATTTCAGGGACCGGGACGCCATCCTCCAAACAGCAAGAGTGGCTCCACCTCTGCGTATAGAAAACTCCGTCATCTCCTTCTTCCCCGACTATACGGCGGCAGTCACCAAGCAAAGGAGGAGTTTTCTTGAGGTCAAGAAGGAACTACAATGCAGAGGACTTGCATACTCCATGCTCTTTCCCGCGAAGCTTCGAGTAGTAGCGGACGGTAAGACCTGGTTCTTCGAGACGCCGGCGGAAGCCCACGACTGGCTGGAGGGTTGGCGACAGGTCAACAGATCTAAAACCGACAATGGGCGACAACAACACCACTCCGCTGAAGCAGCATCCCAGGGCCGGAGACACACGGACGGAGACGAAGACCGACGCCAAACGGACACAGAGGACTGACCTCCCACGGATGGTGACTGCCAACTTGACAACGATGGGACTTCATTGATGGAACTTCCACCCACCCCATGCCAAGCTGCCAGGCTGCGGCGCGGATCGCCTAGGGCGGTCCAGAAATGACCTGCTAGAGACCTACCACTGGGACTGAACCTTTAATTCAGATGCTATACTTATTGTAAGATCCTGACCCTTTCAACGTCTTGGAGTGAAGGGATGTTCGAAATGCCCCGGATGTCCTCTCCCCCCACACGCAAGTACTGTTCATGGGATTAAAGCACTCTGCACAGTTGGGGTGGCGGGTAGTTGGAAATCCGTCTAGCAGGGAGGCAGGGAGGGGAGCGGAAGGGGGGGTTTTGATTAAGGTATTGTTGGAATTTGTGGGTTTTTTTCTTTTAAATTTTTTGGAAATGTATATTTGTTTTATGCTGGTACCACACACTTTAGGGTTAAACACAGGGAACCCATCAACTCACACATCCGAGTCCAATGTCCCAAAGTTGCCTCAACGTCCTGAGTGACATGGTTCCTGACCCCTCACATTCATGCCCCCCCCTTGCCCTCATATCGTGGAATGTTAACGGCCTTGGCAACAAAATTAAAAGAGGGCTTGTACTACAATATCTTAAGAGACAAACTCCATCTGTAGTCCTCTTACAAGAAACTCATTTGGTAGGATCAGCCACTAAAGCACTGGACAGATGGGGGTTCAAAATGATAGTGCACTCCGAATTTACTACAGGATCTAGAGGGGTGGGGATACTGATACGAAAGAGTTGCCCACTAATAATACATAGCACCCAGACAGATGACCAGGGGCGCTTTGCGGCACTATCCTGTCAATGGGAGGGACGAGCCTACAACCTAGTTACCGTATATGTCCCCCCTGCGCTCCACAGTCTGGCCCTCCCGGCTCTCTGTAGGTTCCTGCTCACCTTACCCCCTGGGGAGCTGGTTGTGGGGGGCGACTTTAATGCCGTTCTTGACGCCTCCTGGGATTGGTTACCACCAAGGGACCAGGGGAACCCCCTCACACATCTACGTGACTTCACGGAAGCTATGGGACTTGTGGACGTTTGGCGTGCAAGACACCCCTCGACACGCCAATACACATATCACTCTGGAGCCCACAATAGTTTGTCAAGGATAGATTACATTCTCTCATCCCCGACGGGCCTTGCAGCAATCACAGAGATCACACACCTCCCCAGAGGGATATCGGATCGCTCTCCCTTATTAGTAACTTATACATCGCAGCACATGGGACGTAAACGCATCTATCCAATTTACCCGGGGTACTTGAAAGTCCCAACTATCAGGAAACAACTGCGCATAACCACGAGGATCCGGCTCTCCGGCTGGACAGGCATACTCTCGGGGCTGGTGGACCCCTAGTGGCACTTTACCACAACAAAAAAAAAAAAAGGCGCATGGATCGGTCCCACTGCACATACAATAAATATATGGTTCACAGCGCAACGAGCGCTCGGCTGGGATGGAGTCCTCACCCAACTCACACCACTGTGGGATACGCCGAAACTAGGTATGCTCCGCTACAGTAAAGGTTTTGCACAATGGGACCTTATTGGTATCTCGATAATTGGAGATCTCTGGAAAAAGGGAGAAGTAGTGACGTTCGCCCAACTACAAACAACATACCAAATGGCTGATTCAGAACAGTTTCGCTATACACAAATTAAACACGCACTTGCAATGGCCATATCCAGAGGCACCGATCTCCCCGAATCATCGCCGCTCGAGGACCGTCTCCTTACAGACCATCTAACCAAAAAAGCTATTTCCCTCACTTATCGCAAACTAATATATAATCAGAAAGATCCCACGCAAGCCTTACGAGACAAATGGCGGGCTTACCTAGGAGACATGGACGACCAGGATTGGCAGGAAGCATTGGCATCCCCACGAGAGGTGGCAATCCCGTCTCGCTTACAATTGGTGCAACTGAAGATCCTGCATAGGACGTACTACACTAGAACTATGCTCCACAAAATCGGCCGGACTGAGACACCTCTCTGTCTGAGGGGATGTGGGACGCAGGGTACATTCTACCACACGCTATGGGAATGTCCTCACATAACACACTACTGGGAGGCGGTCAGGGAGACAATTACTCAGGTGTGTGGCTCTGAAGTTCTCCCTGAGCCAAAAAGTGCTTCCTCAATGTATGGGAACCAACCGACCTTAATCACGCAGCACAGGCCTGGGCGACACTAGGGATCACGTTAGCTAAACGCAATATCGCACAGCACTGGGGCGCGCCCATTGCCCCCCGGCAACAACACTGGTGTCAAGACATGGATGGAGCAATGGTGGCCGAAAAAGCAGTCTTCACACACAGAGGGTGTCCCAAAAAGTGGGAGCGGGTGTGGGGCAAGTGGAATTCGTTCCGTGGTAATATTTGTGCCCCCCTGGCAGAGGAATCAGATCCAGACTTAAGCGACTAGCCCACAAGGTCTACTAAAGGGTCAGCTGCATGCCCGGGGTGGGGGGTCCAGACACTATGCTAATGAGACGTGAATTTAAGGCAACTATGTACAATGCATTACCTGTGTATATAACCTGTAATGAATGTATCAGACTAATGGACATTGCTAAGAGTAACCAGCACTGTTTGTTTTCTTTTTTGATTTTATGATAATAAAAAGTAAAAAAAAAAAAAAAAAAAAATGACTAGGGCACTGCTCTTCCCGGATCTGCTCTTACTGGCGCGGAAAAAGAAGAAATGACGTCAGCGCGCAGGGGCGGCGTCTAAGTACTGCCCGCGACGTCATCCCGGCGATGCAGACGACGGACGCGGAGCCGCACGACGCCGCCTACCGACGCGCAAGGGTACTGCTACGCAAAAACTTTCCGGATCCAGCCTGACGCCTGGGGATATTCTAAGGTAAGGAATCTGTCACTAACCTGTCTCTTTCAGATTCAGTGTTATTACACGTGCTGCTATCATCTGTGTAGTAATCAGTTTTAAGACTGTATAAAAGTACTTTTCTTATCGAAGTAAAGCACTGGGTTGGATATTCAGGTTAGTGCACTGCTAGGTGGTTTCTGAGTCTTGAGTTTGCACACCTTCACACTACCTCTCTGATAAGCCTGTGACTGCTCGCCATCACTACCATTGACATTCAAGTGGGTTGGATGGGCTGTACTTGGCCAAGGCTGCAGAGCCATAAGTAGGGTGAACCCTGGGACATCGGAGTCAAATGACCACAACCCGCACGGCTGAGGTTCAGTAGCCCCTGCTTGCTCTGCGGCTCCCTGAACGGGATCTAACATCTTCCCATAACCAATCGTCTCGAAATGGAAAGCATGAATCGACTTTTGCTGCAAGTGAGCTCCCACTCCCGCAATTGTGAGCTTAGGGCGTTTCTTTGGCTACGACAGTTTTGAAATTGGACCGTAGTTTGATAACACACCAGGCTGGAAGGAAGACTTGCTCCTCTCTTTTGTTGACTAAGACCCACTGATAAGGAATCTGAGAACATTCTCATATATTTTCAAGCCTTCTTGCATCCTGGTACAAAATTACAGATTTGGGTCACATTCTGGAAATAATGGATTCCATAATGGAGATATTTTCTCGGATTCAGCTTATCCATCTCTAAAAGGAAGGATGAGCATGAGGCACAAAGGTATGTGTGTGGGGTGAAGAGGCATGGCGGTGTAACAGAGCCACGTCAGCAGAGGACACCCCGTCCTATAGGGCATAAAGCGGTGTCTGCTGGAAGAAAAAAAAAAAAACCTCAGTTAAAAACACATACCTCACCTGTTGAGAAAGACTACTGATACAGGTGAAAACCTGCTGTCCCTTAGGAAAAACAGAAAAACCCTCCCCATTCAACCTCGCCCCAAGTGGGGGAGGAGTTAAAAAATGCATCATGCCAGTCTATGAGGATGGAAAATAAATCTATTTGTATTTATTTGCATCTGTTTTTTTGTTATCAAGGGCTTTTCTCCCGCGGTTTTCCTAAAGACGGACGTTTCTTGAGGGTATCCATTTATGGAGACGAGAAACCGCACTTGTTAATGGAACCGGTCGGCAAAAAGATCAAACCCGGTCAGTAGATTGCCTGCTCCGACAGCTGTAAAAGGAAACATTTTAAAAGGCAACCTTAAGGTAAATAATTTAGGCAGCTCTCTCGCCGCCTCTCTTTTTCGTGTGCCGGGTGTGAGCAGCTGTCTGTGCTCATCAAAAATGATTATAAAAGCGTGAAGCGAGGCCTCAAAAACCTTGCGTGCTAAAATGCACTGTTATAGCTGCCGCTCTCTCCAAGCAAGTGGACAAACAAACATCGCCCTGTGTTTCTGCAGATGTGCCAAACAGGCGCTTGTTTTTTTATTAAATGGATCACAGTCAGGTCAACCGAACTAATTAATATGAAAGTGGAAATCCTGTCCCTTGTTTCTCGACGGATAATTTTCAGAATACTGCGAAGGGACAGGAAGGCGAACACTACCATTAATTTAAGTAAAAAACCATATCTAATGTGGCACAGTATATACTTCAGATAATGTAAGGGGGAAGGCATACAGTGAGGAGAAGGTGAAAGATCTGGAGTCGGAAGCTGCATCTTTAGAGATGCTCTCTGCAATTAAAAATTATAATAAAGCTCTTTGAAATGTGTCATCAAAATCTCCTCCGGAGTAAAGATGAAATTACCTTCAACAGTTCAGAAAGTCTGCACTTACATTTTTATACAATTTTTTTTTTTTTTTTTTTTTAAATATCGACCAAATATGTGCAACACATATGCACACAGCGATGTATACTCTGTATACCCAATAGCTAAATAGAACTGAAAAATCAGTCCAAAAGCGCTTTACAATATTATTGAAAAAGGAATTGCACCTATTAGTGCAGCGAAACATTCAAAAGAAACCCCACATAAAATGAATCATTGTCAGCAACGAACAAGTTACTTACCTTCGGTAACAATATATCTGTAAGAGACATATATTAGTTATAGATTCCTTAACCTTAGAATTACCTCAGGCGTCAGACTGGATCCGGAGAATTTATTTCTTAGCAGTACCCCTGCGCGTTGGTAGGTGGCGTCGGTCGACTCCGCGTCAGTCTTTGGCGTCATGGTCGCCGGGATGACATCGTAGTGTCTACTTAGACGCCGCCCCTGCGCGCTGACGTCAGTTCTGACATGACTTTCCATGCCAGAAGCGCAGAGCCATGCAAGACACTGACCACTGGTGCACAAAACTAGGGCCCTGCAAGGGAGTCCCTATCCCTAGAAGCCAGTTCGCAGAACGGGGAGGATGGGTGGGGCGGTAAGGAATCCATAACTAATATATGTCTCTTACAGATATATCGTTACCGAAGGTAAGTAACTTGTTCATCTGAAAGAGACTATTAGTCATAGATTCCTTACCTTAGAATAGATACCCCTGCAATACCAACCCCAGAAGTGGGTCTGCGAACCAAGTTCACACCAGGAAGTCCTGGAGAACAGAACGGCCGAAAAAACAGTCTCTCCGGACTTGGCTGTCCAGGCAGTAATGCCATGTAAACATGTGGAAGGATGCCCACGTGGCTGCCTGGCAGATGTCACGTAAGTACTCCACGTCCCAAGGCAGTATTGGCTGCCGTTGCCCTGGTAGAGTGGGCGCGCAGTCCTACTGGAGGTTCCTTTTTAGCTAAAGAATAGCAGGTCTTAATGCATAGGACAACCCATCGAGAGATGGTACGTTTGTGCACTGCCCGACCTTTCTTGGCACCCACATAACCCACGAAGAGTTGATCGTCCACCCGGAAATCTTTAGTGCGGTCAAGGTAGAAAGACAGCGCACTTTTTGGGTCCAGACGGTGGAGTCTCTTCTCCTCTTTGGAAGGGTGCGGAGGCGAGAAGAAGGTAGGCAATGTGATGGTCTGACCTATGTGGAAAGAGGTAACCACTTTGGGCAGAAAAGAGGGCCTAGTGCAGAGGACTACTTTGTCCGGATGAACAGCAAGAAAAGGAGGTTTGGAAGATAAGGCCTGAAGCTCACTCACCCTGCGAGCAGAGGTGATGGCAAGCAAGAAAGCAGTCTTCAAAGTAAGGAGACGAAGAGGACAATTATGTAGTAGCTCAAAGAGAGCACACATAAGATAAGTGAGGACAAGATTCAAGTCCCACTGAGGCATTAAGAAAGGAGAAGGAGGAAAAAGATGAGTAATGCCCTTCAGAAACCTGTTACCAATAGGGGACTTGAAAAGAGAAGGTTGATCAGGAAGGCGAAGAAAGGCCGAAAGATAGCCTTTAAGAGTGCCCAGAGCAGAGCCCTGCTGGGCCAAAGAAAAAATGAAGAGGAAAAACTCTGAAAGAGGGGCAGAAAGGGGTTCCACAGCCTTTGCTGTGCACCATGCCACACATTCTTTCCATCTACAGGCGTATACTGTTTTAGTGGTGGGAAGCCTGGCTGCCAAGATGACATTACAGACTTCGGGAGGAAGATCAAAAGCTGTCAACTGTCACCACTCAATCTCCACGCAAGGATGTGGAGGCTGGACAGGTTCGGGTGGAGCACCGTCCCCTGCTGCTGCGACAGAAGATCCTCCTGAAGAGGCAGTCGGATCGGAGGATCGATGGCCATGCTCAAGAGCTCTGGGTGCCAGGCTCTTCGTGCCCAGTCCGGAGCCACAAGAATTACTTGGGCCCGGTCGCGCTTGATCTTCTTCAGCACTCTGGGCAGAAGTGGTACAGGCGGAAAAGGTGCATAGGAGGCCGCAATTCCACTCACGACGAGGGGCGTCGCCAACCGAGTGCCGCCTTGGAAACTCCAACGCGCAGAACTGCTGACATTGCGCGTTCTCTTCAGTGGCAATTAGATCTAACCAAGACTCTCCCCACTGCTGAAAGAGACCTTGCACCACCTCCGAGTGAAGACGCCATTGGAGATCTATCATGCACCGGAGTCTGAGTTCGCCCACCCCGGCGTTCAGGGAACCTGCCAGGTGTTGAACCACCAGAGATATGCCCTGATGTTCCAGCCATGTCCAAGGGCGAAGGGCCTCTTCACACTGGGTCCACGACCACACCCCTCCCTGTTTGTTGCAGTACCACATGGCGGTGGGTGTTGTCTGTGAACACCTGCACTACTCTTCCTTTGACAGAAGGCAGGAATGCCTTCAGTGCAAGACGAATCGCCCGAAGCTCCAGAAGGTTGATGTGGAGCCTGGACTCCGCCAGAGACCAGAGGCCTCTGATCTCCGCCTCTCCCATGTGGCCGCCCCATCCCAGGAGCGACGCATATGTCACCCCTGTGATCTCTGGTTGGGGAAGGGAGAGGGATCTGCCGTTGACCCAATCCTGGTTCTGGAGCCACCACTGCAGCTGACGTGCAGTCCCCTCCGAGATCTGGAAGACAATGGAAAGATTCCCCTGATGCTGCGCCCACTGGAACTTCAGGTCCCACTGCAGAGCCCGCATATGCCACCTGGCATGATCCACCAGCAGGATGCAGGAGGTCATGGGGCCCAGCAGCCTCAGAGTTAATCTCACCGAAATCCGGGATAGAGGCTGAAACATCGGTATCATAGCCCGAATATCCTGGACTCGCTGCTGAGGAGGATAGGCCCGAAGCACAAGTTACTAACTTGTGTAACGATATATCTGTAAGAGACAGTAGTTAGTGACAGATTCCTTACCTTAGAATATCCCCAGGCGTCAGGCTGGATCCGGAAAGTTTTGCGTAGCAGTACCCTTGCGCGTCGGTAGGCGGCGTCGTGCGGCTCCGCGTCCGTCGTCGGCGTCGTGATCGCCGGGATGACGTCGCGGGCAGTACTTAGGCGCCGCCCCTGCGCGCTGACGTCAGTTCTGTACACGACTTTCCGCGCCAGGAACGCAGAGCCATGCAAGAAGCTGACACAGGTGTCTGAAAAATACTAGGGCCCTGAAAGGGATGTCCTTAACCCTAGAAATCAGTTCGCAGAACGGGGAGGATGGGTGGGCGGCAAGGAATCTGTCACTAACTACTGTCTCTTACAGATATATCGTTACACAAGTTAGTAACTTGTGCATCTGAAAGAGACACGTTAGTGACAGATTCCTTACCTTAGAATAGATACCCCAGCAATACCAACCCCGGTGGTGGGTCTGCGAACAAAGATCAGACAAGGAAGTCCTGGAGGACAGAACGGCCAAAGAAGCCGTCCCTCCGGACCTGACTGTCAAGGCAGTAATGCTTTGTAAACGTGTGCAGCGAGGCCCACGTAGCTGCCTGACAGATAACCGGCAGCGGAACACCGCGGCCCAAGGCTGTGGTAGCAGCCGTTGCCCTGGTGGAATGGGCACGCAGCCCAACAGGAGGCTCCTTCTTGGCCAAAGAATAGCAGGTCTTGATGCACAAGGTAACCCAGCGGGAGATGGTCTACTTGTGCACCGCCCGACCTTTTTGGCGCCCACGTAGCCAACAAAGAGCTGGTCATCCACCCGGAAGTGTTTTGTGCGGTCGATATAGAAGGAGAGCGCACGTTTTGGGTCCAGACGGTGGAGCCTCTCTTCCTCTCTGGAAGGATGCGGAGGCGGAAAGAAGGTGGGCAAAGTGATGGTCTGCCCAATGTGGAAAGCAGTAACCACCTTTGGCAAGAAGGACGGACGCGTCCGAAGAACAACCTTGTCTGGATGAACAGACAGAAAGGGAGGTTTGCAAGATAGAGCCTGGAGCTCACTCACCCGCCGAGCGGAGGTGATGGCCACCAGAAAGGCTGTCTTCAGAGTCAGAAGACGAAGAGGACAGTTATGCAGAGGCTCAAAGGGAGCGCACATTAAAAAGGTAAGAACCAAGTTCAAGTCCCACTGAGGCATTACAAACGGAACAGGAGGGAAGAGGTGAGTAATGCCTTTTAAGAACCTGTTAACAACAGGGGACTTGAAAAGGGAGGGCTGATCAGGGAGCCTGAGGAAGGCCGAGATAGCACAAAGATAACCCTTGATGGTACCCAGGGCAGAACCCTGTTGGGCCAGAGAGAGAAGGAACAGAAGGACCTCAGAAAGAGGGGCAGAAAGGGGATCCACAGCCTTTGCTGTGCACCATGCCACAAATTTGTTCCACCTGCAGGCGTATACCACCTTAGTGGAGGGACGCCTGGCTGCCAGAATCACATCACAAACTTCGGGAGGCAAGTCGAAAGGAATCAACTGTCGCCGCTCAATGTCCACGCAAGCAGGTGTAGACTGGACAGGTTCGGGTGGAGGACCGTCCCCTGCTGCTGCGACAGAAGATCTACGCTCATATTGAGTAGCTCGGGATACCAAACTCTTCGAGCCCAGTCCGGAGCCACAAGAATGACTTGGGCCCGGTCGTGCCGAATCTTCTTAAACACTCTGGGTAGAAGTGGTATAGGCGGAAAGGCGTACAACAGACCGCAACTCCACTCGCGACGAAAAGCGTCGCCGAGCGAGTGCCGCCTTGGAAATTCCAACGCGCAGAACTGATGACATTGCGCGTTCTCTTCGGTGGCGAATAGATCTAACCAAGGCTCTCCCCACTGTAGAAAGAGTCCTTGCGCCACTTCCGAGTGAAGACGCCATTCGTGATCCATCATGCACCTGCGGCTGAGTTCGTCCGCCCTGGCGTTCAGAGAACCTGCCAGGTGTTGAACCATCAGGAACATGCCCTGATGTTCCAGCCATGTCCAGAGGCGCAGAGCCTCCTGACAAAGGGTCCAAGACCCCACCCCGCCCTGTTTGTTGCAGTACCACATGGCGGTGGTGTTGTCTGTGAACACCTGCACTACCTTCCCTTTGACAGAGGGAAGGAATGCCTTGAGTGCAAGCCGGATCGCCCGGAGCTCCAGAAGGTTGATATGGAGCCGGGACTCCGCCGGAGACCAGAGGCCTCTGATCTCCGCCTCTCCCATGTGACCGCCCCATCCCAGAAGGGACGCGTCCGTCACAACTGTATGCTCTGGCTGGGGAAGGGAGAGGGATCTGCCCATGACCCATTGCCGGTTCGAGAGCCACCACTGCAACTGTGTTGCAGTCCCCTCCGAGATCTGGACGTGATCGGACAGGTTGCCCTGGTGCTGCGCCCACTGGAACTTCAGGTCCCACTGCAGAGCCCGCATATGCCATCTGGCATGATTGACCAGCAGGATGCAGGAGGCCATGAGGCCCAGCAGCCTCAGGGTCATCCGTACCGAAACCCAGGATAAAGGCCGAAAGATCGGAATCATAGCCTGAATATCCCGGACTCGCCGTTCGGGAGGATAGGCCCGAAACTGCGTCGTGTCCAGAACTGCTCCGATGAAAAGGAGCTGTGGAGAAGGAATTAGATGCGACTTCGGCACATTGATGGAGAACCCCAGCGAGTGCAGGAGTTCGGCCGTAGTCTGGAGGTGGGAGACGACTGCCTGGGACGCAGCCCGCCTTCAGCAGCCAGTCGTCGAGGTAGGGGAAGACTGAAACCCCTGCCCGGCGCAGATGAGCTGCGACCACCGCCATCACTTTCGTGAACACCCGAGGGGCACTTGTAAGGCCAAAGGGGAGCACGGTGAACTGAAAATGCTCGGGGCCTACCGTGAACCGAAGGTAACGCCGGTGGGCCGGCAGGACGGGGATGTGGAAATACGCGTCCTGCAGGTCCAACGCTACCAACCAGTCACCAGGGTCGAGGGCAGTCAAGACCTGAGCTAGGGTGAGCATCTTGAACTTCTCCTTCCGGAGGAAGCGATTGACGTTCCGGAGGTCCAAGATAGGACGCATGTCCTCCTTGTCCTTTTTGGGCACCAGAAAGTAGTGGGAGTAGCAACCACGCCCTACTTCTGGGGTCGGAACATGCTCGATGGCCATCTTGGTCAAGAGGGCCGTGACTTCCTTCTGTAGAAGCACCAAGTGATCCCCCGACATGCGGTGGAATTGAGGTGGCATGGCTGGGGGGTGGTCTCGAAGGGGAGGGAGTAGCCCCTTCGGACAATGTCCAAGACCCACCTGTCCGAGGTGATGGTGCGCCAGTGGGGAAGGTGATGGCGGACCCTGCCCCCTACTGGCGTGCCGTGCACCTGAAAGGAGGGACTAGGAGGGCTTGGAGGCCGCGGACGGGTTGGAGGTGGTGGCCTGACCCGCACGCTGGTTGCCCGATCCGCCACGGCGGAATCCACGTCCTCGGCCACGCGAAGACGCCTGCTGCGCGGGCCGGTGGCTGGGCTGCTGACGTGAGGGGCGCCCTACCGTGGCCACGATAGGGGCGAAAAGCAGAAGGCAGCGGAGGGCGTGTAGCAGAAAGGCCCAGGGACTTGGCAGTAGCCCGTGAGTCCTTAAAGCGCTCCAACGCATGGTCTGCTTTGGACCCAAAAAGACCGACTCCATCAAAGGGCATGTCCATGAGAGTATTCTGGACATCCCCTGAAAAACCAGTGGTTCTCAGCCAGGCGTGGCGTCGGAGCGCCACCGTCGTTGCAATCGACCTGCTCAGCGAGTCGGCGGTGTCAAGGCCACAACGGATAGTGTATTTGGCCGCATCCCTTCCTTCCGCAATGGCGCGGGAAAGCAGTGCCTGGACCTCCTCAGGGCACTGGGGCAAAACATCCGCCACCGAATCCCACAGGGAGTGGGTATATCGGCCCAAAAGACAAGCGGTGTTAACGGACCGCAAGCCAGCACTGGAGGAAGAAAAACCTTTCTTCCCAAACTGATCCAGGCGTTTGGATTCCCTATCCGGAGGAGCGGTAGGGAAGGCGGTTTGGGAAGCGGAGGCTTGGACAACCAAGCTCTCAGGAGTGGGGTGGACAGAAAGAAACAGGGGTCGCCCGGAGCAGGGCGATGGCGTCGTGACACGTTCCGATCCACAGGAGCCCCTGTGTTGGGCTTGGACCAGGCGCCCAAAAGAACGTCAGTGAGGGCGTCGTTAAACGGCAGCACAGTCTCCGCAGAGGAGGCTACCGGCTGAAGCACCTCTGTCAAGATGTTAGGCTTGACCGTCAAAGTAGGGAGCTGGAGACGTAAGGCCCCAGCAGCCCTACGCAACACCGTACCAAATTGGCCCCCTCCTCCGTAGCCACGGGAGGAGACAGCATGCCAGTGTCAGGGGAAGTATCCAGACCACTGGCTTCCCCTAGACTCTCTGTCCAGTCCTCATCATACTGACAGTTGCGCGTCAGAGGGTCATCAGACCCCTCCCAGTCCAACTGGTCCTCCTCAGGTTCAAAATAAGGAGGAGGAGGGACAGTTGGGACCCAAGGTCCCATCGGCGCCGGAGCCGGCGTCGAGCGACGTCGCTCCGGGTCCATGTCCGGAGCCGGAAGGAACTGGGGGACGACGCCGCCCGGAGCCCAGGGCGGCGTCGAGAACGGCACCGGAGACATCGGCGCCGGCGTAGGTGTCGTGAGGTCGACCGGCGTCGATGGGGGTTGTGGAGCCGGGATCGAGGCCGGGGCCGAAGCCGGAGCCGGGATCGAGGCTGGAGGCACGGGCGACGCCGGGGCCGGAGCCGCCGGCGACGCCGGAGCAACCCCATCAGGGCCCGCGGGGCCCGAAGGCGCACCGGAGGGGCCTGAAGGCCCGAAGAGGCGGGCCATGGCCGACAGGAACTCCTGTACCTTGGCCGGATCCGCCCCCGAACCCGGGAAGGGCGGGTATGGCGGGGGCGACTCCACAGGCAAGTCCGGGGCCGCGGGGCGGGGACGGTGCCGGGAGGGGCCTCAGCCGAGTTGCGAGACCGGCGAGGCGAAGTCCGAGAGCGACGATGCTTCTTGGACTTCTTGTGCTTAGACTTACCGGACGAAGAAGACTTCGACGCCGACGACCGGTGTGCACTCCGCGAGCGACCCCTGGACCTCTCACGCGACCGGGGCCTCCGTGGAGCCGAATGCCGGGCCTCGAGGAGCTTTCGAGACCGCTCTCGCAAAGCTTTCGGGTTGAGGGCCTGGCATTCGGGACAAGACTCGGTGTCGTGGCCTCGGCCGAGGCAGAAGAGACACTCCCAATGCGGGTCGGTGACGGACATCATCCGCGCACAGGCGCCGCATCGCTTGAAGCCGGGCATCCCTACGACACCTTTAAGTTGGAAAAACAGTGAAAAAATCACCAAAAAGTATGGTCAAAAATTGACCAGGGCACTGCTCTTCCCGGATCTGCGCTTGCTGGCGCGGAAAAGAAGAACTGACGTCAGCGCGCAGGGGCGGCGCCTAAGTACTGCCCGCGACGTCATCCCGGCGATCACGACGCCGACGACGGACGCGGAGCCGCACGACGCCGCCTACCGACGCGCAAGGGTACTGCTACGCAAAACTTTCCGGATCCAGCCTGACGCCTGGGGATATTCTAAGGTAAGGAATCTGTCACTAACGTGTCTCTTTCAGATACTGCGCTGTATCCAGAACTGCTCCGATGAAAAGGAGCTTCCGAGAGGGAGTCAGGTGTGACTTTGGCACGTTGATAGTGAACCCCAGTGAATGCAGGAGGTCCGCCGTAGTCTGGAGGTGGGAGACTAAAGCCTGGGGCGAGCCCGCCTTCAACATCCAGTCATCGAGATAAGGGAAGACTGGCACCCCTGATCTGCGCTGATGAGCGGCGACCACCGCGATCACCTTCGTGAACACCCGAGGGGCAGAACTAAGGCCAAAGGGGAGCACGGTTAAACTGAAAGTGCTTGTGGCCCACAGTGAACCCTAAGTAACGTCTGTGGGCAGGAAGGACAGGGATATGGAAATTAGCGTCCTGCAAGTCCAACGCTACTATCCAGTCTCCAGGGTCGAGGGCAGAAAGGACCTGGGCCAAAGTGAGCATCTTGAACTTCTCCTTCCGGAAGAAGAAGTTGAAGGTCTGGAAGTCTAGGATAGGATCCAGTCCATTGTCCTTCTTAGGCACCAGAAAGTAGCGGGAATAAAAACCATGTCCTACTTCTGGCACAGGGACCCTCTCTATGGCGCCCTTTGGCCAAGAGAGCCAAAACTTCCTCGCGGAGAAGTGCCAAATGATCTTCAGATATGCAGTCATAAGAAGGTGGCATGGAGGGAGGGGTAGTCTCGAAAGAGAGGGAGTAGCCCCTTCGGACTATCTGAAAACCCACCTGTCTGACGTGATGGACTGCCAGCTGAGGAGATGATGGCGAATCCTGCCTCCGACTGGCTGATGATGGACCCGAAACGTCAGACTAGGAAGGTCTGGAGGCTGTGGTCGGGGGAAAAGGGTGGACTGGCCCGCCGGCTGGTTACCTGACCCACGAGAACGCTAGGTCCCACGTCCACGCAGAGGCTGGACAGCTTGCATGACTCGGTGGCTGGGCTGGATAGGACACAGCTGGGTGCCCCTTCCATAGCCACGAAAGGGCCGAAAGGCAGGCTGAGGTGGACGGGAGGTAGCCCTGAGGCCCAAGGATCTGGCCGTAGCTCGAGATTTCTTGAAGCGCTCAAGCGCTGAGTCTGCCTTGTCGCCAAAAAGGTGAGTGCCACCAAAGGGCATGTCCCTCAAGGTAGATTAGACATCCCCCGAAAAGCCAGAAGTCCTCAACCAGGCATAGCGTCAGTGCTACAGACGAGGCAACCGTTCTGCTCAGCGAGTCGATAATGTATGGTGAATTTGGCTGCGTCTCTCCCATCCGCAACTGCCTGGGAGAGAATGGCCCGGGCCTCCTCCGGGCACTGAGGCAGCATCTGCGCAACCGTATCCCAGATGGTATGGGAGTATTGGACCAAGAGGAATGTGGTATTCACCGACCGCAATGCCAAGCTGGAAGAAGAAAATATCCTCTTCCCAAGGTGGTCCAGCTTCTTGGATTCCCTATCTGGGGGTGCAGAAGGGAATGCACCCTTTGAAGATGAGGCTTGGACAACCAAGCTCTTAGGGGAGGGATGTTGCGTCAGGAACGCTGGGTCGCCCGGAGCAGGGCGGTGGTGGCGGGCGATTGTCCTGTCCACAGGAGCCGCTGGGTTTGGACCAAGTGCCCAGAAGTTCATCAGTGCGGGCTTCATTGAAGGGCAAGCGGGGTTCTGCAGTGGAAGCCGCAGTTGAAGCACCTCTGTCAGGAGGTTAGTCCTGACTGCCACCGAAGGGAGCTTGAGGCCAAGGACCTCGGCTTCCCTTCTCACGGTCACAGCGTAGGAAGCTCCCTCCTCCGTAGCCACGGTGGGGGAGAAAGCAAAAAAGTGTAAGGGGAAGTATCCAGACCACTGGCCTCACCCAGGTTCATCTGCCAGTCCACGGGGTCTTCAAGCTGGTCAGTTAATGAGTCCAGATGCCCCTCCCATTCCTCATCAGCACCTCCTGGCATAAAATCAGCACCTAGAATGAACACAAGGACAAAAGTCAGTTCCGGCGTTGGAACCAACATCAATCGGCGTCGGTCCGGCTCCGAATCCACTTCGGAGACTAGGATGGGGTCGACGCCGACCAGGGGCATAGCCTATGTCGGGAGCGTCGTTGCAGAGGCCGAAGTTGGGGAAGGTTGAGTAATATTGACCGGCGTCAGGCCGATCCGCTAGCAGATCCATGGGGACCCATCTGAGTTGGGCCAAAGCCACCGGCGTGGAAGACCTAGGGCCCCCAACCGACTCAGCGGGATCTGAAGGCACACCAGTGGAGCCAAAAATGAGGTACAGGGCCTCATAGAATTTTTGGATTTGGGCAGGAGACGCTCCGGCTCCTGGAAAAGCAGGGAGGTGTGGCGTCGTCTCAGAAGGAGGCTCAGGGGACGGAGCTTTGGAGCGATGACGCTCAGAATCCGGCGTCTTGCTGGCAGACGAACGTGGAGAAGTCGAAGAGCACCTGTGCTTCTTTGGCTTCTTCTTGTTCTTACCTGACCTCCCCGATGACTTGGAATGCAATGAGGAGTGTGGGCTCCGTGACCGTACTCTGGACCTTCCTCTCGAATGAGAACGGGAGCGTCACGGAGCTGAGCGCTGGGCCTGCAACAGCTTTAGGGACCACTCCTACAAAGCCTTCGGATTCATGGCCCGGCACTCGGAGCACGAATTCGGGTTGTGGTCGAGCTCCACGTACGAGAGGCACATAAGGTGCGGATCCACGACGGACATTGTCCGATGACAGGAACCGCAGGGCTTGAAGCCAGTCCTACGCTGGGACATCCTCGACGTACCAAGAGTCCAATACTCAAAAAAAGCGGCAAAAGTAAAAAAAAAAAGCTAGCCAAAAATGGCTAAAGGGTAGCTCTCTATAGATCTGCGCTTAGGCTGGGGCAGAAAAAGAAAGAACTGACGTCAGAGCGCATGGGAGGAGTCTATATAGGTCCCACGATGTCATCCCGGCGCCCACGATGCAGACAACGGATGCGGAGCCGACCGACGCCAACTACCGACGTGCAGGGGTACTGCTGTTGAAAAATCTCCAGATCCAGACTGATGCCTGGGGGAAATTCTAAGGTAAGGAATCTACAACTAATAATCTCGATCAGATAAGATCTTTCTAAGCAAAACTATCCCGCAGACTACTTATCTGGGATTTGGAACAATGAAGGACTTAAAGAAACCTTCTATTCCAAAAGTAAATTTGACCATGTTCAATAATTGGCAATTTCAAATGAATATGTCTGAATCAGACATTAATGATGTGATACACAATGGAACCTATAACTCACCCAAATTTCCTGTTGAAGGTGTAGCCTTTTGGCCTTATGATTCTGATACTTGTACACAGAGTTTCTTTTCCAACACTCTTGGACCTAAAATGAATTATCCTGATCCATGTTACAATAAACAAACACTGTTTTAGTTACCACATATAGTGTAGGTAAGCTGTGCCAAAGATGGTTGGAATACTTTAGTCTTTCAGCTGTAAAAGAACACTTTTCCTCAGTAAGTGAGAATATACAATGAATTAAACAAATATTCAGAGAAAGAAACTGCAGAAAGAATTAGGCAAATAGATCAAGAAGACATGCAGTTTTTAAAGTTATCGACAACGGAATGGATACGCTTTCTAAAGGAGTGTACTTATTTAATCACATTTTGTTCGCTGCCTTAGACCTCCTGAAAGGAGACCTGAATTTATTACAACACGTACAGGCACAATTAAGATTAATTAGACAACTAAATTGGGCACTATAAACATTTAGAGCAGGTTTTGTGCCTTGGCAACTTCTCAATTAAACAGCCCATATAATTTGACGCTAACACAAAAAAACAATGGCTAAAAAGAAACTACATACACCCTAGTAAGTATAGAACAAGTTGAAGACGCACAATTTACAATCAGTGACACTCCACTTATTACCTGGTTAATACAAAGTATTATTTCATTACCTATTACAACCTTTCATTTTCACGACTGTCAACAATATAAATCTATTGGCTGGTATGAAACTAGGCACAATTGTTCCATTCATAGAAGCTTTCTGTTTAAACATCTGTTTAAATGAAAATAAAAAGATACTCCTTTGTATATCAGTACAACACTGCATAAATCCTTTAGGACACTCCCTTTTGTGTGACACAATATCACTGCATGGCCTGTGTAGTGCTTTGATGCAAGGGTTAAAATGTGTTTTTACTGTTTTTCCCCATTGCATCCATTTCCACACATCAAGAACTTCTGAATAACGGTTCTAATTTATGTTTAACAAATGTTACTTGCTATGGATTGGAACCGGCCAGCAACACCTGAAAACAGTTTCAGAAACAATACAGTGCAGTGGAAGGACATTGTATCCTCTGCCTCAAAATAGCATTAGGAACATCGCTTGGCCTAGCATAATCATGAAATCTATGCATTTTGCTGATTTAAACAAATTATTGTCTGTTCTGTTACAAAAAGGAGTCCCTTTATTTATAGCAGTTGAAGTTTATAATCTGCAGACAGCCAGTACTGCTTCAGAAATTCAGAGGCTGTTACCAGTGCTTAATTTGAGCCAGTGGTTTCCGGTGCTAGGCACTAGCACTTGTCAACACCGGCACTTGTGACAGTCTGCCACAAGGTGGCACTGTCTGGCTAATTTAGAGATGACCACAACAACAGTTAATTATTAATTCAATATACGTTAAAATTACTATTACCTGCTGCCCAAGCCATTCTTATAGCTTTGGGGGCTTGAAATAGTCTAAATTGTCCCACATGTAGGACTGTGTGATGGTTAGTAGTGTTGGTACTATCATTGGCAGCATGGCTGGGGCGATGTATGGTGCAAGCTGCAGTGGCCTCCTGACGAGAGCCCTGGCACTTATCTTTTTACAAATTAGGCACTGGCTGTTACACACGCGATATCCAACACATTATGCTGATATCGTACAACCGATATTCATCTGTGTTAACTGGAGTACATCTTTTTTAAGAACATTGGATCAGGTCTGGTGACTGGATTTAAAGCAGTATTTGGACTGATTCTGTATTTTTTTCCCCTCTGTTCTCCAGCCTTTTTGGAGGATTTCCAATCATGATACTACTAATCAGCTGGGGTATCATCATCTTTCTCCTGTTCTGACAAGGAAATCAACATGGAGTACACGTATCCAGGTGAACAAAGCAACAGAGAGACTCTAGCATGCTGCATGGGACATGCTTGGCTATCTGAACTCAGTGAACACTGAATGCTCACACTTCATAAAATGGATACTACACAAGTAAAACCTGTGTTCTGGTGCATAAACTATCCAACTGAAATCATCGTGAACTTACATCTGGAACAGTCCCCAGTGGCTTATCTTGATATGGAAATCATTATTCAACCTCTACATGAGCACCAGAAACAATGCTGAGCAATGCATCTGTCCCTTCTACAGCATGCCACCTATGACGAAGCAATAGCACCGGTGGCACTTTTCGATGCAGCTCTTGATGAGTGGCTTGACTCGCAGTTATCTTTTGAGCCCCCTGGAGAGGAGCCACAATTACCATTGAGTGCCTCAGATGAGCAACCAATTGCTGGTCCATCAAATACACAGATTGTCAACTATGAACACACACTGAATGGTTTTCATACAGATCACACGTATGCTGTGCATGCACCCGCCGATGTCAACATGTCCTCTGATGAGGAATGAACTCAACAAGTTACTTGACCAACAAACAACAATTTGCTATATATACACCACAAAACACTGCATTTTTATGAGCTGAAGAAAAACTGTTTACTTCTATTAAGACTCTTCAATTATTGCTTTTATTTTTATACTTTTATTTTTATACTACAGGTTTTAAATCCGGCCCCTTCCATATCATCACTGGTATGTTTAATCAGCAACACGTATAAAACCCTTCAGATGGACTAAAGTACAAGTTACTTACCTTCGGTAACGAAGTATCTGGTAGAGACGATTCTAGCCACAGATTCCTTAACGTAGAATGATCCCCAGGCGTGAGACTGGATCCGGAAAAATTTTGCCACAGCATCCCTGCGCGCCGGGGGGGGGGCGCGGCACCACACGACTCTGCCCTGACGCTGTCCGTGGACGTGACGTCAGCAAGGTCACATAAGTCCCACCCCGGCGCGCTGACGTCAGTTTTCCTCAGAGAACTTTTCCGCGCCACAACGCGGCGCCATCACAAACAAAACTGGGAAAGCATGGGAACAGTGTGCGAAAAGCAATGAAACAGAAAGGGAAGAAGCGAATGGTGAGGGACAGCACCATGAGGGACAGTGCCAGGCACTGTGTCACTGAAAGGCATGGAAGGGAAAGAGCAGAGTACCGCCTCTGAGAAGCAACCCAGCAAAGCCAAAGCGATATCCACCCTGGAGACAGAAAAAACAGGGAAAAATGCCATAACAGATGACAAAGTCTGCAACCACAAGCTATAACAGTGAAGGGCAACAAGCCGGGACAGATGAGTAACGACAAATGACCCCAAGACAACACCACCAAGGAGTGTCGCATCCCCTGTAAAGAGCCAAGGGCTGAGGCACAGCCAAGAGACCCTAACCCAGAGGACTGCAGAGGAGTCAGAAACCCCAAGCAATGAGAAAGGGAGAAGAGCATGAGTAGGCCCCACACTGGAATAACCAGGAGGGACGCAGAAAGACATGTAAACCCACCGTCCAAGTAACAGAAAGGACGGGGTGGAACAAAGAAACAGAACGAAGCATCCCGCCAGGGAGGAAGTGAAAGAGGAGACTCGCAGAAGACAAGCCACCCTGAGGGTGGCGATTGCAGAAGACCAAACTGAAGGTGCTCGCAGAACGGGGAGGAAGGGCGGGCCGTGAAGGAATCTGCGGCTAGAATCGTCTCTACCAGATACATCGTTACCGAAGGTAAGTAACTTGTACATCTGATAGAGACTACTAGCCGCAGATTCCTTAACGTAGAATAGATACCCTAGCAATACCCAGAGGGGAGGAGGGTCTGCGAGAGAATCTCACCAGCTTGGAAGAACACAGGACCCCAACAGGGGATGTGTCTTGGGGACAGGAAGGACGGCCCAGCCCCCACCAAGCAGCGGAAGAACAAGGAGAAGGGAAGGCCAGGATACCACAAGCCTACCCGAGGGGCCAAGGGTGTCCGCCAGAGAACCCGGAGGGACAGGCGGCACCAAGAGAGTATCAAAGAAGAAAAGAACCACCCGCGAAGCCAAGGAGAAGAGGTGGAAACGGGGCAGAGCCCGCCTCAGGAGCAGGAACGGCCCCACAGCCGAGAAGCGCAGACGTGAGAAGGAAGACACAGTCACGCAAGCCCCAGCAGAGCGAGGGACAGGAGCACACGGGTACACGCCAAGGCCCACAGGGGAGGACCATAACGTCCAGGCGTGCGCAGCCGGCAGCTGGTACAGACTATGAAGAAGTGCCCAGAACAAGCCGAGTGCAAGACCAGGACCGAGGCAAGGGATCCCCCCGCACAAGCCCCAAAGAAGGACCGTCCCAGTGGCACAACCCGGCCCACGAAGAGAAGTGGGAAACATGTAGCACAGACTTAAAGCCGTCAACCAGAACACAGGAGAACACCAGGAATATCCTGGCCCCCCTGGAACACAAGGTAGAGGACCAGGCCGAATGTCGGATAATAAGGCGGAAACACCAAGACACGACGCCGTAGACGGCATGACAAAAGTCGGTCTGGCGATCCAGAGGCTGAGGAGGGAAGGAAAAACACACAGAGGCAGACATCCCGCGGGAACAAGGGCAAACGCACGCCAGGCAAGCCCTGCAGAAGAAGGGTCGAAACACCAGCGGATACTGAGCAGGACGGAACCTGGAGCAGCGGAAGCTGCGCGAAGGCTGAGGAAACGAGACCGCACCAAGCGGAATACAGTGACGCCAGGAAACGCGAGGAACCCAAGAAGGGATCCACAACCGCCCAGCTTAGGACAGGGCTATACAATAGCCAACAAGTACCCCACCTAGGGTATGACACACCCAAAACAAAACAGGGGAACACCTCTTAGGGAGAAACCCGCAGCAGAGGTCAAGAACAGAAAGACCTGTGGGTATCACCACAGACGGCTTACCAATCAGCCAAAAAGGGGACACAGATGGTCCAACCTGAGGACCCATACGGCTTCACTAACAGCCAAAAAACACATACCACAAAGCAAAAAGGCCGTACCCGCAGCCAAAAGGACAGAGGGGCCAACTGAAGGACCCGAAAGGCAGTCCCAGCCCCACACAGCACACAGAGGGGCCAACCGAAACACTAGGCCCAAGGAGAAAGGCGGGACAAACACCTCCCAGAAGACACCTGAGGACCGACAACCCGAAGGTTACGGAGAGGGAGGAGGACGGAGCCCCGCAAGGAGTCGCTGAATAGCGGAGTCCGCGTGGGTGTTAAATAACAGAATCCCATCAAAGGGCAGGTCAACAAGACGCTCCCGAATATTTTCGGGAAAGATGCTATCCCGCAACCAAGCATGGCGGCGGAGGGCCACGGAACTCGCCATAGCGCGGGCGAGAGAATCAGAGACATCCAAGGCCGAACGGAGAAGAAAAGCAGCTAACTCCCGACCATCCAGCACATGGTGCCACAGATCAGCACGGACACCTTCGTGGGAGGCGCGAGACAGAAGGGACTCCGCGGAATCCCATAGGTCAGAGGTAGCCCTGGCCAACACACAAAGGTTGTTGAGCGCGCGCAGAGCAGCACTAGTGGAAGCGAAAATGTTACGCCCCCAGGAGTCCAACCATCGGGCCTCCCGTGACGGAGGGAGCAACACCGAAGGCAAGGAGGGGAAAGCAGTCTGCAGGACAGGGCCCTGGGCAGATGGGTGGGAAAAAAGGCAGACTGGATCGTGCGGGGCAGGACGGTGGCGGTGGAGAAGCGGCTGAGGCACCAGATCCCCCGTAGCAGGATGCCCCCAGAAGAGAGTTGTGGAGCGAAGCTTCAAACGGAAGAAGCGGATCCCCTCCACCAGAGCCCTGGAGGAGAACCTCCAACAAGTGATCCGTTGGGAGCGGAGCGACCGGATTGCCCATTTGCAAAATGCCAGTGGCCGTGGAGATGGCCCGGACAAAGGCTACACTCGCCTCCGTAGGGCGACGTGGGGGAGAGAGCAACTCTTCCGTGGGCGAAGGCTGCAAACTAAGCCGCCTGTCCCCATGCCCTGCCGGAGGAAGAAACGGCCAGCCCCTGTAGGATGGAGGACCCAAGGACGAGTGGGGAGCCTGAGGGGTCTCCAAAGAAGGCGGAGAAGCCTGCGGGGCCATCAACTGCAAGGTGCGGAAGAGCGGGTCCGGGGACTGTGGACGCGGAGACGGCATAGAACCCGCCCCGGAAGCCGCCGGGGAAAAGGCAACGATGCGGCGTCCAGTCTCCGGTGAAGAGGAGACAAGGAGATGACACCCCTCCGCAGAGGAAGAGTCGACGCTCCGACGCCGGGACGGTGCCGGAGAGTCCGCCATGGGCACCGGTGTGTCCTCGAACGGCGCCGAAGTGTCCACCAGGGGCGCCGAGTCGACCTCCCCGACTACACGCAGTCTAGGAGAAAGGGGCGGGGTTGGAGCCGAAGCGGCCAATGAACGGCGCCGAAAAGGCGCCGGCTCGACCCCCTACGAGGCAGCCGCCGACGCAGGGGTCCGAGAGGGACTCGGGGAGGCGCCCCAGGTCCCGGCCTCCACCCGTGGCGCCACCAGGGCCGGGGAGGAAAGCTGTCGGCGCCGGAAAGGTGCTGGCTCGGCCTCCGGTAAGACAGCCGCCTGCCCAGAGGACCGAGGGGGACTCGGGGACGAACCGTGAGTCCCAGCGACCTCCTGCGACACCACAGGGAACCCCGCGGGGTTTTGCGGCGAGGCAGGGATGCCGTGGGCCGAAGAGGGGAACCCCGTAGGGCCACACCTCGACGACCCCACACCTCCAAAACCTGAAGCCGAACACGTCGGCGCCGGGGGCGAATCCGCCGGCGAGTCCGCGGAAGGCCCCGCGCATGGCGAGGGATCCGCGGACGTCTCAGGAAGAGGAGGGGGGCCCAAAGAAGCCCGCAGAGCCGAAGCGTAGGCCTTCATTTGGGCCCTTGTCGCCCCAACGCCAGGAAACGGCGGATAGGTTGGTGACGGGCAAGAGCGCACGTCCCGAGAGGAACCCGCGCCCTCAGCAGAACGAGGACAGGGCCTCGGTGACAAACTGCAAGACTTACCGGCGGGCGAGCAACGCCCGTGGGGCCTCGGTGAAGGACGATGCCGCAACCGGAATCAGCGGCTCCTGGACCCTTCCGAGGCAGGGGACGGACGCGGTGACGAGACCGATCTGGACAAGCGGGCCGAAAGCAACTGCATCCGGCGCTCCCGCCGGGACTTCGGCTTGAGATGCGGACAGGCGTCGCAATCTGTAGAATCATGGTGCTCGCCCAAACACCACATACAAATAGGGTGAGGGTCCGTCGCCGACATCTGACGCGTACAAGAAGCACACGTCTTGAAACCCGAAGGCATTGCACACTGTTCCCAACGCAAAGCGTTAAAAGAAGCCTGAAAACAGGCCAAGGGAACTCACTCCGGATCCGCGTTGCACGCGGAAAAGAAGGAAACTGACGTCAGCGCGCCAGGTTGGGACTTATGTGACCTCGCTGACGTCACGTCCGCGGACAGCGTCAGGGCGGAGTCGTGTGGTGCCACGCCCCCCCCCCGGCGCGCAGGGATGCAGTGGCAAAAAGTTTCAGGATCCAGTCTCGCGCCTGGGGATAATTCTACGTTAAGGAATCTGCGGCTAGTATTCTCTATCAGATATATATATATTGATTATTTGAAACAACACAAGGCTTGAAAGTATTTGTATTTCGCTATATGAATTATTGTTCTTGCTATTTACATCTGTGATGTAGTGATTGCTTTTGTTTTATGCTTCATTTATATGTTTGATATTGAATGCTTTCTATTATATTGTACAAACATAGCTTAAGTATATATTTTACATTAGGTTTTTTAGACCTCAGTAATTTGAGAGAATGGATTTCCCTATACATTAGATAAATCACTACTGGTTACATGCGCCATGTGACGTCTGTAGGAAAGTAGGATCTGCTTTTATGGTTACCCCCACTTTTTGCTTGATGCAATACTGTTTCTGACAAGTCTGACTGGGATCCTGCTAATCAGGACCCCAGTCTCTATGCTTTCTCCCCGAAATTGGTTTGGTAAGTACTTAGGTACATCCCAGATTGGACACCTGTGTAACCTTATCAGTCCCTAGTATATGGTACTAAGGTACCCAGGGCATAGGTACACCTGGGGTCCCCCATGGGCTGAAGCATGTATTATGCCAGGCATGGGAGACCACTCAGTTTGTAACTACAGGCCTGCCATTGCAGCCTGTGTAAGCTGCTGCTAGCACCACTTAGGAAAGATATAGGTTTACCTATATCTAAGGTCACTGCACTTGTTATTGTTATTGTTAATTGGGATTTCTAGAGCGCGTAATCACCTACTGGTCTCCAAGCGCTATGAGAGAGAGCCCAACCTCGGCGCATCTGCCGGAGTGTGCGTCCCAACTATGGCCAACTGAATGGGAGGAGGACGGGTTCCTTACGAAGGCCTGCCGGCAGCTTATTCCAAAGTTGAGGAATCATTGTAGAAAAGGCTCTGCCCCATTTGGAGGAGATGTTGAAGCGGGGGCAAGCCAGCAAGCCCGCATCCGAGGACCGGAGGGCCCGCCCTGGCACATAATTTACCAGGCGTTCCTTAATATATGCTGGGGCCAGACCGTGGATGGCTTTGTGGGCTATGCATAGACCCTTGAATCTGGTTCTCTGCTTGACCGGGAGCCAGTGTAGCTGCTGCAGTAGGGGGGTGGCATGAGCCCGCCTTGGGAGCCTGAAAATCAGTCTGGCAGCATCATTCATAATTACCTGGAGCTTAGTTAGCAACTTCTCCACGAGGCCAACATACAGAGAGTTTCCATAATTTAAGCGTGAAATGATCATTGCTGACACTGCCATACGGAGTGCCGTAAATGAGAGAAGGGGGGCGAGTCTCCGTAGCAGTCTCAGCAGGCCCATACATGTTCCCACCACAGTAGAAACCTGGTGGGACATGGAGAGCTTGGCGTCTATTTTTATACCTAGACTCTTTACAACTGGGGCTGGCTTGGGAGTAGGACCAAGCTCTTGTGGCCAGAAGAGGTCACTCCAGGGGTTGATATCCGTGGTAATGGCCAATACCTCGGTTTTATCGGGGTTGATTTTGAGAGAATTGGCTGTCATCCAGTTGACTGTGTACTTCAGAATATTCTGCATTCGTACATGGGCCGTGGGAGAGTTGTCTTAAAACCTGTAAGTCACCCCTAAAGCAGGCCTCTCAATCCTGAAGGCAGGGTGCTCGGTTCTAAGTGTGAGGGTGCCCCTGCATGAGCAGGACACCCCTACAGCCTACGGAGTCCATTCTCCTGGGTTGTAAGTGAGACAGCCATATAACATATAGAGGGGCACCGCGTAATTACGAGGTGACCATCTCGAAACTGGCTGTAACGAATCCTAACATGTTTGGGTGTGAGAAGGAGAATAGAGTGAGTGTGAAGGAGTGAGTTGAAAGGACTGAGTTTAAGAGAACTGATTGAAAATGAAAGGGAGAATGTTTGGCGCACAAGTGAGCCGAGAGGTAGTGTTACAAAAAGGAATGAGTGAGAGAAGCAAGCAAAAGGGTGAATGTGAGGGGAATAAAATAGGACTGAGTCAGTCAAACCAAGGAACAAAGGCGCTAGTGAAAGTGTAGTCAGTCCTGTGCTGACAAACAGTAGCAGTCCTACTGCCTGGTGCAATTTCTTGTGCCCAACAATGCCATGGTAATGACGGAGAGTGCCACTGATAGCAGGAACTTAACCCTGCGACAGAGCAGGAGGACAAGGACCAGAACAGGCACAAGAGGTTCCAGGCTTCGTCTGTCTAGTCAGAGAAAAAATAGTGGACACGCACAGCGGCAGCACGTGTTACACATCACCAGCACCTGTGAGGCTGGATCGGAAATGGAAAATATGTACAGCGACCCAGGTAAAAAGGCAATGAACTAACTTACCACATATTAACAAAATATTCCCACGGGCTAGTGATTTCCTGATGAAAACATGTGAATATTGGCCATAAATTGCAAATGTTGACTTCATTTTGACGTGTCCTTGTCACTTATAACAAATGTAGCATTTTAAGAAGCCCATGCGTATTCAGTCTGCAGGGTTCTAATACAATATGAACTGTATTTTATTTTTGAATTGTGAGATTACTGAATTCGGTACACTCTAACTGTGCTGCTACAACTCCCAAAAGAGGTGCTGTGCTCCGCTACCACTACTTTAAGGAGAGTATGTGGTCAAAGAACCACTATTCAATCTGTGTACAGGATGGCAAATACTACATCTTGTCCTACCATGTGTTAACATGGCCCGATCCCGTCCCCCCCTATCATAACATTCCTCTCCTACCCAGCCCCAATCCTGGGAAGTAGGAAGCTGTTTTAAAACAGTGGTCAGACTCCTTACATTTAACAGACACCTCGTGTCTAGATCAGACTGATATTATGGAGGCCTCTGCCGCGCTTCTCGTTAATCCACACCAGATACTAAATAAAAACAAAAAAATACAAATCCATTCCGTGCTGCCTCAAGAGCGGCAGTGTGGCATCATTAGAATCATTTTTGCCACCTGCAATTATTTATTTGACCAAATTAACTTAACAATCAGCTTCCCACAAGCATGAAAATCATGAGCCCCGAAAACCTGATATGAAAAAGACCATACTTAGCGCCAGATAAATCAAGTCTATTTGCATTCGCAAATGGTCTGCTTTGCAGAATCAGGCTATTTTCGAATGTAAAAATGCTTTAATCCCATTTGGTATGCATTAATCCCACATTACGATTCAGTAACATGTTACTGAAACGCTATTTGGGATTGAGAATGCATACCGATTCGGTATTTGGAAGGGGCCTTTGAGGTGTCTGTAGGAGGCTGGCTTAGTATATGGTGCAAACTTATTTAAGTGAAGCAGCCTGCTCTAATCTAGACAATCTTTATGGTAATTTTAGTGGTCTTAGACAACCTTAGAAAGCTCTCATAGTGGTAGCTGTGGAGAGCAACCTTCAGGCTTAGTCCAGGAGTGATAAGCAGCTTGGTCACCAGTACTAATCACGTAGTGTAGGTTAAACGAAAGAGGACCATACAGTGTAGTCATAAAAATAGGAATATTTCTTATACACACTCACTAACACATTGGTATATCTCCTACCCAGAGATATAAACACAATACATACAATATTTCAAAAGGAGAACAGGTAAGTAGCACAAATACACAATGGTTTCCAGGGGGAGACCAAACCATATACTAATAAAGTAGAATGCGAACAGCGACCGAAGTTGAGACTTGACCTAGAAGACTTTGAAGAGCTGGGGACCTAAGGAAGGACCCAAGGTAAGTACCCAGGAACCCCACGGAGGCCATGGGCTGAGTGGAAACACAGTTGTGTACTCAATGCAAGTCAATGGGGAAGACGGGGCTGCAGTTTTGCAGAAGAAGGACCCTTCCCAGAGGATCCTGAAGAAACCCCGTGGAAGATGGAAGGTTGGAGAGTCACCCCACCCGTGGATACACCAGGAACCAGGATACTAACACCAGTGAAGCCAGAAGCATAGGTGCGAAGTGACGCCGGAAACCGCCGTAGATCACAATTGAGGACTTCAGAAAAGGTGCGACTGAGGAAGAAGGTGAAAGAGTCCAGTGGAATCCAAGGGTGGATTCTTTAAGAGGAGTACCTGCAAGCAGAGGGGACAGAGTCTATACCACTCATGAGTGACCAGGAGGCACGGAAGACGAATGACCACCGATGACGGAAGATGCAGGAGGGTTGACCGTGACCTTGTTGCTGCAGCTGTGAAGACCAGGTGATGCTGTAGAAGACCAGGAGCCGTTCACGACCTGTCCCACGTCAGAAGCCGAGAACCAGGGGGTCGGTGTCCGGCAGGAGCACCAACAGGCCTTGGCAGCAGAAACAGACATGGGAAAAGAAGAAGGTGCAGTGTCGGGACCAGTAAGGTCCAAGGGACTCACCAAGTGCAAGAGAATCAGAGCAGGCCCCGAGCAAGCAGGGGAGCCCACTGGAGCCAAAAAAGACCCTCAAGAGGACCCACAGGCCGAAGGCACAGGAGTCGCAAGAGGACCTCAAGCAGCTCACCAAAGATGCGAGCCCATGGTGAGGACAAAAATCTTGGCAGGAACAGATGCTGGAGGCTGGACCTTCTTGGAGCCCAAAGATCTCTGGAGAAGAGAGTCAACAAGCTTTGGCAACGGCAAGTTGATGCGGTGCACAGGGGTTCTGTTCCAGCGGTTCCGACGAGGGATACTGGCCTCAAACTCGGTGAGAAGACAGTGCAGGCCTCAAGGGAGTTGCAGAACCACCACCTGTGTTGCTGGGCCTTTCAAGAGGAAGTGAGGAGCAGCAGACCAGTCAGCTTAGTTGCAGTGCCTGCAGATGCAGGGGAGTGACTCCTTCACTCCAAGGGAGATTTGTTTGGGTGTCTTTGATGCCCACAGGCCTGGAGAAGAACAGGCAGAGACGACCCAAAAGAATGGCAGGACGACGAGACCAGGAGCAGCAGGAGTCTTCCCAGATGCAGTCTCGGTTCCCAAAGCGAAGTCCAAAGTGTCCAGACAGTAGAAGTGGTTTCGGATTTGAATCTTGTCCCACAATGAATCTGAAGAGCCACCCACAGGTAAGCCTTTAAGTACCCAAAGTAAAGGGTTGGGACGATTCAGGGGTCCCTCCCAGAGGAGGGGGAAGGACAGATGGGAGGATACTCCCATGTCCTTTGTCCAGTTTCGCGCCAGAGCAGGAGCCAACGGCTCCCTGAATTGGTTTCAACTGGAGTATGCGAGGAGGGCACCAAATGTGCAAGCGCCCTCACCCCAGCCCAATACACCAAGTCCTGCCTGGGAGGTGGTCACACGTCCCTGTGGCAGGAAACCTAATGTTCTGCCATCCCCTGCTTAAGCTCAGCTCAGTAGTAAGAAGGCAGAACTGTGTCTGTGTTCGGCAGCAGCACTAGCTTGCTGTTAGACCCTAAAGCACAAGTTACTAACTTGTGTAACGATATATCTGTAAGAGACAGTAGTTAGTGACAGATTCCTTACCTTAGAATATCCCCAGGCGTCAGGCTGGATCCGGAAAGTTTTTGCGTAGCAGTACCCTTGCGCGTCGGTAGGCGGCGTCGTGCGGCTCCGCGTCCGTCGTCGGCGTCGTGATCGCCGGGATGACGTCGCGGGCAGTACTTAGGCGCCGCCCCTGCGCGCTGACGTCAGTTCTGTACACGACTTTCCGCGCCAGGAACGCAGAGCCATGCAAGAAGCTGACATAGGTGTCTGAAAAATACTAGGGCCCTGAAAGGGATGTCCTTAACCCTAGAAATTAGTTCGCAGAACGGGGAGGATGGGTGGGCAGTAGGAATCTGTCACTAACTACTGTCTCTTACAGATATATCGTTACACAAGTTAGTAACTTGTGCATCTGAAAGAGACACGTTAGTGACAGATTCCTTACCTTAGAATAGATACCCCAGCAATACCAACCCCAGTGGTGGGTCTGCGAACAAAGATCAGACAAGGAAGTCCTGGAGGACAGAACGGCCAAAGAAGCCGTCCCTCCGGACCTGACTGTCAAGGCAGTAATGCTTTGTAAACGTGTGCAGCGAGGCCCACGTAGCTGCCTGACAGATAACCGGCAGCGGAACACCGCGGCCCAAGGCCGTGGTAGCAGCCGTTGCCCTGGTGGAATGGGCACGCAGCCCAACAGGAGGCTCCTTCTTAGCCAAAGAATAGCAGGTCTTGATGCACAAGGTAACCCAGCGGGAGATGGTCCTCTTGTGCACCGCCCGACCTTTTTGGCGCCCACGTAGCCAACAAAGAGCTGGTCATCCACCCGGAAGTGTTTTGTGCGGTCAATATAGAAGGAGAGCGCACGTTTTGGGTCCAGACGGTGGAGCCTCTCTTCCTCTCTGGAAGGATGCGGAGGCGGAAAGAAGGTGGGCAAAGTGATGGTCTGCCCAATGTGGAAAGCAGTAACCACCTTTGGCAAGAAGGACGGACGCGTCCGAAGAACAACCTTGTCTGGATGAACAGACAGAAAGGGAGGTTTGCAAGATAGAGCCTGGAGCTCACTCACCCGCCGAGCGGAGGTGATGGCCACCAGAAAGGCTGTCTTCAGAGTCAGAAGACGAAGAGGACAGTTATGTAGAGGCTCAAAGGGAGCGCACATTAAAAAGGTAAGAACCAAGTTCAAGTCCCACTGAGGCATCACAAACGGAACAGGAGGGAAGAGGTGAGTAATGCCTTTTAAGAACCTGTTAACAACAGGGGACTTGAAAAGGGAGGGCTGATCAGGGAGCCTGAGGAAGGCCGAGATAGCACAAAGATAACCCTTGATGGTACCCAGGGCAGAACCCTGTTGGGCCAGAGAGAGAAGGAACAGAAGGACCTCAGAAAGAGGGGCAGAAAGGGGATTCACAGCCTTTGCTGTGCACCATGCCACAAATGTGTTCCACCTGCAGGCGTATACCACCTTAGTGGAGGGACGCCTGGCTGCCAGAATCACATCACAAACTTCGGGAGGCAAGTCGAAAGGAATCAACTGCCGCCGCTCAATCTCCACGCAAGCAGGTGTAGACTGGACAGGTTCGGGTGGAGGACCGTCCCCTGCTGCTGCGACAGAAGATCCTCCCGAAGAGGCAGACGGATCGGGGGATCTACGCTCATATTGAGTAGCTCGGGATACCAAACTCTTCGAGCCCAGTCCGGAGCCACAAGAATGACTTGGGCCCGGTCGTGCCGAATCTTCTTCAACACTCTGGGTAGAAGTGGTATAGGCGGAAAGGCGTACAACAGACCGCAACTCCACTCGCGACGAAAAGCGTCGCCGAGCGAGTGCCGCCTTGGAAATTCCAACGCGCAGAACTGATGACATTGCGCGTTCTCTTCGGTGGCGAATAGATCTAACCAAGGCTCTCCCCACTGTAGAAAGAGTCCTTGCGCCACTTCCGAGTGAAGACGCCATTCGTGATCCAACATGCACCTGCGGCCGAGTTCGTCCGCCCTGGCGTTCAGGGAACCTGCCAGATGTTGAACCATCAGGAACATGCCCTGATGTTCCAGCCATGTCCAGAGGCGCAGAGCCTCCTGACAAAGGGTCCAAGACCCCACCCCGCCCTGTTTGTTGCAGTACCACATGGCGGTGGTGTTGTCTGTGAACACCTGCACTACCTTCCCTTTGACAGAGGGAAGGAATGCCTTGAGTGCAAGTCGGATCGCACGGAGCTCCAGAAGGTTGATATGGAGCCGGGACTCCGCCGGAGACCAGAGGCCTCTGATCTCCGCCTCTCCCATGTGACCGCCCCATCCCAGAAGGGACGCGTCCGTCACAACTGTATGCTCTGGCTGGGGAAGGGAGAGGGATCTGCCCATGACCCATTGCCGGTTCGAGAGCCACCACTGCAACTGTTTTGCAGTTCCCTCCGAGATCTGGACGTGATCGGACAGGTTGCCCTGGTGCTGCGCCCACTGGAACTTCAGGTCCCACTGCAGAGCCCGCATATGCCATCTGGCATGATTGACCAGCAGGATGCAGGAGGCCATGAGGCCCAGCAGCCTCAGGGTCATCCGTACCGAAACCCAGGATAAAGGCTGAAAGATCGGAATCATAGCCTGAATATCCCGGACTCGCCGTTCGGGAGGATAGGCCCGAAACTGCGTCGTGTCCAGAACTGCTCCGATGAAAAGGAGCTGTGGAGAAGGAATCAGATGCGACTTCGGCACATTGATGGAGAACCCCAGCGAGTGCAGGAGTTCGGCCGTAGTCTGGAGGTGGGAGACGACTGCCTGGGACGAGCCCGCCTTCAGCAGCCAGTCGTCGAGGTAGGGGAAGACTGAAACCCCTGCCCGGCGCAGATGAGCTGCGACCACCGCCATCACTTTCGTGAACACCCGAGGGGCACTGGTAAGACCAAAGGGGAGCACGGTGAACTGAAAATGCTCGGGGCCTACCGTGAACCGAAGGTAACGCCGGTGGGCCGGCAGGACGGGGATGTGGAAATATGCATCCTGCAAGTCCAACGCTACCAACCAGTCTCCAGGGTCGAGGGCAGTCAAGACCTGAGCTAGGGTGAGCATCTTGAACTTCTCCTTCCGGAGGAAGCGATTGACGTTCCGGAGGTCCAAGATAGGACGCATGTCCTCCTTGTCCTTTTGGGCACCAGGAAGTAGTGGGAGTAGCAACCACGCCCTACTTCTGGGGTCGGAACATGCTCGATGGCCCTCTTGGCCAAGAGGGCCGTGACTTCCTTCTGCAGAAGTACCAAGTGATCCCCTGACATGCGGTGGAATTGAGGTGGCATGGCTGGGGGGTGGACTCGAAGGGGAGGGAGTAGCCCCTTCGGACAATGTCCAAGACCCACCTGTCCGAGGTGATGGTACGCCAGTGGGGAAGGTGATGGCGGACCCTGCCCCCTACTGGCGTGCTGTGTACCTGAAAGGAGGGACTAGGAGGGTTTGGAGGCCGCGGACGGGTTGGAGGTGGTGGCCTGACCCGCACACTGGTTGCCCGATCCGCCACGGCGGAATCCACGTCCTCGACACACGAAGACGCCTGCTGCGCGGGCCGGTGGCTGGGCTGCTGACGTGAAGGGGCGCCCCTACCGTGGCCACGATAGGGGCGAAAAGCAGAAGTCAGCGGAGGGCGTGTAGCAGAAAGGCCCAGGGACTTGGCAGTAGCCCGTGAGTCCTTAAAGCGCTCCAACGCATGGTCTGCTTTGGACCCAAAAAGACCGACTCCATCAAAGGGCATGTCCATGAGAGTATTCTGGACATCCCCTGAAAAACCAGTGGTTCTCAGCCAGGCGTGGCGTCGCAGCGCCACCGTCGTTGCAATAGACCTGCCCAGCGAGTCGGCGGTATCAAGGCCACATCGTATTGTGTATTTGGCCGCATCCCTTCCTTCCGCAATGGCGCGGGAAAGCAGTGTCTGGACCTCCTCAGAACACTGGGGCAAAACATCCGCCACCGAATCCCACAAGGAGTGGGTATATCGGCCCAAAAGACAAGCGGTGTTGATGGACCGCAAGCCAGCACTGGAGGAAGAAAAACCCTTCTTCCCAAATTGATCCAGGCGTTTGGATTCCCTATCCGGAGGGGCGGTAGGGAAGGCGGTTTGGGAAGCGGAGGCTTGGACAACCAAGCTCTCAGGAGTGGGGTGGACAGAGAGAAACAGGGGGTCGCCCGGAGCTGGGCGATGGCGTCGGGACACGTTCCTATCCACAGGAGCCCCTGTGTTGGGCTTGGACCAGGCGCCCAAAAGAACGTCAGTGAGGGCGTCGTTAAACGGCAGCACAGTCTCCGCAGAGGAGGCTGCCGGCTGAAGCACCTCTGTCAAGAGATTAGTCTTGACCGCCACAGTAGGGAGCTGGAGATGTAAGGCTCCAGCCGCCCTACGCAACACCGTTGCAAAATTGGCTCCCTCCTCCGTAGCCACGGGAGGAGACAGCATGCCAGTGTCAGGGGAAGTATCTAGACCACTGGCATCCCCTAGACCCTCTGTCCAGTCCTCATCGTACTGACACTGTTGTGCTAGAGGGTCATCAGACCCCTCCCAGTCCTCCTGGTCCTCCTCTGGTTCAAAATAAGGGGGAGGAGGGACATTTGGGACCCAAGGTCTCATCGGCGCCGGAGCCGGCGTCGAGCGACGTCGGTCCGGGTCCATGTCCGGAGCCGGAAGGAACTGGGGACGACGCCGCCCGGAGCCCCAGGCGGCGTCGAGAACGGCACCGGAGACATCGGCGCCGGCGGAGGTGTCGTTAGGTCGACCGGCGTCGATGGGGGTTGCGGAGCCGGGATCGAGGCCGGGGCCGGAGCCGGGATCGAGGCCGGAGGCACGGGCGACGCCGGGGCCGGAGCCGTCGGCGACGCCGGAGCAACCCCATCAGGGCCCACGGGGCCCAAAGGCGCACGGGAGGGACCTGGAGGCCCGAAGAGGCGAGCCATGGCCGACAGGAATTCCTGTACTTGGGCAGGATCCGCCCCCGAACCCGGGAAGGACGGGTATTGCGGGGCGACTCCACAGGCATGTCCGGGGCCGCGGGGACGGTGCCAGGAGGGGCCTCAGCCGAGTCGCGAGACCGGCAAGGCGAAGTCCTAGAGCGACGATGCTTTTTGGACTTTTTGTGTTTGGACTTACCGGACGAAGAAGACTTCGATGCCGACGACCGGTGTGGACTCCGCGATCGACCCCTGGACCTCTCACGCGACCGGGGCTTGCGCGGAGCCGAATGCCGGGCCTCTAGGAGCTTTCGAGACCGCTCTCGCAAAGATTTCGGGTTGAGGGCCCGGCAGTCGGAACAAGACGTCGTGGCCTCGGCCGAGGCAGAAGAGACACTCCCGATGCGGGTCTGTGATGGACATCATCCGAGCACAGGCGCCGCAACGTTTAAACCCGGGCATCCCTACGACACCTTGAAGTCGATTGAAGAAAAACAGTGAAAAATTCACCAAAAAGTCTTAGTCAAAAAATGACCAGGGCACTGCTCTTCCCGGATCTGCGCTTGCTGGCGCGGAAAAAGAAGAACTGACGTCAGCGCGCAGGGGCGGCGCCTAAGTACTGCCCGCGACGTCATCCCGGCGATCACGACGCCGACGACGGACGCGGAGCCGCACGACGCCGCCTACCGACGCGCAAGGGTACTGCTACGCAAAAACTTTCCGGATCCAGCCTGACGCCTGGGGATATTCTAAGGTAAGGAATCTGTCACTAACGTGTCTCTTTCAGATAGGCTGGTACTGGGAATACAGGGTGGCACCCTAGGGGAGCCCCCCCCAGTACATGGGATCCTACATCCAACACTGGAATCGGTGTTGGGGTAGGATTTCAACATGTTTGATACCAAACATGACTGGTTTCAGTGTAGCCAATATATAGTTTGACATCTCGTAATTGACTTGATGTCCACTATATGTATAAAATGACTGACTGCACTTGCAAAGCCTGGATAATCTACTCCTGGGTTTGTAGGGGGTGTTCTGCTCATGCAGGGCACCCTCACACTTACAACCTAGCACCCTGCCTTTAAGATTGAAAGGCCTACCTTAGGGGTGACTTATAGATTTTAAGTGCAGTGACCTCAGATATAAGGAAACGTATATCTGTGGTGAGTAGTGCTAGCACCAGCTCACACAGGTTGCAATGGCAGGCCTGTAGTCACAGTTTGAGTGGTCTCTCATGGGTGGCATAATACAAGCTGCAGCCCATGAATGACCCCTGGTGTACCTATGCCCTGGGTACGTTAGTACCATATACTAGGGACTTAGTTTGAAGGGTACACCAGTAGCCAATTAGGAAGGTACCAAAGTACTTACCATAGTCCAATTTAGGGAGAGAGCACAGTGACTGGGTTCCTGATTGGCAGGATCCCAGTCAGACTAGTCAGAAAGCACAAGTTACTAACTTGTGTAACGATATATCTGTAAGAGACAGTAGTTAGTGACAGATTCCTTACCTTAGAATATCCCCAGGCGTCAGGCTGGATCCGGAAAGTTTTTTGCGTAGCAGTACCCTTGCGCGTCGGTAGGCGGCGTCGTGCGGCTCCGCGTCCGTCGTCGGCGTCGTGATCGCCGGGATGACGTCGCGGGCAGTACTTAGGCGCCGCCCCTGCGCGCTGACGTCAGTTCTGTACACGACTTTCCGCGCCAGGAACGCAGAGCCATGCAAGAAGCTGACATAGGTGTCTGAAAAATACTAGGGCCCTGAAAGGGATGTCCTTAACCCTAGAAATCAGTTCGCAGAACGGGGAGGATGGGTGGGCGGTAGGAATCTGTCACTAACTACTGTCTCTTACAGATATATCGTTACACAAGTTAGTAACTTGTGCATCTGAAAGAGACACGTTAGTGACAGATTCCTTACCTTAGAATAGATACCCCAGCAATACCAACCCCGGTGGTGGGTCTGCGAACAAAGATCAGACAAGGAAGTCCTGGAGGACAGAACGGCCAAAGAAGCCGTCCCTCCGGACCTGACTGTCAAGGCAGTAATGCTTTGTAAACGTGTGCAGCGAGGCCCACGTAGCTGCCTGACAGATAACCGGCAGCGGAACACCGCGGCCCAAGGCCGTGGTAGCAGCCGTTGCCCTGGTGGAATGGGCACGCAGCCCAACAGGAGGCTCCTTTTTAGCCAAAGAATAGCAGGTCTTGATGCACAAGGTAACCCAGCGGGAGATGGTCCTCTTGTGCACCGCCCGACCTTTTTGGCGCCCACGTAGCCAATAAAGAGCTGGTCATCCACCCGGAAGTGTTTTGTGCGGTCAATATAGAAGGAGAGCGCACGTTTTGGGTCCAGACGGTGGAGCCTCTCTTCCTCTCTGGAAGGATGCGGAGGCGGAAAGAAGGTGGGCAAAGTGATGGTCTGCCCAATGTGGAAAGCAGTAACCACCTTTGGCAAGAAGGACGGACGCGTCCGAAGAACAACCTTGTCTGGATGAACAGACAGAAAGGGAGGTTTGCAAGATAGAGCCTGGAGCTCACTCACCCGCCGAGCGGAGGTGATGGCCACCAGAAAGGCTGTCTTCAGAGTCAGAAGACGAAGAGGACAGTTATGTAGAGGCTCAAAGGGAGCGCACATTAAAAAGGTAAGAACCAAGTTTAAGTCCCACTGAGGCATCACAAACGGAACAGGAGGGAAGAGGTGAGTAATGCCTTTTAAGAACCTGTTAACAACAGGGGACTTGAAAAGGGAGGGCTGATCAGGGAGCCTGAGGAAGGCCGAGATAGCACAAAGATAACCCTTGATGGTACCCAGGGCAGAACCCTGTTGGGCCAGAGAGAGAAGGAACAGAAGGACCTCAGAAAGAGGGGCAGAAAGGGGATCCACAGCCTTTGCTGTGCACCATGCCACAAATTTGTTCCACCTGCAGGCGTATACCACCTTAGTGGAGGGACGCCTGGCTGCCAGAATCACATCACAAACTTCGGGAGGCAAGTCGAAAGGAATCAACTGCCGCCGCTCAATCTCCACGCAAGCAGGTGTAGACTGGACAGGTTCGGGTGGAGGACCGTCCCCTGCTGCTGCGACAGAAGATCCTCCCGAAGAGGCAGACGGATCGGGGGATCTACGCTCATATTGAGTAGCTCGGGATACCAAACTCTTCGAGCCCAGTCCGGAGCCACAAGAATGACTTGGGCCCGGTCGTGCCGAATCTTCTTCAACACTCTGGGTAGAAGTGGTATAGGCGGAAAGGCGTACAATAGACCGCAACTCCACTCGTGACGAAAAGCGTCGCCGAGCGAGTGCCGCCTTGGAAATTCCAACGCGCAGAACTGATGACATTGCGCGTTCTCTTCGGTGGCGAATAGATCTAACCAAGGCTCTCCCCACTGTAGAAAGAGTCCTTGCGCCACTTCCGAGTGAAGACGCCATTCGTGATCCATCATGCACCTGCGGCTGAGTTCGTCCGCCCTGGCGTTCAGGGAACCTGCCAGGTGTTGAACCACCAGGAACATGCCCTGGTGTTCCAGCCATGTCCAGAGGCGCAGAGCCTCCTGACAAAGGGTCCACGACCCCACCCCGCCTTGTTTGTTGCAGTACCACATGGCAGTGGTGTTGTCTGTGAACACCTGCACTACCTTCCCTTTGACAGAGGGAAGGAATGCCTTGAGTGCAAGTCGGATCGCCCGGAGCTCCAGAAGGTTGATATGGAGCCGGGACTCCGCCGGAGACCAGAGGCCTCTGATCTCCGCCTCTCCCATGTGACCGCCCCATCCCAGAAGGGACGCGTCCGTCACAACTGTGTGCTCTGGCTGGGGAAGGGAGAGGGATCTGCCCATGACCCATTGCCGGTTCGAGAGCCACCACTGCAACTGTTTTGCAGTCCCCTCCGAGATCTGGACGTGATCGGACAGGTCGCCCTGGTGCTGCGCCCACTGGAACTTCAGGTCCCACTGCAGAGCCCGCATATGCCATCTGGCATGAGTGACCAGCAGGATGCAGGAGGCCATGAGGCCCAGCAGCCTCAGGGTCATCCGTACCGAAACCCAGGATAAGGGCTGAAAGATCGGAATCATAGCCTGAATATCCCGGACTCGCCGTTCGGGAGGATAGGCCCGAAACTGCGTCGTGTCCAGAACTGCTCCGATGAAAAGGAGCTGTGGAGAAGGAATCAGATGCGACTTTGGCACATTGATGGAGAACCCCAGCGAGTGCAGGAGTTCGGCCGTAGTCTGGAGGTGGGAGACAACTGCCTGGGACGAGCCCGCCTTCAGCAGCCAGTCGTCGAGGTAGGGGAAGACTGAAACCCCTGCCCGGCGCAGATGAGCTGCGACCACCGCCATCACTTTCGTGAACACCCGAGGGGCACTGGTAAGGCCAAAGGGGAGCACGGTGAACTGAAAATGCTCGAGGCCTACCGTGAACCGAAGGTAACGCCGGTGGGCCGGCAGGACGGGGATGTGGAAATAGGCGTCCTGCAAGTCCAACGCTACCAACCAGTCTCCGGGGTCGAGGGCAGTCAAGACCTGAGCTAGGGTGAGCATCTTGAACTTCTCCTTCCGGAGGAAGCGATTGACGTTCCGGAGGTCCAAGATAGGACGCATGTCCTCCTTGTCCTTTTGGGCACCAGAAAGTAGTGGGAGTAGCAACCACGCCCTACTTCTGGGGTCGGAACATGCTCGATGGCCCTCTTGGCCAAGAGGGCCGTGACTTCCTTCTGTAGAAGCACCAAGTGATCCCCTGACATGCGGTGGAATTGAGGTGGCATGGCTGGGGGGTGGTCTCGAAGGGGAGGGAGTAGCCCCTTCGGACAATGTCCAAGACCCACTTGTCCGAGGTGATGGGACGCCAGTGGTGAAGGTGATGGCGGACCCTGCCCTCGACTGGCGTGCTGTGCACCTGAAAGGAGGGACTAGGAGGGCTTGGAGGCCGCGGACGGGTTGGAGGTGGTGGCCTGACCCGCACGCTGGTTGCCCGAACCGCCACGGCGGTATCCACGTCCTCGGCCACGCGAAGGCGCTTGCTGCGCGGGCCGTTGGCCGGGCTGTGGACGTGACTGGGCGCCCCTTCCGTGGCCACGAAAGGGGCGAAAAGCAGACGTATGCGGAGGGCGCACAACAGCAAGGCCCAGGGACTTAGCAGTAGCCCGTGAATCCTTGAAACGCTCCAGCGCATGGTCCGCCTTTGAACCAAAGAGACCGACTCCATCAAAGGGCATGTCCATGAGAGTATTCTGGACATCCCCTGAAAAACCAGTGGTTCTCAGCCAGGCGTGGCGACGCAGCGCCACCGTCGTTGCAAGCGATCTGCCCAGCGAGTCGGCGGTATCAAGGCCACAGCGGATGGTATACTTAGCCGCATCACGCCCTTCCGCAATAGCGCGGGTAAGCAGTGTCTGGACCTCCTCAGAACACTGCGGCAAAACATCAGCCACCGAATCCCACAGGGAGTGGGTGTATCGGCCCAAGAGGCAAGCGGTATTAACAGACCGCAAGCCAGCACTGGAGGAAGAGAAAGCCTTCTTCCCAAAGTGATCCAGGCGCTTGGATTCCCTATCCGGAGGGGCGGTAGGGAAGGCTGTTTGGGAGGCAGAGGCTTGGACAACCAAGCTCTCAGGGGTGGGGTGTTGGGAGAGAAACAGGGGGTCGCCCGGAGCCGGGCGATGGCGTCGGGCCACGTTCCTATCCACAGGAGCCCCTGTGGTGGGTTTGGACCAGGCACCCAAAAGAACGTCAGTGAGTGCATCGTTGAACGGCAGCACAGGCTCCGAAGAGGAGGCCGCCGGCTGAAGCACTTCAGTCAGGAGGTTAGTCCTGACGGCCACTGTAGGCAACTGGAGATATAAGGCTCCAGCAGCTCTACGCAACACCGTTGCAAAATTAGCCCCTCCTCCGTTGCCACGGGAGGAGACAGCATGCCAGAGTCGGGGAGGTATCCAGCCCACTGGCATCCCCAAGTTCCTCAACCCAGTCCGGGTCAAACTCGCACTGTTGTGTGAGAGGGTCGCTCAGACCCCTCCCAGCTCTCCTGGTCCTCCTCAGGTTGAAAAGATGGAGGAGGAGGGACATAAGGGACCCAAGGTCTCATCGGCGCCGGAACCGGCGTCGGGCGACGCCGGTCCGGCTCCATGTCCGGACCCGGGGAGAACCGGGGAACGACGCCGCCCGGAGCCCCGGACGGCGTCGGAAACGGCACCGGGGACATCGGCGTCGGCGGAGGCGTGGTTAGGTCAACCGGCGTCGATGGAGGTTGCGGCACCACCGGAACCGGGGTCGAGGCCGGGGCCGGAGCCGAGGCCGGGACGAAGGCTGGTGGGACAGGCGACGCCGGGACCGGAGTCGACGGCGACGCCGGAGCAACCCCATCTGGGCCCGCGGGGCCCGAAGGCGCACCGGAGGGACCTTGAGGCCCGAAGAGGCGGGCCATGGCCGACAGGAATTTCTGTACTCGGCCGGAGTCGCCCCCGAACCCGGGAAGGACGGGTAATGCGGGGGCAACTCGACAGGCACGTCCGGGGCCGCGGGGCGGGGACGGTGCCGACAGGGACCTCAGCCGAGTCGCGCGACCGGCGAGGCGAAGTCTTAGAGCGATGACGCCGCTTAGACTTCTTGTGCTTCGACTTACCGGAGGAGCGCGAAGACTTGGATTCCGACGAACGGCGGGGACTCCGCGTCCGGCCCCTCGACCTCTCCCGGGACCGGGGCTTGCTGCGGCGCGGAGCCGACTGCCGGACTTCAAGGAGCTTTCGAGACCGCTCTCGCAAAGCCTTCGGATGAAGTTTCCGGCAGTCAGGGCACGACTTCGTGTCGTGGCCTCGGCCGAGGCAGAAGAGACACTCGAGGTGGGGGTCCGTGATGGACATCATACGACCACATACCTCGCAGGGCTTAAAGCCGGGCATCCCTACGACACCTTAGGAGTCGTGAAGACTCGTTGAAGAGAACAGTGAAAAATTTCACAAAAAGATAGTCAAAAAGTGACTAGGGCACTGCTCTTCCCGGATCTGCGCTTACTGGCGCGGAAAAAGAAGAACTGACGTCAGCGCGCAGGGGCGGCGCCTAAGTACTGCCCGCGACGTCATCCCGGCGATCACGACGCCGACGACGGACGCGGAGCCGCACGACGCCGCCTACCGACGCGCAAGGGTACTGCTACGCAAAAAACTTTCCGGATCCAGCCTGACGCCTGGGGATATTCTAAGGTAAGGAATCTGTCACTAACGTGTCTCTTTCAGATACAGAATGCCACAGGCAAAAAGTGGGGGTAACCATGAAAGCAGACCCCACCCCCCCTTTCCAATTCCAAATTGGTGGTAACCGATTAGCAAAGGGGTCCTCAAGAGAGCCCTTCCACTTTGAGATTATAAAAAAGAATATGTTTATAGAGCAGGCAGTGGTCCTAACAAGCAGTGGCAAAGCCAATAGGTCTTGCCTTTGAGACTATTGGCCCTGCCATTGCCTTATGTTCATGTTCTACAGCATGGGCATCGCCAGCTTTGGCAATGAGTTGCAGCCATGATGTACAGCAGTTTGGCTGCTGTTCAGCATGGCTAAAAATATATTTTTTTAAAGGACTGTGATGCATACAGCGCTAATGCACTGAAAAAAAAGCGCATTAGCCATGGCTGCGTCAGAGCGCTTTTAAAAATTCGTTTTAGCCACAATGCAAAGCATCTGCGTTGTTGTACAGAATGGCTACAAAACATTGCTAAAGCCATTAGCTCTACTAGGATAGGTCTATTGTCTTTGTCAATGCTTGTTGGATAAGGTAGAGATAAGGGTACTAATATATTCACTGCAGACACGCAGGTTTGAATTCAGAAAGGGCTAGCATATTCCCTGTAATCATACTGAAGGTCGGTAAAACAAGTATTATTGATTGGCTAATAATAGTGCCAGTCTTTCAAGTTCTTAGAGGTGTAGAACGGGATAAAGAGCTGTTTTTTCTTCTCTACGCTGCAAGACCCTTCAACAGATGGTACACTAAGACAAAGTGACAGAAAAAGCGTGCAACATACAAAGCATCGTCCATGCATCCCTGCAGCCAATGAAGGCTGTTAATCTGCAAATGAATCTTAACTGGGTTCACCACTGGATGGTGACAGTGGTGTAATGCAAAGAGCTTCCTAAAAGAAACAAACCAAGCAGAATGGTGAGCAAGGCTCTTCTGAGTGAGGTACTCAAATGAAAGCAAGTGACAGTTTGTACTACTGGAAACTCATTATCAATCTTTGACTAGCTACCATAAAGCACGCAAACTGTCCATTAAGCCAGCTTGTGTTTCAAGGGAGGCAACCGCTCAGCAAACTATTTTTCAGTAGCAGACCATCGTTAAGGTTGGAGGGCCCCCTTCCCCACCTTTTTCCAAACATTAAGAGTGTCTGTCAGGCTGAGCATAGGTCAGCCTGACAGACACTCTTCATGTTCGAGTCACGCAGCCAGGCGATGTACAAGCTCTAAATGTACAGGCATCTGCCTGCCTGAGCCAAACTTTGCCGGGCTGAAGATTTCACAGCCAAGTGGGCGTGACCTTCTCAACCAAGCAAAGTGCTTGGAGGTCCTCCCCCTCATGATGAGTGGGTGCGCCACAGACAGACGTAGACATGGGTGTTTCAGTTTTAAGGCCTGAAGTGCCCAGGAACATCTATCAATCAGTGATGCTTTGTCGCAGAGTGGGGTGCGTTCAGCAGTCTCACTGACCACATCCTACTGTGACACATGTAAGGGACTGCCCCCTCCTCTCATAGTGTGATACATAAGAAGATCAGCCAATGAGGAGGCGGCAGTCCCAATCCTCCAGGAACCACCAAGGCTTCCCTCCCGCCATTTGAGATCACTGCTATGGCCCAGTAATTATTTTTTTTTAAATGTTTTGGCTGCATGCATGTGTGTGTGTATGTATGTATGAATGTATGTGTACTTGTGCATGCGTGCCTACTTATGTGCCTGTGAATGGTGGGTGTATGTGTGCGCACTTGTGAATCTATGCGTATGAGTGAGTGCGTGTAGATGGGTGAGTGCATGTGTGTGTGGTCCAATCGTCCTCCTGCTCGAATTAACAGCCGCCACTTCTATTTTTCACCTTTGATCCAAAGGCATTACAGAAATTACTTACTAAAATCAATTTGGCAGCAGTTGTCTGCAGATGGCATTTCTTGTCTTAATTTCTCAGTAACATACAAGTTCTGAATGTTACGGTTTGAATGACTGTGAAAGGAATTTTACTTCCAATGTCTTCGAACTCTCCTTGTAGCCTGAAAACATTAAAAATGATTTCGTTAGCATCAAGCCGTTACTGAAACAGACTGAAATCTAGACTTGCTGGTTGGCATTATCAGAATGTTTGCAACCAATATACAAGTTTCCATTTACAAACTTACTACTCGTCTGCTCAAGCAGATTGGGACAAATATGGAGTGTTTCATACAAAAGCATTTATCAGTTTTTGTCGTTCACGTTTTCAAAATAGCATTTTAAAAGGTATCCTTAACTGGTTGAAGTGTCAGAATCGCAGCAATGGATTTACTCCAGAAAAATCCAACCAAGATAATAAAAGTCTGATTCAAATTATTCTGTGTACTAGCACACACCTTGCGCTGCACGCTTAAAGAGAAAATACATCCCAGTATTAAATGAAATGAAATGGAGATTTGTAGAGCGCGAAACAATCACCCAAGGGTGTCAAGGCGCTTGCTCATCAGAGACAGGATTTAAGCTAGGAGGTTCGCAGACATTTTAAAGATTGAACAACCATGTCTTTAGTGCTTTCCTAAAAGCTAACAGATGTGTTTCTTGTTTCAATCTTATTGGGATCGAATTCCATAACCTAGTTGCGCCAACCAAAAAGCTTCTTCCCCCCCAGGAGCATTTTTTTACCCTGGGAACAATCAAATCATGGGCAGAGGATGAGCGGAGACAACGAACTGGAATATAGGGTAACAAGTTCCTCTTTAAAAAACCTGGTCCTATGTCCTGTGTGGCCTTAAAAACAATGCATAGAGCCTTAAACTCTATACGTCTTTTTATTGGCAGCCAATGTAGATCCTTGAGCACCTTTGACACAGATTTGTATCTTGGAATGTTCAGCAGGAGCCGAGCCGCTGCATTCTGCACAACCTGCAGCTTAGACAGGCACTTTTTCCGAAGATTGATAAAAAGCTCGTTACAGTAGTCGGCTCTTGACAGAACGAGTGCAGAAACCACCAGTTTACGTAGCTCAGCTGGAATAAATGGGAGGATCTTTCTCAAAAGCTTTAACGTATAGAAAGAAAGAGAGGTAACCTGGTTGACATGGTTTTCAAATGAGAGTTTGGAATCAAAAATGACTCCCAAATTCTTAACCTTGATCACTGGCGTGGGAAATGGCCCAAGCTCCAAGGGCCAGAGATCAGGTGACCAGAAATCAGTGTGAGCACCAAAAGTAAAACCTCCGTCTTACCCGAGTTAAGTTTTAAACAATTGGCAGCCATCCAGTCCCCAACCTGACGAAGGCAGGTATGGAACTGTTTCATAGTGTTAGTGGGGGATCCTGACACTGAGACGATGATCTGCGTATCGTCGGCATAAGATATAGCCGAGAAGCCTAGGGACCTGATTAACTTCGCCAGTGGTGCAACATAAATATTAAAAAGAATCGGGCTCAAGGACGATCCCTGTGGCACACCACATGGAAGTATATAATTGGGTGACTTAAAATTTTCTAAGGCCACAAATTGTTCCCTGCCAGACAGGAATGATTCAAGAAGGGATAGTGCATTCCCTTTGACCCCAATTCCCCTCAGAACTTCCAAAAGTTTCTGATGGTTCACCGTGTCAAATGCGGCGGAGAGGTCAAGCAGCACAAGTGCTGCACTGCCCCCGAGTCGACTGTCTGCCTAATCAGTTCAGATGATGTGATCAACGCCAGTTCGGTACTATGATGTTTTCGAAACCCGAACTGAGTGTCATCGAGAAGGCCATGCCTTTCAATATAATCTGATAGAGTATTATTCATGGCCTTCTCCACCATCTTTGCTGACAGCGGAAGTCTGGAGATTGGGCGGTAATTATTGGGGTCAGTCTCATCAAGGTTTGGCTTCTTCAGAAGGGGAAGCACGGATGCCAACTTCCAGCTAGTGGGGAATGAACCAGTGGAGAACATTTGATTAAATATAGGCGTCAGATGAGAGGCGAAGATCTCTGGTAGAAGATGAAAGATCTTTGGAGGGCATAGGTCCAGTGGAGAGCCTGATTTAGTGGATCTCAACAAATTAATTGTTGCTTCCATTGTCAGTATTGGGAAGGCAGATAGTTCAGGATGGTCCCTGTCTACAGCGTGGGTACTGGGGATAATACCGGTAATCCCAGGTCTAGCAGCAGCCTCTAAGGAAGGAACCTTGATCCGTGGACTTGATAAGTCCATTATAGACCACCTTGACTTTATCCTGGAAAAACGTAGCCACCCTGTCGCAGAATGCCTGAGTTTTAGGTGAATCAGCCGCCACAGAGCAATTGGCTAATCGTTTAACCGTCGAAAAGAGTTCCTTTGACGAGTTTTTTGCTGAAAGTATAGCTGTGGTAAAATAGCTAGTTTTCTCCTTATCAATAAGTTTTTTATAGTTTTTTAAAAGGGCCACTACGGAACCAGATAATCCCAACAAGTATGCACCCACAGCCAACCTACAATTTACTACAAAACCGCAGGTAGCGACGATGGGCAGGCAGGACAGGTATATGAAAATAGGCATCCTGCAAGTCCAGCGCTACCATCCAGTCTCCCGGGTCCAGGGCAGACCTTGTTTAGAAAGTAGTTGAGGGCTCTGAGGTCGAGGATAGGACAAAGGCCTCCGTCCTTCTTTGGGACCAGAAAATAGCGGGGATAACAACCACATTCTATTTCTGGCCTGGGCCTTGGCCAAGAGAGTTTTTACTTCCTCGCAGAGTAAGGCAAGGTGATCCTCCGTCCGCCGATCGTACACTTAGGCATGGATGGAGGGGTAGTCTTGAAGGGGAGGTAGTAGCCCCTTCGGACTATTTGCAAAACTCACCTGTCCGAGGTGATGTTTTGCTAGTGGTGGAGATGAAGGCGTATTCTGCCACCAACTGGCAGGGAATGATCCTGAGGGATCGGACTAGGAGGGTTTGGTTTTGCAGTGGAGAAGGATATCGTGGCTAGGCTCGACTTCTGGCCTCCCGAACCACGGGGTCGGAGTGAACCGTGTCCACTGCCCCGCAGAGGTTGCCGAACTTGCGGCGCTCTCTGGCCGGAATAGGGTTGGCAAGGTTGGTAGCCCGTTCCGTAACCACGAAAGGAGCGAAAAGCAGACACAGGCCGGGATGTGGTGGTGAGGCCCAAGGACTTGGCCGTAGCCCGCGAGTCCTTGAAACGCTCAAGGGCATCTGCTTTGTCTCCGGAGAGACGGAAGCTATCAAAGGGCACGTCCATTAGATTAGCTTGGACATCCCCCGAAAAACCAGACGTCCTCAGCCAGGCGTGGCGATGTACGACCTCCATCGTGGAAATCGCTCTGGCCATCGAGTCGGTCGTGTCCAAGCCACATCGGATAGCGAACTTTGCTGCATCTCTCTTGTCTGAAAGGGCCTGGGAGAGTAGAATCCGGTCCTCCTCTGAGACTCTGGGCAGCACCTGCGCAACCATGTCCCATATTGAATGGGAATAATGACCCAAAAGGCATGCGGTGTTCACCGACCACAATGCTAGACTGGCAGGAGAGAAAATCTTCTTCCAAAAGCTTTCCAGTCTCTTGGATTCCCTGTCCGGGGGTGAGGGAGGGAACGTGCCACAGGAAGTGGAAGCTTGAACCACCAAGCTTGGTGGGGTGGGCGGTGAGGAAAGTCGGGTCGCTCGGTGAAGGGCGATGGCAGCGGGCAATCGTTCTATTCACAGGAGCCCCTGTGATGGGCTTGGACCAGGTGCCCAGTAGAACATCCGTCAAGGACTCATTGAAAGGCAGCAAGGGTTCCGAGCTGGAGACACCAGGCTGCAGGACCTCTGTCAAGATGTTAGTCTTGACTGCCACTGTAGGAAGCTGCAGGTCCAAGACCTTCACAGCCCTACGCATCACCACAGCGAATGATGCCCCCCTCCTCCATAGCCAGGTTAGGTGGAGACAGCATGCCAGAATCTGGGGAGATGTCCAGGCCACTGGCATCACCCAGCTCCTCATACCAGTCCATGTCCTGGGGTTGCGGGATTTCTAAGGGGTCCTGCTACCCCTTCCAATCCTCCTCATCCATCCCTAACCCTTCAAAACACTGCAGGTTAAACGGCATGGAGCTGTATGGCTCCATCGGCGCCGGTCTCAGCGTCGGTGGATACACGACTGGCTCAGTGTCATCGGGAATGAGGATTGGGGAGGCACTGCCGGTGGGCGCCGACAAAACGGAGGACCCCGGCTGCGGAAACAGCGCCAGGGAAGGTCGCTGTAGAGGTGCGACCGGGGCCGGTACGGACCTGGGAACGGGTCCAGTAGGAGGCCGTGGCACCGGAGTCGAAGGCGCGGAATCCACGGAAACTCCATCATCCGTGCCTGCTGGGCCCGAAGGCAAATATGGCGCACACGGTGTCATAGAACTCCTTCAGTTGGGCAGGGGTCGCTCCCGGCCCTGGGAAGGGAGGGAAGCACGAAGCCGACCCAGGCACCCGCTCCGCAGAGCGGGGCCTCGAGCGCCAAGGTTCCTCCGTCTCGTCACGCGATTCTCCAGAGCGGTGCTCGGACCTTCCTCTCGACCGGGACCGTGATAGAGACCAAGATCGAAGGGGCGACCTCCGAGGCGCTGGTTACCGGGCCGTGATTACCTTTAGGGACCGCTCTCCCAAAGCTTTCGGCGCTTGGGCTGGCAACTGGAGCACGACTTTGTGTCGAGGTCGCGCTTCAGGCACCAGAGACACACTAAGTGGGGGTCCGTGACCGACATGGCGCGGTGACAGGCGCCGCACGGCTTGAACCCGGAGGTCTTCTTGCTAGACATCCCTATCACACCAAAAGGAGTTGTCAAAAAGTTTTAAAAAATCTGTCAAAAAATGACAGGGGATAAGCTCTCTTCGATGGATCTGCGCTGGCTGGCGCGGAAAGTAAAGAACTGACGTCAGCATGCCGGAGTGGCAGTTATATTGACGACGCGGACGTCACGCCGACGACGAACACAACGCCTACGACGAACACAACGCTGTCGACGTCACACGGAGCCGACCAATGCCATCTACTGGCGCTCAGGGGTACTGCTACGAAACAAATTCCGGATCCAGCTTGACGTCTGGAAGTTCAAAGTTGAGGAACCTGCGGCTAGATGTCTCTATCAGATATGTATGCATAGTTCACAAGTGTACACACCAAAGAGCTGCAATGCACCTTGTCAAAAATTCCAAAAGTGCAACTAAAAGTCAGCAATCCACTCTTAAGTTAATTCAAACATTTGGGGTACATTTCAGGCCCTTATGGGATTTACAAAGAATTTAAGACATACTCCTTTAAATCCTCAACAGTTGTATATTTACATGAGCACTAAAATGTGCAAACATATAGACGTACAGTATTCTCCATCAAGTAGAAAATCTACATTAGTAAATTACTTCCTTCACGTACACACCTACTAAATATACGTGTGTTTCCTTTCCAATTCTGGCAAGAAATTTACACCACCTTTTCACAGGGCTAAATCTGTGTGTGTTGTGTTTCCATGGTGGGAACCTACACACAAGAGGTATATAAATACACACAAATTTAGGGTGCATACCACCTTCTGCCAGTTGTCAAACTTTAAAGCACCCAAATCCTCCCATAGTCCCAAATACAAGATGGTGAAACCATCCATAGTAGCAGCTTTTCCATTGTTGTAAATCCACTACAAGTTTATAGAATGTCACAAAGCATAATTCTGTGACTCGCATCTGCAAATAAGAATGCAGAATTTACAGATCAAACTGATTTTTGTGCAACTAAGTATTACTTTAAGACTCTTTCTTGGGTTATTAGTGAACTTGGACAATAGTTATTTGATGTACATTAAAATTGGTCACTGTTATTACCATATTCCCTTCAGAGGAATGCTTCCTTTGTGGCTTTTAGCTGCTTATTGAAAATGTATTTTAAGTTCTTCTTAATCATATACATTCCCTTTTCATATTCCTATACATTTCACATTTATATTCTTATAAATTCCTCCTTCGTATTCTCATAAACTCCCCAAGACCTTCTATCCACAATAACAGGTGCTTCAGTGTAAGTATATCTCACCGATTAAGCTAAGTGTTTAGTAGCTATACAACACATATCCATAAAAATAGAACTGGAAAGCAGTTTAGAAAAGGACACTTAATTTTGCAAAGGGAGACACCCTGATCCTTGGATGACTGACAGGAAACTTTGAGCCTAGCTTATGACAACAAATATACAAACACATCTATTTATTGTGAACTGAAAGTAAGAAAGATACTGATCACTGTAAGTAAAAAGATTGTTAAAACTATCAAAAACTGATTATGAAAGTGGATACTGAACCTTTTACATTTGCATTTGATTTCCATTCAAAGATACTGTAGATACCATTTAATTGGACCACATTTGGTATTGATTAAATACTATTTACACATTTGAAAACTGCAGTGTACATCACAGCTCATTCATATTCGAAAGATATCAACAAACATCTTGCTCATCAATTCTGTTGTATAATAACTATAAAGGGTCAGTTGCTGGTCAATGGGAGTTAATGTCATCCATTCCATACAATCACTGATGGCAAAAATGTCAGTTAAATTAAAATGATTACCTGTAAACAAACTGAAGCAAACCTTCCCTATTTCACAATTACTAGTGTTAAAACCTCCCCATGGGACAAATTATAATAAACGTACCAAATAATTTCATTTTCAAAACCTCTTACTAATACTGTGTAACTCAATGTAATTTGCCCTTAACCACACAGTCAACCATAACACAATTCACATTCACAGCTAAATTGTGTGATACCTATTTAATAGCGCTCAAGTGAGAAACTAACTCAAACTCTTTAATGATCAGCCAGCAGTACCATTGGTCTCACAATGTTTCCAAAAGGCCTTAGAAAAGTATAACTGTTGTAAAACCTTTTAGAATTATTGTAAATAACAAACTGGAAATGAATAAGCCATCAGGCACAGGCTCATTTCATTCTCAATAATGTGTCTACAATATTGATCAAACTATGAAAATAACAGTTAATACACTGAAATAATGTAATGAATAACACTGGAGAAGTGCTGAAGAAAACTGGTGAAGAGTGACAAGAGAACAGCTTGTAGGAAGGTGGAATCTGACTGCATGGTTACCCCCACTTTTTTCCTGGTGTTTTGCTGGTTTTTGACTAGTCTGACTGGGATCCTGCTAAACAGGACCCCAGTTTATCTGCTTACTCCCTAAATTGGTTGTGCATGTACTTTAGGTACACTCCAGATTGGATTCTGGGGTACCCTTATAAGGCCCTAGTATATGGTATACTATGTACCCAGGGCCTAGGTACCCCAGAGGCCTCCCAGGGGCTGCAGCATGTATTGTGCCACCCCTGAGAGACCATTCAAAATGACACCACAGGTCTGCTACAGCAGCCTGTGTAAGGTGGTGCATGCACCCCTTACTTAGATATAGGTTCACTATATCTATCCAAATTCACTGCACATATAAACCTATCAGTCACCCCTATGGCGGGCCTTATCAATCCTGAAGGCAGGGTGCTGGGTTTTATGTGAGAGGGTGCCCATGCATGAGCAGAGCCCCTCTGCAACCTTCGGAACCTCTTTTCCGGGGTTGTCTGTGATGCAGCTAACCATATATACTTAAGTGCATTATAACCTCGCGGTAAATGCTAACTTTAAAACGGCTGCATGGAAACATGTCGTGTTTGGTGTCAAACACATTGGAATCATACCTCCACACCAGTAACTGGTGTGGGAGGTATGATTCCACCCTCCTAGAGGGAGAAATACGACAACACCGGTACACCCGGTACCAGCTTTCTTGACCCTGGCATCACAAAATGGATGCTGCCAGCCACAGACACGAGTCTGCCCTCCTGCTGCTGGACGAAACTCCGGCAGGGGAAGGTTTGACAATAGGTTTCCTGTCACAGGGAGGTGTGACCACCTCCCAGACAGGCTTTAGTGTATTGGGGCTGGGTGGGTGCACTCTCCGAGTGCTTTGATGTCTGCACTGGGGGCACATTTGGTGTCCCTGTGCATAGTCCAGCTCAAACCGGTTGCAGGAGCCATTTGCTCCTGCTCTGGCGCGAAACTGGACAAAGGACATGGGTGTAGCCACCCCTCTGTCCTGACCCTCCCATAGGTGGGTCCCCAGAGTTTGTCCCACCCCTTCCTTGGGTATAAAGTAGGAACCCCTGACTACAGGACTTTGGATATTACCTGGACTAAACTCTGCTACAGAAACCAAGTACTTCGACGATCTGCACAATGCTGGATGACTGAAGAATCTCCCTTGGAGTAAAGGAGTTACTCCCCTGCTGAGCAGGCACCTAAACGCATCTGACCGGTTTGCATCTACGAAGCTCCTGAAGGACTCCGAAGATTTCTGCAACTCAGGAGGTGGGTTCCCGAGGTCTCCGAGGTTGATCTGCGCTCTCAGCAATTCTGAGGCCCGTATCCCTTGTGGGGACCGTGTAACCCGTACCCCTGTGAACCGTGTACATTTGCAGCAGCATATGCTTTTCGGCGATCCCTGAGGCTGTGCTTTGGGCTACTTGTAGTCCTGACCCCGAGCAGTAATTCCACTGAAGATTTCCGGCCTACACTCCACGAGTGTTCCGTGGGCTGGTATTTAGTGATTCAGCTCGAGGTCCCTTCGCGATCCCTGGTCCGTTGGCCTGTGGGTCCCTGTGAAGGTAACTTTGACTTTCCGTGGGCTTACCTGGTTGCTCCAGACGTGCCCTGACTCTCCATAGCTTGGAGAGTCCCCAGGACCTTGCTGGTCCTCACAGAAGCATCTTTCCTCTGACCGCGTGGGTTGCCGTTGCCAAGGCTTGTTGGTGTTCAATCCGGACACTGACCCCCCCAGCACTCGACATCCTTCGTGGGACAGCTCACCTCCGGACTTTGGTCGTCGTGGACGTCTCCTGGTCCCCGTGGCTGCAGAGTCAAGCTTCACCTCTTCTCACCTGAAGCACCCGACATCGGTGGGCATTCATCTATCGTGCCCCTGGTCACTGTGAAGTGACCCAGACTCTGTCCCCTCTGCTTTCAGGTTCTTCTCATGTCCGATCCAGGCTTGGATCTCCCCGGACACTTTTCATCTTCCCGGCAGCAGCACTTTCCGCAACACGCCATTGAAAACGACAAAGGTTTCCGACACCACTGGACCCCTATGCACCCGGCTCCTCTAGGATAGGTAACACGGGTACCTCGGTACTCTCAAGGGTGCTGGCCTAAGAACCTTCTATGTTTAGCTGGGTTTGCTTAACCCCTTCCATGCTTATGACGAGCTGGACTCGTCATGGCACACAGTGCTCGTGTGCTCATGACGAGTCCAGCTCGTCATAAGACCACCCACGGGGAAGCGCTGGCGCTCCCCGTGGGAATCCGATCGTCGGGGTTTTTTAGGAGGCAGGGGAAGGACTTCCCCTGCCTCCCGCCCCCCGCCCCCCATCAATGACGCCAGCGCGCGAGGCGCGCTGACATCATTGAGGGTTTCCTTCTTCCCGACGCGCTGGAAGCCATTTGCTTCCAGCGCGTCGGGGAAATAAGGTGAGTTTTGGCTCGGGGAGGGGGGTTTGATTCAAAAGAGACATCGAGGGAAAGGAAAGGGTTTTCCTTTCCCCGATGCCTCTTTTGTGCATTCCTGCTGCACGATCATGTGATCGTGCAGCAGGAATGCCCACTAGGGCGGGATTGTGAGCGTGGAGATGTGCCTTCTCTCCATTGCCACCCTGTAAAGTTAGCTGTAATCCTTGATGGAGGTCTCTGCACCCTTGATTTTCTTGAGCGCAATCCTTCTCCTCGTCTGCCGCTGCGATCCTGCAATTCTTCTGGTCCTTTACGCAGCTGTAGTGTAGGAAAGGCATTATACATTTACCCAACGAGGTAGCACTTACTGATTAGCCAGTAGAAAGTACTCCAGTTGAGTAGAGGTATTGCACAAAACGGTGGCATCTTCGTGAGCGTGGAGATGTACCTTCTCTCCATTGCCAACCTGTAAAGTTAGCTGTAATCCTTGATGGAGGTCTCTGCACCCTTGATTTTCTCGAGCGCAATCCTCGTGTAGTTCCTGTGACCAGGAGGTTCCTTCTCCTCGTCTGCCGCTGCGATCCTGCTCTGACCCTTTATAAACAAGAGGCATGTGAACGGGCCTAGAAGCCCCGCCACACATACACTAGCGGTATGCAACGTATGCCCGCCCTTTCCCTACTATGACGGACAGCTTACTCAAAGGATCCCGGCGCTTTCGGCGCGGTGGCAAAGTTACAGACACACAGGTCACTGGAGACAATCCTTGATGGAGGTCTCTGCACCCTTGATTTTCTCGAGCGCAATCCTCGTGTAGTTCCTGTGACCAGGAGGTTCCTTCTCCTCGTCTGCCGCTGCGATCCTGCTCTGACCCTTTATAAACAAGAGGCATGTGAACGGGCCTAGAAGCCCCGCTCGTTTGGCCCCGCCACACATACACTAGCGGTATGCAACGTATGCCCGCCCTTTCCCTACTATGATGGACAGCTTACTCAAAGGATCCCGGCGCTTTCGGCGCGGTGGCAAAGTTACAGACACACAGGTCACTGGAGACAATCCTTGATGGAGGTCTCTGCACCCTTGATTTTCTTGAGCGCAATCCTTCTCCTCGTCTGCCGCTGCGATCCTGCAATTCTTCTGGTCCTTTACGCAGCTGTAGTGTAGGAAAGGCATTATACATTTACCCAACGAGGTAGCACTTACTGATTAGCCAGTAGAAAGTACTCCAGTTGAGTAGAGGTATTGCACAAAACGGTGGCATCTTCGTGAGCGTGGAGATGTACCTTCTCTCCATTGCCACCCTGTAAAGTTAGCTGTAATCCTTGATGGAGGTCTCTGCACCCTTGATTTTCTCGAGCGCAATCCTCGTGTAGTTCCTGTGACCAGGAGGTTCCTTCTCCTCGTCTGCCGCTGCGATCCTGCTCTGACCCTTTATAAACAAGAGGCATGTGAACGGGCCTAGAAGCCCCGCCACACATACACTAGCGGTATGCAACGTATGCCCGCCCTTTCCCTACTATGACGGACAGCTTACTCAAAGGATCCCGGCGCTTTCGGCGCGGTGGCAAAGTTACAGACACACAGGTCACTGGAGACAATCCTTGATGGAGGTCTCTGCACCCTTGATTTTCTCGAGCGCAATCCTCGTGTAGTTCCTGTGACCAGGAGGTTCCTTCTCCTCGTCTGCCGCTGCGATCCTGCTCTGACCCTTTATAAACAAGAGGCATGTGAACGGGCCTAGAAGCCCCGCTCGTTTGGCCCCGCCACACATACACTAGCGGTATGCAACGTATGCCCGCCCTTTCCCTACTATGATGGACAGCTTACTCAAAGGATCCCGGCGCTTTCGGCGCGGTGGCAAAGTTACAGACACACAGGTCACTGGAGACAATCCTTGATGGAGGTCTCTGCACCCTTGATTTTCTCGAGCGCAATCCTCGTGTAGTTCCTGTGACCAGGAGGTTCCTTCTCCTCGTCTGCCGCTGCGATCCTGCTCTGACCCTTTATAAACAAGAGGCATGTGAACGGGCCTAGAAGCCCCGCTCGTTTGGCCCCGCCACACATACACTAGCGGTATGCAACGTATGCCCGCCCTTTCCCTACTATGATGGACAGCTTACTCAAAGGATCGCGGCGCTTTCGGCGCGGTGGCAAAGTTACAGACACACAGGTCACTGGAGACAATTCTTCTGGTCCTTTACGCAGCTGTAGTGTAGGAAAGGCACTATACATTTACCCAACGAGGTAGCACTTACTGATTAGCCAGTAGAAAGCACTCCAGTTGAGTAGAGGTATTGCACAAAACGGTGGCATCTTCGTGGATAAATATGCAGGGCAGATGTGCCTTCTCTCCATTTACACCCTGAAAAGTTAGCTGTAATCCTTGATGGAGGTCTTTGCATCCTTGAATTTCTCGAGCGCAATGCTCGTGTAGTTCCTGTGACCAGGAGGTTCCTTCTCCTCGTCTGCCGCTGAGATCCTGCTCTGACCCTTTATAAACAAGAGGCATGTGAACGGGCCTAGAAGCCCCGCCACACATACACTAGCGGTATGCAACGTATGCCCGCCCTTTCCCCACTATGATGGACAGCTTACTCAAAGGACCCCGGCACTTTCGGCGCGGTGGCAAAGTTACAGACACACAGGTCACTGGAGACAATTCTTCTGGTCCTTTACGCAGCTGTAGTGTAGGAAAGGCACTATACATTTACCCAACGAGGTAGCACTTACTGATTAGCCAGTAGAAAGCACTCCAGTTGAGTAGAGGTATTGCACAAAACGGTGGCATCTTCGTGGATAAATATGCAGGGCAGATGTGCCTTCTCTCCATTTACACCCTGAAAAGTTAGCTGTAATCCTTGATGGAGGTCTTTGCATCCTTGAATTTCTCGAGCGCAATGCTCGTGTAGTTCCTGTGACCAGGAGGTTCCTTCTCCTCGTCTGCCGCTGAGATCCTGCTCTGACCCTTTATCCCCTTCGGTGCTTATGACGAGCTGGACTCGTCATGGCACACAGTGCTCGTGACGAGTCCAGCTCGTCATAAGACCACCCACGGGGAAGCGCTGGCGCTCCCCCGTGAGAATCTGATCGTTAGGTTTTTTTGGGGGGGGAAGGGCTTCCCTGCCTCCCCCGCCCCATCAATGACGTCAGCGCGCTGACATCATTGAGGGTTTCCTTCTTCCCGACGCGCTGGAAGCCATTTGCTTCCAGCGCGTCGGGGAAATCAGGTGAGGTTTGGCTCGGGGAGGGGGGTTTGTATCAAAAGAGGCATCGAGGAAAGGAAATGGTTTTCCTTTCCCCGATGCCTCTTTGTGCATTCCTGCTGCACGATCATGTGATTGTGCAGCAGGAATGCCCACTAGGCACCAGGGTTTTTTTAATTTTTGTGTTGGGGAGTGGCCAAAAGGGCAAGGGTTGCTCCCTTTTACGGGTGTGAATATTTTATTTATACTGTTAGGCCCAACTACCCCTTAGCTTGGCTGGTGGATTGTGTGTGGACTGGTGCATTATTTGCATATGTGATTGTAATGTTTTTTTCCTCCTTTTTATTCTAGTGTAAAGCTTTTGATTCCTGTTTGCGGTTTCGGCAGTTGTGGTTCTGCAGTTTTGCGTAATTGCATTTATTTGGTAAGAAAAATATTTTTGTTGTGTGTACTCCAAATGAGTATTATTGTCATGCATGAATGAATTTTTTTGTAAGTGGTGCCATAATGGCAGCATATTTGTTAGTGTTCAGAGCATGAAATTCTTTGCGATGTTTTGCATTGTCTTATGTGTAATTTTTTTTCTTCTTTTTTAGTGGGATATTGTTGATCCTTACTGTGTCTGTGCAGAGTAGGTGGTGGTGAGTCTAGCTGCTTCTGTCACGTGAGTGGTATAGTGTTGGAGTATATAGGTCTTTGTGATAAATCTACATTTTGTTTATTTCTTTTTTTTTTTACAAAGGGTTTGTTGTTGTTGACTTGTTTGACAAGTAACCTTTATTAGTAAGCATTATGGCTAGCCGTAGAATTACTGCTCAGCAGGTGGTTGGTTTGCTTCTTGAATCTTCCTCTGAGCAGGATTATGAGACTGACAGTGCGTCTGAGGGAGAGGAGGGAGGGGAAGATTCAGGCAGTGAGTTTTCTCTCCACATGGAATCATCGGATGATGAAGGTACTCTCAGTGCAGATGAAGTGCCTGATTTAGAGGAGGATACTAATGTGCCGATGGTGCAAGAGGCATCTGGATTGCAGCCTGGGGCTGCTAGGCTTCCTACTGGAAGTGCTGGACTCTGGGTTGATCCAAACATGGTGCAGCCGGTGTTGCCTGCCTTTAGTGGTTATGCAGGGTGTAGAGTGGATTGTGAACATTATTTGCCTATACAGTATTTTCAGTTGTTTATGGATGATGTATTTTTGGGTGAGATTGTTGAGCAGACTAATTTGTATGCTGAACAGTTTTTGAGGGACAACAGTGCCAGACTTAGGCCCCATTCTAGAGCTACCCGGTGGAGTCCCACAAATCTGGAAGAGATGAAGAAGTTTTTGGGTTTGACTTTTTTGATGGGTTTGATAAGGAAGCCGTCCATGAGTTCATATTGGTCTACCAGTCCCTTGATGGCAACGGCCATATTTCCTGCAGTTATGACTCGTGATCGGTATTTACTTTTGCTTCGGATGCTGCATTTTGTTGATAATGGTTTGGCGTTGCCACGAGATCACCCTGAATGTGACCGTCTTTTAAGATTCGGCCTGTTCTTGATCACTTTGTAGATCGATTTTCAGAGATCTATACTCCAGGGAAAGAAATATCTATTGATGAGTCTTTGGTGCTGTTCAAGGGCCGTTTGGTTTTTAGGCAGTACATTCCTAGCAAGAGGGCACGCTATGGAATTAAGCTGTATATGTTGTCTGAGAGTAGGACAGGATATGTTTTTAATTTGCGTGTGTACACTGGTAGGGATTCCACTATTGACCCCCTGGTTGTCCGTCCACTTTAGTAGGAGTTTCAGAGAAAATTGTGTGGGAACTTGCTAGAGGACTGTTTAACAGAGGCCACCATTTGTACATTGATAACTTCTACACTGCTGTGCAATTGTTTAAGGAATTGTTCAAAGTGGACACTTTTGCTTGTGGCACAATCCGCTCTAACCGTAAAGGTTATCCAAAAGAGCTTGTTTGCAAAAAACTTCAGAGGGGACAGTGCAGTGCCTTGCGTAGTGAGGAACTGCTAGCTGTGAAATTTGTGGACAGGAGGGATGTGTACATGCTGACTACCATCCATGATGAGAGTACTTCACCTGTGGCTGTTTGGGGTCAGATTGCTGAAGTGCGCAAACCTGTGTGCATTTTAGACTACAATAAGCACATGGGTGGTGTTGATAGAGTAGATCAGAGGTTGGAACCTTACACTGCTATTCGTAAGTCTTACATTTGGTATAAGAAGTTGGCCATCCATCTCTTCAATTTAGCAACTTTCAATGCTTTTGTTGTGTTCAAGGAGTGTTCTCCTGCGTCAAAGTTGACTTTTGTTCAGTTTCAGGAGTCTGTCATAGGCAGCCTTGTTGTTGTGGAACAGGCAAGTGTTCCTAGAGTTGGAGTGGTGGAGGATGTGGCTCGATTGAAAGATCGCCACTTTCCTGATCACATTCCTCCTACATCCTCAAAAGACTTTCCCACTAGGAGATGTAGAGTCTGTTGGCGAAGAGGTACGCGGAAGGAGACTCGTATGTACTGCCCTGAGTGTCCTTCTAACCCTGGGCTGTGTGTGCCTGCTTGTTATAGAGCGTACCACAAGCAAAATAATTATTGGGAGCAACCATGAGTGGTAAAGTGAACTGCCTGGTCTGTAATGTTTAAGAATTGTTGTTCTGTTTCAAGGTTGGCATAGTGTTTCTGATTTTGTGTTAGTAGATTTGTATCTATTTGCAATTTGTTTGTGTTTTCTTTTTTGTATAAAAAAATCCTAAATGTGATGGTGGTGTGTGTAGGCTGGTGCTTGGCTGGCGTGTGTGCGTGGAGTGGCGCTCGGCTGGCAGTGTGTGAGTAGTGACTTGCTGCTGGTCACTACACACACTGCTAGCCGAGCGACACTCCACGCAATCCATCAGGTTGTGTTGTTGCTGTGTTAGGAATGTGGGCGTGTGAAAGTGATGGGCCCTTGAATGGCGCTGTCTGCTGGTGTGAGTGTTGTAATGTGATGGGCCCGCGGCTGGTGGTGTGAATGGTTTTGTATTTGTCACACGTATGAAAGGTGTATGAATGGCCTGTAAAGAGGTTGGTGCCTTGTCGTGGCTTTACAGCTCACGAGCTGTGAGTCAATGGTTCAGTTTCTCGTCCTTTCAATTATTAACAGTGCATTTCATTTTTGTGAAATCACTTGTTAATACAATTGTATATACTGAACCATCACTCACCCTCGTGCCAAATCCAACCAGTATGTGTGTGTGTGCTTGAGGATTAGATGGTTGTGCAGTAATATTTTTTTTGTCTTTCTCAAGCAGGGTGTACCTTGTCCCTTTTTGTGAATGTTGTAATGTGTTTGTTTCGTGCCTGGGGGTGTGAATGGTCTTGTGTGTATCACGTATGAAAGGTGTGTGAATGGCCTGTAAAGCGGTTGGGGCCTTGACGTGGCTTTACAGCTCACGAGCTGCGAGTCACTGGTTCCGTTTTTGTCCTTTCAATTATTGACAGTGCATTTCATTTTTGTGAAATCTCTTGTTAATAAAATTGTATATACTGAACCATCACTTGCCCTCGTGCCAAATCCAACCAGTATGTGTGTGTGTGCTTGAGGAATAGATGGCTGTGCAGTAATCTTTGTCTTTTTAGTCTGTCTGCCAAGGTGTACATTCCGTCTAAGAATAACCTACCAACTGTAGATATTGTCGTAAACGAAACACCCATGGGAGTACATGGTGATATCTCTCTTGTGGATCCCAACAAGTTATGGTACCCACAATGTCCTGCAAACCTCAAAATGTCTGTCACATTTTCCTTGCAATATTGTGCCAACATTTTCACGCTGCAGAAATAAACAACACATTATCTCATTATGACTTGGTTTTGCAAGGGGGTCACCTGGGTTTTGGCCCGGGGCTCGGCGGCCACATAGGGAAACCTACCAAACCCACACATTTCTGAAAAGTAGACACCCGGGGGCTTCCAGGGAGGTATGGCTTGCGTGGATCCCCCAACGTTTCCTTACCCAGAATCCCCTGCAAACCTCACTTTTAGCTGAAAAATCACTTTTTTCACACATTTCTGTGTGGGAAAGTGTGGCATCACTGGCCTCACACAAATTTCCTACCACCCAGCGTTCCCCCAGGTCTCCCGATAAAAATGGTGCCTCACTTGTGTGGGAGGCCCAAGTACCCGCGACAGGCAAGGGCCCACAACGTATTGAGGCGACCTCAAAATGGCCTTTCACAAAACCACCTGGTTTTGCAAGGGAGTCACCTGGGTTTTGGCCCCGTGCTCGGCGGCCATCTAGGAAACCTACCAAACCCACACATTTCTGAAAAGTAGACACCCGGGGCTTCCAGGGAGGTATGGCTTGCGTGGATCCCCCAACGTTTCCTTACCCAGAATCCCCTGCAAACCTCACTTTTAGCTGAAAAAATCACTTTTTCACACATTTCTGTGTGGGAAAGTGTGGCATCACTGGCCTCACACAAATTTCCTACCACCCAGCGTTCCCCAGGTCTCCCGCTAAAAATGGTGCCTCACTTGTGTGGGAGGCCCAAGTACCAGCGACAGGCAAGGGCCCACAACGTATTGAGGCGACCTCAAAATGGCCTTTCACAAAACCACCTGGTTTTGCAAGGGGTCACCTGGGTTTTGGCCCCGTGCTCGGCGGCCATCTAGGAAACCTACCAAACCCACACATTTCTGAAAAGTAGACACCCGGGGCTTCCAGGGAGGTATGGCTTGCGTGGATCCCCCAACGTTTCCTACCCAGAATCCCTGCAAACCTCACTTTTAGCTGAAAAAATCACTTTTTCACACATTTCTGTGTGGGAAAGTGTGGCATCACTGGCCTCACACAATTTCCTACCACCCAGCGTTCCCCAGGTCTCCCGATAAAAATGGTGCCTCACTTGTGTGGGAGGCCCAAGTACCCGCGACAGGCAAGGGCCCACAACGTATTGAGGCGACCTCAAAATGGCCTTTCACAAAACCACCTGGTTTTGCAAGGGGTCACCTGGGTTTTGGCCCGTGCTCGGCGGCCATCTAGGGAAACCTACCAAACCCACACATTTCTGAAAAGTAGACACCCGGGGCTTCCAGGGAGGTATGGCTTGCGTGGATCCCCCAACGTTTCCTTACCCAGAATCCCTGCAAACCTCACTTTTAGCTGAAAAAATCACTTTTTCACACATTTGTGTGTGGGAAGTGTGGCATCACTGGCCTCACACAAATTTCCTACCACCCAGCGTTCCCCAGGTCTCCCGATAAAATGGTGCCTCACTTGTGTGGGAGGCCCAAGTACCAGCGACAGGCAGGGCCCACAACGTATTGAGGCGACCTCAAAATGGCCTTTCACAAAACCACCTGGTTTTGCAAGAGGTCACCTGGGTTTTGGCCCGTGCTCGGCGGCCATCTAGGGAAACCTACCAAACCCACACATTTCTGAAAAGTAGACACCTGGGGCTCCAGGGAGGTATGGCTTGCGTGGATCCCCCAACGTTTCCTTACCCAGAATCCCCTGCAAACCTCACTTTTAGCTGAAAAATCACTTTTTCACACATTTGTGTGTGGGAAAGTGTGGCATCACTGGCCTCACACAAATTTCCTACCACCCAGCGTTCCCCAGGTCTCCCGATAAAAATGGTGCCTCACTTGTGTGGAGGCCCAAGTACCCGCGACAGGCAAGGACACAAAACGTTTTGAGGCAACATCAACATTGCCTATCAAAAATGTTTTGGGCCCTTGCCTGTCGCGGGTACTTGGGCCTCCCACACAAGTGAGGCACCATTTTTATCGGGAGACCTGGGGAACGCTGGGTGGTAGGAAATTTGTGTGAGGCCAGTGATGCCACACTTTCCCACACACAAATGTGTGAAAAAGTGATTTTTTCAGCTAAAATTGATGTTTGCAAGGGATTCTGGGTAAGGAAACGTTGGGGATCCACGCAAGCCATACCTCCCTGGAAGCCCCCGGGTGTCTACTTTTCAGAAATGTGTGGGTTTGGTAGGTTTCCTAGATGGCCGCCGAGCACGGGGCCAAAACCCAGGTGACTTCCCTTGCAAAACCAGGTGGTTTTGAGATAGGCAATTTTGAGGTCGCCTCACTACGTTGTGGGCCCTTGCCTGTCGCGGGTACTTGGGCCTCCCACACAAGTGAGGCACCATTTTTATCGGGAGACCTGGGGGAACGCTGGGTGGTAGGAAATTTGTGTGAGGCCAGTGATGCCACACTTTCCCACACACAAATGTGTGAAAAAGTGATTTTTTCAGCTAAAATTGAGGTTTGCAAGGGATTCTGGGTAAGGAAACGTTGGGGGATCCACGCAAGCCATACCTCCCTGGAAGCCCCCGGGTGTCTACTTTTCAGAAATGTGTGGGTTTGGTAGGTTTCCTAGATGGCCGCCGAGCACGGGGCCAAAAACCCAGGTGACTCCCTTGCAAAACCAGGTGGTTTTGAGATAGGCAATTTTGAGGTCGCCTCACTACGTTGTGGGCCCTTGCCTGTCGCGGGTACTTGGGCCTCCCACACAAGTGAGGCACCATTTTTATCGGGAGACCTGGGGGAACGCTGGGTGGTAGGAAATTTGTGTGAGGCCAGTGATGCCACACTTTCCCACACACAAATGTGTGAAAAAGTGATTTTTTTCAGCTAAAATTGAGGTTTGCAAGGGATTCTGGGTAAGGAAACGTTGGGGGATCCACGCAAGCCATACCTCCCTGGAAGCCCCCGGGTGTCTACTTTTCAGAAATGTGTGGGTTTGGTAGGTTTCCTAGATGGCCGCCGAGCACGGGGCCAAAACCCAGGTGACTCCCTTGCAAAACCAGGTGGTTTTGAGATGGGCAATTTTGAGGTCGCCTCACTACGTTGTGGGCCCTTGCCTGTCGCGGGTACTTGGGCCTCCCACACAAGTGAGGCACCATTTTTATCGGGAGACCTGGGGGAACGCTGGTGGTAGGAAATTTGTGTGAGGCCAGTGATGCCACACTTTCCCACACACAAATGTGTGAAAAAAGGATTTTTTCAGCTAAAATTGAGGTTTGCAAGGGATTCTGGGTAAGGAAACGTTGGGGGATCCACGCAAGCCATACCTCCCTGGAAGCCCCCGGGTGTCTACTTTTCAGAAATGTGTGGGTTTGGTAGGTTTCCCTAGATGGCCGCCGAGCACGGGGCCAAAACCCAGGTGACTCCTTGCAAAACCAGGTGGTTTTGAGATAGGCAATTTTGAGGTCGCCTCACTACGTTGTGGGCCCTTGCCTGTCGCGGGTACTTGGGCCTCCCACACAAGTGAGGCACCATTTTTATCGGGAGACCTGGGGGAACGCTGGGTGGTAGGAAATTTGTGTGAGGCCAGTGATGCCACACTTTCCCACACACAAATGTGTGAAAAAAGTGATTTTTTCCAGCTAAAAGTGAGGTTTGCAGGGGATTCTGGGTAAGGAAACGTTGGGGGATCCACGCAAGCCATACCTCCCTGGAAGCCCCCGGGTGTCTACTTTTCAGAAATGTGTGTGTTTGGTAGGTTTCCCTAGGTGCCGGCAGAGCTAGGGTTCAAAAACTACAGCTAGGCACTTTGCCAAAAAAGGGTCATTTTTCACTGCGAAATTGAGGTGTGACCACGTTGCGCTTTGCGCCGTTTCCTGTCGCAGGCACTAGGCCGACCCACACAAGTGAGGTACCATTTTTCTCGTAAGACTTTGGGGAACGCGGGGTGGGTGGAAATTTGTGGATCCACGCAGATTCCAGAACTTTCCACCACAGAAATGTGGGGAAAATGTGTTTTTTGGACAATTTTCTATGTTTGCAAGGGATTCTGGGTAACAGAACCTGGTGGGAGGCAGTCAAGTCACCCCATCCTGGATTCCCCTGGGTGTCTAGTTTTCAAAAATGTATAGGTTTGCTAGGTTTCCCTAGGTGCCGGCAGAGGTAGGGTTCAAAAACTACAGCTAGGCACTGTGCCAAAAAAGGGTCATTTTTCACTGCAAAATTGAGATGTGACCACGTTGCGTTTTGCGCCGTTTCCTGTCGCAGGCACTAGGCCGACCCACACAAGTGAGGTACCATTTTTCTCGTAAGACTTTGGGGAACGCGGGGTGGGTGGAAATTTGTGGATCCACGCAGATTCCAGAACTTTCCACCACAGAAATGTGGGGAAAATGTGTTTTTTGGACAATTTTTATGTTTGCAAGGGATTCTGGGTAACAGAACCTGGTGGGAGGCAGTCAAGTCACCCCATCCTGGATTCCCTGGGTGTCTAGTTTTCAAAAATGTATAGGTTTGCTAGGTTTCCCTAGGTGCCGGCAGAGGTAGGGTTCAAAAACTACAGCTAGGCACTTTGCCAAAAAGGGTCATTTTTCACTGCGAAATTGAGATGTGACCACGTTGCGCTTTGCGCCGTTTCCTGTCGCAGGCACTAGGCCGACCCACACAAGTGAGGTACCATTTTTCTCGTAAGACTTTGGGGAACGCGGGGTGGGTGGAAATTTGTGGATCCACGCAGATTCCAGAACTTTCCACCACAGAAATGTGGGGAAAATGTGTTTTTTTGGACAATTTTTTATGTTTGCAAGGGATTCTGGGTAACAGAACCTGGTGGGAGGCAGTCAAGTCACCCCATCCTGGATTCCCTGGGTGTCTAGTTTTCAAAAATGTATAGGTTTGCTAGGTTTCCCTAGGTGCCGGCAGAGGTAGGGTTCAAAAACTACAGCTAGGCACTTTGCCAAAAAAGGGTCATTTTTCACTGCGAAATTGAGGTGTGACCACGTTGCGTTTTGCGCCGTTTCCTGTCGCAGGCACTAGGCCGACCCACACAAGTGAGGTACCATTTTTCTCGTAAGACTTTGGGGAACGCGGGGTGGGTGGAAATTTGTGGATCCACGCAGATTCCAGAACTTTCCACCACAGAAATGTGGGGAAAATGTGTTTTTTGGACAATTTTCTATGTTTGCAAGGGATTCTGGGTAACAGAACCTGGTGGGAGGCAGTCAAGTCACCCCATCCTGGATTCCCTGGGTGTCTAGTTTTCAAAAATGTATAGGTTTGCTAGGTTTCCTAGGTGCCGGCAGAGGTAGGGTTCAAAAACTACAGCTAGGCACTTTGCCAAAAAGGGTCATTTTTCACTGCGAAATTGAGATGTGACCACGTTGCGTTTTGCGCCGTTTCCTGTCGCAGGCACTAGGCCGACCCACACAAGTGAGGTACCATTTTTCTCGTAAGACTTTGGGGAACGCGGGGTGGGTGGAAATTTGTGGATCCACGCAGATTCCAGAACTTTCCACCACAGAAATGTGGGGAAAATGTGTTTTTTTGGACAATTTTTTATGTTTGCAAGGGATTCTGGGTAACAGAACCTGGTGGGAGGCAGTCAAGTCACCCCATCCTGGATTCCCCTGGGTGTCTAGTTTTCAAAAATGTATAGGCTTGCTAGGTTTCCCTAGGTGCCGGCAGAGGTAGGGTTCAAAAACTACAGCTAGGCACTTTGCCAAAAAAGGGTCATTTTTCACTGCGAAATTGAGGTGGGACCGCATTGCGTTTTGCGCCGTTTCCTGTCGCAGGCACTAGGCCGACCCACACAAGTGAGGTACCATTTTTCTCGTAAGACTTTGGGGAACGCGGGGTGGGTGGAAATTTGTGGATCCACGCAGATTCCAGAACTTTCCACCACAGAAATGTGGGGAAAATGTGTTTTTGGGACAATTTTTTATGTTTGCAAGGGATTCTGGGTAACAGAACCTGGTGGGAGGCAGTCAAGTCACCCCATCCTGGATTCCCCTGGGTGTCTAGTTTTCAAAAATGTATAGGCTTGCTAGGTTTCCCTAGGTGCCGGCAGAGGTAGGGTTCAAAAACTACAGCTAGGCACTTTGCCAAAAAAGGGTCATTTTTCACTGCGAAATTGAGATGTGACCACGTTGCGTTTTGCGCCGTTTCCTGTCGCAGGCACTAGGCCGACCCACACAAGTGAGGTACCATTTTTCTCGTAAGACTTTGGGGAACGCGGGTGGGTGGAAATTTGTGGATCCACGCAGATTCCAGAACTTTCCACCACAGAAATGTGGGGAAAATGTGTTTTTTTGGACAATTTTTTATGTTTGCAAGGGATTCTGGGTAACAGAACCTGGTGGGAGGCAGTCAAGTCACCCCATCCTGGATTCCCCTGGGTGTCTAGTTTTCAAAAATGTATAGGCTTGCTAGGTTTCCCTAGGTGCCGGCAGAGGTAGGGTTCAAAAACTACAGCTAGGCACTTTGCCAAAAAAGGGTCATTTTTCACTGCGAAATTGAGGTGGGACCGCATTGCGCTTTGCGCCGTTTCCTGTCGCAGGCACTAGGCTGACCCACACAAGTGAGGTACCATTTTTCTCGTAAGACTTTGGGGAACGCGGGGTGGGTGGAAATTTGTGGATCCACGCAGATTCCAGAACTTTCCACCACAGAAATGTGGGGAAAATGTGTTTTTTTGGACAATTTTTTAGGTTTGCAAGGGATTCTGGGTAACAGAACCTGGTGGGAGGCAGTCAAGTCACCCCATCCTGGATTCCCCTGGGTGTCTAGTTTTCAAAAATGTATAGGTTTGCTAGGTTTCCCTAGGTGCCGGCAGAGGTAGGGTTCAAAAACTACAGCTAGGCACTTTGCCAAAAAAGGGTCATTTTTCACTGCGAAATTGAGGCGTGACCACGTTGCGTTTTGCGCCGTTTCCTGTCGCAGGCACTAGGCCGACCCACACAAGTGAGGTACCATTTTTCTCGTAAGACTTTGGGGAACGCGGGGTGGGTGGAAATTTGTGGATCCACGCAGATTCCAGAACTTTCCACCACAGAAATGTGGGGAAAATGTGTTTTTTGGACAATTTTTTATGTTTGCAAGGGATTCTGGGTAACAGAACCTGGTGGGAGGCAGTCAAGTCACCCCATCCTGGATTCCCCTGGGTGTCTAGTTTTCAAAAATGTATAGGCTTGCTAGGTTTCCCTAGGTGCCGGCAGAGGTAGGGTTCAAAAACTACAGCTAGGCACTTTGCCAAAAAAGGGTCATTTTTCACTGCGAAATTGAGGTGGGACCGCATTGCGTTTTGCGCCGTTTCCTGTCGCAGGCACTAGGCCGACCCACACAAGTGAGGTACCATTTTTCTCGTAAGACTTTGGGGAACGCGGGGTGGGTGGAAATTTGTGGATCCACGCAGATTCCAGAACTTTCCACCACAGAAATGTGGGGAAAATGTGGTTTTTTTGACAATTTTTTATGTTTGCAAGGGATTCTGGGTAACAGAACCTGGTGGGAGGCAGTCAAGTCACCCCATCCTGGATTCCCCTGGGTGTCTAGTTTTCAAAAATGTATAGGTTTGCTAGGTTTCCCTAGGTGCCGGCAGAGCTAGGGTTCAAAAACTACAGCTAGGCACTTTGCCAAAAAGGGTCATTTTTCACTGCGAAATTGAGGTGTGACCACGTTGCGTTTTGCGCAGTTTCCTGTCGCAGGCACTAGGCCGACCCACACAAGTGAGGTACCATTTTTCTCGTAAGACTTTGGGGAACGCGGGGTGGGTGGAAATTCGTGGATCCACGCAGATTCCAGAACTTTCCACCACAGAAATGTGGGGAAAATGTGGTTTTTTTGACAATTTTTTATGTTTGCAAGGGATTCTGGGTAACAGAACCTGGTGGGAGGCAGTCAAGTCACCCCATCCTGGATTCCCCTGGGTGTCTAGTTTTCAAAAATGTATAGGTTTGCTAGGTTTCCCTAGGTGCCGGCAGAGCTAGGGTTCAAAAACTACACCTAGGCACTTTGCAAAAAAGGGTAATTTTTCATTGTGAAAATGTGGTACGTCCACGTTGCATTTTGAGCCATTTGTTGTTGTGGGCACAAGGGCTACCCACACAAGTGAGGTACCATTTTTATCGGGAGACTTAGGGTAACACAGAATTGTAGAGCAACTGTTATTACCTATTGACTTTCGATGCATTTCTGCCTTCCAAATGAAAGAATGTGTAAAAAATAAGTCGTTTTGAAAAATGACCTATAATTCTCATGCTAGTATGGGTACTCCCAATTTCGGAAATGTGCAAATATCTACTGTTTCTAAAATCTACATTTTGTTCCCATTTCAGAAATACATAGGTGTCTTTCATAACAATTTTTCCATGTATACATTTTCCCAAAATAATTGCTATATACCCGGTACTTAAAAAAAAATCATTGCAAGATGTTGCTCAATTATTGGCTCTGGGTTCGTCGGGTTCTTGGTGAACCTACAAGTCCTATATATCCCCACAACCAGAAAGGTCCAGCGGATATAACGGTATATTGCCTTCAAATAGCTGTCATAATTAGAAGAAGTTACAGGTGAAAACGTTGACACAAATGGCTGTTTTTTTCAACTAATTTTCAATTTTTCCTTTATTTAACTGTTAGTTTCTATAAGGAAAACTTTAAGGATCTACACAAATGACCCCTTGCTGAATTCAGAATTTTGTCTACTTTTCATAAATGTATGGCTTTCCAGGATCCATTATTGGTTTCATACCCATTTCTACCATTAACTGGAAGGAGGTTGAAAGCACAAAAAATAGCAAAAATAGGCTATGTCCCAGAAAAATGCCAAAACTGTGTAAAAAAAGTTGGTTTTCTGACAAAAGTCTGCTTGTCCCTGAAAGCTGGGAAGATGGTGATTTCATCCCCACAACCCCTTTTTTGATGCCATTTGCAGGGAAAAATCAAGACGCTTTCATCTGTAGCCCTTTTTTTGCCTTTTTCCAAAAAAAACCAAAATTTAGCTGTATTTTGACTAATTTCTGGGTCCCCTCCAGGGGAACCCACAAACCCTGGGTACCTTTACAATCCCCATGATGTTAGAAAAAAAGGACGCAAATTTGGCATGGATACCTTATGTGGTCAAAAAGTTACAGGGGACTAAGCGCGCACTACCCCAAATAGCCAAAAAAAGGCTTAGCACAGGAGGGGAAAAGGCCTAGCAGCGAAGGGGTTAAAGTCCTCTTCGAAGTGTCCTTAATCTTTAAATTTCCAACCGCGACTTTCCCATAGAGTTGTACGGAGCTCGCGTCTGTGTTCTCACACTGCACCCGTCCTCCGTGGGTCCCCTGTGTCACTACTTTGGGTGGTTCCTTGGGGTCCCGGCGATTCTACGTGCTCTAGGCACTGTGTCTAGTCAAGTCGTGGTTGTTATACCACTTTCTTAGTATATGGTTTGGTCTCCCCTGGAGCCCACTGTGTATTGTGCTATTTACTATCGTTCTAGTGATTTAATATTGTGTGCTTTGTTCTCTAATCTCATAAAGAGGTTAGTAGAGAGTGTTTAGTAATAAATACATATATTTTATATATTCCTTGTGTGGTTCTCCTTTCATTTGGTCATTCAGGAGGTTATGATCTGGTAAAACAGGCTGCTTTACATTCCTTCGAGACTTAGCCTGAAGGCTGCTCTCCATAGCTACCACTAGGATAGCTTTCAATAAAGGTTGTCTTTAACCTAATCATCAATAAGGGTCGTTTTGGACTGGTGCGAGGTGCCCACTTTAATTAGTGGACAGCATATACCAGGCCAACTTCTCACACAGCTAATCAGCAATTAAAACTGTATTGAAGCAATGAAAACCTTGCTTATCATTTGCATTTTTGATTCAAAAGGACTGATTGAACCAGACTCTTTGTTAAAAAAAAAAAAAGGAAATGAATCGGAGAAGTGAACTCCATCCATATTATTGACAGTAAGCTGTAATGCAGAAAGTAAGATTGTTTTCTTGAACACTACACATACACATGTTCGGAGTGATGACATTAGTGACCCACATGTCTACTATTGTGGCATGGAACACAAAGGTGCATAAAAATGCTTTTTCTCTCAAAAGCATTTAAGAAAGTTTGGGAAGAAAAAATGAGATTCCATTGTAAACCGAATATAAGGTAGGGTCAAATACTGGAACATGTTGACTATGTGACACATGTGAACAGCTACCTACAGGTAAGTAATATTTAAGCCATATATAAAATTTTAAGTTTCAATGTACGCACTAATCATAGGGATTTCAAATTAAGTACTGTAATAATGAACAATGCAACCTGAAACTCCTTAATGAGTACCACAAGCCTAGCTGAAGTATCATAGCATGTTTTCTACCAATAAAGGCGGCAATTCACTATTACAAAAAGGGGGCACACAGACACTGATGTGCTGGATACACCTAATCAGTTGATAGTGCATGCTTAAAATTATGAGAATGTAAGATTATAAGATTGTTTGTAGACTTCTTAATATGTCTGTTTCATTATGTTGAGTTTCCTGTTTTTATGGAGGTGCCAACTTCAACTGAAATCCACTGCATTTAGTCTATACCAGGCAGTAGAAGAGAGTGGATGTGGCAGGGCTACCGGATGGCACAGGTTAGCTGAACTGAGGAGTTCGGATGCAACTTAGCAGCTACACACTTAATTTCAACCTCCTTTTAAGGAGCCCCATCAATTGGTAGTGGTGGTACAATTTAGTTGCAATAGGAAAGAGATAACAAATATAGTAAATAACAAAGCAGGGTGCAGATGCTAACCTTTTAATGAGTGAGTCCACCTCTGTGATTGACAAAGCCATCTAAAGTATTGTTAAGCACCAGGATGCTGATGGAAGGCTGCACCTTGAAACTATTAGGTAGAGACTATTAGAATGTGTTAGAATGAAGGTCTCTTACTGAGGTGTCTCAGTAGGAATGCTGCCTTTTCTGTGTGGGCACTTTGCATTTTTTCTTCTTTTGCTGGTCCTCATGTTTCTGCTGGCTTTATAACTCTGTACACTAACTCTGCTAACTAGTGTGCGCCCCCTTTAAACATGGTCTAATTGGCATTTTCCCAACTGGTATATTTAACTTACATGAACGTACCTATTATATGGTACAAAATGTACCCAGAGCTTGTACGTAACGTGCCACTAGTGGACAGCAGCACCGATCATACCATCCACTACAGTGACAATGTAAAACATGGCTTCAGGCCTACCAGTGTAACCAAACTATGGCAGTTTAAACACTGACTTCAACCTGGCAAAACAAACCCTTTTGACAGCTCAAAACCTTCCTTTTAGACATTAATAAGTCACGCCTATGTAGGCTTGTATTCCACAAGGAAGGGTGCATGATATTTAAAAGTACTACAAGTAGAATTTTAATGTTAACATGTCGTTACAGAGACTAGCACCCGAAAGGTGTTTTTCATTGTGGTAGGCCTAGCTGTCCTATGCAGAAAAACTGAATACAGATTAAAATCCTAATACTATATCTCAGGAATGGGACTAACTAGAAAAATAACTAAACAACTATTTTTAATAGTTATTAAAAATCCCATTCAATGGTGGTCAGAGTTTTAATAAATATTAAGGAAAAGTGACAATTGTACAAGTTACTTACCTTCGGTAACGATGTATCTGGTAGAGACGATTCTAGCCGCAGATTCCTTAACGTAGAATTATCCCCAGGCGTGAGAATGGACCCAAAAAACTTTCTTTGCCCCAGCATCTCTTCGCGCCGGGGGGCGGTACCACGCGACTCCGCCCTGACGTCGTCCGCGGGCGTGACGTCAGCGAGGTCACATAAGCCCCACCCCGGCGCGCTGACATCAATTTTCTTCGGAGAACTTTTCCGCGCCACAACGCGGAGCCATCACAAACAAAACTGTGGAGATTATTGGAACAGTGTGCGAAAAATCAGTGAAAAAGAGAAGAGAGAAACGAAAGGTGTGGAACAGCACCAATTGGAAGAGTGCCAAGCACTAAGGTACCAAAAAGCCATAGCAGGGAAAGAGCAGAGCACCGCTCTGAGGAACAACCTTGCAAGCCAACGCAACATCCCCCCTGGAGGCAGAACACATGTGAAAAACGCTATAGCAGAAGAGAGAGAGCGAGAGAAACTGCAAGCACAATCCACAACAGTGAAGGGGCAACAAGCCCGGAACAGAGGAGTAACAGCAATTCACCCCCAGACGACACCATCAAGGAGGGCCGTATCCCCTGAAAGGAGCGAAAGAGCCGAGGTACAAGCAAAAAAAAAACAACGCAGAGAACTGCAAAGGAATCAGAAACCCCAAGCAAGTAAAAGGGAGAAGAGTCAAAGTAGGCCCCTACACTGGAGAAAAAACCAGAGTGGAGGGAGGCAGAAGCACACATGAACCAACCGACCTCGTATCATAAAGGAAGGGGTGGAACAATGAAGCAGAACGAAGCATCCTGTCCGGGAGGAGACGAAGCAGACACCCACAGAAGACAAGCCACCCGGAGGGGGGCGAGTGCAGAAAACCAAACGGAAGGTCCTCGCAGAACGGGGAGGAAGGGCGGGTCGTGAAGGAATCTGCGGTTAGAATCGTCTCTACCAGATACATCGTTACCGAAGGTAAGTAACTTGTACATCTGATAGAGACTACTAGCCGCAGATTCCTTAACGTAGAATAGATACCCTAGCCATACCCAGAGGGGGAGGGCCTGCGAGAGAACCTCCCCAGTAGGAAGAAACACAGGACCCCAGCAGGGGATGTGTCACAGGGGCAAGAAGGGCGGCCCAGCCCTCACCAAGCAGAAGTAAGCAAGAACGAGGCGAAGGGAAGGCCAGGAGAACCCAAGCCCATCCAAGGTACAACCGCCAGAAAACCCCGTAGGGGCAGACAGCGCCAGAGGAGCACCAAGGAAGAAAAGAACCACCCCAAACTCCAGGGAGAAAAGGTAGAACCGGAGGCAGAGCCCGCCGTAGGAAAACACAGACACAGCGATAGGGGGCAGCTGAACAGGCATCGGCCTCAAGGCAGCGGACAAGGCAGGAGCGGCTCCACAGCCAAAAAGCGCAGGCAAAGAAGAAAGGCACTGGTGCACACAGCCCCAGCAGAACAAGAGGCAGGGGCACAAGGGAACACACCAAGGGCCACGGCGGTGGACCATAACGAGCAGGCATGCGCAGCCGGCAGCTGGCAACACCATGGAGCAGTGCACCCAGAACAAGCCAGGCGCAAGCAGAGGACAGCGGCCAGGGAAATCCAGAACAATCCCCAAAGGGGGGCCGTGCCAGAGACACACACCGGCCCACGAAAAGAAGTGGGACCAGTCAGAAGAGAAAGAGGAGAGACATGGAGGACGGACCAGCCGGCAACCAGAACACAGGAAAGCCAGAAGAAACCTAGCCTCCCTAGAACACCAGACAGAGGACCAGGCCGAAACGCCGGACAGGAAGGCAGAAACGCCACAACAAGATGCCGTAGACAGCATGCCAGGCTGGTCTAGCGATGTAGCGCAAGCTGCACCAAGACAAAGGCAAAAGAGACCGCACCAGCGGTATACAGTGATGCCAGGAAAGGCAAGGAACCCGAAAAAGGGCATCCACACCTCCCCAGCGCAGGACAGAGCTATGCAATAGCTACAAGTACCCCACTTGGGGCATGATACGTCCCAAGGAAAACATGGGAACACCTCTTAGGAAAAAATTCCGCAGCAGAGGACAAGAACATAAAGGACCTGCGGGTAAAACCCCAGACGGCTTGCCAATCAGCCAGAAAAGACACAGAAGCCAAAAGGGGGCTGTACCAGCAGCCAACAGTACAGAGGGGGCAACCTAAGGACCCCAAAGGCACGCCAAACCACACGGAACACACAACCGGGCCAATCGAAGCACTAGACCCCCGAAAAAAGGTGGGATAACGCCTCCCATAAAGCACCAGAGGACCGACAAGCCAAGTTTACGGAGGGGGGAGGAGGTCGGAGCCCCGCAAGAAGCCGCTGAATGGCGGAATCCGCATGGGTGTTAAACAAAAGAACCCCATCAAAAGGCAGGTCAACCAGACGCTCCCTAATATTCTCCGGAAAAACGCCATCCCTCAACCAAGCATGGCGACGGAGAGCTACTGAACTTGCCAAAGCGTGGCCGAGAGCATCAGAAACATCTAAGGCCGAACGAAGAATAAACTCGGCCAACTCCCGGCCATCCAACACATGGGGCCGCAGATCAGCGCGGACACCTTCGGGGGAGGCACCAGACAGAAGGGACTCCACGGAATCCCACAGACTGGAAGTAGCCCTGGCCAACACACAAAGTGTGTTGAGCGCTCGCAAAGCAGCACTCGAGGAAGCAAAGATGTTACGCCCCCACGAATCCAACCACCGGGCCTCCCGTGACGGAGGAAACAACACCAAGGGCAAGGAAGGAAAAGCAGTCTGCAGAAGAGGGCCCTGGGTGGAAGGGTGGAAAGAAAGGCAGACTGGATCGTGCAGAGCAGGGCGATGGCGATGTAGGAGCGGCTGAGGCACGGGATCACCCGTGGCAGGACGCCCCCAGAAGAGAAGTATGGAGCGAAGCTTCGAATGGAAGAAGCAGCTCCCATCCACCACAGCCCTGATGGAGTACCTCTACCAAATGGTCCGTAGGGAATGGGGTGCCGGGGTCGCCCATGCGCAAAATGCCAGCGGCCGTGGAAATGGCCCGGACAAAAGCTGCACTCGCCTCCGTAGGTCGTCGTGGGGGAGAGAGCAATTCCTCCGTGGGCGATGGCTGTAAACTAAGCCGGCCATCCCCAAGGCCAGCTGGAGGAAAAAACGGCCAGCCCCTGAATGGCGGAGGATCCACAGACGAGTGGGGGGCCTGAGGTGCCTCCGGGGAAGACCGAGATCGCGGGGAAGGCAAAGAGCCTTCCCTGGAAGACGCCGGGGAAAAAGCAACGACGCGGCGTCCCGTCTCCGGGGAAGAGGAGACAAAAAGTTGACAAACATCCGGGGAGGAGGGGACCTCTGGAGACGAGTCGACGACCCGACGCCGGCACGGCGACGTGGAGTCCGCCACAGGCGACGGTGCGACGTCGACCGGCGCCGGTGCTGTCACCGGGGACGCCGAGTCGACCCCACCACCACTTGCGCCCCAGGAGAATGGGGCTGGGTCGGAGCCGGGGCGGCTAAAGAACGGCGCCGAAAAGGCGCCGACGAGGCAGCCGCCTGCGCGGAGGGCCAAGAGGGACCCGGGGAAGCGCCCGGCCCCTAGCCAGCACCAGTGGCGCCGCCAGGGCCGACAGCCGTCGGTGCCTGAGCAGCGTCGGCTCGGCCTCCGGCAAGGCCGCCGCCTGCCCCGAGGACCGAGGGGGACTCGGGGACGAACCGCGAGTCCCGGCGACCTCCTGCGACACCACAGGGACCCCCTTGGTGGTGTGCGGCGAGGCAGAGGCGCCGTGGGCCGAAGAGGGGAACCCGGTAGGGCCGCACCTCGACGTCACCACACCCCCAAAACCTGGAGCCAAACCCGTCGGCGCCGGCGACTCCGCCGAAGGCCCCGCACGTGGCAAGGATCCGCGGACGTCTCAGGAAGAGGAGGAGGAGGGGCCAAGGAAGCCTGCAGAGCTGCAGCATAGGCCTCCATTTGGGCCCTCGTCGCCCCAACACCAGGAAACGGCAGGTAGGGTGGCGACGAACGAGGCCGCATGTCCCGAGGAGAACAAGCGCCCTCCGCAGAACGGGGACCAGGCCTCGGGGACAAGCTATAAGACTTACCGGCGGGCGAGCGACGCCCCTGGGGCCTCGGTGAAGGACGATGGCGGAGGCGGAATCGGCGGTTCTTGGACCCTTCCGCGGGGGACAGACGCGGTGACGACACCGATCTGGACAAGCGGGCCGAAAGGAGTTTCATCCGGCGCTCCCGCCGGGACTTTGGCTTCAGATGCTGGCAAGCATCGCAGTCCGTAGAATCATGGTGCTCGCCCAAACACCACATGCAAATAGGGCGAGGGTCCTTCGCTGACATCTGACGCGCACAAGAAGAACACGTCTTGAAGCCCGAAGGCATTCGCACACTGTTCCACAACGCAAAAGCGTGAAAAGAAGGCCTGAAAACAGGTCAGGGACACGATTCCGGATCCGCGTTGCACGCGGAAAAGAAGGAAACTGTCAGCGCGCCAGGGTGGGGCTTATGTGACCTCGCTGACGTCACGCCCGCGGACGTCAGGGCGGAGTCGCGTGGTACCGCCCCCCAGCGCGCAGAGATGCTGGGGCAAAGAAAGTTTTCCGGGTCCAGTCTCACGCCTGGGGATAATTCTACGTTAAGGAATCTGCGGCTAGTAGTCTCTATCAGATAGAAAGTTACATGTTCCCTGGCTGAATTGGCATAGATGACTCCTCTGACCTCTCAGAAAATGCATGGAGGGGGCTGTGAGCATCCTTTTCGACATTACAGTGTCAAATCCTGCTTGAGTGTCAAAGCCTGCTAGACTAGTCTGCAGGGTTTACATATAACACTTTGGGGCACAACTGAAAGGCAGAGAGTAGGATACCAAGATAATTCTTGTACATCAACTGTCCTGTTGCTGAAGGACCTGCTTTGTCCCACAAAACGTCTGTCTTTGGATTTTTACATTTAACACTAGGGGCACACTTGAAAGGATGGGAACAGGATGGCAAAAGAATTCTTGTGTATCCCCCGTCTGGTTGCTGGAAAACCCTACTTTTGTTCTACCAGACTTCTGTCTCTGGGTTTTGGGGGTACAGCGGCTGCCTCAAATTGGATTTTAGTGTTAGATGTGGCAGCTCACTTGGTTTTCCATAGTACACTCCCCACACACACCCCCAGCCTTCAGAGCCCAAGTTGATTATGACCCAAGACTTTCGCCATCTTGAAAATGCCCAAAGAGGGTAGGGCTTGCCCTGGGAATTTTTACCCCACTTGTTAAGATGTGCTCAGGAGTCAAATTTGTATTGATAGTTCGAAATAAAATGTCATCATAAACAGTATAGAAACAATTACAAATGAAAAATGTTAAAAAGTGGTACACATGATTTTTGCATACATAGAAACTGAAATAAATAGTAAGTTAAAATCCTAATAGGCAAAAGTGCATCAAGTCAGACCCCATAAAATCTCATCTGGTCATGCTGCTTAGTAACTTTTGCCTTGTTATACAAACTGCATATAAGAACTTTGAAACACCTACTACGACTATTGTTGAGGTGTCACTTTTACAGATTCTATACGTTTCTCTTCTTTCTGACAAACTCAGAGTGCAACAAAGGGGCACTATCCACCAGCATCTAGCTTCAGCGTACAGGGGGCAAAAAAATATCAAATGTTCTTCGGTTTCTACAACAGATTTACAACAAAAAACGATAGCATGTCCCCAACTTCGCACCCTCTCAGGAGGCGCTAAAGAGTGCGACCGGGAGGGTCTCATATCTAAACTGTAGAAACACTGTACATGTACATGTACATGCCGGGTATAAAAAAAATCTAGAGATTCCACTGGTTTATTGGTGGATTTGTTTAGGAGAAAGAATCTGGTTTAACTGTCCATATGATTTTGGTGCTCATAAACCAGTTTGTTCACCATTTGTACATCCCCTAGTCAGAGCAGGGTTCTTCCAAAAATGTTTCCAGGGCTAGGACACTCCAAGACTTTTTCACATAGCCCTACCATTTTATTTTTGCAACCGGTTTCATTCTTAAAATGTATGCAAGCACCTCTCTAAAGTAGCACAAAGTGGCACAAATCACTCGTACTCCATATGTACCCAGCAAAACAGTGGTCTTAGTGCAGCCAACTCTACTAATTCATGGATACCTAGATCCAAGCGTAGTGACACTACGTAGTGACACTAATCGCATGCCCCTCCTTAGGCAACACTCAGGACATCCATTTTGCAATTACCCTACATAGCTCAGCTCCATATAGGACTGCCCCCCTTGATTGCGCCTTAAAAATTTCCACAGCTGGGTTAATTGGCGACCAGGTAGTTTTGTTTGCAAACATGCATATGGCCCAGGTTCGAGATCTGCAATTCCCAAGATCCCGATTCTGACAACGAATATCTAAATAATCAAACTCCTGCACCCTTTCTAGTGGCTCATTCCCCGCTCGGATAGCACCCCTCGACCTACCTCTCCTCGAGTAGGTCATGAATTAAATTTTGGTGGTGTTAAATTCAAGACAATACTCTACACAGAACTGGTTAAAACTGTCAATCAAGTTCTGTAGGTCCCTCAGGGTTTTAGCCAGCAGGAGTGTGCCATCGGGAAAGAAAAGCGCGGGGATTTTATGGCCCGCCAAGGAAGGGGAATCGTTGACAATTCAACAGGCAACTAACACACTTGTTCATGTATAAAAGAAAATGTGTGGGTGCTAAAACGCAACCTTGGCCCACACCTTCAATGGAAAAGCCTCAGTCAGTTCCCTACTCGTGCCACAACGGACCTCGGCAAAGTTTCCCTTGTGGAGGAGCAAAACTATGTACAATAAGTTGGGAGGGTTAAATATAAGTCAGAGGCTGCACTGGTTGACGAGTTCACTACCTCCTACTTAACATTTCTCCGAATGTTCGTGACTTCTAGCTGGTTCTGGTGTCCCTCCACTTCAGGAGCAAAAGACAATAAAGTAGACTGTTCCAGTTTGAGTATCAAGAGGTTACCGTCGCTTTCATCTCGCTCCAACACCAACATTTCTCCCATTTGGGTCCACAGTCTCACATCCAATAGGTTGTAGTCCATGGAACAACAATACAACTGTATTCTGAAATTAGGAGCAGGAAATGTATCTGAGGGTGAGTGGCCCTTGCAGGCATGCAGGCCATGTGTCTAAGTGAGTCTACCACTTGGAGGACCACCCTAGCAAAATTTCTTCCCACCGGAGAGGTGAGATCAGGGATCCTCCATATTGAATCCTCAGTGCTAGATAGATCTTAAGCTATACCACTCGGGTCAAAGGAGAGGTTGAAATTGCCAGCCACAAGCACATGGTAGGACTGCGAGTGGGTTACCAATATTTTGTCCAACAATCAGAGAATTTGGAATTCCTGTTTATGCCCACAACACCTCTTGTATATGTTAATCAGAAGGAAGGGTTTGGACTTCTGTCAGGGGAAAAAAAGAATCAGTCCTTGAATGTCTGGGGGGCCCGATTTGAATTCAGTAAAAGGACAGGATAAGGTGGTGGGCACTAACATAAGCAACACGCCTGAGGGGCGCCCAGCAGCCGATTTGATAGCGGGAACACTGTAAATCCTAAACCCACCCTTGTGCACTTGCTCAATCGCCCATGTCTCTTAGATTAGACAGATTTAATGGCTGTTAATTAATTGACCCCAAACGGGGCCACCAAACTTGCCCCTACTGTGTGCAATATTCCAGCTCAGAATAGTTGGCTGTGAGGTAGGAGTCTCACATGGTAAGGCATTGATATCTGCGTCATTCATCCATGGGCGATGGACTAATTCAATAGGAGCCAATTCGATCCTCGCCCTTAAATCACTTGGGATCCAAACACTATTAGGTAGGGAGCTGGTCTCACAATCTGCCGCTAACAAAGATCTTTTACTTAGGAATTTTCTTGTCGTAGCACAATCTACAAGTGGTGGTCCATTCTTGTGGTGCACAATAGGTGGTAAGGTTGCAAGATTTACTTCAGTCAACCTGAGAAACATGAAGAGGAAACTTCCGCCGGGGCAAAAATATTCGAGTGGGGCCATTTCTGCCAACACTGAAACCCGGAAATTGCAATAAGGGGAATTTTTGCACTGGTGTGCGCCCATACCTCAATGGTGATAGAAGAAACCCAACGGGAGGAGAGAGATATGGCCAGGGACACCGAACTGCATACAATTAGCCAATAGATTTTGAACAATACTGGGATACCTAAAATTTACAGCGACATAGTCGCCCTCCAGAGTCTTAGTTAGGGAGCCGGCCCATCCCACCCTACTAACCATCAGAATATGGCAGGCATTCGAGTACGTTAAGCCAGCGTGGATGTGCAACCAATGTAAAACCTTGTTTTTCAATTGGGAGAATGACTCCTCTGCACCATCAGCTAAACAGGGTACATTTGACAACACAATCACATATGGACAAGCATCAGGGGATAGGTTCATTGATATAGATTTACGTTCAGTGGGCTGACCCACCCTCATGTGTATTGCTGCCACCCCCCCACACCGCCTTCCTCCTCCCTCTTCCTTCTGCCATACCCAAAGACTGTGTTCCCACTCTAGCCTGCTCATGCATGGTCACATTCGGTCTGTTAAATGGCATGCTTTGTAAACAATGCCAGAGAGGGCTAGACATTGTAGGTTGTAACCACAATGCAGGAATCGACCGGAGGCACCACCACTGACTGTTGCGTGACAGAAAGAGTTTATCTTGCGTAACTCTAATTCTATTGCACCCAAGCATTTGTAGATTGGCTCCAGTTTGGCCACTGCAGCCTCTATGATTCTTTTACTGTCTCGACTGAATTGTCCTTATCCACCACTTCAGAGATCCCGCCAGAAGAAAGAGTAGACGAACACAACCTCTTTGATTTAGTACCTGTATCAGTTATCTTCCTTTTCCCAGGTGGGCCCCTGGGTACCCCACTGCATGGTTGTGGTTGAGATTGTATTGCCTGCCCCTGCATTTCCGATCTATCTCCTGCGGGACCAGGCAGGGATGTCCCCTTTCTCCACTGCTGTTTGTATTAGTGATAGAACCCCTAGCATGCACAATCAGACAGCACACGGGGGTACAGGGCTTCCGGATCACAGGCGACGACCAAGGAGAGGAAAAAATCTCACTATATGTGGATGATATCCTTTTATTTATCACAAACATAGTTAACGATTCCCACAGTATTCCGCATCCTGGAGGAATATGGCCGTTTTTCGGGGTATAAGGTTAACTATCATAAATCCTTACTATACAGACCAATGCAAGACATGGACTGGCCACCACTACCTGGAGATTTGCATATTGCCACAGAGGGATTCCAATACCTTGGGATTTTTATCAGCCCCAACCCCACAATCTGTTGCACACATAACGCACAAGTTACTAACTTGTGTAACGATATATCTGTAAGAGACAGTAGTTAGTGACAGATTCCTTACCTTAGAATATCCCCAGGCGTCAGGCTGGATCCGGAAAGTTTTGCGTAGCAGTACCCTTGCGCGCCGGTAGGCGGCGTCGTGCGGCTCCGCGTCCGTCGTCGGCGTCGTGATCGCCGGGATGACGTCGCGGGCAGTACTTAGGCGCCGCCCCTGCGCGCTGACGCCAGTTCTGTACACGACTTTCCGCGCCAGGAACGCAGAGCCATGCAAGAAGCTGACACAGGTGTCTGAAAAATACTAGGGCCCTGAAAGGGATGTCCTTAACCCTAGAAATCAGTTCGCAGAACGGGGAGGATGGGTGGGCGGTAGGAATCTGTCACTAACTACTGTCTCTTACAGATATATCGTTACACAAGTTAGTAACTTGTGCATCTGAAAGAGACACGTTAGTGACAGATTCCTTACCTTAGAATAGATACCCCAGCAATACCAACCCCGGTGGTGGGTCTGCGAACAAAGATCAGACAAGGAAGTCCTGGAGGACAGAACGGCCAAAGAAGCCGTCCCTCCGGACCTGACTGTCAAGGCAGTAATGCTTTGTAAACGTGTGCAGCGAGGCCCACGTAGCTGCCTGACAGATAACCGGCAGCGGAACACCGCGGCCCAAGGCCGTGGTAGCAGCCGTTGCCCTGGTGGAATGGGCACGCAGCCCAACAGGAGGCTCCTTCTGGCCAAAGAATAGCAGGTCTTGATGCACAAGGTAACCCAGCGGGAGATGGTCCTCTTGTGCACCGCCCGACCTTTTTTGGCGCCCACGTAGCCAACAAAGAGCTGGTCATCCACCCGGAAGTGTTTTGTGCGGTCGATATAGAAGGAGAGCGCACGTTTTGGGTCCAGACGGTGGAGCCTCTCTTCCTCTCTGGAAGGATGCGGAGGCGGAAAGAAGGTGGGCAAGTGATGGTCTGCCCAATGTGGAAAGCAGTAACCACCTTTGGCAAGAAGGACGGACGCGTCCGAAGAACAACCTTGTCTGGATGAACAGACAGAAAGGGAGGTTTGCAAGATAGAGCCTGGAGCTCACTCACCCGCCGAGCGGAGGTGATGGCCACCAGAAAGGCTGTCTTCAGAGTCAGAAGACGAAGAGGACAGTTATGCAGAGGCTCAAAGGGAGCGCACATTAAAAAGGTAAGAACCAAGTTCAAGTCCCACTGAGGCATCACAAACGGAACAGGAGGGAAGAGGTGAGTAATGCTCTTTAAGAACCTGTTAACAACAGGGGACTTGAAAAGGGAGGGCTGATCAGGGAGCCTGAGGAAGGCCGAGATAGCACAAAGATAACCCTTGATGGTACCCAGGGCAGAACCCTGTTGGACCAGAGAGAGAAGGAACAGAAGGACCTCAGAAAGAGGGGCAGAAAGGGGATCCACAGCCTTTGCTGTGCACCATGCCACAAATTTGTTCCACCTGCAGGCGTATACCACCTTAGTGGAGGGACGCCTGGCTGCCAGAATCACATCACAAACTTCGGGAGGCAAGTCGAAAGGAATCAACTGCCGCCGCTCAATCTCCACGCAAGCAGGTGTAGACTGGACAGGTTCGGGTGGAGGACCGTCCCCTGCTGCTGCGACAGAAGATCCTCCCGAAGAGGCAGACGGATCGGGGGATCTATGCTCATATTGAGTAGCTCGGGATACCAAACTCTTCGAGCCCAGTCCGGAGCCACAAGAATGACTTGGGCCCGGTCGTGCCGAATCTTCTTCAACACTCTGGGTAGAAGTGGTATAGGCGGAAAGGCGTACAACAGACCGCAACTCCACTCGCGACGAAAAGCGTCGCCGAGCGAGTGCCGCCTTGGAAATTCCAACGCGCAGAACTGATGACATTGCGCGTTCTCTTCGGTGGCGAATAGATCTAACCAAGGCTCTCCCCACTGTAGAAAGAGTCCTTGCGCCACTTCCGAGTGAAGACGCCATTCGTGATCCATCATGCACCTGCGGCTGAGTTCGTCCGCCCCTGGCGTTCAGAGAACCTGCCAGGTGTTGAACCATCAGGAACATGCCCTGATGTTCCAGCCATGTCCAGAGGCGCAGAGCCTCCTGACAAAGGGTCCAAGACCCCACCCAGCCCTGTTTGTTGCAGTACCACATGGCGGTGGTGTTGTCTGTGAACACCTGCACTACCTTCCCTTTGACAGAGGGAAGGAATGCCTTGAGTGCAAGCCGGATCGCCCGGAGCTCCAAAATGTTGATATGGAGCCGGGACTCCGCCGGAGACCAGAGGCCTCTGATCTCCGCCTCTCCCATGTGACCGCCCCATCCCAGAAGGGACGCGTCCGTCACAACTGTATGCTCTGGCTGGGGAAGGGAGAGGGATCTGCCCATGACCCATTGCCGGTTCGAGAGCCACCACTGCAACTGTTTTGCAGTCCCCTCCGAGATCTGGACGTGATCGGACAGGTTGCCCTGGTGCTGCGCCCACTGGAACTTCAGGTCCCACTGCAGAGCCCGCATATGCCATCTGGCATGATTGACCAGCAGGATGCAGGAGGCCATGAGGCCCAGCAGCCTCAGGGTCATCCGTACCGAAACCCAGGATAAAGGCCGAAAGATCGGAATCATAGCCTGAATATCCCGGACTCGCCGTTCGGGAGGATAGGCCCGAAACTGCGTCGTGTCCAGAACTGCTCCGATGAAAAGGAGCTGTGGAGAAGGAATCAGATGCGACTTCGGCACATTGATGGAGAACCCCAGCGAGTGCAGGAGTTCGGCCGTAGTCTGGAGGTGGGAGACGACTGCCTGGGACGAGCCCGCCTTCAGCAGCCAGATGTCGAGGTAGGGGAAGACTGAAACCCGTGCCCGGCGCAGATGAGCTGCGACCACCGCCATCACTTTCGTGAACACCCGAGGGGCACTGGTAAGGCCAAAGGGGAGCACGGTGAACTGAAAATGCTCGGGCCTACCGTGAACCGAAGGTAACGCCGGTGGGCCGGCAGGACGGGGATGTGGAAATACGCGTCCTGCAAGTCCAACGCCACCAACCAGTCTCCAGGGTCGAGGGCAGTCAAGACCTGAGCTAGGGTGAGCATCTTGAACTTCTCCTTCCGGAGGAAGCGATTGACGTTCCGGAGGTCCAAGATAGGACGCATGTCCTCCTTGTCCTTTTGGGCACCAGAAAGTAGTGGGAGTAGCAACCACGCCCTACTTCTGGGGTCGGAACATGCTCGATGGCCCTCTTGGTCAAGAGGGCCGTGACTTCCTTCTGTAGAAGCACCAAGTGATCCCCTGACATGCGGCGGAATTGAGGTGGCATGGCTGGGGGTGGTCTCGAAGGGGAGGGAGTAGCCCCTTCGGACAATGTCCAAGACCCACCTGTCCGAGGTGATGGTGCGCCAGTGGGGAAGGTGATGGCGGACCCTGCCCCCTACCGGCGTGCCGTGCACCTGAAAGGAGGGACTAGGAGGGCTTGGAGGCCGCGGACGGGTTGGAGGTGGTGGCCTGACCCGCACGCTGGTTGCCCGATCCGCCACGGCGGAATCCACGCCCTCGGCCACGCGAAGACGCTGCTGCGCGGGCCGGTGGCTGGGCTGCTGACGTGAAGGGCGCCCCTACCGTGGCCACGATAGGGGCGAAAAGCAGAAGGCAGCGGAGGGCATGTAGCAGAAAGGCCCAGGGACTTGGCAGTAGCCCGTGAGTCCTTAAAGCGCTCCAACGCATGGTCTGCTTTGGACCCAAAAAGACCGACTCCATCAAAGGGCATGTCCATGAGAGTATTCTGGACATCCCCTGAAAACCAGTGGTTCTCAGCCAGGCGTGGCGTCGGAGCGCCACCGTCGTTGCAATAGACCTGCCCAGCGAGTCGGCGGTGTCAAGGCCACAACGGATAGTGTATTTGGCCGCATCCCTTCCTTCCGCAATGGCGCGGGAAAGCAGTGCCTGGACCTCCTCAGGGCACTGGGGCAAAACATCCGCCACCGAATCCCACAGGGAGTGGGTATATCGGCCCAAAAGACAAGCGGTGTTAACGGACCGCAAGCCAGCACTGGAGGAAGAAAACCTTTCTTCCCAAACTGATCCAGGCGTTTGGATTCCCTATCCGGAGGGGCGGTAGGGAAGGCGGTTTGGGAAGCGGAGGCTTGGACAACCAAGCTCTCAGGAGTGGGGTGGACAGAAAGAAACAGGGGTCGCCCGGAGCAGGGCGATGGCGTCGTGACACGTTCCGATCCACAGGAGCCCCTGTGTTGGGCTTGGACCAGGCGCCCAAAAGAACGTCAGTGAGGGCGTCGTTAAACGGCAGCACAGTCTCCGCAGAGGAGGCTGCCGGCTGAAGCACCTCTGTCAAGATGTTAGGCTTGACCGTCAAAGTAGGGAGCTGGAGACGTAAGGCCCCAGCAGCCCTACGCAACACCGTACCAAAATTGGCCCCCTTCTCCGTAGCCACGGGAGGAGACAGCATGCCAGTGTCAGGGGAAGTATCCAGACCACTGGCCTCCCTAGACTCTCTGTCCAGTCCTCATCATACTGACAGTTGCGCGTCAGAGGGTCATCAGACCCCTCCCAGTCCAACTGGTCCTCCTCAGGTTCAAAATAAGGAGGAGGAGGGACAGTTGGGGACCCAAGGTCCCATCGGCGCCGGAGCCGGCGTCGAGCGACGTCGCTCCGGGTCCATGTCCGGAGCCGGAAGGAACTGGGGGACGACGCCGCCCGGAGCCCAGGGCGGCGCCGAGAACGGCACCGGAGACATCGGCGCCGGCGGAGGTGTCGTGAGGTCGACCGGCGTCGATGGGGGTTGTGGAGCCGGGATCGAGGCCGGGCCGAAGCCGGAGCCGGGATCGAGGCTGGAGGCACGGGCGACGCCGGGCCGGAGCCGCCGGCGACGCCGGAGCAACCCCATCAGTGCCCGCGGGGCCCGAAGGCGCACCGGAGGGGCCTGAAGGCCCGAAGAGGCGGGCCATGGCCGACAGGAACTCCTGTACCTTGGCCGGATCCGCCCCGAACCCGGGAAGGGCGGGTATGGCGGGGGCGACTCCACAGGCAAGTCCGGGGCCGCGGGGCGGGGACGGTGCCGGGAGGAGCCTCAGCCGAGTCGCGAGATCAGGCGAGGCGAAGTCCAAGAGCGACGATGCTTCTTGGACTTCTTGTGCTTAGACTTACCGGACGAAGAAGACTTCGACGCCGACGACCGGTGTGCACTCCGCGAGCGACCCCTGGACCTCTCACGCGACCGGGGCCTCCGTGGAGCCGAATGCCGGGCCTCGAGGAGCTTTCGAGACCGCTCTCGCAAAGCTTTCGGGTTGAGGGCCTGGCATTCGGGACAAGACTCGGTGTCGTGGCCTCGGCCGAGGCAGAAGAGACACTCCCAATGCGGGTCGGTGACGGACATCATCCGCGCACAGGCGCCGCATCGCTTGAAGCCGGGCATCCCTACGACACCTTTAAGTTGGAAAAACAGTGAAAAATCACCAAAAAGTATGGTCAAAAATTGACCAGGGCACTGCTCTTCCCGGATCTGCGCTTGCTGGCGCGGAAAAGAAGAACTGACGCCAGCGCGCAGGGGCGGCGCCTAAGTACTTCCCGCGACGTCATCCCGGCGATCACGACGCCGACGACGGACGCGGAGCCGCACGACGCCGCCTACCGACGCGCAAGGGTACTGCTACGCAAAACTTTCCGGATCCAGCCTGACGCCTGGGGATATTCTAAGGTAAGGAATCTGTCACTAACGTGTCTCTTTCAGATATACAGCGAGTACTATCAAATTTTAAACAGGATGCTGACAGATGGAGAGACTTACCACTTACCATAATGGGGCGGGCAGCCATGTTTAAAATGATTTCTCTACCTCAATTCCTCTACACACTACAAAACACATATCATCCCCTCCCCAGATCGATATTCAGGGAAGTTGACTCTGAGCTCCGTGCACTCCAATGACTGAAAGGACACCCATGAATCGCCCTAAAGTCATTACAATGTAATCCATATAATGGGGGACTGGCGCTTCCAGACATCGAGGCATACTACTGGGCAGCCCACCTTATACCCATCAATGACTGGATACATGCACCAGGGGATCATCCCACCTACAGACTGGAAAGGGAGACATTAGCACCAAACACATTCCTGCATTACCTGTATGGAGGGAAAGGGACCCCCTGACTGCTTCCCGCAACAAGAGTCACCATAGAGGTATTTGATAGAACCACCAGGGTGCTTGGTTGGGCACACAAAATAACCAGGACCACCCCTCTTTGGAAGGGCACCTGGTTCAAAGAACTGAACAAGCTTTGGGGATTCGAAACATGGGATCTGCTCGGGATTTCCACAGTGGGAGACATCATAGCCAGAGGTACACTCAAACCCTTTTCAGCCCTTCAGACAGAATTCCAGCTCCACACCTCCCAATTCCTTAAATATGCCCAACTGCGACATGCATGGGGGGCAGAGGGCTTAGAAGACACTGAATTCCCAGAATATACACCACTAGAGGGGAGAATACTTCAGGAAGAGGTAACAACAAGGAAGTCTCCGTCGCCTATAAAACAATAAATAATAATATGCCCGATACTCTGGGCAAACTGAGGGGGACATGGGAGGGACACCTGGGGGACATGGAGGATATAGACTGGGAGGCTGCCCTGATGCACCCCAGAGAAGTTGCGATCAGGGCAAGGTTCCGTCTCATCCAATTCAAAAATCTGCATCGGGTCTACTACGACAGATAACAAACTGCACAAAATGGGGCGTGCTGAGTCTCCCCTGTGCCTACGCTGCTGGGTTGCTTCAGGCAATTTCCTTCACATAGTTTGGGCCTGTCCACATATAGGGGTATATTGGCAGGCGATAACTGAAGAATTGAATGCAATTCTGGGTACCTCCCTTCCACTAGACCCTAAATTGATCCTCCTGGGTATCCCATGTGACATCGATATTCCTCGACCTCAGCTACTCTTTTGCGCATTGGGCTTAGTGTTGGCCAAGCGGGACATCGCATGACACTGGGGCACACAGGAATCTCCCACACTACAAGAATGGAAGTGAGGTATGGATCTTTATATGGCCGCAGAAAGGGTGACCTATAAAAGCAGAGGGTGCCCTAAAACAATTCACGAAAATCTGGGGTAGCTGGATGAGATACTACATTTTAACTCAAAGCGCTAGGAACTCACAACACGCTACAACTGGGACACCTGACTAAAAGAAATTTCTTGGACCCAGGAGACTTGGGAGGGGAGCGAATTGGGGGCTGCAGTCCAATTTCAATGTATATTGGGATTGTGGAGGTAACTTTGCTCTTGTTATGCATCATGTTGATTAGATGGTCACCAGATATGAGAAAACCATGCAAACAAAAATGGTTTAAGTGCAACTTGTTGTTATGGTTAAGTAAATGTGTCATGTTTTTGCAACTAACGTAAAATAAAAATATATTTTAAATTTTTTTAAAAAAAGAGATTGTATTGCCTGAAGCTCCACAATAAAGGCACTAGCTGGTGAGTTTGTGGCACATGCCCCCAAGCTCAAATAGACTACTGTGGCTCATGTCAACAGACATTGTTGTCAGGGGGCAGAAGTTCACAAGGAGGTGGGGGGGGGGGGGAGGGTGAGCGATAAACAATGTTCAGCCAGCTCAATTTCTTTATTAATTACTCCAACTGCCCTTTGTAAAAACGCATCAAGACTGATACCAGGAACAGCTTTAGAACTACTCTCTGGGGGCTTTCGCTTCCCCATTTTGGATCAGGACCTAGTGTCAAGATCAAGTGTATAATCACAGTACCTGGAGCAATACATATGAAAGAGGGTGGCCCAGCCTCCTCCAGGCAAAGACAGGCCCACTCTTGGCTCGGTCTTCAATGGCGGGTGCAGGAGAGCTTTTAAGCACGATGGCTGCAGTGCCTGGGAAGCCCACCTCAGCTGCACAGAATCCTGGGGGTTGTGGTACCGCAACCAGCGACCACAGAAAGCATCCGGCACAACGTGGATCCAGGAGCACTTCTAAGCGCAAGGATGCAGTGCCTGGAAAGCCCTCCTCAGCTTCACAAACTCCTGGGAATTGTGATCCCCCCACCAGCGACCACAGAAAGCATCCCGCGCACCTCGGGTCCAGGAGCGCTTTTAAGTGCGAGGGCTACAGTATCTGGGAAGCCCTACTAAGCTACACAGAATCCTGGGGGTTGTGGTCCCCACACCAGCGACCACAGAAAATGTCCGTGCGCCGCGTTTCCAGGAGCACTTTTAAGCGTGAGGACTATAGTGCCTGGAAAGACCTCTTCAGCTGCACAGAATCCTGGGGGTTGTGTCCCCCCCAGAAGCAACCACAGAATGCATGCTCAGGAGTCATACACACGCACTAGCTCATGCCAGGCTTAAATGTGGCATCTCCAGGGACCAACATCAGAACACTCCTGGCTCTAAGGGAGAACAGAGGAGAGTTGGACCTGCTGTCTGTGACCTGAAGAGAACGCTGAAGGACTGGACCTGGTCACACTTGTACCCAAGACAAAGAAGTGGATTCCAAGTGTCAGCTGGCTGTCCTCCTGTGTGGCTATATAATTTACACATTGTCCTAAGTTAAGTCTGTCTGCCCTGTGCCACAGCTACCAGGGAATTGAGTTCAGGCTAATTTTGTGACATTGAGGGTTAACTTTGACAAGAGTTGTGTTTAATCCTTGAGGTATGTAGTTACCCACCCCAAATAATCCAATGTCTTCACTTTCTAATAGGGAGAGAGTGATATCTCCCTATTTAAATCATGAGATTGTGTTGCATTTGTGGGATTTTATCATCTCATTCACCACTCTGGTTGTTACCTGCTTTGTTAAGTGAGTCAGTGGCAAAATAAACCATTCTATGTCCTTAGAAGCTTATGAAAAAAATTCAATAACATACCTGGGTGCTGGGATGTTGAACTACTAATTAGGAAGCTCACACAAAAATAGAGGCAAAACAGAGACAAAAATTTGGCTTCCTAAATGAGTGAAACTCATTCTTCCACTGTGGAATCATTATGGGGGCTAATGCCCCGTTGAAGTGTGATTCACTTGAACAGCCATGACTGGGAGACAGATAAACAAGTTACTTACCTTCGTAACAGTCCTTTTGGTGGCTACTCTGTCTAACCGCACATTCCTCATATTAGACTATCCTTCCAGGAGCCAGACTGGATCCGAAGAATTTAGTAGCAGTGCTACCACACATCAGTAGGTGGGATTTTGCCACTGCATGCTGATTCCATACCGGCCCTGAGTGACAGAGCTGATATGCATATAAACATCAACCCTTTGGGCTGATGTCAGTTTCGTGCCTTTTTCTTTTATGGTGCCCTCAGACAAGAAGTGTGAGCAATTGTTGGTAACAGTGTGTTGAGTACTAACGAACAAGTTACTTACCTTCGGTAACGATATATCTGTAAGAGACATATATTAGTTATGGATTCCTTACCTTAGAATTGCCCCCAGGCATCAGACTGGATCCGGAGAATTTTTCTTCAGCAGTACACCTGCGCATTGGTAGGTGGCGTCGGTCGGCTCCGTGTTCGTCGTTGGCGTCGTGATAGCCGGAATGACGCCGCGGTATCTACTCAGACGCCGCCCCTGCGCGCTGACATCAGTTCTTTACATGACATTCCACGCCAGAAGCGCAGAGCCATGCAAGACACTGACCACTGGTGCATAAAACTAGGGCCCTGAAAAGGGAGTCCCTTACTCTAGAAGTCAGTTCGCAGAACGGGGAGGATGGCTGGGGCAGTAAGGAATCCATAACTAATGCACAAGTTACTACTTGTGTAACGATATATCTGTAAGAGACATTAGTTAGTGATAGATTCCTTACCTTAGAATATCCCCAGGCGTCAGACTGGATCCAGAAACTTTTTCGCTAGCAGTACCCCTGCGCGTCAGTAGGTGGCGTCGTGCGGTTCCGCGTTCGCGTCTCGCTGGCGTCGTAAGCGCCGAGATGACGTCACGGAGACTACTTAGGCGCCACCCATGCGCGCTGACGTCAGTTCTGTACACGACTTTCCGCGCCAGGAACGCAAAGCCATGCAAGAAACTGACCACTGGTGCCAGGAAACTAGGGCCCTGAAAGGGATGACCTTAACGCACAAGTTACTAACTTGTGTAACGATATATCTGTAAGAGACAGTAGTTAGTGATAGATTCCTTACCTTAGAATATCCCCAGGCGTCAGGCTGGATCCGGAAAGTTTTGCGTAGCAGTACCCTTGCGCGTCGGTAGGCGGCGTCGTGCGGCTCCGCGTCCGTCGTCGGCGTCGTGATCGCCGGGATGACGTCGCGGGCAGTACTTAGGCGCCGCCCTGCGCGCTGACGCCAGTTCTGTACACGACTTTCCGCGCCAGGAACGCAGAGCCATGCAAGAAGCTGACACAGGTGTCTGAAAAATACTAGGGCCCTGAAAGGGATGTCCTTAACCCTAGAAATCAGTTCGCAGAACGGGAGGATGGGTGGGCGGTAGGAATCTATCACTAACTACTGTCTCTTACAGATATATCGTTACACAAGTTAGTAACTTGTGAATCTGAAAGAGACACGTTAGTGATAGATTCCTTACCTTAGAATAGATACCCCAGCAATACCAACCCCGGTGGTGGGTCTGCGAACAAAGATCAGACAAGGAAGTCCTGGAGGACAGAACGGCCAAAGAAGCCGTCCCTCCGGACCTGACTGTCAAGGCAGTAATGCTTAGTAAAAGTGTGCAGCGAGGCCCACGTAGCTGCCTGACAGATAACCGGCAGCGGAACACCGCGGCCCAAGGCCGTGGTAGCAGCCGTTGCCCTGGTGGAATGGGCACGCAGCCCAACAGGAGGCTCCTTCTTGGCCAAAGAATAGCAGGTGTTGATGCACAAGGTAACCCAGCGGGAGACGGTCCTCTTGTGCACCGCCCGACCTTTTTGGCGCCCACGTAGCCAACAAAGAGCTGGTCATCCACCCGGAAGTGTTTTGTGCGGTCGATATAGAAGGAGAGCGCACGTTTTGGGTCCAGACGGTGGAGCCTCTCTTCCTCTCTGGAAGGATGCGGAGGCGGAAAGAAGGTGGGCAAAGTGATGGTCTGCCCAATGTGGAAAGCAGTAACCACCTTTGGCAAGAAGGACGGACGCGTCCGAAGAACAACCTTGTCTGGATGAACAGACAGAAAGGGAGGTTTGCAAGATAGAGCCTGGAGCTCACTCACCCGCCGAGCGGAGGTGATGGCCACCAGAAAGGCAGTCTTCAGAGTCAGAAGACGAAGAGGACAGTTATGCAGAGGCTCAAAGGGAGCGCACATTAAAAAGGTAAGAACCAAGTTCAAGTCCCACTGAGGCATTACAAACGGAACAGGAGGGAAGAGGTGAGTAATGCCTTTTAAGAACCTGTTAACAACAGGGGACTTGAAAAGGGAGGGCTGATCAGGGAGCCTGAGGAAGGCCGAGACAGCACAAAGATAACCCTTGATGGTACCCAGGGCAGAACCCTGTTGGGCCAGAGAGAGAAGGAACAGAAGGACCTCAGAAAGAGGGGCAGAAAGGGGATCCACAGCCTTTGCTGTGCACCATGCCACAAATTTGTTCCACCTGCAGGCGTATACCACCTTAGTGGAGGGACGCCTGGCTGCCAGAATCACATCACAAACTTCGGGAGGCAAGTCGAAAGGAATCAACTGCCGCCGCTCAATCTCCACGCAAGCAGGTGTAGACTGGACAGGTTCGGGTGGAGGACCGTCCCCTGCTGCTGCGACAGAAGATCCTCCCGAAGAGGCAGACGGATCGGGGGATCTATGCTCATATTGAGTAGCTCGGGATACCAAACTCTTCGAGCCCAGTCCGGAGCCACAAGAATGAGTTGGGCCCGGTCGTGCCGAATCTTCTTCAACACTCTGGGTAGAAGTGGTATAGGCGGAAAGGCGTACAACAGACCGCAACTCCACACGCGACGAAAAGCGTCACAGAGCGAGTGCCGCCTTGGAAATTCCAACGCACAGAACTGATGACACTGCGCGTTCTCTTCGGTGGCAAATAGATCTAACAAAGGCTCTCCCCACTGCAGAAAGAGACCTTGCGCCACGTCCGAGTTCAGACGCCATTCGTGATCCATCAAGCATCGGAGGCTGAGTTTGTCCGCCCTGGCGTTCAGAGAACCTGCCAGGTGTTGAACCACCAAGGTAATGCCTTGATGTTCCAGCCATGTCCAGAGGCGCAGAGCTTTCTGACATAGGGTCCAGGACCCCACCCCGCCCTGTTTGTTGCAATACCACATGGCGGTGGTGTTGTCCGTGAACACCTGCACTACACTTCCCCAGACAGAGGGAAGGAATGCCTTCAGTGCAAGCCGGATCGCCCAAAGCTCCAAAAGATTGATATGGAGCCGGGACTCCGCCGGAGACCAGAGGCCTCTGATCTCCGCCTCTCCCAAGTGGCCACCCCATCCCAGGAGGGACGTATCCATCACCACTGTGTGCTCCGGTAGGGGAAGGGTGAGGGATCTGCCATTGACCCAATCGCGATTCGTGAGCCACAACTGCAAATGTCGTGCAGTGCCCTCCGAGATCCGGACAGGTTGCCCTGATGCTGTGCCCACTGGAACTTCAGGTCCCACTGTAGAGCCCGCATATGCCATCTGGCATGTTGCACCAGCAGGAGGCCATCAGGCCTAGGAGCCGGAGGGTCATCCTGACTGAAGCACAAGTTACTAACTTGTGTAACGATATATCTGTAAGAGACAGTAGTTAGTGATAGATTCCTTACCTTAGAATATCCCCAGGCGTCAGGCTGGATCCGGAAAGTTTTGCGTAGCAGTACCCTTGCGCGTCGGTAGGCGGCGTCGTGCGGCTCCGCGTCCGTCGTCGGCGTCGTGATCGCCGGGATGACGTCGCGGGCAGTACTTAGACGCCGCCCTGCGCGCTGACGTCAGTTCTGTACACGACTTTCCGCGCCAGGAACGCAGAGCCATGCAAGAAGCTGACACAGGTGTCTGAAAAATACTAGGGCCCTGAAAGGGATGTCCTTAACCCTAGAAATCAGTTCGCAGAACGGGGAGGATGGGTGGCGGTAGGAATCTATCACTAACTACTGTCTCTTACAGATATATCGTTACACAAGTTAGTAACTTGTGCATCTGAAAGAGACACGTTAGTGATAGATTCCTTACCTTAGAATAGATACCCCAGCAATACCAACCCCGGTGGTGGGTCTGCGAACAAAGATCAGACAAGGAAGTCCTGGAGGACAGAACGGCCAAAGAAGCCGTCCCTCCGGACCTGACTGTCAAGGCAGTAATGCTTAGTAAACGTGTGCAGCGAGGCCCACGTAGCTGCCTGACAGATAACCGGCAGCGGAACACCGCGGCCCAAGGCCGTGGTAGCAGCCGTTGCCCTGGTGGAATGGGCACGCAGCCCAACAGGAGGCTCCTTCTTAGCCAAAGAATAGCAGGTCTTGATGCACAAGGTAACCCAGCGGGAGATGGTCCTCTTGTGCACCGCCCGACCTTTTTGGCGCCCACGTAGCCAACAAAGAGCTGGTCATCCACCCGGAAGTGTTTTGTGCGGTCGATATAGAAGGAGAGCGCACGCTTTGGGTCCAGACGGTGGAGCCTCTCTTCCTCTCTGGAAGGATGCGGAGGCGGAAAGAAGGTGGGCAAAGTGATGGTCTGCCCAATGTGGAAAGCAGTAACCACCTTTGGCAAGAAGGACGGACGCGTCCGAAGAACAACCTTGTCTGGATGAACAGACAGAAAGGGAGGTTTGCAAGAAAGAGCCTGGAGCTCACTCACCCGCCGAGCGGAGGTGATGGCCACCAGAAAGGCTGCCTTTAGAGTCAGAAGACGAAGAGGACAGTTATGCAGAGGCTCAAAGGGAGCGCACATTAAAAAGGTAAGAACCAAGTTCAAGTCCCACTGAGGCATTACAAACGGAACAGGAGGGAAGAGGTGAGTAATGCTCTTTAAGAACCTGTTAACAACAGGGGACTTGAAAAGGGAGGGCTGATCAGGAGCCTGAGGAAGGCCGAGATAGCACAAAGATAACCCTTGATGGTACCCAGGGCAGAACCCTGTTGGGCCAGAGAGAGAAGGAACAGAAGGACCTCAGAAAGAGGGGCAGAAAGGGGATCCACAGCCTTTGCTGTGCACCATGCCACAAATTTGTTCCACCTGCAGGCGTATACCACCTTAGTGGAGGGACGCCTGGCTGCCAGAATCACATCACAAACTTCGGGAGGCAAGTCGAAAGGAATCAACTGCCGCCGCTCAATCTCCACGCAAGCAGGTGTAGACTGGACAGGTTCGGGTGGAGGACCGTCCCCTGCTGCTGCGACAGAAGATCCTCCCGAAGAGGCAGACGGATCGGGGGATCTATGCTCATATTGAGTAGCTCGGGATACCAAACTCTTCGAGCCCAGTCCGGAGCCACAAGAATGACTTGGGCCCGGTCGTGCCGAATCTTCTTCAACACTCTGGGTAGAAGTGGTATAGGCGGAAAGGCGTACAACAGACCGCAACTCCACTCGCGACGAAAAGCGCCGCCGAGCGAGTGCCGCCTTGGAAATTCCAACGCGCAGAACTGATGACATTGCGCGTTCTCTTCGGTGGCGAATAGATCTAACCAAGGCTCTCCCCACTGTAGAAAGAGTCCTTGCGCCACTTCCGAGTGAAGACGCCATTCGTGATCCATCATGCACCTGCGGCTGAGTTCGTCCGCCCTGGCGTTCAGAGAACCTGCCAGGTGTTGAACCATCAGGAACATGCCCTGATGTTCCAGCCATGTCCAGAGGCGCAGAGCCTCCTGACAAAGGGTCCAAGACCCCACCCCGCCCTGTTTGTTGCAGTACCACATGGCGGTGGTGTTGTCTGTGAACACCTGCACTACCTTCCCTTTGACAGAGGGAAGGAATGCCTTGAGTGCAAGCCGGATCGCCCGGAGCTCCAGAAGGTTGATATGGAGCCGGGACTCCGCCGGAGACCAGAGGCCTCTGATCTCCGCCTCTCCCAAGTGACCGCCCCATCCCAGAAGGGACGCGTCCGTCACAACTGTATGCTCTGGCTGGGGAAGGGAGAGGGATCTGCCCATGACCCATTGCCGGTTCGAGAGCCACCACTGCAACTGTTTTGCAGTCCCCTCCGAGATCTGGACGTGATCGGACAGGTTGCCCTGGTGCTGCGCCCACTGGAACTTCAGGTCCCACTGCAGAGCCCGCATATGCCATCTGGCATGATTGACCAGCAGGATGCAGGAGGCCATGAGGCCCAGCAGCCTCAGGGTCATCCTTACCGAAACCCAGGATAAAGGCCGAAAGATCGGAATCATAGCCTGAATATCCCGGACTCGCCGTTCGGGAGGATAGGCCCGAAACTGCGTCGTGTCCAGAACTGCTCCGATGAAAAGGAGCTGTGGAGAAGGAATGAGATGCGACTTCGGCACATTGATGGAGAACCCCAGCGAGTGCAGGAGTTCGGCCGTAGTCTGGAGGTGGGAGACGACTGCCTGGGACGAGCCCGCCTTCAGCAGCCAGTCGTCGAGGTAGGGGAAGACTGAAACCCCTGCCCGGCGCAGATGAGCCGCGACCACCGCCATCACTTTCGTGAACACCCGAGGGGCACTTGTAAGGCCAAAGGGGAGCACGGTGAACTGAAAATGCTCGTGGCCTACCGTGAACCGAAGGTAACGCCGGTGGGCCGGCAGGACGGGGATGTGGAAATATGCGTCCTGCAAGTCCAACGCTACCAACCAGTCTCCAGGGTCGAGGGCAGTCAAGACCTGAGCTAGGGTGAGCATCTTGAACTTCTCCTTCCGGAGGAAGCGATTGACGTTCCGGAGGTCCAAGATAGGACGCATGTCCTCCTTGTCCTTTTTGGGCACCAGAAAGTAGTGGGAGTAGCAACCACGCCCTACTTCTGGGGTCGGAACATGCTCGATGGCCCTCTTGGTCAAGAGGGCCGTGACTTCCTTCTGTAGAAGCACCAAGTGATCCCCTGACATGCGGTGGAGTTGAGGTGGCATGGCTGGGGGGTGGTCTCGAAGGGGAGGGAGTAGCCCTTCGGACAATGTCCAAGACCCACCTGTCCGAGGTGATGGTGCGCCAGTGGGGAAGGTGATGGCGGACCCTGCCCCCTACTGACGTGCCGTGCACCTGAAAGGAGGGACTAGGAGGGCTTGGAGGCCGCGGACGGGCTGGAGGTGGTGGCCTGACCCGCACGCTGGTTGCCCGATCCGCCACGGCGGAATCCACGTCCTCGGCCACGCGAAGACGCCTGCTGCGCGGGCCGGTGGCTGGGCTGCTGACGTGAAGGGGCGCCCTACCGTGGCCACGATAGGGGCGAAAAGCAGAAGGCAGCGGAGGGCGTGTAGCAGAAAGGCCCAGGGACTTGGCAGTAGCCCGTGAGTCCTTAAAGCGCTCCAACGCATGGTCTGCTTTGGACCCAAAAAGACCGACTCCATCAAAGGGCATGTCCATGAGAGTATTCTGGACATCCCCTGAAAACCAGTGGTTCTCAGCCAGGCGTGGCGGCGGAGCGCCACCGTCGTTGCAATCGACCTGCCCAGCGAGTCGGCGGTGTCAAGGCCACAACGGATAGTGTATTTGGCCGCATCCCTTCCTTCCGCAATGGCGCGGGAAAGCAGTGCCTGGACCTCCTCAGGGCACTGGGGCAAAACATCCGCCACCGAATCCCACAGAGAGTGGGTATAGCGGCCCAAAAGACAAGCGGTGTTAACGGACCGCAAGCCAGCACTGGAGGAAGAAAACCTTTCTTCCCAAACTGATCCAGGCGTTTGGATTCCCTATCCGGAGGAGCGGTAGGGAAGGCGGTTTGGGAAGCGGAGGCTTGGACAACCAAGCTCTCAGGAGTGGGGTGGACAGAAAGAAACAGGGGTCGCCCGGAGCGGGGCGATGGCGTCGTGACACGTTCCGATCCACAGGAGCCCCTGTGTTGGGCTTGGACCAGGCGCCCAAAAGAACGTCTGTGAGGGCGTCGTTAAACGGCAGCACAGTCTCCGCAGAGGAGGCTGCCGGCTGAAGCACCTCTGTCAAGATGTTAGGCTTGACCGTCAAAGTAGGGAGCTGGAGACGTAAGGCCCCAGCAGCCCTACGCAACACCGTACCAGAATTGGCCCCCTCCTCCGTAGCCACGGGAGGAGACAGCATGCCAGTGTCAGGAGAAGTATCCAGACCACTGGCCTCCCTAGACTCTCTGTCCAGTCCTCATCATACTGACAGTTGCGAGTCAGAGGGTCATCAGACCCCTCCCAGTCCTCCTGGTCCTCCTCTGGTTCAAAATAAGGAGGAGGAGGGACATTTGGGACCCAAGGGCCCATCGGCGCCGGAGCCGGCGCCGAGCGACGTCGCTCCGGGTCCATGTCCGGAGCCGGAAGGAACTGGGGACGACGCCGCCCGGAGCCCAGGGCGGCGTCGAGAACGGCACCGGAGACATCGGCGCCGGCGGAGGTGTCGTGAGGTCGACCGGCGTCGATGGGGGTTGTGGAGCCGGGATCGAGGCCGGGGCCGAAGCCGGAGCCGGGATCGAGGCTGGAGTCCCGGGCGACGCCGGGGCCGGAGCCGCCGGCGACGCCGGAGCAACCCCACTGTGGCCCGCGGGGCCCGAAGGCGCACCGGAGGGGCCTGAAGGCCCGAAGAGGCGGGCCATGGCCGACAGGAACTCCTGTACCTTGGCCGGATCCGCCCCGAACCCGGGAAGGGCGGGTAGGACGGGGGCGACTCCACAGGCAAGTCCGGGGCCGCGGGGGCGGGGACGGTGCCGGGAGGGACCTCAGCCGAGTCGCGAGATCGGCGAGGCGAAGTCCGAGAGCGACGATGCTTCTTGGACTTCTTGTGCTTAGACTTACCGGACGAAGAAGACTTCGACGCCGACGACCGGTGTGCACTCCGCGAGCGACCCCTGGACCTCTCACGCGACCGGGGCCTCCGTGGAGCCGAATGCCGGGCCTCGAGGAGCTTTCGAGACCGCTCTCGCAAAGCTTCGGGTTGAGGGCCTGGCATTCGGGACAAGACTCGGTGTCGTGGCCTCGGCCGAGGCAGAAGAGACACTCCCAATGCGGGTCGGTGACGGACATCATCCGCGCACAGGCGCCGCATCGCTTGAAGCCGGGCATCCCTACGACACCTTAAAGATGGAAAAACAGTGAAAAAATCACCAAAAAGTATGGTCAAAAATTGACCAGGGCACTGCTCTTCCCGGATCTGCGCTGCTGGCGCGGAAAAAGAAGAACTGACGCCAGCGCGCAGGGGCGGCGCTCTAAGTACTGCCCGCGACGTCATCCCGGCGATCACGACGCCGACGACGGACGCGGAGCCGCACGACGCCGCCTACCGACGCGCAAGGGTACTGCTACGCAAAACTTTCCGGATCCAGCCTGACGCCTGGGGATATTCTAAGGTAAGGAATCTATCACTAACGTGTCTCTTTCAGATACCCGGGATAGAGGCTGAAAGATCGGAATCATAGCCTGAATATCCCAGACTCGCTGCTCGGGAGGATAAACCCGAAACCGCGTCGAATCCAGAACCGCTCTGATGAAGGGGAGCTTCTGAGAGGGACTCAGGTGCGACTTCGGCACGTTGATGGAGAACCCCAGCAAATGCAGGAGGTCGGCCGTAGTCTGAAGGTGGGTGACGACTGCCTGGGGCGAACCCGCCTTCAACAACCAGTCGTCAAGGTAGGGGAAGACTGACACCCCTGACCTGCGCAGATGAGCTGCGACCACCGTCATCACCTTCGTGAACACCCGAGGGGCGCTGGTAAGGCCGAAGGGGAGCACGGCAAACTGAAAATGCTCCTGGCCTACCGTGAACCGCAGGCAACGCCGGTGGGCCGGCAGGACGGGGATGTGAAAATAGGCGTCCTGCAAGTCCAACGCTACCATCCAGTCTCCAGGGTCGAGGGCAGCCAAGACCTGAGCCAGAGTCAGCATCTTGCACTTCTCCTTCCGGAGGAAGCGATTGACGTTCCGGAGGTCCAAGATGGGGCGCAAGCCCCCCTTGTCCTTCTTGGGGACCAGAAAGTAGTGGGAATAACAACCACTCCCTACTTCTGGCCCAGGAACACACTCGATGGCCCCCTTGGCCAAGAGGGCCATGACTTCCTGCAGGAGAAGTGCCAAGTGGTCACCCGACATGCGGTGGAACTGAGGTGGCATGGCTGGAGGGGTGGACTGAAAGGGAAGGGCGTAACCCTTGCGGATGATCTGCAACACCCACTTGTCCGATGTGATAGCGTGCCAGTGGGGAGATGATGGCGGACCCTGCCCCCACTGGCGTGGGGTGCCCCACAAAGCTCGGATTAGGAAGGTTTGGAGGTAGAAGCAGCAGGGGCGAAGGTGGACTGTCCCCCACGCTGATTCCCAGACCCGCCCCTGCGGAAACCGCGTCCGCGGCCCCGCTGAGGCTGGTTCTGCACAGGCTTTCTGAAGGAACGTGCCTGGGCGCCCCTTCCGTGGCCACGAAAGGAACGAAAACCAGGAGTGGCTGGGCTCCTCGTGGAAAGACCCAAGGACTTGGCCGTGGCCCGCGAGTCCTTAAAACGCTCCAGCGCACTGTCGGCTTTATCGCCAAACAGGCGAGTGCCATCAAAGGGCATGATCATGAGTGAGCTTTGGACATCTGGCGAGAACCCAGGAGACGAAGCGCCACAGTCGTAGAAATTGCTCTACCTAGTGAGTCCGCGGTGTCCAAACCACACCGAATGGCGAACTTAGCCGCATCTTTACCCTCGGCAACAGCTTGGGACAGCACAGCTTGGGTCTCCTCAGGACACTGAGGCAACACCTGTGCAACTGTATCCCACACCGCGTGGGAATAGCGGCCCAAGAGGCATGCGGTGTTCACCGACCGCAGCCCCAAGCTGGCCGAAGAGAACAACCGCTTGCCGAACTGCTCCAGCTTCTTAGAGTCCTTATCCGGCGGAGCCGTGGGAAAGGCACTCTGGGACGTCGAAGCTTGGATGAACAGACTCTCGGGCGTAGGATGAGTGGTCAGAAAGGCAGGGGCGCCGGGCGATGACGCCTGGCGACGTTCTTATTCACAGGGGCCCCTGTGGCGGGCCGCGACCAAGTGCCCAGCAAGACGTCAGTGAGGGCGTCATTAAATGGCAGTAGGGGCTCCGACGAAGTGGACGCCGTCTGGAGCACCTCAGTGAGGAGGTTAGTTTTGAGGGCCACCGTAGGGAGGTCAAGGTTGAGAACCTCAGCTGCCCGACGGAGCACCATCGTGTAGGAGGCACCCTCCTCCATGGTAGGCGGGGGAGAGGCAAACCCCAGGTCAGAAGAGACGTCGAGGTCGCCGGCGTCCCCAAATCGTCCACCCAGTCCTGCTCAGAGTCACACTGACGAGCAAGAGGGTCCTCGGACCCCTCCCAGTCGTCCTCCACCTCTGCCGCATGTGGCACCGACCGTGGCGGCAGGGCAGGAGCCGGAGAAGGGACAAACGGCGTCGGGAACGGCGCCGAGAACGGCGCCGGCCGGGGCCAGACCGGCGCCGTGTCCCAATGCGGATCCCAGGTAGGAGCAAAATGGTCCTGGAACCTGGGCAAGGGCGGGACAAATGGCACCCACTGCGGCGCCGGAGGCGGAGCCGAGGGTGGCGCTGGGGCCGGAGCCGACAGCGAAGGACCATGTGGCGCCGTGGCCGCAGCCGACGGCGCAGCATCCTGTGGCGCCGAAGCTGGATCCGCCGACGGCCCAACAGGATCCTGACACGGGACCGCAGGGCCCGAGGGCGTGCCGGCGGGAGCCCGAGGCCTAAAAAGGCGGTCCATGGTAGCAAGAAACTCTTGCACCTGTGCGGGAGTCGCCAACGGACCCGGGTAAGGTGGGTAGGCCGCGGGACTCTCGAGCTCCGAAGGAGCAGCAGGGGCAAAGCCCCTGTCCCCCTCATCCGCATCCGGGGACCGACGGGGGGACGTCGGAGAGCGAACACGCTTCTTCGACTTCTTTTTGTGTCGTCTCTTACCCGAATCTGAGACTGAAGACTTGGAGCCTGAGGAGCGATGACTGTGGCCCAGCGAGCGTTCCCTGGAACGGCCCCTGGACCAGGAACGGCGCTGGGACGAGTGCCGGACCTCCAGCAGCTTCCGGTGCCGCTCCCTCAAGGCCTTCGGGGCCATGGCCCGACAGTCCCGGGAGTCGTGGTCGGTCTCCAGGCATTAGAGGCAGACATCGTGGGGGTCCACCACCGACATATTGCGACGGCAGGCCCCACAAGACTTAAATCCAGGCATCCCTACGTGCACCAAGGAAACCAAAGCTAACAGGAGACAAAAGTCTCAAAAAAGGGTAGTCAAAAAGTGACTAAGGTACGTGCTCTAACCGGATCTGCGCTTACTGGCGCGGAAAAAGAAAGAACTGACGTCAGCGCGCATGGGTGGCGCCTAAGTAGTCTCAGTGACGTCATCTCGGCGCTTACGACGACAGCGACGGACGCGGAACCGCACGACGCCACCTACTGACGCGCAGGGGTACTGCTAGCAAAAAACTTTCCGGATCCAGTCTGACGCCTGGGGATATTCTAAGGTAAGGAATCTATCACTAACGTGTCTCTTTCAGATGTATGTCTCTTACAGATATATTGTTACCGAAGGTAAGTAACTTGTTCATCAGAAAGAGACTATTAGTTATGGATTCCTTACCTTAGAATAGATACCCCAGCAATACCAACCCCGGAGGTGGGTCTGCGAACCAAGTTCACACCAGGAAGTCCTAAAGAACGGAGCGGCCAAAAAAGCCATCTCTCCGGATTTGGCTGTCCAAGCAGTAATGTTTAGTGAACATGTGCAATGAAGCCCACATGGCTGCCTGGCAGATGTCATGGATGGGGACTCCACGTCCCAAAGCAGTAGTGGCTGCTGTCGCCCTGGTCGATGGGCACGCAACCCTACTGTAGGTTCATTTTTCGCCAAGGAATAACAAATTTTAATGCAAAGAACGACCCATCGAGAGATGGTTCGTTTTTGCGCGGCCCGACCTTTCTTGGCGCCCACATAGCCAACAAAGAGCTGATCATCCACCCAGAATTGTTTTGTGCGATCCAGATAAAATGAGCGCACGTTTTGGATCCAGACGGTGGAGCCTCTCCTCCTCTTTAGAAGGATGCGGGGCGGGAAGAAGGTGGGCAAAGTGATGGTCTGTCTTATGTGGAAAGAGGTAACCACTTTGGGATGAAAAGAAGGTTGAGTTCGAAGGACAACCTTGTCCGGATGAACATCACAGAAAGGAGGCTTACAAGAAAGAGCCTGAAGCTCACTCAGCCTGCGAGCAGAGGTGATGGCAACCAGAAAAGCAGTCTTTAAGGTCAAGAGTCTGATAGGACAATTATGTAGCGCCTCGAAGGGAGCGCACATAAGGTAAGTCAGAACAATATTCAAGTCCCACTGGGGCATTACGAAAGGAATAGGAGGAAACAGGTGAGATACCCTTAAGGAAACGATTTACAATAGGGGACTTGAAAAGAGAAGGCTGATCAGGAAGGCGAAGAAAGGCCGAAATGGCCGAAAGATAGCCCTTGAGGGTGCCCAGAGCAGAGCCCTGCTGGGCCAAAGAAAGTAGGAAGAGGAGAACCTCAGAAAGAGGGACAGAAAGGGGATCCAGAGCCTTTGCTGCGCACCATGGCACAAATTTGTTCCATCTACAGGCATATACTGTTTTAGTAGAGGGACGCCTGGCTGCCAAGATAACATTACAGACTTCAGGAGGAAGGTCGAAGGCTGTCAACTGTCGCCGTTCAATGTCCACGCAAGGAGGTGGAGGCTGGACAGGTTCGGGTGGAGGACCGTCCCCTGCTGCTGCGGCAGAAGATCCTCCTGAAGGGGCAGTCTGAGCGGAGGATCGATGGCCATGTTCAAGAGGTCGGGATACCAGACTCTTTGTGCCCAGTCCAGAGCCACAAGAACTACTTGGGCCCGGTCGCTCTTGATCTTCTTCAGCACTCTGGGCAGAAGTGCTATAGGCGGAAAGGCGTATAGAAGACCGCAACTCCACTCGCAACGAAAAGCATCGCCTAGCGAGTGCCGCCTTGGAAATTCCAATGCGCAGAACTGCTGACATTGCGTGTTCTCTTCGGCGGTGAATAGATCTAACCAAGTCTCTCCCCACTGCTGAAAAATACCTTGCACCACCTCTGAGTGCAGACGCCATTTGTGATCCATCAAGCACCGGCAGCTGAGTTCGTCCGCCCTGGCATTCAGTGAACCTGCCAAGTGTTGAACCACCAGGGACATGCCCTGATGTTCCAGCCACTTCCAGAGACCAAGAGCCTCCTGACAGAGGGTCCACGACCCCACTCCGCCCTGTTTGTTGCAATACCACATGGCGGAAGTATTGTCTGTCAACACCTGCACTACTCTTCCTTTGACAGAAGGAAGGAATGCCTTCAGTGCTAGACAAATCGCCCGGAGCTCCAGAAGGTTGATGTGGAGCACAAACTCCGCCGGAGACCAGAGGCCTCTGATCTCCGCCTCTCCCATTTGGCCGCCCCATCCCATGAGTGAAGCATCTGTTACCACTGTGAAATCTGGTTGGGGAAGGGAGAGGGATCTGCCGTTGACCCAATAATGGTTCGTGAGCTACCACTGCAACTGGTGTGCAGTCCCTGCCGAGATCTGGACGACATCGGACAGATTCCCCTGATGCTGCGCCCACTGGAACTTCAGATCCCACTGCACAGCCCGCATATGCCACCTGGCATGATCCACCAGCAGGATGCAGGAGGCCATGAGGCCCAGCAGCCTCAGGGTCATTCTCACCGAAATCCGGGATAGAGGCTGGAACATCGGTATCATAGCCTGAATATCACGGACTCGCTGTTTGAGAGGATAGGCCCGAAACTACGCTGTGTCCAGAACCGCTCAGATGAAAAGGAGCTTCTGAGAAGGGTTCAGGTGCAACTTCGGCACGTTGACTGTGAACCCCAGCGAATGCAGGAGGTCGGCTGCAGTCTGGAGGTGGGCGACTACAGCCTGGGGTGAGCTCGCCTTCAACAACCAGTCGTCGAGATAGGCGAAGACTGGAACCCCTGATCTGCGCAGATGAGTTGCGACCACCGCCATCACTTTCGTGAACACCCGAGGGGCACTGGTAAGGCCGAAGGGGAGCACGGTAAACTGAAAATGCTTGTGGCCTACCATGAACGGTAGGTAACGCCTGTGGGCCGGCAGGACGGGGATGTGGAAATAAGCGTCCTGCAAGTCCAACGCTACCATCCAGTCTCCAGGGTCGAGGGCAGACAGAACCTGAGCCAATGTCAACATTTTGAACTTCTCCTTCCGGAGGAAGCGGTTGACGTCCCTGAGGTCCAAGATAGGACGCAGGCCCTTGTCCTTCTTGGGAACCAGAAAGTAGTGGGAGTAACAACCACGACCTACTTCTGGGACAGGAACGCGCTCGATGGCTCCCTTGGCCAAGAGAGCCGTAACTTCCTGCTGGAGAAGGGCCAGATGATCCTCCGACATGCGGTGGTAACGAGGTGGCATGGCTGGAGGGGTAGTCTCGAAGGGGAGGGAGTAGCCCCATCGGACTATCTGCAAAACCCACCTGTCCGAAATGATGGTGCGCCAGTGGGTGAGGTGATGGCGAATCCTGCCGCCCACTGGCGTTTGATGGGCCTGAAAGGTCGGACTAGGAGGGTTTGGAGGCTGCTGCAGAGGGGGGGGTTGGTGGACTGGCCCGCCCGCTGGCCCTCTGAACCACGACGTTGGTTCCCACGTCCCCGGCCGCGCGAAGGTTGGGTAACTTGCTGCGGCCTGTGTCCCTGGGTGGGACGTAGCAGGGCACCCCTTCCGTAGCCACGAAAGGGGCGAAAAGCAGACTGCGCCGGACGGGAGGAGAGGCCCAAGGACTTGGCCGTAGCCCCTGAGTCTTTGAAGCGCTCTAGGGCGCTGTCTGCTTTGTCGCCAAAAAGGCGACGGCCATCAAAGGGCATGTCCATCAAGGTGTTCTGGACATCCCCTGAAAAGCCAGTGGACCTCATCCAGGCGTAGCGGTGGAGCGCTACCGACGTTGAAATGGTCCTGCCCAGAGAGTCGGCGGTGTCCAGCCCAAAACGGATCATAAACTTAGCTGCATCTCTCCCAGCGGCGACAGCCTGGGAGAGCACTGCCCGGGCCTCCTCCGGACACTGAGGCAGCACTTGCGCCACCGTATCCCACACGGAGTGTGAATAACGGCCCAAGAGACATGCAGTGTTTACGGACCGCAGTCCTAAGCTGGCAGAAGAGAAAATCTTCTTCCCAAGATGGTCCAGCTTCTTGGATTCCCTTTCCGGTGGAGCGGTAGGGAAGGGGCTTTTGGAGGTAGAGGCTTGGACAACCAAGCTCTCCGGGGTGGGGTGTTGGGAGAGGAAAGTGGGGTCGCCCGGAGCCGGCGTCGGGCGATCATCCTGTCCACGGGAGCCCCCGTGTTGGGCCTGGACCACGTGCCCAAAAGGACGTCGGTGAGAGCCTCATTAAACGGCAGCAGGGGCTCCGAAGAGCTCGCTGCCGGTTGAAGCACCTCAGTCAGGAGGTTAGTCCTGACCGCCACCGTAGGAAGCTCGAGGTTGAGAGCCTCGGCCACCCTACGCAACACCACTGCGTATGACACTCCCTCCTCCGTAGCCACGGTAGGAGGAGACAACATGCCAAGGTCGGGTTAAGTGTCAAGACCACTGGCATCCCTCAGTTCCTCTCTCCAGTCCTGCTCAGACTCTAGCTGGTCAGTTAAATGGTCACCTGACCCCTCCCAGTCCTCCTCATCGTCCTCTGGGTGCCACTGTTGTTGTAAAGGGACCCCAGGAGTGAACAGGGGCATGAAAACCCCACCCGGCGCCGGATCCGGCGCCGGACGACGCCGGTCCGGCTCCGTGTCCACGTTGGGAAGGAGGATGGGGTCGGCGCCGGCCGGGGAGCGGACCGGCGTCGAGCGCGGTAGTGGTGCTGTAGGAAGCGGCACCGGTGGAGGCGTAACGAGGTCAACCGGCGCCCATCCGGATCCAGGCCAGGATCCAAGGGGGCTTGCGGCGCCAGGGCCAGAGCCGCTGGCAGCGAAGACCTAGGCCCCCCAACCGAGTCCGCGGGGCCCGAAGGCACGCTGGTGGGATCGGTCCGCCCAAAGATGGCGTGCATCGCTTCGTAGAACGTACAAAGCTGGGCGGGGGTCGCTTCGGGTCCCGGAAAGGGAGAGAAGCTCGGAGTCGACCCTTCGGGCTCCGCGCGCGGAGCCCCGGGAGTGGCACCACCCGCGCGCCTCGTTGGATCGGTCGAAGAGCGACGATGCTTCTTCGACTTCTTCTTATGCTTCGACTTACCCGACCCTGAGTGCGAAGACTTCGATGACTTCGAGGTGGAATGGCGATGGCTCCGCGACCGGTCCCTCGACCTCCCTCTTGACCGGGACCTCGAACGGCGCGGAGCAGACTGTCGGTGTTCAAGCAGCTTTCGGGACCGCTCCCGCAAAGCCTTCGGCGCCATCGACCGGCAGTCGGAGCACGACTTGGGGTCGTGGTCGCGCTCCAGGCAGAAAAGACACAAGCGGTGCGGATCAGTCACCGACATCAGGCAATGACAGGATCCGCAGGCCTTGAAACCGGGCATCCCTCGTGCACCTCTTCGGAGTCAAAGACTCGAGAAAAGAAGTCGACAAAAGTCGAGAAAAAGTTAGTCCAAAAAATAACTGAGGTACCGCTCTTCCCAGATCTGCGCTGGTTGGCGAGGAAAAAGAAAGAACTGACGTCAGCGCGCGAGGGCGGCGTCTAAGTAGCTGCCGCGACGTCATCCCGGCGACCACGAAGCCGACGACGGACGCGGAGCCGACCGACGCCACCTTCCGACGCGCAGAGGTACTGCTGACGAAAAAACTTTCCGGATCCAGTCTGATGCCTGGGGGTAATTCTAAGGTAAGGAATCTATAACCAACGTGTTTCTTTCAGATAAGCTACGCAAATTAAAGATTTCCAAGTAAATACTTATTTACCCTAACCTACAAATGCAGAATGTCAGCAGGCAGCGGAAGTCTGAGGAAGAGGAAACGGGCATTTGAACGTTTGACCCCGTATTTTTTATTCACTTGGAAACCATTTGTCATTCGATGAAATCTTTTAACCTATGCCCGCATTGAGCAAGCAGTGTTAGTGGTACTTTGGTCTCCTACATTTTTAGTCTCATGAGTTATGTGTGCATTGAGGATGGGAAAAACCATCAGTAATGTCTGAGAATACCTAAAGCACTTATACTCTGTGGGTGTTTTTAACATTCCTAAAGGCCACACCCTGAAGGTCCCCAGCAGGTGTTATCGCCCCATACCTTTCCAAAACATAGAGCTTAGGAAATGTGGGGAAAACATTCATTTTGACTAGATTGACCAGTTTTAAATTCCATTGGCGACAGAAAATATCCCAGATCTTGATTCTATCAATCCAGAAGAGTCATCTGCTGCCACCAATGGCTTAATGTATATAAAGTTGCTTGAGTCGGGCATATATGTCCTCAGAATAGGCGCAAAGAGTTCTACACAAATTAGACCAGGATACTCCATTTCAACATGCACGTTGATAGCAAATAAATGCAAACCATGCACATCATGCTTCAAATGTTTTCGAATCTCTGTCCATTCCTCAACACTATACATTTAATATTAAATTTAGACAAGAGTTACCCCAGCCGCTCACTTCAATTTAGATGTCAGCATGGAAAGGAAGAGAGAGAGAGAGAGAGAGAGAGAGAGAGAGAGAGAGAGAGAGAGAGAGAGAGAGAGAGAGAGAGAGAGAGCGAGAGAGCGAGAGAGAGAGCGAAACAGGAATATTACAAGACGAGGAACAACTCCAAAAACAGGAAGTGATGAGAGGAGAAAAAGAATGGGTTGTTGGTGATTAGTCTTAACAACCTTAGCAGCTCTAAAACATCAGGGCACTCTTGCACTGGTAACACGTCTGTCACTTGAAACAATTCTGCTGATGCTGCTGAAATAAACGGAGAATCGCGGGACAGGACCTGCAGCATCAGTTTTTTCCCTGAAATGTGTTCTTTAATGTATATTCCAGGAACAGGTGAGACGTGTCACTAGCTCTGCCGTTTTTAATGAAACAACAAGCAAGCAGGAGACAGGCGTCACCGCGCCTGCCTGAGCGCTCTCGGCTTCAGAAATTTACAGCAAGTGGAGACAAATGGAATCACTTGAAACAGAATCGAACATGCAGTGTCTCCTCATTACCGACAGCAGGAAGTAGGGGCATGGCAAACTACGGATGTTACACCAGCCACGCGAGGAGGATGCTGAGTAGCAGAATGTGCTCGCCACAGCTGTAATGATGTCTCAAGTAGCATGCCCCTGCTCAGAAACCTTGCAATATCATCATCTACAAAACTCTTGCCAACAAATGGGCAAGCACTGGCTGGCAAGTATGAATTTGGGGCACATCAAAAGATTGGGACAAGATAAAGGGATCATTCCAAGCCCTGCACCTGCCTTCCATAGGTGGGAATTATGACAGTACACAGACTATCTTTTGAATGCTTCACTGCACTTCCTTAAGTTTAGGGATTAGTGGTTACTGACAGTATATGACTGGGCACATAGGAGGGGTCTAAGAACCAAGGGGCGAGGGGTTGATGGCAATATATATTCTCCCTGCTTCACTTTTATAAATCCATTTGGCAAGATAAAACGTGGCTGGTGAAGCCACTCTCGACTCCTCCAAACATGAACAGTTAGTGGTTGTGAAGCAGGATTTTCGATATGCACAAATCATATATTGAATCACAGTTAATTATGACGATGTTTTTCACCGAAGGGTTCTGAGTGGCATCAAATAGAATATCATCTTTTTTTTCACTTGTGTTCTTATCTCTACTTTTCTTTAAATTATGACTCGTTCTAATGTGTACTTTATCTCACAGCCTTGAAAAAGTCGCTATGTGACAACACACGTGTTGGATGTTTCTGAAGAAATAACTTGTGAACATTTGATTGTACTGAAATATATACGATCTCTTACATACACAATAAATTGAACCACTGTTGGTAAACAAGTCCTTTATGTTTGGACCTCACAATTTTGTGACACTGTTTGAGTGCTTTGGTCTTTATCTATATGGCATCAAATAGAGCTGGGTCTGGTGGCTTAGTGGACTAATGCGTCCACCGTACAGGCCTATGTTTAACCTCATGGACATGGGTTCTAATCCCGGTAATTCCACTCAGCCTTTCATTCTTCTGAGGTCAATAAAAGGAGTACCATTGATTTGGGTAACAATAAACATCTGTTATTCAGCTCCAAGAGGCCCTTCTGGGTGGCCGTGCATTTTACAAGTACACGTTATGTTATGTTAAATAGACAATGAGAACAAACCTCTAGTGGTCTATGCCAAGTGACTCAGAACCTCAAGTAGTAGCCTTGGAGCATGCTTAAACTATGTCTGTTGATAGTCATGGAAATGTCAAAGTCTATAGTTCTAGAAATGAAACAAGTCAATACCCACAAAGGGGACACATCTCAATGTGCCCAGAATCTATTCCAGGTGCACACTTGCATGGCCTTAGTACAAGACTTTTCTAAAGACAATTGATTATCAAGTACATCCATTGGCGAGGCCTACCCCCTCTGCACTCCAAGCCTAAAGGCAAAGGGTTTAAAGGTTTTGATGGAGTACTGAGCCCCCAACCCTTACTGAAAAAGGAGATCCACTCTTTTTGGCAACTTGGCAGAAAAGAAAACATAATATGAGGTTAAACAGAAGTAGGGTTGCCCCCTGGCCAGTCTTATACGGGCATTTTAATATCGTGCCGGTACACACATTAGAAAAACCACCTAAAGCCGGTATTTGTTCCCCTTACAAGAAAACTCTTTCAAATGTGTTCTACGGCAGCCCTATCGATCCCTGACTGACAACTGAAGTGAACAAAGGCAGAACGGCCATGTTAAAAATGAATAGACTATTCCAAAAAGCTCAACTCAAGAATCATGCCTGGGCCTTTGTAGAATCTTAATACGCGAGCAGAAGGCCAGTATTCTTGTCTGGAGAAGGTCGCAGCCCCATACAGAAGCCATGTGTACTTGGACAAATCCAACACAATTAATGCTAACTTTGCTCCATGGGGCCTCCTCTTCATTGGGTATTGGTGTGATGGTAAAGAGCGCATAATGCATCTGAATCTCCATTGGAAATCCAAGAACAGGGTCTCAGTCACCCTAATAGGAACAGTAGCTACCCCAAAAAATAATTTTGCTGCACTCGGGATCCTACTGCAATAGTACCACGAGTCTTTGCTGTGGCACAAAGATTTTTTTTTAAATCACAAAAGCCTCAAAATGGTCACTTCTAGAAGTTCCAGTAGGGAAGGAAAAGCCACATCCACTCTAGCATGTTTACATGCTCAATAAAAGTCCATAATATTGGAGTACTGCAGTGTGCTGCCCGAAGATATTGTGAAATTCAGTGAATGGCCCAGACTAAAATCAATGGCCAGTGTTGCATCTTCTCCACTGTTAGAAAACTGGTTTTAACCAAACATTTCTCATGTTAGGGGGGAGGCTCACAATTAGAAGAACCTTTGTAACTACTCTCATGCCTACGATGAGGTCAAATAAGCAAACTGCAAATTTTCAGTGTTTTCTATTCAGTACAAATCGGATGAATACTTGAGGAACTTTTTAATAAGGCTGTGAAAATAGACATTCTAGATGTCCGGAGAGGCTATTGAGGTTGTCTGGTGTGAAGGATCATTCTTCCAGTAGCCTCCTTCTTTTTGATGACTAGAAAGTACCTGCAATAAACTTCATTTAAACATGTTTTTAGATATCTCTCTTACATCGTAGCTCTGTCTCTCGTGACTGTGCTAGTGGGGCCTTGTGATGGGTGAATAGATCTGAAACGGGTGAAACTGAACTACATTTTTCAAAAGATAAGTTACAACCACCCTAATCAATCAAAATGACCCAGCACAGCAAGAATTAAAGAATGACCTGCCTGGGCATTTCAGGGATCCTGCGATTATTTTCCTTTTGCAAACCCTGTATCACTTTCTGGTATTGGAGAGCCTTCTGTGTTGCATGTGTTACGTATACTTACAACACCCCTTCGCAGATTTCCATTTCGCCTTCTATGCTACATTTATTACATATATGTCAAACACCCTGATTTAGATTTAGTGAGCACCTCCATACCTTGGCCCACTCTCTGGCTTTGATTTTCATCTGGTTGAAGCTCTTTTGTTGCATGTGTTACATACACTTACAACACCCCTTCGCTGATTTCCATTTCGCCTTCTATGCTACATTTATTACATATATGTCAAACACGCTGATTTAGATTTCGTGAGCGCCTCCTTACCTTGGCCCACTCTCTGACTTTGATTTTCATCTGGTTGAAGCTCTTTTGTTGCATGTGTTACATACACTTACAACACCCCTTCGCTGATTTCCATTTCGCCTTCTATGCTACATTTATTACATATATGTCAAACACGCTGATTTAGATTTCGTGAGCGCCTCCTTACCTTGGCCCACTCTCTGGCTTTGATTTTCATCTGGTTGAAGCTCTTTTGTTGCATGTGTTACATACACTTACAACACCCCTTCGCTGATTTCCATTTCCCTTCTATGCTACATTTATTACATATATGTCAAACACGCTGATTTAGATTTCGTGAGCGCCTCCTTACCTTGGCCCACTCTCTGGCTTTGATTTTCATCTGGTTGAAGCTCTTTTGTTGCATGTGTTGCATACACTTACAACACCCCTTCGCTGATTTCCATTTCGCCTTCAATGCTACATTTATTACATATATGTCAAACACGCTGATTTAGATTTTGTGAGCGCCTCCTTACCTTGGCCCACTCTCTGGCTTTGATTTTCATCTGGTTGAAGCTCTTTTGTTGCATGTGTTACATACACTTACAACACCCCTTCGCTGATTTCCATTTCCCCTTCTATGCTACATTTATTACATATATGTCAAACACGCTGATTTAGATTTCCTGAGCGCCTCCCTACCTTGGCCCACTCTCTGGCTTTGATTTTTATCTGGTTGAAGCTCCGTTCCTCAGCGTAAAGTGCCCCCATGAAGGATCCGATGGAAGTGCCGCCCACCATGTCGATAGGGATGCCTGCTTCTATCAGAGCCTTGATGATCCCGACCTGGGAGAATCCCCTGCACAAAAGGAACGGGAAAAACATCTTAACAAAAGAGAGACCACAACCAAGAGAAGTTCAACTCAACAAGTACTGTGAAAATAAAACTATGCTTGTACTTCGCATACATTGTAAGGTAGAGAGGAGTGAAAAACAAAACAGAAAAACCATCAAATGTGAGGTATCTTACGAAAATCTACACCCAACACTGCTCCCTTTCAGCCACCCTTCTTCATGGTAACCCTTTCCAGAATCAAAGCACAGACAATGCTCTACGTATGCAAATTCTCACTGGTAATCGCCCTCTTTTGCATAAGAGATTTCAATGAAAATATCAAGGGTGCCATCAATATCATCACACCTGCTTTGAACGAGAAAACTAAGACATTACTCTGGATGCCATTAGTAATTTACAGTTTAAACAGTAACTTGGATGACCGCTCAAATTACCGAGGTGCCACCAATAATTCATTGGAGATACTTCCATCAGACAACCCCATGAAGTAGCTGTCTGCACCACGCTCAGTCTTGCAGAGTATTTGAATAGAAAGACCACAGGGCTTGCAAGACGGCTGTAAATCCTGACAAAGACCGGGTCAGAGAACAGAAGGTCGCATGCTCCTCAACCAGAAATGCCTCCCATCAACTAACATGCAGAGCACAGAGAGCTGGGGAACGAAACAAACAGGGGCCTTCGTGCTAGAAAGTGAATACAAGACTGTATGTGATGTAACACTAAACAGGCCATCAGCTAACAACCACAATTCCTGAAGTCCCTGCCACCTGATTAACACTTGTGGAGAAACAAATCAGTGCATAAGCCTCCCTTAGTGGGTAAGGACCTGGGACCTCAAGGTATTGTAACATGTTGGTTGTGTAACCTCATCCTGAAATTCCAAATTCACTTCTTTTGTGACTACAAACTGCCATGCAACCTAATGCGCTAGACAACTTTATAAAGGCAGACGGCCCCTCTGCCAGAGAAGAACACGTCATTATTAGCAAGACTAAAAAAGGGTGCAAAACAGATCAAAACAAAAGCATGCGTTCCCTTTCAGTCTAGTGAAGGACAAGATACCCATTGTGCTGGGGCATAAATCAAGCCTTTGCTAGAATAAACATGGAACCTCGGAGTCTAGAACTGACTCAACTATTCTTCACTGATCAAATACATTTTACTGCAAGACTGCAACAGTAAAATGTTTACAATTAGTATATAAATCTATGGTAGCAAACCTGTAAGCACTCAGAAAAACACATACGAGTCAAGCAGGCGTGTCAGGGCATGGGGTTCCAAACCATCCACCTTCTCTCTAGCATTCGCCATTTGGTAGCAGGTCTGGGCAACAATTTCAACTTCAGCTTAAATCTAGGCGGGCAGAAGAGCATCATGAAAGAGAACCAGGAGCCTCCGCATTCCAATTTGAGGACCTGAAGTATCCACTATAGTCAAAGCAAGATCCAAATAAGAAGCCCCTGAGACACAAGCCATTGCATCTCTACTCCTCCGAAGCAGTTCGGAGATCCTCCCTGCTTCTTGTTCAAAGACACCACTGAGGGAGCAGTGCCATCGCTCGTTAGGTTTCCAGGCTCTAGAACACTTTCCCCCACCAATTCTGAGCTTCCATGCTGTCACAAAGAAGGTAAATGGCAATGAAGATAACTAGTTACCAAGTAGCATTACTTTTTGGGAGACCCCCAGCAGAAGGAAAAAACCCAAGATACTTATGTTTGAACCCAAAGACCTGTTTTATGAGTGTCAGTGGGTAATGTTAAAGCAAAGGAAGAGGCACACCAGGTCAAGAGAGAGCAGACTCTGCTGGTAGGCATAAAGAGATTGACACTTAATGCCTCAAACACCAAAGGGGGATAAAAGAAAAGTCTTCGAAGAGACTACCGATCTTTTCAGAAAAAAAGTAGAAAGGCAGTAAATCTTTTGAGGAGAAGGCTCTGTTGCACAGTGGAGAGGCTGCAATAGAAGGGTCTGTATTTCTTTTGGAAATGAGGGATCTACAGAAAACTTCTTCCAATGCAGAAGCAAACATAATGCTGAAGGGGAGAAGTCCTCTGGCAAGGGTTGCAAAGGATGCATGGGAAGAAGGGGATGTCAAAGGGGTGAATACAGTGCACTCCCTGGACACAGGAGGAAAAGTGTAAGGAAGAAAATCTGACTGCCACTGACGTTCAGGACCAAGAGACATGGTGGGGAAATCAGAGAAGAGTGGAGACACCATGCGGGGGAGCAGAACAAGTTACTTCCCTCCGGTAACACCTTATCTGGTAGAGACTCTATAAAGCCACAGGTTCCTTACCTTAGAATTATCTCCAGGCATCAGATTGGATCCAGAAATTTTCGAGCAGTATCCCTGCACACTGGTAGGTGACGTCATTCGGCTCCGCATCGGTGGTGCCATCTGCTCTAAAAGTGACGCAAGTGGTACCTACACAGGAACCACCTCAGCACACTCAGGTCAGTTCATTTTCGCAACTTTCAACGCCAGGAGCGCGGAGCCATGATGAAGACTGACCACTAGTGTGAGTGTCTAGGGCCCAATATAAGGGGAAAAATCCTCAACCTTTATTCAGGTCACAGAGCGGGGCGGATGAAAGGTCAGTAAGGAATCTGCAGCTAGAAAGAATCTCTACCAGATAAGGCGCTACCGAAGGTAAGTAACCTGTTCATCAGATATAGACTTCTAGCCGCAAATTCCTTATCTCAGAAAAGATATCCAACCAATGCCTTCCAGGAGGCGGGTCTGCAAACCCAACTTAAACCAGAAAGTGCTGCAGGACTGAACTGGCAAAATGCCCATTCCGATGGACCTGACTTGACCAGGTAGTAGTGCTTTGTGAAAGTGTGCAGTGAAGCCCACATACCTGCCTGACAGACATCCAAGGGCTAACGCAGTGGTCACAGCTATGGCTCTGGTAGAATGAGCGTGCAAGCCCTCAGGTGGTTCTTTTGGGCCCGTGCAATGCAGATTTTTATGCACAGCACAATCCATCGGGAGATGGTACTTTTCTGCACAGCCTTCCCTTTTTTGGCCCCAACGTAACCTGCAAAAAGTTGGTAAATCACCCAGAATTCTTTTGTGTGGTCAAGGTAGAAGGACCACAGGCTTTTTGGATCTAGATTGTGGTCTCCTCTTCTTCAGAAAGATGAGGCAGGGCAAAAAAGGTAGGCAGGGTGATCATCTGGCCTACGTGGAAAGGGCTGACTACCTTCGGGAGGAAGGAGGTACGTGTTTGGAGCACCAGTTTAACAGACTAAAAAGTAGTGTAAGGCATGTGCACTGAGACGGGCACCAGAAAGGCATTTTTGAGGGTTAATAATCAAAGAGGGCAGTTGTTTAATGGCTCAAAGGCAGCACACATCAGAATAGTAAAGACCAGGTCCAAGTCCCACTGGGGCATGGTGAATGGCCATGGGGGGGGGGGGGGGGGAGGAAGACAAATGTTGCAAACCTTTCAGGAATCTTGTCACAACGGTGACTTCAAAAAGGAAAGATGGTCCGGCAACCGCAAAAACGAAGAAATGGCAGAAAGAAGGCCCGTAACTGTGCCCAGAGCAGAGCAATGCTAGGCCAAAGAAAGAACAAACAGTAGAACCTGAGAAAGAGGAGCAGATAGGGTATCAGTGCTTTTTGATACACACTTTGCCACAAATTTGTCACAACTGCTGCAGTATACCAAGTTGGGGGAGGGACGGCAGGCTACAAGATTAATATCACAGGTTTTGGGAGGATGGTCGAATGCTATCTACTGTCGCCGCTCAATCTCCACGGCCTGGAGGCAGAGAGTGTGCAGGTTCTGGTGCAGAACCCTCCCCTGCTGCTGCGACAGAAGATCCTCCTGAAGAGACAGCTTAACTGGAGGAACAATGTTCATGCTCAACAGCTAGGGATACCAGACTCTCTGTGCCCAGTCCGGAGCTACATGATTACTTGAGACCGGTCGTTCCTGATCTTCGTGAAAACTCTGAACAGGAGTGTTTTTTGTGTAAAGGCGTGCAGGAGGCTGGAACTCCACTCGAGACGATAAGTGTCTCAGAGCGAGAGCCGCCTTAGAAAGTCCACAACGCAGAACTGCTGGCATTGTGTGTTCTCGACGATAGCGAATAGATCTAACCAAGACACTCCCCACGCTTGGAAGAGGGCTTGTACCACCTCTGGATGGAGACGCCATTTGTGAACTGCTAGGCATCGATGGCTGAGATAGTCTGCCCTGGCGTTTGGACAGCCTGCAAGGTGTTGAACCACCAGAGAAATGCACTGGTGCCCAGCCTTGTCCAGAGACGCAGAGCTTTTTGACAAAGGGTTCATAACCCCTCCTCGCCCTGCTTGTTGCAGTACCACATGGTGGTGGGGTTGTTAATGAACATCTGTATTAGCCTTCCCTTGATGGTGGGGAGAAAGGCCTTCAAAGGCAAGTGAATCACCCGAAGCGCCAACAAGTTTATGTGGAGTCCAGACTCCGTTGGAGACCAGAGGCCTCTGATCTCCACCTCTCCCAGATGACCACCCATTCCAGAAGTGACACATCTGTCACTACAGTCAGCTCTCATTGAGGTAGGAAGAGGGGTCTGCCACAGACCCAATCGCTGTTTGCTAGCCACCACTGCAGGTTTTTTGCAGTTCCCTCCAAGATCTGGACCATGTCGGAGAGATTCCCCTGATGCTGCGCCCACTGGAACTTCAGGTCCCACTGCATAGTCCGCATATGCCAAATGGCATGTGTTACCAGCAGGATGCAGGAGGCTATGAGGCCCAGCAGCCTCAGAGTCTGTCTCTCATAAATCCAGTATAGAGGCTAAAATATCGGTATCATAGCCTGAATATCCTGAACTTGCCGTTTGGGAGGATGAGCACGAAACTGCACCGCGTCCAGAACAGCTCAGATGAAGGGGAGTATATGCAAGTGAGTTAGGTGTGACTTCGACACGTTGATTGTGAACCCCAGCGAGTGCAGGAGGTTCGCTATAGTCTGGAGGTGAGAGAGAAACTCTGGGGGCGAGCCTGCCTTCAACAGCCAATTGTCGTGGAAGGGGAAGACTGGAGCCACAGACCTCCGCAGGTGTGCTCCGGCCACCGCCATCACCTTGGGGCGCTGGTATGGTCGAAGGGAAATACTGCAAACTGAAAGTGCTCATGACCCACCGTGAACCACAGGTAACACCTGTGGGTGGGCAGGACAGGGATGTGAAAATATGCATTCTGCAAATCCAATGTTATAATCCAGTCTGCCAGGTCTACGGCTGACAGAACCTGAGTGAGCATGTGCATTTTGAATCTCTCCTGCTAGAATAGGACAAAGGCCTCTGTTCTTCTTGGGCACCGAAAAGTAGAGGGAATAGTAACCACAACCTATTTCTGATGCCGGCACCCTCTCTATAGCTCCCTTGCCGAGAGAGCCAGCACTGGCTGAGTAGGGAAAGATGGCCATCTGTCAACCGGTCACGAGTGGGTGACATGGGTAGAGGGGCAGCCACAAAGGGGAGGGAGTACCCGCTTTGCAAAATCTGTAGTACCCAACTGTCCATAAGTAATCTTTGGACATCCCCAGAAAAGCCAGTATTCCTCAGCCAGTAGCGGCAACAAAGGGTCACCAATGAAGAAATCACTCTGCAGAGCGAGTCGGTCGTGTCCAGACCACAAAGAATGGCAAACTTTGCCGCATCTCTCTCATCGACCCCACAACGATCAAGATCCCGGTTGCATGAAAAGTCCCAGAACCGCTCAGAGAGCTGCACACAATGGTTGCTGTCTCGGTCCATGTCATCGTCGGGTAAGTCACACAAAAAGAAGTGCTGGAAGTCAAAGGGGTCTTCCACTTCTCTGCGACCATCCAAATCTTCAGACGAGGGCACATTACCATTCCAGGCCCCACGTCGCTGCGGAGCCTCAACCAGGGTCGGCTCAGATTTTTGCTGGAGGGACCCCCACCCAACTACGTGAGTTCTATGAGGCCATGCACCGCGACCCCTCTGGAGCGCCTTCAGGCCCCCTGGGTTTTGGGAGGGCCCCCCACTTGATTCTCACCGGTGGGTATGCTCTCGGTGCCAGTTGGACCCCATGGTACTGAATCCGGAGCGCGTCGGCTACCGAGACCAAGACCTTCTCAAGCCCCCGCTCCTGTGCCGACACCCCTCCGGCCATCGACGCCATCCCCATCGTCCTAGACTCCGACACGGAGCACGACCAGTATCACACAATGCCCATTGCGGCACCATTCAGAGCCATGCTTTCCAGGTCGGCGCCAGGGCCTTTTGTCCGACAGGCCTGGTACAGGGGATGAATGGGAGGGGTATGGCTATGGAGGAGCGGGCCTCTTGGGCTATGGTGGTGCTTAGGGCCGCTGAGGCCTCAAACCTTAAGTTGCCCTCAGTGGCAGTAAAGACTAACGTCTTGACAGAGGTGTTTCAACCGGAGACTGCCCCTTCCGAACTCCATGAGGGCAGAGCAATTGGGCTGAGAGGGAAGATCAGCCTCACTACCTGTGGGACTACTGTACTTTGGAATATGGCAAGACAGTAACGTACCCCGGGCCCAGCCGGGTGTGGGAAGGGCAAAACAGAGAACTTTTTCTTTTCTGAATGTAGAAACTGAGGGACAAGAGGTGGAGGCCTAGTGGCTGCCACAAAGGTTGGGCTTCAGATCGCCTTGACGTTGTTATATTGTCGTTGCCTGGGGACAAGACGTATATTGTAAATTAGGGGGTGGTTAGTTTCAGTACCACAGAATGGTAATGCATGGTGGGAGGGAGTTTTGGTGATTGTCTATGTTGTAGTGGGGTACCAAATTACACGAGGGGATACAGACCACACACAATCGGAAATAGGACACAGAGACAGGATTTGCAACCACCATGACTCAAGTCCAGGACATGACGCTGCTAATGTGGAATGTAAATGGACTGGGAAGTAAGGTAATGTGGGGACTGGTCACTAAGGCTCTGAGCAGGAATAAAACAGACAGCATTCCTACAAGAAACACATCTCACTGTGTAGCAGCATAATTGCACGGCAAAGACAAATTGGTCTGTTAAACACAGTTCACCTCAGGATCCAGGGGGGTGCTGATTCTTCTTAGGAAATTTCTGCCATTCCATATGACCCGCACGTAGACAGATGCTGGCAGGTGCTATGTGGTGCTATTAGTGGAGCTAGATGGCGAACATGTTCTACTGATTAATGTATATGCCCCAGCAGGCTTAGAGACTGATACACACCATAAGGTCAGCAAGGTTCTATTAGAACCTCCACTTGCGCTTACAGTAGTGGGAGGGGATTTTAATCTTGCACTAAATACCAGACTACACAGGACGAGCAAAAGGCCAGAGGGTAAAGCAACCTGAGGGAAATTGGAAGACTTCACACAGGCAAAGGAGTTGTGTGACGTCTGGAGAACACTTCACCGACAGGAGAGGTGCTACTCTTATTTATCAAATGTGGATGACATGCACTCTAGGCTTGACTACTTTTTCACTCCCCATTGTTCCCTGTGTAGGTTCGCTGAGGCAGAGTATATGGTCAAGGTGATAAGTGATCACTCGCTGTTGGATGGAAGGGCAGATGGACCTGGAGGATGGAGACCAGGTGCTTGTTGAATAAACATGAAGGTAAGGTCATAGAACTGTATTTTAAGGAAAACAAGGCAACAGTACAGAACCCAGTCATGCTATGGCAAGCATATAAAGGAACGATAAAAGGTGTGATTATTACAGGGGAAATAGGTGACAGGAGGGATAGACAAGGTAGGACGACCGACTTGAAAGAGGAACTGACGTAGCTAGAGAGGGATTACGCAGCCTCTCCCACCCCCATCTGAAAACTGCAGTAGACTTAAAGAGGACAGATTTTTGGGGCTTAAAAGAAACGAATATATGAAGCCGGAAACAGAGCCAGCCAGCAAACTGCTCTTTGGCTGGGTAATAACGAAAGGGAAGGAATGTTCGTGCACGAACTTTGGGGGCCATCTGGTTAAATGGTGAAAGACAGCTCGCGCATAGAGGAGACCTTTGCGGGTTACTTGGAGGCATTTTACAGCACGAAGTTGCAGTCTACTAGAGAGGAGATTATAGACTTTGTCAAATACTGTCACGTCCGACACCTGAGCCCATAACAGGCGAAGGATCTAGAAGTGGACATCTCAGTGGAGAAGGTATCTAAGGTCATGGGACTGATGCAGGCAGGAAAGATGCCAGGCCCAAATGGTCTGCAGACAGAATTGTTTCGGAGGCTGGTCAGGAGAACGGCGGAGCCTCTCCATGCTGCCTACAAGGCTGCATTCCAGGTGGAGGAACTGCCAGAGGATATGCGGACGGCAATAGTAGTTCTGATCCCGAAGGCAGGGAAACCACACAGTCAGTGTGAATCCTACCAGCTGATCTCTCTGCTTAATATCAATGTTAAAATCCGGTCAAAGATTCTTGCAGTGAGGCTTATGGGAGTGATAGTGGATTTAGTACACCCAGACCAAGCAGGGTTCATGACGGCATGATCGACCTGGATGAACCTGAGGAGACTACATAATCTGGCTGGAGCGGAATCCCTGAACGAGGAAGGCATCATCACCTCACTCGACGCCAACGCCTTTCACTTTGTGGAATGGCCGTACCTCTTTGAAGTCCAGGCCAGGATGGGCTTTGTTCCAAAGTAGAGAACACAGTCCCGGGCACACGTATTGAGGATATGAATGGAACAAGGAGTCTCGTTTAAGATCAAATTGCTTGGGTCGACACCAGAGTAATTGTAGAAAGTTATTTAATGAGGCAACATCAAAAGAAAGCAACCAGCCGACACGTGTTTCGTCTTAAGGGAATGATCCCGTGACTCTTCAGGGCTGTATTGACAGTGACGAGTTAATTGCCAGTATGGCTTGGTATAAAGGAATATGGTTCCACAAGGCCAGTAAGAGATAAAAAAACTGGTCGGGGGATCCAGGAGGACAGGTCAGGCCCTATGTAGAGACGTGACCTGGAGGTCAAGCAGCCTGTGGAGGCGAGCAAGGGCGGGTGCGCCCTGTGTGACAGTACCAGAAGACCATCCAGTGTCCGTATCGAGGGAGAGTAAAGGCGGGTGAGCCGTGTGATGGCAGGATAAAAATAAAGCCTGGGTAAATCACGATGAAAGGAGTCCTGGTTATAGAAGCAAGGTGGCGGGTGCACCGAACAGATTTCAGCGTGGTGGATGCCGAAAGAGACTGGTCTCGTCTGTGTTACCAAAGTACATTAAGTGGGTTAGACTGCTATATGATAGACCAAACATTGCGGTGAAAGTGAATGGATACACATCCTGAGAATTTTGAGTGCAGAGAAGCATGAGACAGGAATTCCCACTATCGCCGATGCCATTTGCATGGGCAATAGAAGCCCTGACTTTGGGGGTGCAGATTTATGCACAAGTCTGGGGGGGGTGGGGTGAGTGGCACAGGGTGGTAAGAGCAGATATCCCTATATGCAGATGATATTCTGATGTATTTAACGAGACTGGAACAGACATTGGCCAGACTGTGGGACAATTTTTTTTATTTTTGGTAGACATACCGGTTTCACCATAAATTGGGAGAAGTCCCTGCTGTTCCCATTAAGGTCCTGAACCCAGGATGGGGAATTACCCCTAATGCTCAGAACAGAAATGCAAAAGTTTAAATACCTAGGGATTCGGATAACACATGACCCTAAGGCACATTATTAAGCAAATCTGATGCCCATGCTCCAGGGCCAAGCACGGGAGGTCAAACAGGAGGTGTAAGTTGCCCCTATCGTTGAGGGGAAGGGCTCCACTGTTCAAAATGGTGGCCCTTCCCAGACTGCTGTACTTCCTCTAGAATAGCCCATATAGGATCCCGGACGTGCTGTTTGCGAAAATAGATGTCCTAGTGCGCACACTCCTTTGCGCGGGGGACAACCCCGCATTGCCTTAAAGGTTCTCCAAAGGTCCAAATATGAGGGAGGCATTGCTTTACCATGTATCCAGAAATATTATGAGGCATCACAGGTAGAAGTGGTCAACGATTGGGCCTAGGCAGATTGGGAGGATCCAGCATTTCATTAGGACAGAATAGGAATGGGCAGATGGAGCTACCTGAATGCGCTGTAGAGGGGCGCATTGGACCTGAGGTGGGTCCTGCAACTAAGATAGTAGTAGACATTTGGAAGAGGTTTACTAGGGAAATGGGCTGGGGCACTCGACTAACCCCGAGAACGCCACTGTGGGAGAGGACTAGACTGCAGGCGGTAGCAGCATTGACGGGATTCCGGGATGTGACAACATTGGACTCTTCACATTGGGAAACGTCTGGGACACCAGTGGGATGGTGCCATTCGACTATTTGAGGACAGAATATCAGATGCCAGAGTCGCAATGGCTGCATTACTGCCAACTGCAACATGCCCTCAGGGAATGTGTCTCACTAGAGAAGGAGACCCGTGAAGAATCCCCATTGTAGGGAAGACTGCTAGTTGGTAAAGTGAACAGCAAAGTTATTTCATTGACATACGGCAGCATAATGCAGAACACACAAGACCCCCTGCTAAGACTGCGGGAAAAGTGGGAACAAGAACTGGGGGATAGAGGACGAAGACTGACAGACAGCACTGAGCTTCCCCGCAGAGGTGGCAATAAAGACAAGTTTCCACCTGATCCAAATCGAACTTTTACGCCGCACATATTACATGAGATCCATGCAGCACAAAATTGGCAGGGTGGGATGGAAGACACACTGCTGCACATTCTGTGGGACTGACCACACCTATGGGCCTTTTGGGAGGGGGTACGGAGCTCATTGGAGGAGGCCACTACGTTGCCATTAGATCTACAACCCAAACTAGTGATACTGGGCATATGGGGGGCTGACAGATATATCACAATACCTGAAATGTCTAGTAAATCTGGGATATATTGTAGAAAAGGACAACATCGCTCAGAAATATGGTAGTGGGATTTCCCCCAAGCACGGAGACTGGGAGGTAGGCATGGACCACTGCAAGATGGTGGAACAGGAGGTATACTGAGGGCGAGGATGCCAACGGAAGTTCGAAAAAATCAGGGGCAACTTGGGCCAGGGACCCAAGTGAATGGCACAGATAGCATCACCAGATATGACCGAATTAGATGGGGGAATGCCGTGGAGTGGCTGTAAGGAACGTAGCTGGAATGTACGTATGGTTATGTTTCTGGAAATACAGGAACATTATTGGACGACAGAAATGTGTGGTTGGGGGGAGGGATTGGGGAAATTGGGGTGCGAATCAGCACAAAGTTACTGTATAGTTGTTTTGTTGTGTATAAAATCAATAAACAAATTCTAAAAAAGAAAGAAAATATCAGTTGACATGTTATGAATGCTCTCTACTGGAACTGATTTTGGCATATGTGTTTATGGACAGTATATAAAGGTATGCTTTATTAACCCTTGCAATAATCAGGAAGCTGCATTGCAGTGGTTTATTTCATAGCTATCACATTTTTTACATCTTGCTGTTAACTCTTAACTATACTCCATACAGTTTTTTTCCACTCCCTCCTGAAGACCTAATTTATTTATAAATGACAAAGTGACCCCACTTGTACCAGAAAGTAAATGTCCTTTCCTGGCTTTTGACAGAGGGCTGGCCTCCCCTCACAGCAGGGTGGTCTCCGGCTTGAAGCATTAACAAAAGGGGTTGCATTTCTGCACTTGGTTGTGATTAAGAAGAGTAAAAGGCTGGGCCTCACCAGAAGGGTCCTGTTCATCTTGCACACACAGCCTCTGCGGTCCGACACTACTCCCTACCATATGTAAAGAAGCTGTGCTTCAGGAATTGCAATCAGCAGCCCTTTACTAGCAAAGGGAGCCCAATCACCATCTCCTCACCTCAGTGCCTGGCTCTCCAACCACAGGAGTGGAGGCATATACTTACACTGTCTGAGGAAGCTGTCCTCTCCCTCCATCTTTTGCTGTGCTACAACCAACGGCAGTGAAAGGAATCCCACTTTTCTTTTATAGTTAATATAGTGAATCTAACTTGAAGATGAACATCATAAGACATACACTCCAGCATTTGCAGAATCTCCTTCTCAACTTTTACGTATATACCCACATATTTTCGCACACTGCAACGATCTGCTTATATTTTCTCACACTGCTATCCTCTTGATGCTGCTTCCTCCAAGCACAGCCTAAAACTCTTGACATTTCCCGGTATATGCTTCCAGTATTGGAGCTGTTCAGCTGGCCTTGCTGGAGTGGTGGCCGAATGGTAGCGTAGCATCCAAGAGAATGCTCACAGGATTCTAGTGCCAATCTAACGTACCCAATATATCACTATCTTCGCATGCAAATATTGCCGTTTCTCTCTACAGTCTTGCATCCTCAAGTTGCATGTTATCTCTGCATGTTAAAAGCATCCTTTATATTTCTAAACCCTGCATGAAAAACTGATCTTTACTTAAAACTACAGCCTCTCCTGTTTTTTCTTCTTTCCGTTGGCCCTCTCCTTCCCTTCTTTTCCCGACATGCCTCGTCTTTGACCACAACCTCTCTAACTCACATGCACCATTGCCTTAATGTCTATTAATATATTTCTGCAAACTTTCTGCAACTCAAAGATCAAAATCTCTACTGTATTTGAAAGTCATACCCCTGCTACCGAACAATATCAAATCTCTTCTACCTCATCTCTTAAATCCAACAAAAATATGCATGAACTCACATACCCCCTTCCCACTAACGATCACAGCAAATTCCTATTAATTTTAATCAACCACAAAGGAACTGAAATGAATGCATGGAATGGTTTGTTTAAACACTGGACTAACCATTAACCTTGGGTTCCTGAGCAGCGTGCTGCTCGGCGTAAAGTGCTTCAACGCCTCATCAGGGGTAGTAAGCAGTATTGAAATGCAAATAGAATTACAATTTGCATAGGCTATAGTCTATAGAATTCTTTTCCATCTAATGCCAGCAGAGAGATCAGGAACAGGACCAACGCTAAATACGACCAATTTTACTGGGGCAGGGAGGAGTCTTCGGATACAAACTGTTGACAACATTTACATTCTCCACCATCGAGATGCACCAAGAACACTGTCATCGTTATTTACGGTCCAGATTCAAGTGCTACAGCATTGCGATTGCTTGTGTCAGCTGTCATAACACTGCCAGCAAGCCCATTGTTATCCTGTTCCGAATCAGCATGTTGAATAATAAACCGGCGCATCTTAGCAGAGAGGCGCTCATCATTGCAGGTCACGGTGCCATGCCAGCTTCGGATCGAGATATCAATCACCCAGTATGAGCAACATCTGTATAATCACAGGGTCGGCTTTCGTAATGCGCTTTTATTAGCATGAACTTTCATTGCTGCGAAAGATATTTTTTTAACAGTTACTCTGCGAGCACGGATTTGGCTTTGTATTGGCAATCAGGCATTCTGAAAAGTGACTACACGGTGCGACCAATGTGAAGAAGTGACATGTGTATACAAAGATAAAACAGATGACTCTTGATCAGGGGCGCAACTAGACCCAAACTTCGGGGGGGGCTAACACTTAGAAAAGTAGGGGAGCCATCTTCACAGGTGCATTAAAAGAGTGTGAGTGTGTGTGTGTGTGTGTGTGTGTGTGTGTGTGTTTTCTCCACTCTTCTGGTACAATACCATGATGTGTGGTGTCATTATTCTCAAAGATATACATTCAATAATGCATTTTTAAGTTCACTGGCAAGTATTGTTGGTCACAGCATAAGACAACTTAATATTTACAATGGGTTTAGGGTTCTCCCTCAAGCAATTTTAGCAGGATTCAAATTGTTGTGTGACACATTCAGCCATTAGCCCTGGTGAGTTGAGGAATTTTGGGTCGTACTCCACTGAGCAATCGGAGGAAGTATTCCATCAACAGAGCCAACAGGGGTTCTGCAGACAGAATATTTAAGGTCTGTCCATCTCTAAATAAGGTGGATGCACCAAAGGTTTGGCGAGTAGAGTACTTGGCAGTTCGGGCTGGACTGTTCCCATGAAGCACAGGGTCAAGACTGATTTGCATATAGCTGTGTCTGAATTGGCGTGGCGAAGTGAGCTAAAGAACGATGATGGATTAAACCCAGATCTGTGACTGGGGGTGAGTGTCTGAAAAGTTTCAGCGCTCCGTCCATCATCTCCTTGTGTTTGCTTTGAGTAGAGTACTCCATCATGTTTGCAACAGACTACCCTGGCGCCAAACTCTAAATTGGGACCTTAGTGCATGAATCGACTTTCTTACAGTCAAGGAAGGGGAAGAACACCTCTTGTCCGGGGTTTGTAACCCACAGAATGTTGAATTTCCACCATTCTAAATAGTATCCTAGAGTTTTAGCTGCCACCAAATATTCTTTTCTTTGATATGCTTAGGCACTTCCAAGGCCTAAAATGGAGCCCACATTTGGAAACACACTCAGGAAACACAGAAACTGAGCACGAAGTGTGATTATCCAAGGTGCCACCACAACACAGAAAGCAATATCAAAACATGCAATATACCCAAAAATCTTGGCATCTGTTAAATATTAAATAGTTATACACTTTATAAAAGCTATTTGGCAACATTGCTAGTACTCAGCTTCAATTTAGGTCAGTGGAAATTTTACAGACAGCATGATAGGTGTATTTCGGTAAAATACTTGTGTGAAGGTAGGTGGACTCATGTATTACCTGCAGGGATCTATGTTTTCCCCTATGGTAAAAAGTTCAGATTCCAACAGGCCCAACCAGCCGTTTATTTTTCTGAGGTCAGTACAACGAGTACTAGTGAGGTGGGTAGCAACAAGTATCTGTTATTCACATTTAAATTTATAAGGTGTAGGAGTCATGGCATAAGACTTGGAAAATGATCAGTACAAGATGAACAGAAGGAAGAATGACAAATGCATGAAACTGGCTACTAGCAAGGGTGATGGGGTTAAGTCTAATCAGAAATGGAAATTGAAAAGGTTCTGGACAACTAGGAGTAATTATAGGGTAAGGAAAAGAGTAAATTGCAGGTGTACTAGTTTCTGCTGTCTTGCAGCAGGGAAGTGAGAGGAACAGCTAAAGATGGCAATCCTAAACCCAAACTTATTTGAATTTCAAAGGTAGAGAACTGGCTCTTTTGAGCATAAAAGAAGTACTGCAAGATAATAAATACCTGCTCCTGGCATTTTCCATTTCCATAAGTACCATTCATGTTGGTTGCCCTATGGTCATCTCTAACTTTGGTCATCTTTTTCATTATCATCCTTTCCTGTAACTAATTATCTTTTACTTCTCTATTCTCACCTTCCTTTCTCTCATCCCCCTTCTCTGCTCATTCTCTCTTCTGGTCTTTTCCATTGCTTATCCCTTTCTCTAAGTACATTCTCTTTCAATCTCTTCTCTTTCAATCTCTTCTCTTTATATTCTTCTCTTTTCTCGATCTTTCGCCTCCTTATCTGGCTATGCCCCTATCTCTTTTTCCTTTCTTCTACTGTCCTTGTCTATAGTTTATCTGTAAATATCTACCATTTCTTTAATTATTCAGAGGCTTTGATGCGCTCTCAAAATTCTGAATGCCCTCTGTGACATGCAGCATGCCTTCAACAGATACAGAGCATTCAGAAGATGGCGAAGACTGAACGTTGCCAAATGTTACCAAGTACAGAAAGCTTAAAACCCAGGACATCTGGTCTTGCATCGTATGGTTGGGGAGTGTTGTTGTGATGATATTCACAGAGTTTGATGGCTCAAGTTGGAGGTCCCTCACATATGAAAAGGTTCATGTAGAAGACATCCTTGTGCTTTTGCCTTAAACATCACTCATTTGAACTTCTCTGAACAATCCATTATTGTCCGGCACAGTTGTGTTTCAGTTCCACATTGGCTGGGTTTAGTAAGAAAAGTTTTTCAAGGTTTCCTGTATAATTCAGTTTGTCATGCTACTACTTCCCCTTTTTAGGAACGATCAGCAATATTGCAGCTGCACTGTTCCCTTCTCAGATGTGTAAATTTAGTGCAGTTGCACTCTCATGGGCAGCTGAAGCTGCATCTTCATCACCTTAAGTGTTCAAAAACACACCTGCACCCTGCTCACTACAGGTGTATGGATTTGCCAGAGCATCACCATTCTCACCTCTGTTTCTCGAGCATAATTGCCATTGCTTTACATCCAAGCATGAGTTTTGGTTAACTGAAATCCGTCATGTTCAGAGTGCATTCCCCCCCAAAAAATACACTTTGAAAAATATGTTTTGGAAATCTTACCATGTCACCCTTTTGGTATGGCATCCTGAACAAAAGATCATTTTCTGCAGTTGTTACATTGCTGGTTCTTTTGGCCATGGATGAGACAAGTTGCCAATGCCCATCCACATACTACCATAATATGCTCAAGTAAGTCTTCACTGAGGGTAATCATTGGACTCCTTTGCACCCCACCTTCAGCAAAGTATGTATGTGCATTAGCATGGATGCCACATTTGCAGGTCTGTGTGTTTGAAGCCACAAGTGACGGTTGGAATTTCACAGTGGTGGAGGATGCCCAGAGTACTGGGTCATGGAGTCAGATGTGCGCAGTGCTCATTGAAAGCAGAGCTGGAGGCATGGACTTTAAGTTGAAATCAATATATCTGTGCAACCATGCAACGGATTTAGATACAGTTACAGACTCTGCGCGGCCTCACTTACCTGTCAGATTTTTCCAAGCCAGGAGATAGAACTAGGGACAGGCTATGGTTTCCCTGCAGTGCTAATCCTTCCCCAGGACTCTGAGTGATGCAGGCAGATGTAGATGTTTTCCATGTACAGCAGCTTGGTGACGTGTGCAGCAGCAACAGACTTCACAACTACAACATCTTCCACAGGTCCTCATGCAGCTAGGATGATCAGCTCTTTCCAGGCAGGCTCTTCTCTGTAAGATATTGTCCAATAACACCCTTCAGCAACAGACAGGGTTCTTCTTGAAAGTCTGCCAACAGGATTCTTGTCCCATACTCAGTCCACAGTCTGGCAGAAGGGCAGTAGTCGGGTAGACTCTAACCCTGAATCAGCTCCTCTCAAGAGTACATATTCTTTCACAAACATCCTAATCATGTGTAAATAACTGTTTAAGGGACTTGCGCAAAAGTTTTGATATGGGGCTGGCCCTCTCCCCCCAGTGAAGACGACAAAAAGGACTATGCCTATATAGTAGGAATCATGCTGTCACTACCACAAACCCCCCAAATCCTGGACAGTGACTGTTTTCTCGACTTTAGAGCAATCCTCTGGGGCCTAAATCTATGAAACATGGAGATGCATCAGTGATCTTGACGGATTGTTGGGATCACTGAAGGAAAAGACTGCAACAGGAAAAACAACGGGCAGGGCAGCACACTCTTCAGAGCACTGCAAGGGACTTTTTGTCCCAACATGGACTTTGTCTTTAGCGACTTCAGCAAAACAAGATTATTTGTCAATAATAATCTCACCAAAAGACTGGGATGTGGCATCTTCTGTTCAAGAATGTGCCACAGAGGCTCATGTACAAGTGGTGTCAACCAGTTTCCTATGGTTGGCACATTTCACTTCTATAAGGACCTCATGTACCTACGTAAAAGTGGTGTCTCTTGACTGTCCTGAGACAGCATCTTCTAATTTCTTAGGATTGCTACACCTTCACTCTGCCGTGTGCCACTGGGGGCTCATATAAAAGTGTCTCTTGATTTTCTTGTGCCACATAATTTCCAACCCTGGGTGGATCCCATTAACTCATATGAATGGGATAGCTTGATCATCTTATGTAAGAGCATCTCTACTTGAGTGCACCATGTACGAACGGTGCCTGTTGATCTGCATTGGGTCATGCCCTTTCTTAGCCTAGGCTACCAGCCTCCACTTACTCAAAAAGCACAACAGGGACAGCTCACCCTTCAGTCGCCATAACAAATAATGATGGCAAGAATAGTAGGGGAAATGGAGGCAAATGTGGTTCTGTTTCCCACATCTTTCTGCTTCATGCCATGGTTAAGCACAGCCACACATTTACTACTGCATGCTTGGAGCAAGCCTCTGAACCTCACACACAGCTCCCCAAATAACTTCCAACAGAGACCACAACTTGAAACACACACTCTACCAGTCATGCATCATAACCTAAGTAGATGCTTACTCCAACACCCCCAAAAAAGCTTAGGGGTAGGAAAGTGGTATATAAATGCTACAATATAACATAGTACTCTACAAAGCAATTATCAAAGCAACTTCTGTAGCTATGGTTATTATCCTGTGGCCACAATATGGCGTTGCATAAAGAAAATGGTAGGAAGTCCACTTCGTTAACTATCTGGCAAATAGGAACTGAATCTAAACAAATGTACATTTATTTTAATTAGTATACAATCGGGCAAACTAAGGTAGATTCATTCTAACCAACGAACACATTTTGAAATTGAACATCTGTGTACTATGTTTTTCTCAACTTTACTCATTTGTCGTTGTCATTCACTTAATACAAAGTTCCTATTAAGAGAAAGGCATAGTGCACGGATTTTTGGAGGCACAGGCAAACACATTTTGTGTCTGTGAACTCCTCAAGAGGGGTATATTTTTACAGTTTCCTGCTGCAATATGGGACTGTGTGCATGGACATCAATTCACCAAAATGCTAGGGGTAGTGGAAGTGACTTCACATGCCCCTTGCCCTTCACTTTCACTCACACATACATACATATGCTTATACATACACACACACACACAGACACGCACACACACTCTCACATAAACACACTCAAAACTGCAAGAACGCACACAATATGCATACATTTAAAAGCTTTTTTTTTTTTTACTTACCTCAGCTGCGAGGGAAAGTCGTATTCCAGCAATTTGTACTCCATTTTTTATTAAACTAATAGTGAATAATCTAATATTATTCACTATTAATATAATAAAAAAATGACAAAAAAGGTGAGTGAAGCCCCCACCGACGTCCATAAGGACGAGCTGCTTCTGTTCCTGCCACTGATTTTGCCACTGCTGACGCTAGGGGTTGCAAAGGCAGTGCCAGGGGTCACAAGAGGCATACCATGGGTTGCAGCAGCGAGCCCTGGCGATCCCTAAATAACGTCCATGACTGTTTGATCCCTATTCCTGGTAGTGCAGTAAGACAGTAGTACACCACTTAAGATGCATTTGAATAAACACATTAGAGTTGAATGCTCACAACAAATAACATGATATCATGCATTGTTTTGGAAAAGTTATGATTTGTATAGCGCTATGTCTTTAAAATAAAAAAGCACTATAAAATGTGTTTAAGTGCTTTTTCAACTTTTTCGTCTCAAAATTGTATCCTGTAGCCATTGTAACAGCTTTTATTAACACCTTTTTTTTTTTTGATGTTACAAATGTATTGTACTGCAATTGCATATATAGCGCTGACTACCTCTGATGAGCCCTTTAGCTGAATTGCGCAATACTACTGGAAACCAAGACTGGTGGTTAGTTGAGTACATTATTGGTTAGTAGGATTAGCCTTGTGCTTTCAAGGAAGTAATTCCATGCATTTTCTTCTGCTTCCTTGAGATAAATTAAAAGGAATTAGATAACAGTAGGGGCTTTATGGCATCATACAGGTTAATAAAGAGATGAAAAAAGGGGCTAGAATGGACAAGGTATTATTGGATTTCAGAGTGAAGAGGGTTTTATTTGCAGTTTTATAAAGAGCGAACTTGACCATAAGGCCAGTTACATTACACAAGGACACATTCGCTTTTTAGGCACGGGGAGAGTAAGTGAATTTCCCAGAATCACAGGATGTCGAGCCGACGAACCTGTTCCCCAGATCCAATGTCAGCAGCTTTAGCTGTTGAAAAGGGTGTATTTAACATCTTACTTTGTTTTTTCTGTAATGCAGATTTCACGATTAGGCAGAAAGGCCAGGAGCAGCAGGGGAACGGGGGAGACCACAAACGCACAACTCAGCCCAGCCCGGCCCGTCCCGGCCCAGTCCACGGAGGCTGATGGGGGTTGGGTTGGGGGGGGAGGGAGGGAGGAGGGGTAAAGCACTCTTAGCCCAGTGGGTGTTGCGTGCCTGCTCTTGACACAATGAAGTAAGTGAAAAGAGGGGGATCTGTGCATCTATGTGTTTTCTAGTCTAAAGCTTTTTGACCTCTATGATGAGAAGGAGTTTATAATCACGACTGGGAAATGGTGCAGAGCACTGTAGACTGAAAAAATTAAGGGCTCACTTCAAGCTCTTTGGCCTTCATGCTCAACATTAAAATCCAAAGACAGGTTTGGGACATGGAGGATCAGAAGCTGCAACTCCTCCGTGTTTCAGGCTTCAATGTAAGGACATCATCCACAGAAGTGCTTGTGACGTCAGCAACTGGAAAAAAATACAGCCTTTAGCTTCTGTCCAGGATGGCAAGTGCAGAGCGAGTGTTGTATGCCTTATGTACTCCGAAGGTGGAAGAAAAGCCTCACCTTGTACTGGTGCCTATGGCAGAGCACCTAAGAAGGCTTGGGCAAATGATTGAGAATTCCATCTTGTGGAGCTGGGTGCACATCCAGCAAAGATGGTCAGTGCCCAGGAGAGGAAATCTTACATTCAACATCCAGTCATCCAGGTATGGGTCGACAAAGATCCATGACCGACCAATAAGAGTCACCATAACCACAGGAAACAGTGCAGGTCAAAAATGTTAATTGGTTAACTTGTAGTCTTATTTTGTCTCTGGAGTAGGGTTTTGGACGTGCCAGGAAGTATGGCGCCTTGCTATGTGTGCGTATGGTATGTGAGCCTAAAGTGTGACACGGTGCAGCCAAGTAGGGGAATTACCCTATAACCCCTATATGTGTATGGGTAGAGACACACACAATTCACAGAAAAACAAGTTCCTGCGCACACGTTACAGGGTGAAGATAATGGTTGATGAAGTCTCTGGAGAGTGATCATAAAGAGTCCATTCAAGTGGTTCAGAATTTCTTGAGTTATTTAATCTTATATCGTTAGAATGACACAACCAGCCAACACGTGTTTCGTCACAATGGGAAGTATCCCGTGACTTCTTCAGGGCTGTGAGACAGAGCGTCGATGTCTTTAGGGAAATCTGTGAGAGAGAGCGTCGGTGTCTTTAGGGAAATCACTATGCCGGTGATAATTCCGACCCGGCCGGTCTGGTGGAGTGTAAATGAAAAACGGAGTAGTCCGTGGGAGTAATTAATTAAAAGGCAATCGGGAAGCTTCCGGAACAGATGTGAACCAGTGCCTGTTTTTCTCGTAGCGCACACGCTAGAGATCTGTTGAAAAGGCGGACCCACCGCTCAACTTGCAGACAGGCACTCACTGTCTGGAATCTCCTTCACCTAGGAGCTTCCCGACGCTCTCTCTCACAGATTTCCCTAAAGACATCGACGCTCTGTCTCACAGCCCTGAAGAAGTCACGGGATACTTCCCATTGTGACGAAACACGTGTTAACTTGTAGTCTTCCCTGGTCACTGTAAACCAATGAAATTCCAGTGACATGCTTAAATTGGGATGCTACAATATGGGGCATGGAGGTCCAAGGACAGGAACAAGTCCTGCCTTAAAGTCTTCAAGCAGGGCCAGTACTATGAATGTATTCTTGCACAAAAGAACAAGTCACTTACCTTCGGTAACTATATATCTGTAAGAGACACATATTAGTTATGGATTCCTTACCTTAGAATTACCCCCAGGCGTCAGACTGGTTCCGGGGAATTTTTCTTCAGTAGTACCCCTGCGCGTCGGTAGGTGGCGTCGGTCAACTCCGCGTTCGTCGTTGGCGTCGTGATTGCCGGAATGACGTTGCGGTATCTACTTAGACGCCACCCCTGCACGCTGACGTCAGTTCTTTACACGACATACCACGCCAGAAGCACAGAGCCATGCAAGACACTGACCACTGGTGCATTAAACTAGGGCCCTGAAAATGAGTCCCTTACTCTAGAAGTCAGTTCGCAGAACGGGGAGGATGGGTGGGGCGGTAAGGAATCCATAACTAATATACGTCTCTTACAGATATGTCGTTACCGAAGGTAAGTAACTTGTTCATCTGAAAGAGACTATTAGTTATGGATTCCTTACCTTAGAATAGATTCCCCAGCAATACCAACCCCGGAGGTGGGTCTGCGAACCAAGTTCACACCTGGAAGTCCTGAAGAACGGAGCGGCCATAGAAGCCGTCTCTCCGGACTTGGCTGTCCAGGCAGTAATGTTTAGTGAACGTGTGCAATGAAGCCCACGTGGCTGCCTGGCAGATGTCATGAAGGAGGACTCCACGTCCCAAAGCAGTAGTGGCTGCCGTCGCCCTGGTGGAATGGGCGCGCAACCCTACTGGAGGTTCCTTTTTCGCCAAGGAACAACAAATTTTAATGCAAAGAACGACCCATCGAGAGATGGTTCGTTTTTGCACGGCCCGACCTTTCTTGGCACCCACATAGCCAACAAAGAGCTGATCATCCACCCGGAATTGTTTTGTGCGATCCTGATAAAATGAAAGCGCAGGTTTTGGATCCAGACGGTGGAGCCTCTCCTCCTCTTTAGAAGGATGCAGGGGCGGGAAGAAGGTGGACAAAGTGATGGTCTGTCCTATGAGGAAAGAGGTAACCACTTTGGGAAGAAAACAAGGTTGAGTTCGAAGGACAACCTTGTCCAGATGAACAGCAAGGAAAGGAGGCTTAGAAGAAAGAGCCTGAAGCTCACTCACCCTGCGAGCAGAGGTGATGGCAACCAGAAAAGCAGTGTTTAAGGTCAAGAGTCTGAGAGGACAATTATGTAGCGGCTCGAAGGGAGCGCACATAAGGTAAGTCAGAATAAGGTTCAAGTCCCACTTGGGCATTACGAAAGGAATAGGAGGAAACAGGTGAGTAATGCCCTTAAGAAATCTATTTACAATAGGGGACTTGAAAAGAGAAGGCTGATCAGGAAGGCGAAGAAAGGCCGAAATGGCTGAAAGATAGCCCTTGAGGGTGCCCATGGCAGAGCCCTGCTGGGCCAAAGAAAGCAGGAAGAGGAGAACCTCAGAAAGGTGGGCAGAAAGGGGATCCACAGCCTTTGCTGCGCACCATGCCACAAATTTGTTCCATCTACAGGCGTATACTGTTTTAGTAGAGGGACGCCTGGCTGCCAAGATAGCATTACAGACTTCAGGAGGAAGGTCAAAGGCTGTCAACTGTCACCGCTCAATCTCCACGCAAGGAGGTGGAGGCTGGACAGGTTTGGGTGGAGGACCGTACACTGCTGCTGCGACAGAAGATCCTCCCGAAGGGGCAGTCTGATCGGAGGATCGATGGCCATGTTCAAGAGCTCGGGATCCCAGACTCTTCATGCCCAGTCCGGAGCCACAAGAATGACTTGGGCCCGGTCATGCTTGATCTTCTTCAGCACTCTGGGCAGAAGTGGTATAGGCGGAAAGGCGTATAGAAGACTACAACTCCACTCGCGACGAAAAGCGTTGCCTAGCGAGTGCAGCCTTGGAAATTCCAACACGCAGAACTGCTGACATTGCGCATTCTCTTCGGTGGCGAATAGATCTAACCAAGGCTCTCCCCACTGCTGAAAGAGACTTTACACCACCTCCGAGGGAAGACGCCATTCGTGATCCATCAAGCACCGGCGGTTGAGTTCGTCCACCCTGCCTGATGTCCCAGCCACTTCCAGAGACGAAGGGCCTCCTGACATAGGGTCCATGACCCCACCCCGCCCCGTTTGTTGCAATACCACATGGCGGTGGTGTTGTCTGTGAACACCTGCACTACTCTCCCTTTGACAGAAGGAAGGAATGCCTTCAGTGCTAGACGAATCGCCCGGAGCTCCAGTAGGTTGATGTGGAGCCGCACTCCGCCGGAGACCAGAGGCCTCTGATCTCCGCCTCTCCCATGTGGCCGCCCCATCCCATGAGTGACACATCTGTCACCACTGTGAAATCTGATTGGGGAAGGGAGAGGGATCTGTCGTTGACCCAATCCTGGTTCGTGAGGCACCACTGCAACTGATGTGCCGTCTCCGTCGAGATCTGGACGACATCCAACAGATTCCCCTGATGCTGCGCCTACTGGAACTTCAGGTCCCACTGCAGAGCCTGCATATGCCACCTGGTATGATCCACCAGCAGGATGCAGGAGGCCCAGCAGCCTCAGGGTCATCCGCACCGAAAATCCGGGATAGAGGCTGGAACATCGGTATCATAGCCCGAATATCCCGGACTCGCTGTTCGGGAAGATAGGCCCGAAAACTGCGCTGTGTCCAGAACCGCTCCGATGAACAGGAGCTTCTGAGAAGGGTTCAGGTGCGACTTCGGCACGTTGACTGTGAACCCCAGCGAATGCAGGAGGTCCGCCGGAGCCTGGAGGTGGGCGACGACAGCCTGGGGCGAGCTCGCCTTCAACAACCAGTCGTCGAGATAGGGGAAGATTGGAACCCCTGATCTGCGCAGATGAGCTGCGACCACCGCCATCACTTTCGTGAACACCCGAGGGGCACTGGTAAGGCCGAAGGGGAGCACGGTAAACTGAAAATGCTTGTGGCCTACCATGAACCGTAGGTAACGCCTGTGGGCCGGCAGGACGGGGATGTGGAAATAAGCGTCCTGCAAGTCCAACGCTACCATCCAGTCTCCAGGGTCGAGGGCAGACAGAACCTGAGCCAATGTCAACATTTTGAACTTCTCCTTCCGGAGGAAGCGGTTGATGTCCCTGAGGTCCAAGATAGGATGCAGGCCTTTGTCCTTCTTGGGCACCAGGAAGGTGTGGGAGTAGCAGCCACGACCTGCTTCTGGCACAGGGACTCACTTGATGGCTCCCTTGGCCAAGAGAGCCGCAACTTCCTGACGGAGAAGGGCTAGGTGATCCTCCGACATGCGATGGAATGCAGGTGGCATGTAGGGAGGGGTAGTCTCGAAGGGGAGGGAGTAGCCCCTTCGGACTATCTGCAAAACCCACCTGTCCGACGTGATGTTGTGCCAGTGGGGGAGGTGATGGCGGATCCTGCTGCCCACTGGCAACTGGTGGCCCTTATAGGTCGGACTAGGAAGGTTTGGAGGCTGCTGCAGAGGGGGCACTGGTGGACTGGCCCGCCCGCTGGCCCCCAGAGCCACGGCGGTGGGTCCCACGACCCTGGCCCTGCAGAGGCTGGACAGCCTGCGCGGGCCTGTGGCTCTGGGAAGAACATGGTGGGGCTCCCCTTCCATAGCCACTAAAGGGGCAAAAAGCAGACTGTGCGGGGCGAGAGGTGGTAGCGAGGCCCAAGGATATGGCTGAGCCCTAGAGTCCTTGAAGCGCTCGAGCGCATTGTCCGCATTGCTGCCAAACAAGTGACGGCCATCAAAGGGCATGTCCAAAAGTGTCGATTGGACATCGCCTGAGAAGCCAGAAGACCTCAGTCAGGATTAGCATCTCAGGGCTACCGACATTGAAATCGTCCTGCCTAGCGAGTCGGCGGTGTCCAGCCCACAGCGAATGGCTAACTTTGCTGCATCCCTTCCTTCAGCGACCGCATGGGAGAGTACGACCTGGGCCTCCTCCGGGCACCGTGGCAGCACCTGCGCAACCGTGTCCCACACAGAGTGGGTGTAACGGCCCAAGAGACATGCGGTGTTCACCGACTGCAGTTCTAAGCTGGCGGAAGAAAACATCTTCTTCCCAAAATGATTCAGCTTCTTCGATTTCCTATCTGGGGGAGCAGTAGGGTACGCGCCTTTGGACGTTGAGGCTTGGACCACCAAGCTCTCACGGGTAGGGTGTTGGGAGAGGAAATTGGGGTCGCCCGGGGCCTGGCGGTGGCATTGCGCAATCATCCTATCCACAGGAGCCCCTGTGCTGGGCTTGGACAAGGTGCCCAGAAGGATGTCTGTGAGGGCCTCATTGAACGGCAGCAGGGGCTCCGAAGAGGCTGCTGCTGGTTGAAGCATCTCAGTCAGGAGGTTAGCCGTGACTGTCACCGTAGGTAGCATAAGACCCAAGGCCTCAGCCGCCCTATGCAACACCACAGCGTAGGAGGCTCCCTCCTCCGTAGCCACGGTAGGGGGAGAAAGCATACCAAGGTCTGGGGATGTATCCAGACTACTGGCCTCACCCAGTTCCTCTCTCCAGTCCGGCTCTTCCAGCTGGTCTGCTAGAGGGTCAATAGACCTCTCCCAGTCCTCCTCACCCTCCTCTGGCTGCCACTCAGGGCGATAAGGAACGCCAGGATAGAACAGAGGTACAAAAGTACTGGTCGGCGCCAGTACCAGCGTCGGTCGATGCCGGTCCGGCTTCGTGTCCATGACGAGGGGGAGGCCGGGGTCGACGTCGGCTGGGGGCACAACTGGCGTCGGAAGGGGCAGAGGTGTCGCCAATGGATTCGGCACCGGAGGAGGTGTTGTAAGATCGACCGGCGCTGATCCGGATCCAGGCCTTGATCCCTGGGGGCCCTGCGGCGCCGGGGCCGAAGCCGCCGGCATCGAAGGCCTACAACCCCCAGCCGAGTCCGCGGGGCCCAAAGGCGCGCCGGCGGAGTCGCGCTGCCCAAAGATGGATTGGAGGGCTTCGTAAAAGCTACGAAGTTGGGCAGGGGTCTCCCCGGCTCCCGGGAAGGGAGGGAAGCTCGGAGCCGACCAAACAGGCTCCGTGGGCGGAGCCGGACGACTACCTTCACCATCCTGCGTCACGTCGGCCGACGGACAGGGAGGAGGCGAAGAGCGACGGTGCTTCTTCGCCTTCTTCTTGTGCTTCGACTTACCCAAAGACGAAGACTTCGAAGAGGAGTGATTGTGGTGACTCCACGACCGGTCCCGCGGCCTCCCTCTCGACCGGGACTTCGAGCGGCGCTGAGCTGACTGCCAGGCCTCGAGAAGCTTTCGGGACCGCTCCCGCAAAGACTTCAGGTTTATGACCCGGCAGTCGGAGCACGACTTCGGGTCGTGCTCCAAGCACCAGAGGCACACGAGATGTGGGTCCGTGACCGACATCAACTTGTGACAGGAGTCACAAGTTTTGAAGCCGGTTCGTCGATGTAACATCCCTTGCACCAGGAGTCGAACAACTCGAAAAAAGTCGACAAAAAGTTGAAAAAACTCTAGTCAAACGACGAACGCGGAGTTGACCGACGCCATCTACCAACGCGCAGGGGTACTGCTGAAGAAAAATTCTCCGGATCCAGTCTTACGAGTGGGGGTAATTCTTAGGTAAGGAATCCATAACTAATAGTCTCTTTCAGATGAACAAGTTACTTACCTTCGGTAACGATATATCTGTAAGAGACATATTTTTACATAATTTAAGTAGCAAATACCCACTCCTGTGGATAACATCTCAAACAAAAAAGTCCCGGTTTGGCAGTTGATGCAACAATCTTGAGGTACCAGAGACTCGAGCACAGATTCTAAAGCAATGCTAGCACCCCTTTAAGGAGAATTTTTAAGAGTAAATAGAGGAAGATGGGTGGCAGGAGGCAGTTTTCTAAGGAAGAGAAGTCAGTAGCTTCTTTGAATTATCTGCAGGACTCACACGTTCTATGTCTGTAAACTCCAGGCTTCCCAATCATATGGGAAAAATGGGATGGTAAGGAAACTATCAGTCATTAGAAGGGCAAAGGAAACAAAATTGTACTTTGTCATAATCAAATCTGAGTTAATCATTCTATATGGGTCAACAGGAGAGGGCACTTAAAACTAATAATTAATATATGACATTTGCTGGTGCATATTATGTGAATTATCTAGCAGTGCAACAGTAAACCTGTCAATCATTCCCAGACTTGCTTTCTTAGAAACATGGTTCAATTCTAGCATTTGAATAATTCAAATCTGAGCTAATGTTCACTGTGACACCTCCGTGTTAGTCTTTACTGCTCACAGATGTGGCTGGTCCATTCTTGGGCATATCACTTCATATAAGGTGACAAAAAGGAACTGTGCTCCCTTCAAGTTAAGTCAGTACTTCAAACCATAGCCATTTAAGGTGACACAGAGAAATGTTTCCATGTGCCCTTTAATACTAAGTGTCCTGATACTGATCTCTTTGTACTCTTCCCGTGTTTGCTAATGTCCATCCATGCCTTAAAGGGGGCCATACAGAATGTTACCCGAGTTCATTAAAATCAGCTGACGCTAGAAAATAAAACATCAACAACAGATATATTAGCATTTCTGTGGAAACAGAAGAACCTGTGGGCACAAATGGAATACAAATCTTTTGCTCAGCCTTCATTTTGAAAAGAAAATGCTAATATGCGAATGCCTGCAGAGCATGAACCAAGCAGGGAGCCAGGCAGAACAAAGTGCAGTGCTCGACAATGATGGAGGAGAGGAGGGAGGGCATTGGAAAATTGGCAGTATACTGGAGAAGGGGTAGGCCCTTAGAGCAAACAGGGTTGAACTCCAAACTTCCCTTGCCTCCACAAAACAAGATGGAGGTGCATTGGCAGAGTTGTGCGTGTGTGGGGGCAGTGGGGAGGGGGTCTTAGAACTAGACTAGCAGGAGTGCTGAGGGTCAAGATTGAGGTGCATCGCTGAGGAGTCCCTCTGCCCCATTACTGGAATATCGGATTTGTCCGGCAGTGCTTACAGTCACGTATGGCTTTCTTGGACAGTGTTGCACATAGTTCTCAGTGTTGTAGTAGCAAATACTGCCGAGAGTATGTTTGGAAAAACTTTGAAATACTCCACTGTCTGCCTAGTCTAAAATATGGGACGCTATAAGAAGATACAGATCCGCTGACAAAGTTATGTATTGGTCCCAGCATCAGCATAGCAGAAGTGCTGCGTGTTGAGATGGCGGTAGACGAACAGAACTAAGTGCTGGACCCGCTACTAAAGCAGCAAGGCTACACGTTATGATGTAGGTTAAGGGCAGAGTACCTCGCAGGGCTGATTCTGGGGTCCAGTACATGTGCAATCGGATTGCTTAAGACAATAACACGTAACGTGAATGTCTGCAGCTGGAAGCGGTAAGCACTGGAAAATCAATCACAGTTCGACTAGCAGAGCTGTTGCATATAAGAAGTGAAGTGCATTGAAGGATGCGTGGTCCATAAACTAGAAACGAATGGGGCTGTAGGACAGTGTCGAAGCGCACTCAGCAAGCATTCTGTGGCCCCTCAACCATGCTATAGAACAGGAATGACGTGAACTGATGTTCGCACATGGAAAAGCCTCACACTTCCTTGGAGCTGATATGAATGTAAAACTCAGCATAGGCGTGTACTGATGGGGCTCTGAAGTCTCCGATCTAAAATGGTGGGGGTGCCTTCAGGCCAAGATTGAGGTGCATTGGCAGGGCTTGTGAACTCTCTGAACTACAATAGATGGGGTGCTGCAGTGTAGATTGGGGTGCACTGGTCACCCTTTGTGTGGTGGACTAAGCTAGTGACACTAATTAATTATGTGAATTCTTTTTCACCCAAGAAAGCTTGATCGAAAGCGCTCGAATTTCAGATTAGATAATAAATTAATTTTCATCTGCGAGCACACTCGGGTTGAAGGGTCTCCAGTTACGCAAACATACATGCCAACATCTGGGATCAACTAAGAGAGACATTTAAAAAAAATACTCCGGATGAATACTTTTTAACAATAACTTACAATGGAGCGAATTAAGTTGGAGGAGAGAAAATATACTGTAACTGTCCCTGGGCATCTTCTTCCGGTACGCAATCACTAAGTTAACGAACGTAACAGAGTGATTCTGATCTGTATCAAAGAGAGAAAAGTACACTAGCACGCGTAACCAATTAAACAAGCAGCGACGGGCAGGAGGAGGTGGGGGGGCGACACGGGAAGATTAAGGAATATGCAATAAAATGCAAGCAGCGATGTGCGGGTCGTGGGGTGGGGGGCTGCACATCATCAATAGACAGTTATATAGTAAGTTTATGGCAGTACATCTCGATTGGATAAAGGTCGACGTTTCGGCGCAGCAGTAAAATTGACCAGGACCATCATCAGGACAAAGAGTGTTGCACAAAATACAATTGCACACAATTAATGTGAACACTACACAACAAGGTTGACAAGGGGTAGTGACACCCTACAGCCAAGTAGTCTCAATAGGAATGAGAGAAATTACTGGGCTCTGTATCAATCAATCAATCAATCAGGTCACTTATAAAGCGCACTACATACCCGCGAGGGTCTCAAGGCGCTGGGGGAAGAGGGGGGTGGTGCTGCTACTGATACCTGCTCTGTACCTGGCACTGCCTAGATCTTTTCTCTTTCAAAGGCATTACAACCTGGGATAATACCCCGATCATTTTCTTGATCACCCATGCTACTTCTAAATCACCATCCAAACAAGGAGCAGAACAATATCCACTTTTCCTGATGACTTCAAGGATCTATAGCCTTACCAGCATAACTTCCCTGACCACACTTTGTGATCTGGTGAAGACCTTGGTCAATGAGCAGTTACCCAAATCAACAGAAGAGCCTATTCACACTTTGCACTGCCAATATAATGGCCCCAAATTCCCAATGCAAATCCCAAACTAACCAAAACTGGTTTGACCACTGAATAAAATGCACTATACGCAGCAAAACTGAGTAGCGCTGGTATGTAAAATTAACATAAAAAAATCAGCTATAACTGTGACAAACTTTGAAAATACTGATCCAATAGAACAAGTTACTTACCTTCGGTAACGCCTTATCTGGTAGAGACTCTATTTAGCCGCAGATTGCTTACCTGAGAATTATTCCCAGGTGCAAGAATGGATCTGGAAATTTTTATGTGAGCTGTACCCCTGTGCGTCGGTAGGTGGCATCATTAGGCTCCGCATGGCGTCATCCGCGCCGTAAGTGACGTGCGAAGTGCCTATATAGGCGCCACCCCAATGCGCTAACGTCAGTTTCCTTTCGCGACTTTCCATGACAGGAGCGCAGAGCCACGAAGAACACGGACTACTGGTGAGGAAAACTAGGGCCCTGAAAGGGGAACAGACCTATCTCCAGAAATCCATTCGTGGAGGGGGAGGATGGGTGGATCGATAAGGAATCTGCGATTAGATAGTCTCTCTACCAAATAAGGTGTTACCGACTGCAAGTAACTTATTCATCTGATAGAGACTTCTAGCCGCAGATTCCTTAGCTTAGAATAGATACCCAAGCAATACCCCCCCAGATGTGGGTCTGTAAAACTGTTTCACAATAGAAACTCCTGCAGGACCGAACGAGCAAAGTGCCCATACTGATGGACTTGACTGTCCAGGGAGTACTGCTTCGTGAATGTGTGTAGAGAAGCCAGAGTTGTTGCTTGGCAGAAATCCAGGATCGGAACTCCACATGCTAACGCAGTGGTCGCAGCCTTAGCTCTGGTGGAGTGAGCATGCAAAACCTCAGAGGGTTGCTTCTTGGCCAGTGCACAGCAAATCTTAAGGCAGAGCACGATCCATCGGGAGATGTCCCGATTCTGCAGTGCCTTTTCCTTATTTGCTCCGACATACCCTACGAATAGTTGGTCGTCCACCCCGAACTCTCTTGTGCATTCAATGTAGAACGGCAATGCTCTTTTTGGGTCCCGATGGTGAAGTCCTCATCGGACGAACGCAGAGAGTCACACTTCCGCCGTTCAACTCAGAACCCACAGAGATCAGCTATAGAGTGCCACAGGAATCCTCCCTGAGTCCCACCCTCTTCAACATCTAAATGGCCCCGCTTGCAGCTGTTGTCAGAAACCACAGATTCAAGATTGTCTACTACGCCGATGACACCCAGTTGATTCTCTCCCTCACAGATGAACTCACAGCCGCCAAGACCAACTCCCACAACAGAATGAAGGCAGTCGCCACCTGGATGAAGGACAGTTGCCTCAAGCTTAACTCAGACAAGACTGAAGTCCTCATCCTGGGCTCCTCCCCTCCCACCTGGAACTACTCTTGGTAGCCCGCAGCGCTTTGAACCCCCCCCCTACACCCACGGACCACGCACAAAACATCGGCATCATCCTGGCCTCCTCTCTCTCAATGAACCACCAAATCAATGCCTTTCGTCGTCCTGCTTCTTCACGTTCCGCCTGCTTTGTAAGATCTTCAAGTGGATCCCCAACAAGTTCAGGGAAAGTCATCCATGCACTCGTCAGCAGCAGACTAGACTACGGCAACGCACTCTGTGCCGGCACCACCCAGAAACTCCAGAAAAAACTGCAGAACGCCTCTGCCAGACTCATCCTGAACATCCCATGCTGCAACCACACCACTGCAAGACCAGGAGGCTGGCTTAGTATATGGTGCACACTTATTTAAGTGAAGCACCCTGCACTAATCCAGACAACCCTTATGGTGATTTTAGTGGTCTTAGACAACCATAGAAAGCTCTCTAAGTGGTAGCTGTGGAGAGAAGCCTTCATGCTTAGTCCAGAAGGATTGTAAAGCAGCTTGTTTTACCAGTACTCATCATATTGGTTAAGTGAAAAAGAACCACACAGTGTAGTTAGAAAAATATTTATTTATTATAAACACTCACTAACACATTGGTACATCTCTTAACCGGAGATATAATCACAATACACACAATACTTCAACAGTAGAACAGGTAAGTAGCACAAATACACAGTGATCTCCAGGGGGAGACCAAACTATATACTAATAAAGTGGAATGCGAACCGCAACCGAAGTCGAGACTGGACCCAGAAGACTTAGAAGAGCTGGGGACCCAAGGAACCACACAAGGTAAGTACCCAGGAACCACACGGAGGCCGTGTGCAGAGTGGAAACACGACTGCGTGCTCAATACAAGTCAATAGGGAGGCCGCGGTTGCAGTTTTCAAGAAGAAGGACCCTTCCCAGAGGACCCTATAGAAACCTTGTGGAAGATGGAAGGTTGGAGAGTCACCCCACCCATGGATACCCCAGGAACCAGGATACCTACACCAAAGAAGCCGGGTGCATAGGTGTGAAGTGACTTTGGAACCTCCCGTAGACCACAATGGAGGACTTCAATGAAGATGCAGCTGGCGAAGAAGGTGAAAGAGGCCGCTGGAATCAAAGGGTGGATTCTCGAAGAGGAGTACCTGCAAGCAGAGGGAATAGAGTCTGTGCCACTCGGGAGTGACTAGGAGGCACGGAAGACCAATGACCACCGAAGAACGAAGATGCCGGAGAGTTGACGGTGACCTTGTCGCTGCAGCTGTGAGGACCAGGCGACGCTGTGGAAGACCAGGAGCTGTTCACGAGCTCTCCCACGTTGGAAGTCGGGAGCCAGGGGATTGGTGTTTGGCGGGAGCACCAACAAGCCTTGGCAGCAGCAGCAGACGAGGAAAACGAAGAAGGTGCAGTGTCGGGACCAGCACGGTCCAAGGGACTCACAAAACACAGGAGAGTCAGAGCAGTCCCGGAGCAAGCAGGGTAGCCCACTGGAGCCGAAGAAGACCCTCAAGAGGACCCACAGGCCGAAGGCACAGGAGTCGCAAGAGGACCTCAAGCAGCTCACCAAGAATGCAGGCCCATGGTGCAGAGGGATGCAGTGAGGACAAAGATCTTGGTAGCAGGAGATGATGGAGGCTGGAGATTCTTGGAGCCCGAAGATCTCTGGAGAAGAGAGTCAACAAGCCTTGGCAACGGCAAGTCAACGCAGTGCACAAGGGTACTGCTCCAGCGATTCCGATGAGGGATACTGGCTTCAAACTTGCAGAGAAGACAGTGCAGGCCTCGAGGGAGTTGCAGAACCACCACCTGTGTTGCTGAGCCTTTCGGAGTCCGTAAGACGTCAGGAGCAGCCGACCGGTCAGCTTAGTTGCGGTGCTTGCAGATGCAGGGGAGTGACTCCTTCACTCCAAGGGAGATTCCTTCGGGTGTTTTTGATGCCCACAGGACTGGAGAAGAACGGGATGGAGCACAGACACAGATGGCGCAGAAGACTGGCAGGACGACGAGACCAGGAGCAGCAGGAGTCTTCCAGAAGCAGTCTTAGTTCCCAAAGCGAAGTCCAACGTGCCCATACGGTTGAAGATGAAGTGGTTTCGGATCTGAATCTTGTCCCACGATGAATCTGAAGAGCCACCCACAGGTAAGCCTTTAAGTACCCAAAGGAAAAGGTTGGGATGATTCAGGGGTCCCTCCCAGAGGAGGAGCTGGACAGAGGGGAGGATACTCCCATGTCCTTTGTCCAGTTTCACGCCAGATGGGGAGCCAACCGCTCCCTGAACTGGTTCCAACTAGAGTATGCAAGGAGGGCACCAAATGTGCCCTTCAAAGCAGTCTGGTGGCGCTGGCATGCGCCCCACCCCAGCTCAATACACTAATTCCTGTCTGGGAGGTGTTACACCTCCCTGTGAAAGGAAACCTATTGTTCTACCTTCCCCTGCTCGAGCTTGGCTCAGCAGCAGGAGGGCAGAATCGGGTCTGTGGTCGACAGCAGCACTAGCCATCTGTTAGACCCTGAAAGGCTGGTACCGGGAATACAGGGGTGCTCCCTAGGGGAGCCCCCCAGTAGATGGGATACCTACATCCAACACTGGAATTGGTGTTGGGGTAGGATTCTAACATGTTTGATACCAAATATGACCGGTTTCGGTGCAGCCACTATAGAGTTAGACATCTCGCAATTGACTTGATGTCCCCTATATGTATAAAATGGCTGACCGCACTTACAAAGCCGGGAGAATCGACTCCTAGGTTTGTAGGGGGTGTCCTGCTCATGCAGGGTACCCTCACACTTATAACCAAGCACCCTGGCTTCCGGATTAAAAGGCCTACCTTAGGGGTGACTTATAGTGTTTAAGTGCAATGACCTCAGATATAAGGAAACTTCTATCTGTGGTGAGTGGTGCTAGAACCAGCTCACACAGGTTGCAATGGCAGGCCTGTAGTCACAGTTTGAGTGGTCTCTCATGGGTGGCATAATACATGCTGCAACCCATGGGAGACCCCTGGTGTACGAATGCCCTGGGTACCTTAGTACCATATACTAGGGACTTAGAAGGGTACACCAGTAGCCAGTCAGGAAGGTACCAAAGTACTTACCATAGTCCAATTTAGGGAGAGAGCAGTGTCGGGGGTCCTGATTAGCAGGATTCCAGTCAGACTAGCCAGAAAAACAGAATGACAACAGCAAAAAGTGAGGGTGACCATGAAAGCAGATCCTACTTTCCTACACCACGGCTGGAGGAAGATCCTTCTCCTACCTAGCTACGAAGACCTGCCTCTGCGCCTCAGGCAATCACCATCACTGCCACAATTCGGGAAGGACCTCAATACCTGCCTCTTCAACTGAACCACAGAACCCCCCCCCCCTGTGAAAAGCTGGCTTGGAATATGATGTACACTTATGTAAGTGGGCACCCTGCACCAATCCAGACAACCCTTATGGTGATTTTAGTGGTCTTAGACAACCTTAGAAAGCTCTCTAAGTGGTAGCTGTGGAGAGCAGCCTCAGGCTTAGTCCACAAAGAGTGTTAAGCAGCTTGTTTTACCAGAACATAATCTTATTGGTACAGATTAAGTGAAAAGAACCACACAGTGTATTTATGAAAATATATGTATTTATTATAAGACGCTCAATAACACAAAGATATCGCCTAGCCGGAAATATACACAATACTTTTCAATAGAAACAGGTAAGTAACACGGATACACAGTGGTCGCCTGGGGGAGACCAAACCATATACTAAAATAGTGGCATGCGAACCACGACTCGAGTCAAGACTATACCCAGAAGATGTAGAAGTGTCGGGGACCCAAGGAACCACCCGGGGTAAGTAACCAGGAACCCCACAGAGGCTGGGTACAGAGTGGGAAAACTACAGCGGGCTCAATACAAGTCAATGGGTGGGTCGTGTTGCAATTTTAAAGAAGAAGGACCCTTCCCAGTGGACACTGAAGAAACCCAGTGGAAGACAGAAGGTTGGAGAGCCACCCCACCCGTGGATACCCTAGGAACCAGGATACCTACACCAGGGAAGCCGGGTGCATAGGTGTGAAGTGGCGTCGGAAACCGCTGTGGAACTCGATGGGAGACGTCAGGAAGATGCCGCTGCTGGAGAAGGTGAAAGTGTCAGGTGGAACCCAAAGGTGGATTCAAGGTGAGAAGTTCCTGCAAGCAGAGGGGACAGAGTCGATGCCACTCAGGAATGACCAGGAAGCACGGAAGACGAATGCCCACCGATATCGGGTGCTGCAGGGGAGATGACAGTGACCTTGGAGCTGCAGCTGTGAGGACCAGGTGACGCTGTGGAAGACCAGGAGCTGTTCACGAGCTGTCCCACGTTGGATGTCGAGAGTTGAGGGGTCGGTGTCTGTCGGGAGCACCAACAAGCCTTGGCAACTGCAAACAACGTGGAAAGCGAAGAAAGTGCAGTGTCGGGACCAGCAAGGTCCAGGTGACTCGCCACAAGCAGGGGAGTCAAGGCAGGCCCCGAGCAATCAGGGGAGCCCGCAGAAATCAAAGAAGACCCTCAAGAGGACCCACAGGCCAGAAGCACTGGAGTTGCAAGAGGACCTCAAGCAGCTCACTAAAGATGCAGGCCCACGGTGCAAGTGATGCGGTGAGGACGAAGACCTTAGTCACAGGAGATGCTTGAGGTTGGAGCTACTTGGAGCCCGAAGATCTTGGAGGAAGGAGGCCAACAAGCAATTGCAACAGCAAGTCGACGCAGTGCACAGGGGTTCGGTTCTTGTGGCTCCGACGAGGGATACTGGCCTCAAACTTGGTGAGAGGACAGGGCAGGCCTCGAGGGATGTGAAGAACCACCACCTGGGTTGCTGAGCCTTTCGGAGTCCGTGGGAGCTCGGGACCAGCAGACCGGTCAGCTTCGTTGTGGTGCCTGCAGATGCAGGGAAGTGACTCCTTCACTTCAAGGGAGATTCCTTCAGGTGTCTTGGATGTCCACAGGCCTTGGAAGCTTCCCGTATGGAGCACAGGCACTGACGTTGCAGCAGACGAGCAGGGTGACGAGACCAGGAGCAGCAGGAGTCTTCCTAGTTTCAGTCTTGATGCCCAGAGTGAAGTCCAGCGAAATCCAGAGTGCCCAGACGGTCGAAGAAGTGGTGTCTTGAAATTAATCTTGTCCCACGACGAATCTAGGGACCCACATACAGGTAAGCCCTTAAGTACCCCAAGGAAAGGGTTGGGACGATTCAGGGTTCCCTCCCAGGGGGAAGGGTCGGTCAGTGGGCAGGATACTCCCATGTCCTTTGTCCAATTTCGTGCCAGAGCGGGAAGCCAAAGTCTCCCTGAGCTGGTTTTAACTGGACTATGCAAGGAAGGCACCAAATGTGCCCTTCAAGCAGACTGAGTGGCACTGGCAAGCGCTCCCACCCGGCCCCAATACACTAAACCCTGTCTGGGAGGTGGTCATACCTCCCATGCAACTAGGGACCACTAACTGACCACACCTGCACAAGATTCCCTTCACCATGGACAATTCCTCACCAACCCTCCTGTACGGAATTAACTACGTGGGCGTGTCCTTGGGATTGGGCCGACCTACAGAAATAACATTTTCCACCGCCTTGAGTTCCACATCCTCCGACGCCGCACTCAACCATTCTTGTTCAGATAATGCACCTTTTGCCACATCATTCACAGAAGATACCAAACACACGATCTCCAAATCATCAATAGACTCCTCCCCTTCAACGTCTGTTTGGGGCAATCTCGATAGATAATCAGCCAAGAAGTTCTTCGCACCGGCCACGTACTCAAGTTTGTACTCAAATTCCTGCAACCTGTACTGCCACTTGGCAATGCGCGGAGTGGCTCTGCCGCCCCCTTTAGTGGTGAAAAGATCCACCAGTGGCTTATGATCAGTTCTGAGAACAAACGTATTTCCAGGAAATTCCTGAAATGTTGCACACCCCACAACGCTAAAGCCTCTCTTTCGATGGTGGAATAAGTGCCTTCCGCCCCTTGCAACATGTGTGATGCAAACACAATGGCTTCCTCAGAACCGTCATGCCTCTTCTGCATGAGGACAGCACCAAGACCCACATTGCTTGCATCCGCAGACACAATAGTCACATCATTACTGTTGAATGGTCTTAGTGGTTGTGCTAACACAATTTCCTTTTTAATACGTACAAAACAGTCCTCGCACTTCTCGCTCCACACAAATCTATTGTTCTTCTTCAATAAAATGCGCAAACACACAATCTTATCGGGACATTTCCTACAAATTTGGCATAATACTCCACCAACCCAAGAAAGGAACGCAATTGGTCCTTGTCAGTAGGTCTGGGTGCATTTTGAAAGGCCTCCAAGATCTTCATTTTAGGCTCCACACCCTTGGCTGAAATGTGGTGCCCCAAGTAGTCCACACCTTCTTGGAAAAACTTGCACTTGTCCCTTCTCAGTGTTAATCCACTCGATCTCACTATATCTAAAACCACTTTCACTCTCGCATCATGTTCGTATTCAGTCTTACCATAAATCAGTATATCATCTGGGAAAAATATAACCCCAACAGTATTTCTAAATAAATTCCCCATCAGGCGTTGGAATACCGCTGATGCCAAACAAAAAGGCATGCGGACATAGCAATAAGCCACTTTGGGCATGACAAAAGACGTGAGGTGCCTGGAATCCTTACTCAATTCAACATGATGGTAAGCTGACGAGATATCTAAAGAAGTGAAAAACTTCGCACCCTCCAACATTGCCAACATCTCAATGATGTTCGGTAAAGGTTAGGGCGATCAACCCAAATGCTGGAGTTAAGATCACACAAGTCCACACAAAGTCTCATGGACTTGTCAGCCTTGCGCGACAAAACTTTAGGTGCCAACCACTCAGACCCCTCAATGGGTTCAATTACGCCCATGTCACACAACCTTTTCAACTCCACACGTAAATCATTTCGCAAACTCAGTGGTACTTTACTCACTCTATGGGCAACCGCTTGTGCACTTTCCTTGAGAATGATTTTGTGCTGAAAACCTATCAGCTTGCCTAAACGTTCAGCAAACACCTCAGGATAGTTTCGAACCCATTCATCAGCCATTAAATGCCCAACCACACCAGTACTGGGCGAAGTAGTAGACGGGGACACACTACTAGATCCATTCATTTTCCGACTGGATAACACCATGTCCGGATGATTAGGGTCCAAGATTATTCCTAACTCCCCTTGTTCATGCCACCCCAGCAGACTCACACCCTCTTTCACAAAATTAATCGATCCAGCGGCAGAATTTCCGTCAAACTCCAAACTTCCCTCAAATTTCCCTAAAACATCCACCCTTCTACCTCCATAGGCAATTTTTTTTATACTAGATTGCTGTAACTGAATGTCCTCTAACTCTCCAAAATCCTTCTGGTTTATAAGTGTGAAAAGAGAGCCAGATTCAGCCAAGAAGTTAATCTTTCTGTTGTTCACCACAACCATGCAAACCTGAGCTTTCCTTTTATGTGATACCAGCAAGGCAGATATCTCTACTTCCCCATCAGTTTGCACAGTTGAAGAGGACAGCATTAATAATACGTTGTTCTCCTTGTCCGAACTGTCCAAACTATCTTCAATGGCCTTGACAGTGTGCATGGGAGTTTTCGGGGTCGATGTTGCTTTGCACATGCGAGCAAGGTGTCCATTTTTACCGCATTTGAAACAAGTCTGATTTAGGGCAAAACAGAATTTAGCGTTACCCAGATGCGACTTGCTACCACACCTATAGCATACGAGCGCCGATTTGTTGATTTTTGCCTTACTGGATACTGTTTCAGGGTTCCGTGCTTTACTGGACACAGTTTCAAGATTGTGACTAGGGCTAGCGTTAACACTCTTGGGAGGTTTGGCACTCAATTGTTTAACTTCTCCGAACTTGGTAGTTTCATTCATTTTGCGCATGCACAGTTGGGAATGTTCAATGCTCCTGGCAAGTCTAAGAGCGGTTTCGAGATCGGGATCTTTAGTGGAAAGTAGTTTCTCTTGCACCTTTTTGTTGATCGTTCTTTCAATTAACTGATCACGGATGATTTCATCTTTGAACTCTTTGTAATTACAAGTAGCGGCCAAAGTTCTTAGGGAGGCGACAAAATCATCAATTGATTCCCCAGGAATCTATGCTCGTTGCAAAAATTTGTGGTGTCCCAATACAACATTTTTCTTGGGGTTGAACCTCTTGTCGAGTGTTCTGATGATAGACGCATAATCATCAATTAACATGGAATCACAGTCGTCACCACCACTGACATGAGTGCTAACAACCTCTAAGGGTAGGGTCTTGAAAATATTCCTGCTTTTGGAACCCAAACTGTAAACTAAAAGTGCTTTCTTTTATTTTTTTAAAAGTAAAAGTATCACCGTCAATGGCTTCTAAATATGCCTCAAATGTGTCTTTCCAATGCTGCCAGATCATTGGAGGGGTGCCAGCAGTTTACAGAAAAGGAGGAGGTGCCAGAATTCAATCCATTGTGTAATTTGCGTGGGTGAGTTGCTGCCACACAATAACGTTTGCTTATAATGTTTGTTTATTATTTCTGGCACCAACAGTATGCCAAGCTTCAATAAATCACTGATTTGTACATTATAATATAGATCACAGATCTGAAATGCACAAAACACGTACTGGGTATGAGGTGCAAATACGTGAAATAAGGTGTGCCTGTCACCGATGTCACGAGAATAAAGGTGCAGGCTTAATAAGGATGGTGTGACTGTCACCGAGTTTCAAAAGCGTAAAGCATTAAGCAACCTCAAAACACTGTGTAAAGCGTTAAGCATTGAGCACTAAGCAAAGGTGCAGGCTTAATAAGGATGGTGTGCCTGTCACCGGGTTTAACAAAACTGAATGTTGAATGCCTCGAAAACGCTGTTTTAGGCATTCAGCCCCAATTCAAGATGGCGGCCTCGTTGCACGCGTTACGTGTGTTTCATTGGGAAGTCGGACGCAGGGCAGGTGGGGGGCGCGAGTGTGCCGTCACGAGGCAGGAATGGTAGTGCGCGTCACCCGACCGTTGTGGCCCTCAACCCAAGCCGCACCTCACCTTATGGCGCTGTCCCTGCGCACTTCACCCTCAAGGTGCCGACAATCGTCCTCGGCAGAACCTCGATGTGCCGCAAATCATTTCGTTTGGGCACAGTTCAGCCGCATACAACAGGAACTGTCACACAGCAACAGCACACCGGTCGCAGCTTGCCAGGGTAACCGGGGTGCAGACACGATGAAGCTGGCGAGCAGGGACGCAGGAACGAACAGACCAGCTCGTCGCTAGTGAAAAGAAGCCAACATGCTGGGCCAGTAAGTGCTTCTCTTTATTTCCGTCCGTTACGTCCCACGTCCGGCAGCAACTGCCTTCCAGCCCCGCTCCCTAGTTCCACGCAGGGAACACCCAAGCCCCCCGCATTCCACACTCAAGTTCCACAATCCACATGCACTTCCATACAACCAAACACCCTCCCCTGCTGCTGCGTCAGAAGATCCTCCTGAAAGGGCAGTCTGACCGGAGGAACGATGGCCACGCTCACCAGCTCAAGATACCAAACTCTTCTAGTCCAGTCGGGAGTAACAAGAATGACTTGAGCCTGGTCGTTCCTGATCTTCTTGAGAACTCTGGGGAGGAGTGGTATTGGCAGAAAGGCATACAGGAGGCTAAAGATCCACTTGAGATGAAAAGACTTTCCGAGCGAGAACACCTTGGAAACTCCAAGGCGCAGAACTGCTGACATTGCGTGTTCTCAGCAGTGGCAAACAGATCTAATCAAGGCTAACCCCCACTGCTGAAAGGGGTTTTGCACCATCTCTGGATGGAGAAGCTATTTGTGATCTACTGGGCATCTTTGTCTGAGCTCGTCCGCCCTGGCATTCAGAGAGCCCACCAGGTGTTGAACTTCTAGGGATATGACGTGATGCTCCTGCCTTGTCTAGAGACGAAGGGCCTGGTGACAAAGGGTCTATAACCCCACCCCGCCTTGTTTGTTGCAGTACCACATGGCGGTGGTGTTGTCCGTGAACATCTGCACCAGCCTTCCCGTGATGGAGGGTAGAAAGGCTTTTAATGCCAGCTGGATCGCCCAGAGCTTAAGAAGGTTAATGTGGAGTGCAAATTCTGCCAAAGACCAGAGGGCTCTGATCTCCATTTCTACCAGATGGCCACCCTATCCCAGGAGTGATGCATCTATCACTACTGTCAGACCTGGTTGGGAAAGAGAGAGGGGTCTGCAGCTGACCCAATCGCGTTCGTTAACCACCACTGCAGATCTTTTGCAGTTCCCTCCGAGATCTGGAACATGTAGGAAAGATTCCCCTGATGCTGAACCCACTAGAACCTCAGGTCCCACTAGAGAGCCCGCAAATACCAGCTGCAGTGGCAGCTGGTGGAATCTGAAAGGGATGGGCGCTCTTGTATGCTTTTAGGATGTGGGAGCGTTTCACTTTAGTACATCAGTTTATATCACTATATTGAGAGGCATTCATTAAAACTACTAATAAATGCCTCTCAATATGGCGATATACACTGATGTACTAAAGTGAAACGCTCCTGCTTGTTAAAAGCATACAAGGGACTACAGTACTTTTAAATATGTGAGTTCAGTATGAACACATCCTATACTCACAAATTTAAAAGTGCTCTCTTGTATGCTTTTAACACGTGGGAGAGTTTCACTTTAGTACATCAGTTTATATCACTATATTGAGAGGCATTTATTAACAGTTTAATAAATGCCTCTAAATATAGTGATATAAAAACTGATGTCCTAAAGTAAAACGCCCCGCATGATAAAAGCACACAAACGTCCTTTAACATCCGTGAGCTCCGGGTGTGTGCTCTTACTGTGCCAGCCTGCGGTTTGTTTTTATTGTTTAAAAAACAGTAAAAACAAAACACAGGCTGGCAGGCATGGTGGAAGGCCTCCATCCCTCCCATCCCCACTTAACTGGAAATCCTGCTCTGGAACACACACGGTGGCCCACAACAGGGTGTGCTGCTGCTGTTCCAGTCCAGGTTGGCAGGCTTGAGAGTGGCAAGCGTGCTCTTTCAGCCTCCGATGCTTCGAGATCAAAGAGACTCATGACTGTCACCTAGAGTCACATGCCTGCAATACTTCGCAGGCTGCAAGCAACACCCTTTCCCAACACGTCGCAGGTGACGAGTTGGGAAAGGATGCAGCTTGCAGCCTGCGAAAGTGACTGACATGCAGTCCCGGGAGTTCAGGCCTTATGCCCTAGACGCCCGGAATGCTTGCAAATATGACACTCCTGATGTCATGAATGGAGGGGTCTCTTCAGACCCCAGAACTTTGCAGGGCAGGGCTGATGGTAGGTCAGCCCTTAGCCTGCATAGGGATTTTTTTTTTTTTTTTTTTTTTAAACGGAAATGCCGAGACACGCTCACTAGAGCATGTGTCCCACTCGAAAGAGCCTGGGTGCCTGACTCAACACAGCAAGTACGAGAGGCAGCTAGGCAATTAAGCACGTCCCCGAACGGGCTTAAAGCCCATATTTAATTACAGAAAGTAAACTTATGTGGATGGTAATTGTTCTTTGCAATGTTCTTGTGGGATATTGTGAGGGCAGGGATGTGGGAGCTGGATAGTTGTATAGGCATTCTTTGTTTTTTTTTCCTTGAAGAATTTGTTGATGTTTTGTGATGGGGTATATCTGATAGAGACTTCTAGCTGCAGATTCCATACTTTAGAATTATCCCCAGGTGTCAGACTGGATCCTGAAATGTTTTTGTGAGCAATACCCGTGCGCACCGGTAGGTGGTGTCGTTCTGATCTGCGTGGGGTGCATGGTGCCTATATAGGTGCCACCCCAGTGCACTGACATCAGTTCTTTTCTTTCCGCGTCAGTCAGTTCAGACCCAGAGAGAGCTACCCCCAGTCATTTTTTGACTGACCTTTTTCCACTTTTTGTCGAAGTCTTTTTCAGAATCTTCTCCTGGTGTGGTAGGATGTCAACTAGGAAGGTCGGCTTGAAGCCCTGCGGCGCCAGTAACCGACCGATGTTAGTGACGGATCTGCACCTTGTTTGCCTCTGGCTCCTCAAGTGCGACCACGACTTGAAGACCTGCATCGTTTGCCGAGCCATGCACCCCAAGGCTTTTAGGGAGAATTCCCTAAAGTTCCTTGCTACTCGACGGTCTTGATCCTGGTCAAGACGAAGGTCCCGGAATCGGTTGCAGAGCCCAAGATCCTCTTCGTACTGAGTCATCCTCTGGTAAGTCCTACAGGAAAAAGAAAAGTTAGAAGTCGAAGAGGTCTTAGCCTTAGCCGCATCCGTCAACGTCATGCATCGAGACAAGGGAGCATCGTTATTCGATGCCTGACTCCGCGGTTGAGCCATTGCCGGCTCCGCGCCTCCAAGAGTTTCTGGGAGCCAGATAGACAGCCCGCCCAACTTTGTGAGTTCTATGAGGCCATGCATCGCGGGTTCGGGACCGCCACTGGTCTTCCGCCTGCTGTTCCATTCCGGGCTCCAGTCAGGCCCCTCGGATCCATCTTTATTCTTTATTTCGGCACAATGGCCATAAAAGAGCATGCTAAAACATAGTACATAAAAAGGAATAAAGCAATAAAATCATTTATACACATCTCTCAATTCATGAATACATTATATATCGGAAAAATCCAAATTTGGCACAATTTAAAACAATGGCAGACTATAGTTATAGTCAAAAGTTTTAAAATGACAGCATTAGATAAAACCCAATCCATCAGCTAGGCATTATTTCAGTCTAAGCCTCCACATATACATCAAAAATCGAGAGACAGTAAAGACAATACATTGCCTGGTATCACTTCTTAATATTCTATACATGGTCCTAAAACTCCTGAAGCCCAGGTTACAGCAAACTGGTAAAATCCACTTCCTTCTGATACCTTGATATGTTGGACAGTAAAATACATCATGCTTAGCCGTTTCCACCACCCAGGGCAGAACAGACAGAGCATGTCGCATTGGCTGTGAAGGAGCAAGTGGGCATGGTCCCCATGCAAAATTTAATATATAAAGACTTCACGAGGGGGGGTTCAATCTTATCCGAGAACGCCTTCAGATGGTAATCTACTTTGAACTTCATAAGGAATACAGCCCTAGGGGAGTATAGGATTAAGTTACCAATATGGCGCGAGTAGGCACCTTTTAAATCTGACTTAGAGACTAAGATAACGTCTGCAGGGGAGGACGAGAGGTTCTTATACCCAATCTGATCCAGTCGATCTTTCAGAATCCTAAGCCAGTCAATCTTACATGCCCCAGCATGCCCAAAACATCTACTAGGGCCCTATGAAATGGCATAAGCTCTGGGACTACCCAAAATCTCCACCAATACAACAGCGGATTTAACCCAGCTATGTCGTTAATGAGTCTAAGGGAATAGTCTAACCATAATGGGACAAGCGGGGTCCACAGATGGATCCGGATAGGCACCGCTCGTACCACCTCAACCTTCCCCGGAGCCGGTCCCGAAGCCGATGCTCCGGTACTGTCCCCATTCTCATTCTGACTCTGACACAGAGCCAGAGAGGTGTCGTCTGACGCTGGTTCCACCACCAACTAGCATTATGCCTTCCAGGCCAGATCCCGGGCCCTATTCCTAAGGGCTTGGAGTAGGGGAGGATTGGGAGGAGTTACTTGACCCTGAAGAATACGAGCCCCTAGAGTCTAATATGGACTGGTGTGAGGAATTGGCGGACGCCAGAGGACTGGTCACACTCCAGATACTGACATGGTCTCTCCTCCTATCGTGGCTACTGAGAAGGTAGCTTCTTTTGCTATAGTGGTGAGAAGGGTGGCCGAGGTCCTGGACCTTAGCCTATCCTGCAGCAGTTAAGGCCAATGTCTTGACAGAGGTGCTTCAGCTGAGAATGCCCCCCCTTCTCCCAGAACCGCGTCTCCCATTTAATGAAGCCCTCACGACATCCTGCTTGGGACTTGGTTCAAACCCTGCACAGGGGCTCTTGTGAACAGGACGATTGCCCGCTGCCATTGCCCCAACCCAGGGGACCCCAATTTCCTCCCACAACACCCTACCCTGGAGAGCTCAGTCGTCCAAGCTTCCATCTCCAGTGCAAGTCCTGGTGAATTCCCTACCACTCCACCAGATGGGGAATCCAAGAGGCTGGATACCTTTGGAAAGAAAATGTTTTTTCGCACCAGCCTGTCAATGCGGTCCGTGAACACTTTATGCCTTTTGGGGCGTTACTCCCATCCACTGTGGAATTCGGTTACGCAGGTACTGCCCATGGTCCCAGAGGAGGCTCGGGCCCCACTTTCCAAAGCTATTACAGACTGGAGAGATGCAGCCAAGTTCACAATCCGATGTGGTCTGGACACGTCCGACTCACTGGGCAGAGTGGTTTCTTTGTTGGTGGTGTTATGGCACCTCGCCTGGCTGAGAACTGGCTTTTCTGGGGATGTTCAAGCGTTGCTTATGGACATGCCCTTTGATGGCTCCGGTCTCTTCAGAGACAAAGTGGAGGCAGTGCAGAGCAGCACTTCATGGATAGCAGGACTACGTCCAGATCCTTGGGCCTTTCTATGACCCCTCACCAAGCCCAGTCCGCCTTTCTGTCCTTTCGTGGCCACTGAAGGGGCTCCTAGCTGCGTCTTTACCTGCCCAGCCATCTGCGTGGCCGAGGATGCAGTACCTATAGACCCCGTAGGTTGGGCAGCCAGAGATCGGGTCAGTCCACCACCCCCTGGCAGCCTCAGCCTCCAAACTCCTTTAGTTTGCCCTATTACCATCATGGGTAAGGAGTGGGAGGCACTATGTGCCATTACCTGCCCCACTGTAGGTCAATACCATCAGACTGCTGGGTTCTTCAGATTGTCCAAAGATGATACACTCTCCCCTTTGTGACCTTCCCTCCACTTATGCCAACCGCTTGCGACAGGCTGATGGAGGATCATCTCTCCTTACTCTGCCAGGAAGTGACAGCTCTCTTAGCTAAGGGAGCAATAGAGAGGGTGCCAACACCAGAAGTAGGTTGTGGTTGTTATTCCTGCTGCTTTCTGGTGCCCAAGAAGGACAGAGGCCTTCATCCTATCCTAGACCTGCGCCCTCTCAATTTATTCTTCAAAAAAGAGAAGTTCAAAAGGCTCACACTCGCTCAAGTCCTGTCTGCCTTGGACCCGGGAGACTAAATGGTAACGTTGGACTTGCAGGATGCATACTTCCACATTCGCGTCCTGGCTGCCCACAGGTGTTACCTACAGTATATGAAAGGCCATGCGCACTTTCAGTTCACTGTGCTTCCTTTTGGCCTTAGAGGCGCCCCTCTGGTGTTCACCAAGGTGATGGTGGTAGTTGAAGCTCATCCCCAGAGATCAGGAGTGCTAGTCTTTTCCTATCTCAACAACTGAATGTTGAAGGCGGGCTCACTCCAGACTGTCATCTCCCAACTGCAGACTACGGCGGACCTCGTGCACACGCTAGAGGCACAAGTTACTAACTTGTGTAACGATATATCTGTAAGAGACAGTAGTTAGTGATAGATTCCTTACCTTAGAATATCCCCAGGCGTCAGGCTGGATCCGGAAAGTTTTGCGTAGCAGTACCCTTGCGCGTCGGTAGGCGGCGTCGTGCGGCTCCGCGTCCGTCGTCGGCGTCGTGATCGCCGGGATGACGTCGCGGGCAGTACTTAGGCGCCGCCCCTGCGCGCTGACGTCAGTTCTGTACACGACTTTCCGCGCCAGGAACGCAGAGCCATGCAAGAAGCTGACACAGGTGTCTGAAAAATACTAGGGCCCTGAAAGGGATGTCCTTAACCCTAGAAATCAGTTCGCAGAACGGGGAGGATGGGTGGGGCGGTAAGGAATCTATCACTAACTACTGTCTCTTACAGATATATCGTTACACAAGTTAGTAACTTGTGCATCTGAAAGAGACACGTTAGTGATAGATTCCTTACCTTAGAATAGATACCCCAGCAATACCAACCCCGGTGGTGGGTCTGCGAACAAAGATCAGACAAGGAAGTCCTGGAGGACAGAACGGCCAAAGAAGCCGTCCCTCCGGACCTGACTGTCAAGGCAGTAATGCTTTGTAAACGTGTGCAGCGAGGCCCACGTAGCTGCCTGACAGATAACCGGCAGCGGAACACCGCGGCCCAAGGCCGTGGTAGCAGCCGTTGCCCTGGTGGAATGGGCACGCAGCCCAACAGGAGGCTCCTTCTTAGCCAAAGAATAGCAGGTCTTGATGCACAAGGTAACCCAGCGGGAGATGGTCCTCTTGTGCACCGCCCGACCTTTTTGGCGCCCACGTAGCCAACAAAGAGCTGGTCATCCACCCGGAAGTGTTTTGTGCGGTCAATATAGAAAGAGAGCGCACGTTTTGGGTCCAGACGGTGGAGCCTCTCTTCCTCTCTGGAAGGATGCGGAGGCGGAAAGAAGGTGGGCAAAGTGATGGTCTGCCCAATGTGGAAAGCAGTAACCACCTTTGGCAAGAAGGACGGACGCGTCCGAAGAACAACCTTGTCTGGATGAACAGACAGAAAGGGAGGTTTGCAAGATAGAGCCTGGAGCTCACTCACCCGCCGAGCGGAGGTGATGGCCACCAGAAAGGCTGTCTTCAGAGTCAGAAGACGAAGAGGACAGTTATGCAGAGGCTCAAAGGGAGCGCACATTAAAAAGGTAAGAACCAAGTTCAAGTCCCACTGAGGCATTACAAACGGAACAGGAGGGAAGAGGTGAGTAATGCCTTTTAAGAACCTGTTAACAACAGGGGACTTGAAAAGGGAGGGCTGATCAGGGAGCCTGAGGAAGGCCGAGATAGCACAAAGATAACCCTTGATGGTACCCAGGGCAGAACCCTGTTGGGCCAGAGAGAGAAGGAACAGAAGGACCTCAGAAAGAGGGGCAGAAAGGGGATCCACAGCCTTTGCTGTGCACCATGCCACAAATTTGTTCCACCTGCAGGCGTATACCACCTTAGTGGAGGGACGCCTGGCTGCCAGAATCACATCACAAACTTCGGGAGGCAAGTCGAAAGGAATCAACTGCCGCCGCTCAATCTCCACGCAAGCAGGTGTAGACTGGACAGGTTCGGGTGGAGGACCGTCCCCTGCTGCTGCGACAGAAGATCCTCCCGAAGAGGCAGACGGATCGGGGGATCTATGCTCATATTGAGTAGCTCGGGATACCAAACTCTTCGAGCCCAGTCCGGAGCCACAAGAATGACTTGGGCCCGGTCGTGCCGAATCTTCTTCAACACTCTGGGTAGAAGTGGTATAGGCGGAAAGGCGTACAACAGACCGCAACTCCACTCGCGACGAAAAGCGTCGCCGAGCGAGTGCCGCCTTGGAAATTCCAACGCGCAGAACTGATGACATTGCGCGTTCTCTTCGGTGGCGAATAGATCTAACCAAGGCTCTCCCCACTGTAGAAAGAGTCCTTGCGCCACTTCCGAGTGAAGACGCCATTCGTGATCCATCATGCACCTGCGGCTGAGTTCGTCCGCCCTGGCGTTCAGAGAACCTGCCAGGTGTTGAACCATCAGGAACATGCCCTGATGTTCCAGCCATGTCCAGAGGCGCAGAGCCTCCTGACAAAGGGTCCAAGACCCCACCCCGCCCTGTTTGTTGCAGTACCACACGGCGGTGGTGTTGTCTGTGAACACCTGCACTACCTTCCCTTTGACAGAGGGAAGGAATGCCTTGAGTGCAAGCCGGATCGCCCGGAGCTCCAGAAGGTTGATATGGAGCCGGGACTCCGCCGGAGACCAGAGGCCTCTGATCTCCGCCTCTCCCATGTGACCGCCCCATCCCAGAAGGGACGCGTCCGTCACAACTGTATGCTCTGGCTGGGGAAGGGAGAGGGATCTGCCCATGACCCATTGCCGGTTCGAGAGCCACCACTGCAACTGTTTTGCAGTCCCCTCCGAGATCTGGACGTGATCGGACAGGTTGCCCTGGTGCTGCGCCCACTGGAACTTCAGGTCCCACTGCAGAGCCCGCATATGCCATCTGGCATGATTGACCAGCAGGATGCAGGAGGCCATGAGGCCCAGCAGCCTCAGGGTCATCCGTACCGAAACCCAGGATAAAGGCCGAAAGATCGGAATCATAGCCTGAATATCCCGGACTCGCCGTTCGGGAGGAAAGGCCCGAAACTGCGTCGTGTCCAGAACTGCTCCGATGAAAAGGAGCTGTGGAGAAGGAATTAGATGCGACTTCGGCACATTGATGGAGAACCCCAGCGAGTGCAGGAGTTCGGCCGTAGTCTGGAGGTGGGAGACGACTGCCTGGGACGAGCCCGCCTTCAGCAGCCAGTCGTCGAGGTAGGGGAAGACTGAAACCCCTGCCCGGCGCAGATGAGCTGCGACCACCGCCATCACTTTCGTGAACACCCGAGGGGCACTGGTAAGGCCAAAGGGGAGCACGGTGAACTGAAAATGCTCGGGGCCTACCGTGAACCGAAGGTAACGCCGGTGGGCCGGCAGGACAGGGATGTGGAAATACGCGTCCTGCAAGTCCAACGCTACCAACCAGTCTCCAGGGTCGAGGGCAGTCAAGACCTGAGCTAGGGTGAGCATCTTGAACTTCTCCTTCCGGAGGAAGCGATTGACGTTCCGGAGGTCCAAGATAGGACGCATGTCCTCCTTGTCCTTTTTGGGCACCAGAAAGTAGTGGGAGTAGCAACCACGCCCTACTTCTGGGGTCGGAACATGCTCGATGGCCCTCTTGGTCAAGAGGGCCGTGACTTCCTTCCGTAGAAGCACCAAGTGATCCCCTGACATGCGGTGGAATTGAGGTGGCATGGCTGGGGGTGGTCTCGAAGGGGAGGGAGTAGCCCCTTCGGACAATGTCCAAGACCCACCTGTCCGAGGTGATGGTGCGCCAGTGGGGAAGGTGATGGCGGACCCTGCCCCTACTGGCGTGCCGTGCACCTGAAAGGAGGGACTAGGAGGGCTTGGAGGCCGCGGACGGGTTGGAGGTGGTGGCCTGACCCGCACGCTGGTTGCCCGATCCGCCACGGCGGAATCCACGTCCTCGGCCACGCGAAGACGCCTGCTGCGCGGGCCGGTGGCTGGGCTGCTGACGTGAAGGGGCGCCCTACCGTGGCCACGATAGGGGCGAAAAGCAGAAGGCAGCGGAGGGCGTGTAGCAGAAAGGCCCAGGGACTTTGCAGTAGCCCGTGAGTCCTTAAAGCGCTCCAGCGCATGGTCTGCTTTGGACCCAAAAAGACCGACTCCATCAAAGGGCATGTCCATGAGAGTATTCTGGACATCCCCTGAAAAACCAGTGGTTCTCAGCCAGGCGTGGCGCCGGAGCGCCACCGTCGTTGCAATCGACCTGCCCAGCGAGTCGGCGGTGTCAAGGCCACAACGGATAGTGTATTTGGCCGCATCCCTTCCTTCCGCAATGGCGCGGGAAAGCAGTGCCTGGACCTCCTCAGGGCACTGGGGCAAAACATCCGCCACCGAATCCCACAGGGAGTGGGTATATCGGCCCAAAAGACAAGCGGTGTTAACGGACCGCAAGCCAGCACTGGAGGAAGAAAAACCTTTCTTCCCAAACTGATCCAGGCGTTTGGATTCCCTATCCGGAGGAGCGGTAGGGAAGGCGGTTTGGGAAGCGGAGGCTTGGACAACCAAGCTCTCAGGAGTGGGGTGGACAGAAAGAAACAGGGGGTCGCCCGGAGCGGGGCGATGGCGTCGTGACACGTTCCGATCCACAGGAGCCCCTGTGTTGGGCTTGGACCAGGCGCCTAAAAGAACGTCAGTGAGGGCGTCGTTAAACGGCAGCACAGTCTCCGCAGAGGAGGCTGCCGGCTGAAGCACCTCTGTCAAGATGTTAGTCTTGACCGTCAAAGTAGGGAGCTGGAGACGTAAGGCCCCAGCAGCCCTACGCAACACCGTACCAAAATTGGCCCCCTCCTCCGTAGCCACGGGAGGAGACAGCATGCCAGTGTCAGGAGAAGTATCCAGACCACTGGCCTCCCCTAGACTCTCTGTCCAGTCCTCATCATACTGACAGTTGCGTGTCAGAGGGTCATCAGACCCCTCCCAGTCCCTCCTGGTCCTCCTCTGGTTCAAAATAAGGAGGAGGAGGGACATTTGGGACCCAAGGTCCCATCGGCGCCGGAGCCGGCGTCGAGCGACGTCGCTCCGGGTCCATGTCCGGAGCCGGAAGGAACTGGGGGACGACGCCGCCCGGAGCCCAGGGCGGCGTCGAGAACGGCACCGGAGACATCGGCGCCGGCGGAGGTGTCGTGAGGTCGACCGGCGTCGATGGGGGTTGTGGAGCCGGGATCGAGGCCGGGGCCGAAGCCGGAGCCGGGATCGAGGCTGGAGGCTCGGGCGACGCCGGGGCCGGAGCCGCCGGCGACGCCGGAGCAACCCCATCAGGGCCCGCGGGGCCCGAAGGCGCACCGGAGGGGCCTGAAGGCCCGAAGAGGCGGGCCATGGCCGACAGGAACTCCTGTACCTTGGCCGGATCCGCCCCGAACCCGGGAAGGGCGGGTATGACGGGGCGACTCCACAGGCAAGTCCGGGGCCGCGGGGGCGGGGACGGTGCCGGGAGGGGCCTCAGCCGAGTCGCGAGACCGGCGAGGCGAAGTCCGAGAGCGACGATGCTTCTTGGACTTCTTGTGCTTAGACTTACCGGACGAAGAAGTCGACGACCGGTGTGCACTCCGCGAGCGACCCCTGGACCTCTCACGCGACCGGGGCTTCCGCGGAGCCGAATGCCGGGCCTCGAGGAGCTTTCGAGACCGCTCTCGCAAAGCTTTCGGGTTGAGGGCCTGGCATTCGGGACAAGACTCGGTGTCGTGGCCTCGGCCGAGGCAGAAGAGACACTCCCAATGCGGGTCGGTGACGGACATCATCCGCGCACAGGCGCCGCATCGCTTGAAGCCGGGCATCCCTACGACACCTTAAAGTTGGAAAAAACCAGTGAAAAAATCACCAAAAAGTATGGTCAAAAATTGACCAGGGTACTGCTCTTCCCGGATCTGCGCTTGCTGGCGCGGAAAAAGAAGAACTGACGTCAGCGCGCAGCCTAAGTACTGCCCGCGACGTCATCCCGGCGATCACGACGCCGACGACGGACGCGGAGCCGCACGACGCCGCCTACCGACGCGCAAGGGTACTGCTACGCAAAACTTTCCGGATCCAGCCTGACGCCTGGGGATATTCTAAGGTAAGGAATCTATCACTAACGTGTCTCTTTCAGATTTCCCTATCAGCGTACCGAAGTCACTCATGAGTTCCTCCCAGATGCAACCTTTCATCAGAGTTGTTCTGGACACAGTGCAGTTTCGGGCATATCCTCCCGAACGGCGAGTCCAGGATTTTCAGGCTATGATACAAATGTTTGTCTCTATTTAGGATTTCAGTGAGACTGACTCTGAGACTACTGGGCCTCATGGCCTCCTGCTTGTGACACATACCCACAGGTCAGCAGCGGCTGCCACATAATGTCAGTCCCACCTCCACACAATAGTCTAAATTTCTCCTTCATTGAGGCCTCTGCTGGGATCTTTGGTAACATAAACCTAAGGTGACGTGTTTCCAGCAGCCTTGCCAAAGAATGTTATAGGATCTTTGCTTTTCAGTGATCAGTTAATATCTCATTAACACTTTACACATGTTATCATGCCCCTACTGAAACAATCAGTAATTATCCCTCTCTTCAAAAAGAAAAAGTCCATTGTGTAAGGAAATGTCTCTTTCTGTATGGTCATTCCTAAGTTTTTCAGCTGATGCGGCAGGTTTTTCGACTCTGAGATTGCAGTGAGGCCTGATAACCAGACCACAGTGCCCTGACTCTAAAAGTGTATGTCGAATTGGCAGGCCTACCGGGGACATAACAGCAGGCGGAGAAACAGTGGGGGTCCCTCCCGAACCCGCGGGGCCCGAAGTTGCACCAGCAGGATCAAGCCACCCAAATAAGAGGTGCATGGCCTCATAGAACTCACAAAGTTGGGCGGGGGTCTCTCTGGCTCCCAGAAACTCTTGGAGGCGCAGAGCCGGCAATGGCTCAACCGCAGAGTCAGGCCTCGAATAACGATGTGACCCTCGTCTCGGCGCATGGCGTTGACGGATGGGGCAAAGGCAAAGACCTCTTCGACTTCCAACTTTTCTTTTTCTTGTGGGACTTAGCAGAGGATGACTGAGTGTGAAGAGGATCATGGGCTCTGCAACTGATCCCGGGACATTACTCTCGACCAGGATCAAGACCGTCGAGTAGCAAGGAACTTGAATGAGTGCTCCCTCAAGTCCTTGGGGTGCATGGCTCGGCAATCGATGCAGGTCTTGGAGTTGTGGTCTCGCTTGAGGAGCCAAAGGCAAACAAGGTGCGGGTCTGTCACTAACATCGGTCGGTGACCAGCGCCGCAGGGCTTGAAACCGACCTTACTAGCTGACATCCTGCCACACCAGGAGAAGATTCTCAAAAAGACTGACAAAAAGTCAAAAATGGTCAGTCAGAAAATGACTGGGGGTAGCTCTCTCTGGATCTGCTCTGACTGGCACGGAAAGAAACAAACTGCTGTCAGCGCACTGGGGTGGCACCTATTTAGGTACCATGCACGCCATGCAGATCAGAACAACACCCCCCTACCGATGCGCAGGAGTATTGCTCAGGAAAACATTTCAGGATCCAGTCTGACACTTGGGGATAATTCTAAAGTATGGAATCTGCGGCTAGCAGTCTATCAGATATACCCCATCACAAAACATCAACAAATTCTTCAAGGAAAAAAACCAAGGAATGCCAACACAACTATCCAGCTCCCAAATCTGTGACAATATCCCACACACAGTTTGAACATAATGACAGTCCCACCTCCACACAATAGCCTAAATTTCACCTTCATTGAGGCCTCTCCTGGGATCTTTGGCAACACAAACCTAAGGTGATGTGTTTCCAGCAGCCTTGCAAAAGAATGTTATAGGATCTTTGCTTTTCATTGGCCAGTTAATATCGCATTAACACTTTACACACGTTATCATGCACCCTACTGAAACAATTAGCAATTATCCCCCTCTTCAAAAAGAAAAAGTCCATTGTGTGAGGAAATGCATCTTTTTGTATGGTCACCCCCAAGTTTTTCGGCTGATGCTGCTGATTTTTTGACTCTGAGATTGCAGTGAGGCCTGATACCCAGACCACAGTGCCCTGACTCTAAAAGTGTATGTCGAATTGGCAGGCCTACCGAGCCCTAAAGGCAGGATGCAACATTTGGCACAAGCAGGACATGTACTTTACATGTCCTGACAGTAAAAAACGTTAAATAACTGTTTTTACTGCGAAAAGACTTGGTCGCCGAATTGGCGAGTTCAGTGTTACACGCTGACACATCAGCTATGCTAGCTCTTGAACGGTGAGACCAAAGTGGGCACTCCAAGGTATCAAACAACTTGCTACATTAAGCGCGACTTGTACCTCGAGTCAAAATTATTGTAACTTGTTGGAGCGTGCAACTTTGGCAAAGCTGCTACTTTGCTACCTTTAAAACATCTGTGCCTTCCCGGGCACACACAGTGCCTGCTTCATGAGGCAGCTTTCTGCCCTCCAGGAGCGACGTGCTAACGACTCTCAGGAAAGGGAGCAATGACGGATTGCAGGCAAGGGAGGTGTCACTTCCCTCCTGCAGGAAGTCACTTGGGTGTTAGCTCAAAGGCAGGCTTCAAAAGTGAAGCCACCTTTGAAAGGCAGATGTGTAGCAACAGGGTGGAGAGTTGCCCCAATATTGAGGTAGACAGGCTGTCACAGGAAGCAGAGAGGGAAAGCCAGTTGCCAAACGGAGTATAAGAGGGGCACCCCCGGCACCGAGACCTCAGATCTCGATCGACTTGGAAAAAGGGCCAAAAAAGGACTGTCCTGCTGCACCAAAGGACCAGCAAAGTCTTCAAGCCGCTACCACCATGGCTGTGCAGCACCGAGGACTATGGCCCTGATGCACAGAGTTGTACCCAATTTCACTGAGCCCGGGAGTCCTGTCAGAGTTGCTGGGCCCCTCAGAAGGTGAATTATGAACTCAGGCAGGATTAGCCTGCGACAGTGACAATGGGCGACTGGTAGTCCAGTGGCAACTGGTCTTCGGCCAGATTGTGAAGAACTTCATGGGTCGTCGACCCTGCAACAGGCAGACTGCACAATCTTCGTGGACCACAGAATCCCTGCAGGAAGACCCTGTCGATTGCGTTGCATCCACAGCATCCTTAGGGCATCTTCAGCTCCCTTCATACCTTGCATCAGGACCAATCCACAGGAATCCATTACAACGTGGATAAAGTACCTGGAATTGCTGAAAGACTGTTCTTGAAGACCCTGCTGGTCCCCCTGACTAGCTTCCTGTCAGAGTTGGCTGCACCAAATACTACTAACTGGCCAAATTGACACGTACCCAAGTTTTCCTTGAAAGAGTTTGTAAGTATCCAATTTATTGAGCTTTGTTTGCGGTTGAGTGAAATTGTACTGATTTACTTGTTTGTCAAATCTGTATGTCCAGAACCCTCTGATAATCTTTTTAGTTATAGTGTCTAAATTCTAAAAAGAATACAACCTATTTTTATAAATTGGTGTGAGATTTCTTGAGTGTCATGTCGATTTCGTCTTCAATTGTTTTGGTGTTGTTTAAATGCTTTATTCTTGTTCCTGTGTAAGCCTTGCTGCTCAGTGCCACAGCAACCCAGGGTTGAGCTGAGGGTTTTCCAGATTAAACCTACTTGACCTAAAGGGGTTGGTAAGTGTATTACACGGTGAGGTTGAACAACCACACAATAAAGTACACCCCATTTCCTCACACATGCTATACTAGAAAATGATGCATTTATTACACACACACTTCGAGATGGTTTGGGATGACTTCCTTAAGTCATTATTGAAACAAAACTGCTGGAGTCATCAGATGACTTCAGAATGACTCCAAGACCACCTTACTTTTTGACTTGATAATTCACATGCATGTCTGCCTTAATCTCTACTACTGTATCCCTGCAAATAGCCCACAGCTCATTTCAAAGATCACAATCTCTCATTTAAATGTCATATCCCTGCAACATAACAATACCTAATCTCCTATTTTTTTTTTTTTTTTTTCAGAGTTTTATATAGCGCAAACTTGGCCCGAAGGTATCGGGTATCAGAGCGCTTTACATAGCACCAGTTGCGTTACATGAGGACACATTCATTTTTGTTAGGCACGAGGAGATTAAGTGATTTGACCAGAATCACAGGATGTTCAGCGTCATTGCCGAGACTCGATCCCAGTTCCCCAGATTCGAGGTCGACCGCCCTAGCCCTTAGGCCAACTCCTCTCCTATAGTTTATCAATTAATACTGCCAACCAATGCATGAAATCACATCCTCCCTCTCACACTAAAGAGCACACCAAACTCCTACTAATGCAATTTACCACATAGAAACGGGAATGAAGCCACACAATGATTTCTTGTACAGTGCAAGACTAATCCCAATAACAACCCCCCCCCAAAAAAAACACTAACACTGGGTACCGTAGCAGCATGCTGCCTGGCGTAAAGCACAACACCACCTCATCCTCGGTAGTAAGTGCTTTATAATCGCAATTACAATACAATATCTAGCCCACACTAAAATACCATAACACTTAGTCAAACTGCTGATTTTAGTTCATTCAAGCTGCTTAATAATTCCCTTTTACTTGACACCCAGATTCACTAAAGACAAAACAGCTAGGGTAATACCCATCACCTACTAATGTACTAGTCCACATGAACAAACCACCCATTAACATCTGATCAGGTGTGGAATAATTGAAGAGATCTAACACATGCCACTGGCCAACAGAGGACTTGAATTTAGTCCACCACTTAAGGTACCGCCTAGCTACATACTATGGCCACTCCATGCATCTCACAATGACAATCACACGTGATGATATTAACAAAGTACATCCCAGCAGATCTCTACTAAGCCTAGGCGGAGTTTGCGGAGCTCCGCTATCTGGAACTCCGTGAAATGACAAAAAAACTCCTCCAAGCTACGCAGAGTTCTGCGAGTGGCTGAGTGGGTTACCTCGTGCCGCTCGCACTGATTTTTAGTGCCAGGTGTTTGTCCCGCACTGTAAATTCAGCACGAATGGCATCTCGCACACTGCAAGAGGTTGCTGCTTCTTTCTGCAGCTCGAGTAGAAGTTCAACTCGAGTGGCAGCTTCCTCAACGCGAACAGAGATTTCTCAACACGAGCTGTAGCGACCATGCGAGACCGGCCGCGTTGAGAAATCTTGCTGGGAAGTGGTCTAGCGGTGGATTTTCCTCGCTCACGCTCGCCAACTTACCATTGGTGAGCATGAGCAAGGAAAAAACTCTGAGCTCCGCGGAGAGCAAAAAACTCCACAAGCAGAGTGGAGTTCATCACCCAGGCTTAGTCTCAACCATGTCTTCCTCCAACCTAGACATGCTCGGGCCATAAACTTTAAACAAAATATCTCAGAATGAATAACCCACAGAACTAATCTGCTACATTGACCATAAACATATGGGACCTGCAATCAATCAATCAGTGGACTTTAAAGCGCACTGCTCACCCGTGAGGGCCTCAAGGCGCTGGGGGGTGAGGATGGGGGGGTAAGCAACTCCGTTCAGTCGAAAAGCCAGGTCTTGAGTGTCTTCCTGACAATGTTCAGGGAGGGGGCAGGTCTGATGTTGATCGGGAGCTCGTTCCAGGTCTTGGCCGCGATGTAGGAGAAGGCTTTTCCACCTGTTCTGGCTCTGTGGATGCAAGGGATTTCAGCGAGTGCGAGGTTGGCAGATCGGAGGTTTCTTTTGGGTATGTGGAAGGAGATTCTTTTGTTGAGGTATTTGGGTCCGGTGTTGTGGAGGCACTTGTAGGCGTGGGTGAGTATCTTGAAAGTAACTCTCTTCTCAACGGGGAGTCAGTGGAGGTTCCGCAGGTGTTGGGTGATGTGTTCGTGTCGAGGGATGCCGAGTACGAGTCTGGCTGCGGTGTTCTGTATGGTCTGGAGCTTGCGGAGTAAAGACTTGTTGATCCCGGCGTAGAGGGCGTTTCCGTAGTCGAGTCTGCTGGTTATGAGTGCGTGGGTGACTGTCTTTCTTGATTCGGGGGGGATCCATATGAAGGTCTTTAGGAGGATGCAGAGGGTGTTGAAACAGCTAGAGGCGACGGCGTTGATCTGTCGGGTCATTGAGAGGGAGGAGTCTAGTACGATGCCGAGGTTCCAGGCGACGTTGGTGGGGGTGGGAGGGCTGCCGAGGGCGGTGGGCCACCAGATGTTGTCCCATGCGGAGGGGGAGGGTCCGAGGATGAGGACCTCTGTCTTCTCCGAGTTGAGCTTCAGGCAGCTGCTGCTCATCCAGGATGCGGCGTTATTCATTCCTCCCTGGAAGTTGATTCTGGTAGTGGTGGGGTCATTGGTGAGGGAGAGGATGAGCTGGGTGTCGTCGGCTCACGATACTATGCTGCGTCCGTGCTGTCTGACGATGGCGGCAAGGGGTGCCATGTAGATGTTGAAGAGCGTGGGGCTGAGCGATGATCCTTGGGGTACTCCGCAGTTGATTTCCGTGGGTTCGGATAGGAAGGGAGGTAGTCTGATTCTTTGGGTTCTGCCAGTGAGGAATGAGCGGATCCAGTCGAGGGTCGTTCCTTGTATGCCGGCGTCGTGGAGTCTGGCAGTGAGTGTGCGGTGGGAGATGGTGTCGAATGTTGCCGAGAGGTGGTGTAGGATCAGGGCTGCGGAGTGTCCTTGGTCGAGGAGAGTGCGGATGTCTGTGGCGGCGAGTAGAGTGGTCTCGGTGCTTTGGTTGCTGCGGAATCCCGATTGGGAGGGGTCGAGGATGGAGTTTTCTTCGATGAATTTTGTTAGTTGAGCATTGACGTTCTTCTCAGTGATTTTGGCCACGAAAGGGAGGAGGGAGATGGGCCGGTAGTTCTTGATGTCCGTGGGATCAGCTGTGGGCTTCTTGAGCAGGGGTCTAACTTCTGCTTGTTTCCAGTCGTCGGGAAAGATGCCGGTCTTGAAGGTGGCGTTGATGGTGTGTCGTAGTTCTGGAGTGATGGCGGTGGCGGCTCGGTGGAAGATGTGCGGTGGGCAGGGGTCCGTGAGGGCCCCTGAGCGGATGCCTTTCATGCTCGAGATGGTGTCTTCTGTGGTGACTGGGGTCCAGGAGGAGATGGTGGGCTGGCTGGCATTGCTGGAGAGGGAAGTGGTTTCGGGGTCGGGTGTCTGGTCATCGAAATTGTCGTAGAGGATCTTGATTTTCAGATGGAAGTAGGATCCGAGCTTGTTGCAGAAGTCCTGGGAAGGGGTGATGTCCTTGGTTTCGCTGACGGGCTTGGTGAATTCCTGGATGACGCTGAAGAGTTCCTTGGAGTTGCTGGAGTCGGCGAGGATCTTGTTATGAATGAAGGTCTTTTTGGTAGTTCTGATGTGTTGGTGGTATTCCGTCGTGGCGTTCTTGAAGGCGGTGCGGTCTTCAGGCGTTTTGCGGTTTCTCCAGATCTTCTCGAGGTGTCTGCAGGTGCCTCTGGATTCTTGGAGGTCGGTGGTGAACCAGTTGGCCTTCCTGGGGCGCGGTCTGTCGGGGTTGCGTACTGGTGCGAGCTTGTCTGCGCAGTTGGAGATCCATCTGTGGAGTTCTTTGGCTGCGAGGTTGGCGTCGGTCAGGGTGGTGGGTGCGTCGTGGTTGAGGGTGGAGTTGAGCTGCTCCTCAGTGACTTTGCTCCAGTTCCTTCGTGTGGGGCCATGGTGCGGGTTTGGGAGGCATGGGTTTGTTGACGTGGAAGTGTACACAGTGGTGGTCTGTCCATGGGAGTTGAGTGGTGTGGCTGAACTGGATGTGGTTTTCTCCTGCGAAGATGGGGTCGAGGGTGTGTCCTGCCTTGTGAGTGGGCGTAGTGACGAGCTGTTTCAGTCCGATGTTGGGGAGGTTGTCCAGGATGGTGGTGGAGTTGGGGTCGTTGGGGTTGTCGAGGTGGAAGTTCAGGTCTCCGACGAGTATGCAGTCCATGGAGGCGATGGCGTGGGGTGCGATGAGGTCGGCGAAAGCGGTGGCGAACGGGCGCGGGGGGTCTGTAGACGAGGGTGCCACGAAGTGTGGTTCTAGGACTGATCTGGACCTGGAAGTGGAGGTGTTCGGTGTTCGGTGGTGGGCAGGCTGTCGCTCGAGCTAGAGGTCGTGAGTCGGAGGGAGCTCTTGTGTGTGACCTGCAAAGCTGCTCAAAGCTGCTAGCTTAGTGAAAACCATAAACTGCACACTTGCCTCTCATAATTCTTCCTTCATCAGGATGCTAAGCGCTGCATTCCATAACACGATAACCATACTCTAGGTCCTCTCATCTGACAACAGAATCAAAACAAAGACAGCATACTTCCAACCACACACCCTACACAGTGTACTGTGCTACCAATGCAGGTAAGCATGTCAGTACCCCACATAGGGGTAGTAAATGCTACATAAATGTTGCAATACAATACAATTGTCGGCCTACCATTAACTTCAGAATTCTAGAAACAAAATGATCCTCTGAAGCCCAAACATAATGGAGACCATAATGGAGAAGGTGGATCCCCATGAAGAAACTCATTGAAGCCACTGAAAGAAACCTGTTGCTGGACATAGGTGGGAGAAGTGTCTCAGTTTCTGACTTATTGTCCTGATCATGCTTACAGTGTTTATTAATACAGAGATGCCTCAAACATCAGGCCAAAATGCACTCCACGTGTCTAGATGGTCTCTAGGAAAGTGCATTCTCATCAGAAATCGTGGAGAGACCATCCTCCTTGCCATAGAAATGAAGTCAAGTAACAGAGCCAATGGGAAGATGTGAAGTTGTGATCAAGCCAAAATGCCCTCACATTTCTTGATGGTCCCAGGACTAGGAAGGGACATCCTCATCAGAACGGTGGATAGGACATCCTCCTTCCCACCGCAATAAAAATCATAGAACAGAGCTATTGGGAAACTGTGACTTTGCTTTGCTAGCAATGATGCTCAATCCATAGGTAAGACTTAAGTTGCTAGGTTTGACAGCAGCTACGGGCTCCACTAAGGGGGCAAATTCAATGGTTTAGGTAGAAAAGCGGCATCAACTTTGTATCCTTGAAGATCTAAAGCATGGTGTGCATACATTCCTCCAATCGGCGAGGCTCATCGGTGCTAAACATGCTCTCAAGATTTCTTGAGGAAAGAAAGAGGCTCCTTCTAGGACTAAGCCTGAAGTGAGGCCAGTGAAGACCAAAGGTGGTATTGCACTGATTCCTATTTTAAGGCAAACTAGACCGCCTGTACCTTTTCTCCCTCTCTATTTAGAGTAAGAAAACGAGTTGTAAAACCGAAAAAAATACTCTTAGACTAAAAGCACAGCTTAGAGAGAATAATCTGGACTCCTTTCTGTGCCTGACCAAAAATAAATTACCCTTTGCCTTACTGAGGTCTTTGAGTTCATCAGAGCACAGAAAATATAGGCACCAGGGACATAAGCATTACGTAATCACTGCATGCAGAGGGTATACAGGCCAGAGATCGTTTTTTTTGTACTGGGTGCAAGGCTGAACGTCCAAAATCTACAAAGGCAGCATGTGACTCAAAAAGTGAACATTTGTTATAACTGAGTGAAACTTAATGTGACTTCATAAACCGGACAGCAGAACCCAGTGGAAAAAAAGAAATGGTGTCATACACCAGTGGCATCGTAATGGAACAATGCACTCACCTATGGGAGGGGATGCCTGCGCTGTCAAACATTCAGCGTCACCTGGGACTTCCTAGCACCTGCTTGGGAGTATGGAGTTCAAAACTCATGCTGGATCATGTCTGCCAGCTCAGCGATGCTTTAGAAGATGAGGAATTTTCACAGGGAAATACCCTTTAGAAGTATATGCTACAAATTGCAGAAAGAAAAACCATTCATAGATTTGGTAGTGGGTGAGAACGAAAAAAAGGCATACCATTAGTGACACTCTTTCTGATGGACACTGGGATCCCTCTGCAGAGTCTTCTCTGTTTTTGAAATATCCCAGGAGCATGCCAGCTTGAAAATCTTCGTAAAAGCCACATCATTCACAGCACTTTCAAAGGCAATAAAAGCTGTCTGATCATCATGAGATCTGAAAGTGTAATGCCTAAAAGGGGGGGGGGGGGGGAAGAAGAGTGGAAGCTGTATAGATTTTTTAGGATGATAATCCACTACCACATAAGAAGGACGTATGGCTTTACTCTTAAAAAATATCATATAGTTTGAGAACATGGTTCATGACAAAACCACTGAAAATGTCTGAAATAGTCATTTTCCCTTCATCCTTCTGCAAAGGAAGTGACATCACTGGATTTCCCATCATCCATCTGCATAGGAAGTGACATCACTGGACTACCCATCATCCATCTGCACTAAAAGTGACATCACTGGACTACCCATCATCCATCTGCACTAAAAGTGACATCACTGGACTTCCCATCATCCATCTGCACTTGACATCACTGGTTTCCTGCCAAAAGCACAAGTTACTAACTTGTGTAACGATATATCTGTAAGAGACAGTAGTTAGTGACAGATTCCTTACCTTAGAATATCCCCAGGCGTCAGGCTGGATCCGGAAAGTTTTTGCGTAGCAGTACCCTTGCGCGTCGGTAGGCGGCGTCGTGCGGCTCCGCGTCCGTCGTCGTGATCGCCGGGATGACGTCGCGGCCAGTACTTAGACGCCGCCCCTGCGCACTGACGTCAGTTCTGTACACGACTTTCCGCGCCAGGAACGCAGAGCCATGCAAGAAGCTGACATAGGTGTCTGAAAAATACTAGGGCCCTGAAAGGGATGTCCTTAACCCTAGAAATCAGTTCGCAGAACTGGGAGGATGGGTGGGGCGGTAGGGAATCTGTCACTAACTACTGTCTCTTACAGATATATCGTTACACAAGTTAGTAACTTGTGCATCTGAAAGAGACACGTTAGTGACAGATTCCTTACCTTAGAATAGATACCCCAGCAATACCAACCCCGGTGGTGGGTCTGCGAACAAAGATCAGACAAGGAAGTCCCGGAGGACAGAACGGCCAAAGAAGCCGTCCCTCCGGACCGGACTGTCAAGGCAGTAATGCTTTGTAAATGTGTGCAGCGAGGCCCACGTAGCTGCCTGACAGATATCCTGCAGCGGAACACCGCGGCCTAAGGCCGTGGTAGCAGCCGTTGCCCTGGTGGAATGGGCACGCAGCCCAACAGGAGGCTCCTTCTTAGCCAAAGAATAGCAGGCTTTGATACACAAGGTTACTCAGCGGGAAATGGTTCTCTTGTGCACCGCCCGACCTTTTTTGGTGCCCACGTACCCAACAAAGAGCTGGTCATCCACCCGGAAGTGTTGTGTGCGGTTGATATAAAAGGAAAGCGCACGTTTTGGGTCCAGACGGTGGAGCCTCTCTTCCTCTCTGGAAGGATGCGGAGGCGGAAAGAAGGTGGGCAAAGTCATGGTCTGCCCAATGTGGAAGGCAGTAACCACCTTTGGCAAGAAGGACGGACGCGTCCGAAGAACAACCTTGTCTGGATGGACAGACAGAAAGGGAGGTTTGCATGATAGAGCCTGGAGCTCACTCACCTGCCGAGCGGAGGTAATGGCCACCAGAAAGGCTGTCTTCAGACTAAGAAGACGAAGAGGACAGTTATGGAGAGGCTCAAAGGGAGCGCACATGAGAAAGGTAAGGTAAGAACCAAGTTCAAGTCCCACTGAGGCATCACAAACGGAACAGGAGGGAAGAGGTGTGTAATGCCTTTTAGGAACCTGTTAACAACAGGGGACTTGAAAAGGGAGGGCTGATCAGGAAGCCTGAGGAAGGCCGAGATAGCACAAAGATAGCCCTTGATGGTACCCAGGGCAGAACACTGTTGGGCCAGAGAAAGAAGGAACAGAAGAACCTCAGAAAGAGGGGCAGAGAGGGGATTCACAGCCTTTGCTGTGCACCATGCCACAAACTTGTTCCACCTGCAGGCGTATACCACCTTAGTGGAGGGACGCCTGGCTGCCAGAATCACATCACAAACTTCGGGAGGCAAGTCGAAAGGAATCAACTGCCGCCGCTCAATCTCCACGCAAGCAGGTGGAGGCTGGACAGGTTCGGGTGGAGGACCGTCCCCTGCTGCTGCGACAGAAGATCCTCCCGAAGAGGCAGACGGATCGGGGATCGACGCTCATACTGAGTAGCTCGGGATACCAAACTCTTCGAGCCCAGTCCGGAGCCACAAGGATGACTTGGGCCCGGTCGCGCCGAATCTTCTTCAACACTCTGGGTAGAAGTGGTATAGGCGGAAAGGCGTACAACAGACCGCAACTCCACTCGCAACGAAAAGCGTCGCCGAGCGAGTGCCGCCTTGGAAATTCCAACGCGCAGAACTGATGACATTGCGCGTTCTCTTCGGTGGCGAATAGATCTAACCAAGGCTCTCCCCACTGCAGAAAGAGTCCTTGCGCCACTTCCGAGTGAAGACGCCATTCGTGATCCATCATGCACCTGCGGCTGAGTTCGTCCGCCCTGGCGTTCAGGGAACCTGCCAGGTGTTGAACCATCAGGAACATGTCCTGATGTTCCAGCCATGTCCAGAGGCGCAGAGCCTCCTGACAGAGGGTCCACGACCCCACCCCGCCTTGTTTGTTGCAGTACCACATGGCGGTGGTGTTGTCTGTGAACACCTGCACTACCTTCCCTTTGACAGAGGGGAAGGAATGCCTTGAGTGCAAGTCGGATCGCCCGGAGCTCCAGAAGGTTGATATGGAGCCGGGATTCCCCCGGAGACCAGAGGCCTCTGATCTCCGCCTCTCCCATGTGACCGCCCCATCCCAGAAGGGACGCGTCCGTCACAACTGTGTGCTCTGGCTGGGGAAGGGAGAGGGATCTGCCCATGACCCATTGCCGGTTCGAGAGCCACCACTGCAACTGTTTTGCAGTTCCGTCTGAGATCTGGACGTGATCGGACAGGTTGCCCTGGTGCTGCGCCCACTGGAACTTCAGGTCCCACTGCAGAGCCCGCATATGCCATCTGGCATGATCGACCAGCAGGATGCAGGAGGCCATGAGGCCCAGCAGCCTCAGGGTCATCCGTACCGAAACCCAGGATAAAGGCTGAAAGATCGGAATCATAGCCTGAATATCCCGGACTCGCCGTTCGGGAGGATAGGCCCGAAACTGCGTCGTGTCCAGAACTGCTCCGATGAAAAGGAGCCGTGGAGAAGGAATCAGGTGCGACTTCGGCACATTGATGGAGAACCCCAGCGAGTGCAGGAGTTCGGCCGTAGTCTGGAGGTGGGAGACGACTGCCTGGGACGAGGCCGCCTTCAGCAGCCAGTCATCGAGGTAGGGGAAGACTGGAACCCCTGCCCGGCGCAGATGAGCTGCGACCACCGCCAACACTTTCGTGAACACCCGAGGGGCACTTGTGAGGCCAAAGGGGAGCACGGTGAATTGAAAATGCTCGAGGCCCACCATGAACCGCAGGTAACGCCGGTGGGCCGGCAGGACGGGGATGTGGAAATAAGCGTCCTGCAAGTCCAACGCTACCATCCAGTCTCCAGGGTCGAGGGCAGTCAAGACCTGAGCTAAGGTGAGCATCTTGAACTTCTCCTTCCGGAGGAAGCGATTGACGTTCCGGAGGTCCAAGATAGGACGCAGGTCCTCCTTGTCCTTTTGGGCACCAGAAAGTAGTGGGAGTAGCAACCACGTCCTACTTCTGGGGTCGGAACATGCTCGACGGCCCTCTTGGCCAAGAGGGCAGTGACTTCCTTCTGCAGAAGCACCAAGTGATCCCCTGACATGCGGTGGAATTGAGGTGGTATGGCTGGGGCGGTGGTCTCGAAGGGGAGGGAGTAGCCCCTTCAGACAATGTCCAAGACCCACCTGTCCGAGGTGATGGCACGCCAGTGGTGAAGGTGATGGCGGACCCTGCCCCTACTGGCGTGCTGTGCACCTGAAAAGAAGGACTAGGAGGGCTTGGAGGCCGCGGACGGGGCGGATTTGGTGGCCTGACCCGCACGCTGGTTGCCCGATCCGCCACGGCGGAAGCCACGTCCTCGCGAAGACGCTTGCTGCGCGGGCCGGTGGCTGGGTAGCGGACACGACTGGGCGCCCCTTCCGTGGCCACGAAAGGGGCGAAAAGCAGAGGTTAGCGGAGGGCGCACAGCAGAAAGGCCCAGGGACTTGGCAGTAGCCCGTGAGTCCTTAAAACGCTCCAGCGCATGGTCTGCTTTGGTACCAAAAAGACCGACTCCATCAAAGGGCATGTCCATGAGTGTGTTCTGGACATCACCCGAGAAACCAGTTGTTCTCAGCCAGGCGTGGCGACGCAGCGCCACCGTCGTTGCAAGCGATCTGCCCAGCGAGTCGGCGGTATCAAGGCCACAACGGATGGTGTACTTCGCCGCATCCCTTCCTTCCGCAATGGTGCGGGAAAGCAGTGTCTGGACCTCCTCAGGACACTGGGGCAAGACTTGCGACACCGAATCCCACAGAGAGTGGGAGTATCGGCCCAAAAGGCAAGCGGTGTTCACCGACCGCAAGCCAGCACTGGAGGAAGAAAAGGCCTTCTTCCCAAATTGGTCCAGGCGTTTGGATTCCCTATCCGGAGGGGCGGTAGGGAAGGCGGTTTGGGAGGCAGAGGCCTGGACAACCAAGCTCTCGGGGGTGGGATGTTGAGAGAGAAACAAGGGGTCGCCCGGAGCGGGGCGATGGCGTCGGGCCACGTTCCTATCCACAGGAGCCCCTGTGGCGGGCTTGGACCAGGAGCCCAAAAGAACGTCAGAAAGTGCGTAATTAAACGGCAGCAATGGCTCCGAGGAGGTAGCCGCCGGCTGAAGCACTTCCGTCAGGAGGTTAGTCCTGACAGCCACAGTAGGCAACTAGAGGTGTAAGGCTCCAGCTGCTCTACGCAACACCGTTGCGAAATTTGCTCCCTCCTCCGTTGCCACGGAAGGAGGAGACAGCATGCCAGTGTCAGGGGAGGTGTCTAGACCACTGGCATCCCCAAGTTCCTCTGCCCAGTCCTGCTCATAGTCACACTGCTGTGTGATAGGGTCATCCGACCCCTCCCAGCTCTCCTGGTCCTCCTCTGGTTCAAAATATGGAGGAGGAGGGACATTTGGGACCCAAGGTCTCATCGGCGCCGGGGCCGGCGTCGGGGAACGACGCTTCAGGAACGGCACCGGGGACATCGGCGCCGGCGGAGGCGTGGTTAGGTCAACCGGCGTCGATGGGGGTTGCGGTACCACCGGAGCCGGGATCAAGGACGGGGCCGGGGCCGGTATCAAGGCTGGCGGGACGGGCGACGCCGGGACCGGAGTCGTCGGCGACGCCGGAGCAACCCCATCAGGGCCCGCGGGGCCCGAAGGCGCACCGGAGGGACCTTGAGGCCCGAAGAGGCGGGCCATGGCCGACAGGAACTCCTGTATTTGGGCCGGAGTCGCCCCCGAACCCGGAAAGGACGGGTATTGCGGGGGCGGCTCCACAGGCACGTGCGGGGACGGTGCCGACAGGGGCCTCAGCCGAGTCGCGAGACCGGCGAGGCCAAGTCTTAGAGCGATGATGCTTCTTAGACTTTTTGTGCTTCGACTTACCTGAGGAGTGCGAAGACTTGGACTCCGACGACCGGCGGGGGCTCCGCGACCGGCCCCTCGACCTCTCACGGGACCGGGGCTTGGTGCGGCGCGGAGCCGACTGCCGGACCTCGAGGAGCTTTCGAGACCGCTCTCGCAAAGCCTTCGGGTGTAAGGCCCGGCAGTCGGGGCACGACTTCGTGTCGTGGTCGCGGCCGAGACAGTAGAGACACTCTAAGTGCGGGTCTGTGATCGACATCATTCGACCACAGACGTCGCATGGCTTGAAGCCGGGCATTCCTACCGACACCTAGGAGTCGAGATGACTCGAAAAGAAACAGTGAAAAATTTACCAAAAAGTTAGTCAAAAATTGACTAGGGCACTGCTCTTCCCGGATCTGCGCTTACTGGAGCGGAAAAAGGAAGAACTGACGTCAGCGCGCAGGGGCGGCGTATAAATACTGGCCGCGACGTCATCCCGGCGATCACGACGCCGACGACGGACGCGGAGCCGCACGACGCCGCCTACCGACGCGCAAGGGTACTGCTACGCAAAAACTTTCCGGATCCAGCCTGACGCCTGGGGATATTCTAAGGTAAGGAATCTGTCACTAACGTGTCTCTTTCAGATCAGTCTTTACTTATAGAGGCTGGAGAGTGGCTGTGGAGCGCTAGGACCCCTGATCCTCCTCCCACCGATCTCCCTGCCCTGTCACTACTCCACAACAACCCTCCACGCCCTGAATCCCGGCCACATGTATCAGCGCTGCTGCTGCGCCCCACCACCCAGCAATGAAGGTGAATTCTCCTGTGTCACTTGCCATTTCACATGCACTCTCCCGCACCCACCTCACTCTCCCCCTTAACCTCTCACACTCCACACACATGACTACGCACACCTGACCCCCACTACACCACACCCTGACTTGTACTGCATACTCCTCAACACTTGCTACCTCACAAAAAATGGCCCCAAATTTTGGGTTCTGCTACACAACCGCTCACCGTACTTGCTCTTCCCAACTGAAACCTGAGTGACTTCTTGGTCAGCCCTGTCATCACTACAATAATCCCCCATAGATCCAAGATCGGACGGGACAGGACAAACAGACCAGGAGGCAGAATTGCTATCACCTTCAAAGAATCCATCCAATGCTCCACCACCTAGGAAAGCACCATGAACTACACCCTGACCGGCACCCTTGTCTACCATCCTCCTAGACCATGCACCAACTTCGGCATCACCATCGTGGACTTCATCACCCCCCTGATCCTAGACTTCACCTCCTACATCATCCTCGGCGACCTCAAATACCACCTGGAGGATCTCACTGATCCCAACTGGGCCAACCTCCTCAAGGAGCTGTCCAATCTCGGACTCACCCAGTGAGTGGAAGGCCCCACACACTCTGCCGGACACCTACAGGACCCCAGCTTGAGCACATCACAGTAGATAAGCCCACACCGATCACATCCTACTCAACTTCAGCATGCCCATTCCACACTACTGTAGAAACACCATCACCAACTCTTCACAAGGGGATTGAAACAAGATCCCAGAAGCATTTCTTCGTCTACAGAACTCCTACACCACTGGTCTCAACATAACAACAACCTCCCCGAACCTTCTCCAACGTCATCGCCTGGATCCCCCCCTGCGCAGATACCCTAGCTTCTCTCAAAGTCAACAAAGGCACGAGAAGCAGACTGCAAGCAAGCTGGCACATGGATGAGCTCAGGCTCACCCAAGGCTACTGCAAGCAACTTGGACGCAGATGGAGACACGGTAAGAAGAACACAGATAAGAACACTTACAAATCCACCCTTAGACTTTCACATCAGTAAAGCAGAGCCATCAAACGCTTCTCGCGCACTAACCGCATCAAAATCAGCACCAACAGCACCTAGGAAATCTTTGCTATATTCAAAGACTTCACCTCTCCAGAAGCAAGCTCAACCAGCGTAACCCCCTCTCAGGACCTCTACAACCAGCTGTCCCTATTCTTCAGCAACAAGATCACCAGCATCTACAAAAACTTTGAGCCCCAAACTGACCTTTCCACCTTTGCAGCCCTCCTGCCCATCTTTACTAACAACCAGGGGGCCCATCCCGACCACCTGGCCCGAATATGCCTCCTCACAATGCATTCCTTTTCCCCGCAGGCTATTACAACGCGGTCGTTACAACGACCGCGTTGTAACAACACATACCATTATCCCGCAAGTCATAACAACGACTTGCACTGGGGGGGGGGGGGAGGGGGCCGCTGGATGTTGGAATAGTATAATTTACTATTCCAACTCCAGTCTGTGCAACAGTAGGGAAGGTGTTGGATTTAAAATCCAACACCTTCTGACCCCTCCGCAAGTCGTTGTTATGACTTGCGGGGTAACAGCCGCGTTGTAATAGCCTGTGGGGAAAAGGATTCGTGGTAAACGATGTTTACCACCTGGCCCACCATCAGCACTCAAGAAACCATCTGGATTCTACAAGTACACAAACCATAATGGTTAGAGCGGCAGATGCAGAGATCTGGCCCGGGACCAGGGTTCAATTCCCGCCTCGGCGGGTCTCTGGGCTCAATTTCCTCGGACCTGATCATTCTCGCCTCGGTGCCTATTCTAATCATGGGTCCCACTCTGCAACTCTGGGCAATAGCTTGCTTAATCTCCACAATGGCCCCACCAGCGCTGGGATGCCTGGCTTCACCTTGGGGGTGCCCAGGAGTGGACATTTCACAGGGAAAAGACAGGAAGGGTTCCACAGCGGTATGCGTACAGCGCCAGGACACCCTAGGGTAACAGTGCGCTTTACAAGTACAAATTTCATTTCATTTCATTTCATAATTGAGCCTGTGGGCAAGCATCACAATTACTGGGACTAACCCTGCCTTGGACACTGATGATGGCTCTATAGGCGTTGACAGTAGCATTGAAGAAATCAACAAAACAATGCAGTCGAACAACACCCACATCTAGCATGACAGCATCAAGCCCTGGCTCTTGGCACCATTTCGAAGCTAGAGCCTCCAGTAAATTCTCCAGAAGCAAATCAAAGGTGAGTTTAAGCAGCATCTCAATACTGTCCGACAACCACAAACCTGTGACCCTAGATTCAATTTGAAGATAAGAGATTGTGAAATAACTGAAAGGATCTCTATCCTAAAGGACTGAGCATTCATTTACATTTCTCCAGAGCATCCAGCCTTTGCGATTACACAAAAGAAAGCATCACATTTTCTCTTGTCACACTAAACACACAAACAACACATAATGCAATCACGAGTATTAGCTTTTACCAACACCATTTTCCATGTGTTGAACTTTTGAAACCAGAAGGCCTTTTTGTCATGATAAGAAAACTAAAAGAAAATGAGAAAACACAAAATGAAGGCAAAGAGATTTAAACGTGCATGAGGTATTGAACCGCTGGATTGTGCTCTCAGCACATTCCATAATCTTTATCCTTGGGAACAGGAATGGGAACCGATGCGCTCTGGTGAGACCGCATCATGAACATACAAGGATGTCATCAAGTCGGGTCTGCAATGGCTCAACATCAGTGCGATACACTGAGACAAATATGGAGACACTACAGCCCCAAAGCTGTCATACTGAAAGAGGAGGTCTATAGCTTAGACTTGAAGCTTTGGTTGCAGGAAGGAAGACAATGTGCAATCCTGACATAACACAGAGCTCTCATCAAAAATGGTTCTGGTTGAGATGTTAATGAGGCCCCTGGTTATAAGCCGCTGTACAGTGAGAGCCCTCTTTATCCCAAGAGTTTACTCCATATGTGAGTGAACTCATCCTGGTTCCTGAATGGTACAACATCGCTGATTCTGTCCAGTCCCTGCTGTAAGTGAAAGTTAGAGCTGCTCATAATGTTACATTACTGTGGGCCTGTCTCAATGGCAAACGTACTACCATTTAATCCTTCATGCGCCGATCTTTCAATGTACTGGAATAGTGGACTAGGTTGCAGAGTGACTCTACCCTTTCTCAAGGGGTGCATCAATGGACTGTGCTGCTGGGTTTCCTGATACACAGTCACATCAACTAGATCACTGTAGTTATCAAACAGGGCAGTGGTTCTTAACCTGTGATCCGAGGACCCCTGGGTAATATTAAAATTAATCAATTAAAACTAATAAATTATTCACAAATAAAGAAGCAACATTACAAATTTCAAAACTTTTTCTACATTTGATTTTGAATTTAAAAAATATTTCAATATTTAAGCATGTGTTTGCTGTATACTTGTTTTTGTAATTGTATGTATTGTTTTGAGGTTCAAATCATAGAAATTGCTAAGGCTAGGAGACCCCGGCTTCCAATAATGACTCAGCTGGGGGTCCTCAGGTTACATTAATGATTCAGTGGGGGGTCCATAGAGGTCAAAAGGTTAAGAACTGCTGATCTAGGGGATTTTCATACACAAACCTCTAAATCGGTTGCGCGAATACCTCCAGGCCTGCTTGGTTAATCAAGCTCTATGGCTATGCAATGACACGTTAGTAGAAACTCTTACAGCTCTGCATTATCTGATACAATGTAGGAACTATACAATGCGTGGTCTAGGTCCAACCACAGTTTGCATCCATATATTACACCCTCACCTTTAAAGCACCGACGCAAACCAATGGAGCGATTTGTTGAACACACATGAGCTCTGAGCGCAGTACTCTCCATGAAAGGGTCCACTAGGGTAACTGAGAGAACTTAATCTTGACTCGAGATACAGGTAAATCAAATTTATTAGATACAAGGAAAAGTAGCCAATTTGGAGCCACTCACGAGAACAGATGTTCACTAGAACAGTTAATCAGTAAACTTACCAAGTGACCAGCAACTCCAGCACTGCTAGGAACAGAAGATCATTAGAAGAGTGAAAGACAGATAAATGTGCCCATTTCTGACTGTATGGTTGACAAACAACTCTGAAGATCATATAGTTCTCTGCTGGTGAACCCATGATTGAACAGGGCATGGACTGCACTACTTGAGTAGATGAGGCTGTGCCTAGCCTATTACCGTCCTCCGCTATTTCTATGTCTTGGCAGGGTGTCTGTGGATTGAGGTGCAGGGAGTAGACAGATGTGCGGAAGGGGTGACGTGGAGATGCTTACGTAGGCGGATGAGAAGACTGTTAGTGGGTCTGCGTGTATTTAAGAAAAACGTAGGAGCAGGGGAGCTTGACAAGGAAATCGAGCACGAAAGAGAGAAAGAACAGTAGAGCAAGATAGAAACAGGGAGAGTAAGACAGACTGGGAGGCAGAGCGAGAAAGACTGCGAAGGGAAAACAGGCTGAAATGCATGGAAGGAGGGGGTGGGCGAAAGTGAGAAAGAAAAAGACAAAGCACTAAAACATGGAGTGGATGGAAAGATAGATTGCTCCCTCTCCACTGTCAGATGGAAAGCTTAGGCATCCTTTAATAACTGCACGGGGCTGGCTGTTAGTTAAACAACATAATTAATTAAAATTAGGACTTTCATTACGCCGAATCCTTCTTAATTTAATAATTAAGCTCAGGACAAAATTAGTTTGGCTGATGAGGAGCGGAAATTCAAAACTAAATGAATGCAAAAATATACAAAGTAAACAAGCCTCCAGGACAGGGACTTGGGGCTCGTGTCTGTCGAACCGATATGCTGCCTTTCTTCAAACATCAAGGTTTGTTTATCTCGGATACAAGAAACTCTCAATACAAACACAGCGCCTTTTCTCCTCCAAATGTCCTCAAACATCTGATGTAATTAACAGGGGAGCTACTGATGCAGGATGAAATTATGGAAAGGCTGTCATTCTCCAGCGCCTCGTTGCATGCCACCCGAGGGCCGCCGGCCCCGGGTACAGACGCGCAGGATATTCCTGCACACTAGTTAAACAACTCCCAAATGTGGCTGTGGCATCGGACAAGGTGCTGCCCTCGGGGGATCCCCGGAGAAGAAGTGCTGCATTCGAAGGTGGCAGGTACAGCAGCTAACAAGCCTGCCTAGAGGGAGAAGTCAACAACTGCGAGGCCTAATCCGGTCCCCAGACACCACATGCCAGGGGCCAGAAGGTGGTAACTGACAGGGAAGCAGGGGCGAACAAGCCTTTTACGGGAGCTGAGCAAGCATCAGCCCTGCGCCCGGGGTGCGCGAGGAGATCCACTGATGACATCTGGAAGCGGCAAGCGCCCTAACATGACAGCACACGGTTACTTCTCAGGTTTAAATTAGAAGTGCAGAGCATCACCCATCAATAGCAAGTACTCCCTCTCCGCCATCTAAAACAGACTGAAGGTTACATCTTATTTTAAACTTCACCTCCTTCTAAGAATGTCCCATAAACAAAACGGAAACAAAGTGATGAGGGGAAAAAGTAAGGAAATTATTCGGAACTTGTGTTCATGATCTTTTCTACTCAAGTCTGACTCCACATCAATTCACTTCTTTTTTTAGTCTGGCTGAATCTGGATCCTAGAACCACAGCCTCTGAGCTCTTCCCAACAAATGTAGAAAAATACTTAAAAAGAACCCGGAAACAAATACACTGGGTGTTTGATCAGAGCACGTGCTTTATTCAAAATGAAGACGCAAAATATTTTCAAAGTCTAAGACGGTATAAAAGGCAGGAGGGACGGTCAGAAAGCGACATATGTTATGGGTAATCCATCTACACAGGGACACTTCTCACAATCTACATTTTCAAAATCCTTATTTGCCGAGGACATAAAATGTAGTGAGGAGCAAAGATGCCCGCTCTTCAAAGAAGTGAGACAATGAGGAATAGAAACCCAGAAGACTGATGAAGATTACTGATAAAGACTGATGTAATAATGGTTCTGGAATGCACCAATTTTAAGATGCAATCTGTAATATGTTTTGTATGTTACAAAATCATAAATAAAAGTTAAAAAGACTGATGGAATAACCCAAACTACAGTCCCTGAGAAGGACACACAAAACTAATAGAGTTAACCCTTAATTGGCGATCATGTGCAAGTGTGGAGTGCACACAATCACCTTGAATGTGAACTTGGCTTCAAGCTAGCCCACGCTGTCTGAGTCACAACAAAATGGCGGGGGGTATACCGGAGCTGTACCTACTACTGTATTTAATGAAGAGCACCTAGAATTAAGGCTGGTTTCTTATAAGGCGTCCCATGGAACCTCCAATACTAATGAGTAATGTGAGAAAGACTGGAAGCCTATACAGGAGATGAAGCCAGTGCTATGTATCTCAAGGATCGAGGTTTCGGATGCACACTATTTGTTCTGCAGATCCTGTCACTGCACACGAGGTAGCCTTCTGCTTAAAGCCTCTTCTACTGACACTAGTAGAGTAATAATTCAAATCAAAAGACATTTTTTAAAACTGCAATGAAATATGGTCAGACTGAACTGATATCTTGTTAGTTTTCAACTAATCAGGTCTGTGGATGAGTGCTTCGTTAATCTTCCCAAGCAGCTTCCTACCACTCCCACCTTTCCTTTGGATAAGGTACTGAATTAGATCACAGTCTTGTCATTAGACCAAGGCTGAAACTCCTATGACTCTGTTTACATGGGAGAGGCAGACTCTACAAGCAGTACCATTCAATATGTTGTGGGCGTCGCTTATTTCACATGACGCATTCTGGTTATTCTGCAACCCAGGGGACTACGAGGTCAGCATTCCAGATAGACTTCTCGTGTTAAATTTTAGGTTTAGCTTTAGCCAAGTCCTTTTGTTTTCAATAAAAAATATATATATACACCATACAAACTTATACAGCGCCCTCAGTCAAAACCGCCTCCCACTGCCCCTTTGCACACACACACTACATCCCTGGCCCCATGATTGTTTTAACTAGGCTGCCAGTTCTTAGACTAAGGCCGCAACATTTCAGAGATAAAGAATTTGCAAGGTAATAACATGGCATTGAATACAAAATCTGGCATAGGGTGTCCGGGAGGCGTGGAGGGGGTGGTGGTGCGGACTGACTTGTGGTAAAGCTTTCGGCTAATCCAGCATGAATGTCCCCAAAGGCATTGCTAACATAACAAAGAGTCTGCCCCGGATTGACAGAAGGTGGGACTGCAGAAGCTGTACAGAGGTTATACCTCTACTTACTACCCTGTCCCTAATGGGTTAGCAGTAAGCATGATGACGGGTGGGACATACAGTCCATCTTGAGTCACTTGCTACGGAGGCCTGCATTGTGTCTGTGACAGTGGTCTACAGCCTTTCAATCATCTGGCAGCATGTTGTTATACAAAGCAATGTCATGAAAGGCACTGATCAATCAGAGGGCAGACCTTGAAGAAAAAGATTTTGGCAGGATAAATTCATGCTTTATCCCCCTTTCAAAGAGAAATGATGGGAAGGCATTTGCTTGGTCGTCCATGTTATGTTTGTACCACCAAATATTCTGATGTGAGGCAATGAAACAGCTTGGCCCAATCTCTATGTGCTGCATATACTTTCTGCCTTCTTTTTTGTTGGGGTGGAGGAGGCAATGAAACTGGCCTCTCCGGCCTTCAATATAGTCGATGAAAACATCATGACATGGAAGAATGGGCTCTTGAACGGACTTCACTTTCTGTCCTCTTGATTAGATTATTTGAAACATTACGGGGCTTTACAAGTTATCTTATGAATTTTATTATTATTTTTTTTTTTTATATGAAAAGTTTTATAAAGCGCGAACTTGACCCGGCAGGGTATCAGAGCGCTGTGCATCGTCGCCCGCTTGTTAAGCTTGAACTGGAAGGTATAATCGAAATCAACGTATAAACAGTAAAAGCAGATTACAGACAAAGGAAATAGACAAAGTCCCGAGCAACCAACTCAAATAACAATCATAAATAATAAGTGAGTTCAAATCTTCTTGCTTTCAGGTCAATTTATTCGTTCAATCCACATTCTTTAGTAGTCCCCTGTAGCCAACACGTGTTTTGTCAGATAGATGTGTGAACATCACTGACTTCATCAGGGCTCATTCACAATGTATCATCACGAGTGTTTCTAAGAAGAAGTACCTCAGTACCCAAATCTTGTCTCATGTGTGGCCACTGTTCTTAAGCTGATATACATTCACCTGTATAAAGGAGAGTACTCCTCGGACTATCCATCCCGGCGTGGTGTGTCACACATGAGACAAGATTTGGGTACTGAGGTACTTCTATCTGACGAAACACGTGTTGGCTACAGGGGACTACTAAAAAATGTGGATTGAAGGAATAAATTGACCTGAAAGCAAGAAGATTTTAACTCACTTATTATTTATGATTGTTATTTGAGTTGGTTGCTCTGGACTTTCTGTATATTGCGAGGACTGGGTTTTCTCAGTTACTGTGAGAGCGCAGGTGGCCGCTCTCTCCCTTGAAGCACCACGAAATTGGATATACGTGCAATTACTGTGGGGATACGTACAAGGTTTGCGCAAGTGGCCCAGCCCCACCCGATTGCAAAGGAAAATAGACATCAGCATGTTGAGCAATAGGTAGATTGCAATGAAGGTCGGGTAGGTCAAAGTTGTGAAGTCATTTCAAATAGTATGTGAGATTACAGAACTATTGACTCACATGTCTATTGATGATCGGGCCTATGATTACTGACCCGGCCGGTAACATAGCAATGTACAACATCGTCTGCTGGTTGATCTTGAGCAGGCAGAAAACCATCGAAAACTATGCAAAAACATTAAAAGCATAATAAGGCAAATGGATATAAACATCAGCATCTTGAACAATAAGCGGATTGCATTGAGGTAGGGGAGGACAAGGAAGCAGGGTCATTTCAAAAAGTTTAAGAAGTTACAGAACTATTGTCTCCAGTGGCTATTCCTGAGCAGGCGTTTGACTTCTTTTTTAAAAGAGGAGGACGAAGGGATTGTTCTGATTTCTGGCGGGAGAGCGTTCCATATTCTCGGAGAAAGACCGGAGAAGGCGCAGTTGTAAGTTCTCTTCTTTTTGAACTTTGGGGGTTTCAGCAGTAGAATGCTTGTACTTCTTCGTGCCCAATTCCCACCCGATAGTTCTAGTTTATTTGCTAGGTAAGTGGGCGTGTTATGGTGCAGTGCGTTGTGAGTCAAGCAAGCTATCTTATACTTGATCCTTGCGTCAATGGACAGCCAGTTCAGTTGGCGTAGATCAGGTGTGATGTGGTCATGCTTTCTTGAGCCCGTGATGAGTCTAGCAGCAAAGTTCAGAGTGGCTCTTAAAGGGGCCAGGTTAGTTTTGGGGAGTCCAGCCAAGGTCGCAATTCCGTATTCTAAACAGGAGATCACAAGGGACTGGACAGCTTGTTGCAGGTCAGAGGGCGGCAGGAATGTTTTGATTTTCCTTAATGTGCAGAGTTGGTCATTAGCTCCTCTTGTAGCACTGATGTGATCCTGCATATTTAGGCATTTGTCCAGAATTAGGCCTAGTTATCTAGTGGAGTTAACTACATGTGGGGTGCAGTTGAGGGCTGTTAGCTGTTTGAGCCAGTCCTTAATGGGCACAGTATGATTGTGTGGGGCAAGCAAGAGGAATTCTGTTTTGAGTGAATTTAGCAAAAGGTGGTTGTGCGATAACCATTGTTGGGTTTTTAAGAGTGCAAAGTTGAGAGTAGCAATGTCTTCCGGAGAAGACATTTTCATATACAGTTGGGTATCATCAGCATACATATGGCATTGAAGCACAAGTTACTAACTTGTGTAACGATATATCTGTAAGAGACAGTAGTTAGTGATAGATTCCTTACCTTAGAATATCCCCAGGCGTCAGGCTGGATCCGGAAAGTTTTGCGTAGCAGTACCCTTGCGCGTCGGTAGGCGGCGTCGTGCGGCTCCGCGTCCGTCGTCGGCGTCGTGATCGCCGGGATGACGTCGCGGGCAGCACTTAGGCGCCGCCCCTGCGCGCTGACGTCAGTTCTGTACACGACTTTCCGCGCCAGGAACGCAGAGCCATGCAAGAAGCTGACACAGGTGTCTGAAAAATACTAGGGCCCTGAAAGGGATGTCCTTAACCCTAGAAATCAGTTCGCAGAACGGGGAGGATGGGTGGGCGGTAAGGAATCTATCACTAACTACTGTCTCTTACAGATATATCGTTACACAAGTTAGTAACTTGTGCATCTGAAAGAGACACGTTAGTGATAGATTCCTTACCTTAGAATAGATACCCCAGCAATACCAACCCCGGTGGTGGGTCTGCGAACAAAGATCAGACAAGGAAGTCCTGGAGGACAGAACGGCCAAAGAAGCCGTCCCTCCGGACCTGACTGTCAAGGCAGTAATGCTTAGTAAACGTGTGCAGCGAGGCCCACGTAGCCGCCTGACAGATAACCGGCAGCGGAACACCGCGGCCCAAGGCCGTGGTAGCAGCCGTTGCCCTGGTGGAATGGGCACGCAGCCCAACAGGAGGTTCCTTTTTAGCCAAAGAATAGCAGGCCTTGATGCACAAGGTAACCCAGCGGGAGATGGTCCTCTTGTGCACCGCCCGACCTTTTTGGCGCCCACGTAGCCAACAAAGAGCTGGTCATCCACCCGGAAGTGTTTGGTGCGGTCAATATAAAAAGAGAGCGCACGTTTTGGGTCCAGACGGTGGAGCCTCTCTTCCTCTCTGGAAGGATGCGGAGGCGGAAAGAAGGTGGGCAAAGTGATGGTCTGCCCAATGTGGAAAGCAGTAACCACCTTTGGCAAGAAGGACGGACGCGTCCGAAGAACAACCTTGTCTGGATGAACAGACAGAAAGGGAGGTTTGCAAGATAGAGCCTGGAGCTCACTCACCCGCCGAGCGGAGGTGATGGCCACCAGAAAGGCTGTCTTCAGAGTCAGAAGACGAAGAGGACAGTTATGCAGAGGCTCAAAGGGAGCGCACATTAAAAGGTAAGAACCAAGTTCAAGTCCCACTGAGGCATTACAAACGGAACAGGAGGGAAGAGGTGAGTAATGCCTTTTAAGAACCTGTTAACAACAGGGGACTTGAACAGGGAGGGCTGATCAGGGAGCCTGAGGAAGGCCGAGATAGCACAAAGATAACCCTTGATGGTACCCAGGGCAGAACCCTGTTGGGCCAGAGAGAAGGAACAGAAGGACCTCAGAAAGAGGGGCAGAAAGGGGATCCACAGCCTTTGCTGTGCACCATGCCACAAATTTGTTCCACCTGCAGGCGTATACCACCTTAGTGGAGGGACGCCTGGCTGCCAGAATCACATCACAAACTCCGGGAGGCAAGTCGAAAGGAATCAACTGCCGCCGCTCAATCTCCACGCAAGCAGGTGTAGACTGGACAGGTTCGGGTGGAGGACCGTCCCCTGCTGCTGCGACAGAAGATCCTCCCGAAGAGGCAGACGGATCGGGGATCTATGCTCATATTGAGTAGCTCGGGATACCAAACTCTTCGAGCCCAGTCCGGAGCCACAAGAATGACTTGGGCCCGGTCGTGCCGAATCTTCTTCAACACTCTGGGTAGAAGTGGTATAGGCGGAAAGGCGTACAACAGACCGCAACTCCACTCGCGACGAAAAGCGTCGCCGAGCGAGTGCCGCCTTGGAAATTCCAACGCGCAGAACTGATGACATTGCGCGTTCTCTTCGGTGGCGAATAGATCTAACCAAGGCTCTCCCCACTGTAGAAAGAGTCCTTGCGCCACTTCCGAGTGAAGACGCCATTCGTGATCCATCATGCACCTGCGGCTGAGTTCGTCCGCCCTGGCGTTCAGAGAACCTGCCAGGTGTTGAACCATCAGGAACATGCCCTGATGTTCCAGCCATGTCCAGAGGCGCAGAGCCTCCTGACAAAGGGTCCAAGACCCCACCCCGCCCTGTTTGTTGCAGTACCACATGGCGGTGGTGTTGTCTGTGAACACCTGCACTACCTTCCCTTTGACAGAGGGAAGGAATGCCTTGAGTGCAAGCCGGATCGCCCGGAGCTCCAGAAGGTTGATATGGAGCCGGGACTCCGCCGGAGACCAGAGGCCTCTGATCTCCGCCTCTCCCATGTGACCGCCCCATCCCAGAAGGGACGCGTCCGTCACAACTGTATGCTCTGGCTGGGGAAGGGAGAGGGATCTGCCCATGACCCATTGCCGGTTCGAGAGCCACCACTGCAACTGTTTTGCAGTCCCCTCCGAGATCTGGACGTGATCGGACAGGTCGCCCTGGTGCTGCGCCCACTGGAACTTCAGGTCCCACTGCAGAGCCCGCATATGCCATCTGGCATGATTGACCAGCAGGATGCAGGAGGCCATGAGGCCCAGCAGCCTCAGGGTCATCCTTACCGAAACCCAGGATAAAGGCCGAAAGATCGGAATCATAGCCTGAATATCCCGGACTCGCCGTTCGGGAGGATAGGCCCGAAACTGCGTCGTGTCCAGAACTGCTCCGATGAAAAGGAGCTGTGGAGAAGGAATCAGATGCGACTTCGGCACATTGATGGAGAACCCCAGCGAGTGCAGGAGTTCGGCCGTAGTCTGGAGGTGGGAGACGACTGCCTGGGACGAGCCCGCCTTCAGCAGCCAGTCGTCGAGGTAGGGGAAGACTGAAACCCCTGCCCGGCGCAGATGAGCTGCGACCACCGCCATCACTTTCGTGAACACCCGAGGGGCACTGGTAAGGCCAAAGGGGAGCACGGTGAACTGAAAATGCTCGGGGCCTACCGTGAACCGAAGGTAACGCCGGTGGGCCGGCAGGACGGGGATGTGGAAATACGCGTCCTGCAAGTCCAACGCTACCAACCAGTCTCCTGGGTCGAGGGCAGTCAAGACCTGAGCTAGGGTGAGCATCTTGAACTTCTCCTTCCGGAGGAAGCGATTGACGTTCCGGAGGTCCAAGATAGGACGCATGTCCTCCTTGTCCTTTTTGGGCACCAGAAAGTAGTGGGAGTAGCAACCACGCCCTACTTCTGGGGTCGGAACATGCTCGATGGCCCTCTTGGTCAAGAGGGCCGTGACTTCCTTCTGTAGAAGCACCAAGTGATCCCCTGACATGCGGTGGAATTGAGGTGGCATGGCTGGGGGGTGGTCTCGAAGGGGAGGGAGTAGCCCCTTCGGACAATGTCCAAGACCCACCTGTCCGAGGTGATGGTGCGCCAGTGGGGAAGGTGATGGCGGACCCTGCCCCCTACTGGCGTGCCGTGCACCTGAAAGGAGGGACTAGGAGGGCTTGGAGGCCGCGGACGGGTTGGAGGTGGTGGCCTGACCCGCACGCTGGTTGCCCGATCCGCCACGGCGGAATCCACGTCCTCGGCCACGCGAAGACGCCTGCTGCGCGGGCCGGTGGCTGGGCTGCTGACGTGAAGGGGCGCCCCTACCGTGGCCACGATAGGGGCGAAAAGCAGAAGGCAGCGGAGGGCGTGTAGCAGAAAGGCCCAGGGACTTGGCAGTAGCCCGTGAGTCCTTAAAGCGCTCCAACGCATGGTCTGCTTTGGACCCAAAAAGACCGACTCCATCAAAGGGCATGTCCATGAGAGTATTCTGGACATCCCCTGAAAAACCAGTGGTTCTCAGCCAGGCGTGGCGGCGGAGCGCCACCGTCGTTGCAATGGACCTGCCCAGCGAGTCGGCGGTGTCAAGGCCACAACGGATAGTGTATTTGGCCGCATCCCTTCCTTCCGCAATGGCGCGGGAAAGCAGTGCCTGGACCTCCTCAGGGCACTGGGGCAAAACATCCGCCACCGAATCCCACAGAGAGTGGGTATATCGGCCCAAAAGACAAGCGGTGTTAACGGACCGCAAGCCAGCACTGGAGGAAGAAAAACCTTTCTTCCCAAACTGATCCAGGCGTTTGGATTCCCTATCCGGAGGAGCGGTAGGGAAGGCGGTTTGGGAAGCGGAGGCTTGGACAACCAAGCTCTCAGGAGTGGGGTGGACAGAAAGAAACAGGGGGTCGCCCGGAGCGGGGCGATGGCGTCGTGACACGTTCCGATCCACAGGAGCCCCTGTGTTGGGCTTGGACCAGGCGCCCAAAGAACGTCTGTGAGGGCGTCGTTAAACGGCAGCACAGTCTCCGCAGAGGAGGCTGCCGGCTGAAGCACCTCTGTCAAGATGTTAGGCTTGACCGTCAAAGTAGGGAGCTGGAGACGTAAGGCCCCAGCAGCCCTACGCAACACCGTACCAAAATTGGCCCCCTCCTCCGTAGCCACGGGAGGAGACAGCATGCCAGTGTCAGGAGAAGTATCCAGACCACTGGCCTCCCCTAGACTCTCTGTCCAGTCCTCATCATACTGACAGTTGCGAGTCAGAGGGTCATCAGACCCCTCCCAGTCCTCCTGGTCCTCCTCTGGTTCAAAATAAGGAGGAGGAGGAACATTTGGGACCCAAGGTCCCATCGGCGCCGGAGCCGGCGTCGAGCGACGTCGCTCCCGGGTCCATGTCCGGAGCCGGAAGGAACTGGGGACGACGCCGCCCGGAGCCCAGGGCGGCGTCGAGAACGGCACCGGAGACATCGGCGCCGGCGGAGGTGTCGTGAGGTCGACCGGCGTCGATGGGGGTTGTGGAGCCGGGATCGAGGCCGGGGCCGAAGCCGGAGCCGGGATCGAGGCTGGAGGCCCGGGCGGCGCCGGAGCCGCCGGCGACGCCGGAGCAACCCCATCAGGGCCCGCGGGGCCCGAAGGCGCACCGGAGGGGCCTGAAGGCCCGAAGAGGCGGGCCATGGCCGACAGGAACTCCTGTACCTTGGCCGGATCCGCCCCCGAACCCGGGAAGGGCGGGTATGACGGGGCGACTCCACAGGCAAGTCCGGGGCCGCGGGGGCGGGGACGGTGCCGGGAGGGGCCTCAGCCGAGTCGCGAGACCGGCGAGGCGAAGTCCGAGAGCGACGATGCTTCTTGGACTTCTTGTGCTTAGACTTACCGGACGAAGAAGACTTCGACGCCGACGACCAGTGTGCACTCCGCGAGCGACCCCTGGACCTCTCACGCGACCGGGGCCTCCGTGGAGCCGAATGCCGGGCCTCGAGGAGCTTTCGAGACCGCTCTCGCAAAGCTTTCGGGTTGAGGGCCTGGCATTCGGGACAAGACTCGGTGTCGTGGCCTCGCCGAGGCAGAAGAGACACTCCCAATGGGGGTCGGTGACGGACATCATCCGCGCACAGGCGCCGCATCGCTTGAAGCCGGGCATCCCTACGACACCTTAAAGATGGAAAAAACAGTGAAAAAAATCACCAAAAATACTGGTCAAAAATTGACCAGGGCACTGCTCTTCCCGGATCTGCGCTTGCTGGCGCGGAAAAAGAAGAACTGACGTCAGCGCGCAGGGGCGGCGCCTAAGTGCTGCCCGCGACGTCATCCCGGCGATCACGACGCCGACGACGGACGCGGAGCCGCACGACGCCGCCTACCGACGCGCAAGGGTACTGCTACGCAAAACTTTCCGGATCCAGCCTGACGCCTGGGGATATTCTAAGGTAAGGAATCTATCACTAACGTGTCTCTTTCAGATTGTTAGATCGCACGGGTTGTGTTTGCTGCTTTACTTATCGATCTAATATAGGAGGAAAACTCATCAGAAGGCATGGTAGGTCCACAAACATGCACTGTAAGCGCCCATAAAATATCAAACCTATTAGGATCTTTAAGCTCCTGCATCACTCACATATTCTTCCAAGTGGCCATATCTTCTTTGGAGGTGTACTCTACATTCGAACAATAGCTATCCCTGTCAAATATGGATTGCTCTTCGCAAAGAGACATCGAAGCGGAGTGGGTCCAGGAATTAACCAGCTAGACTGATACCTTCATGTCAATATCTTGTTAGTTTTCAACTAATAATGTATGTAAGTGCGTCCTTCTTTATTTTTCACAAGCAGCTTCCTACCACATTCACCTTTTCTTTGTGTAAGGTATTGATTTAGATCACAGTCATTAGACCAAGGCTGAAACTCCTATGACTCTGTTTACATGGGGCAGGACCGACTGTACAAGCAGCATCATTCAATCTACTGTGGGTGTCGCTTTTTTCCCATGACGCATTCTGGTTATTCTGCAAACCAAGGGACTATGATGTCAGCATTACGATTTTCTTGTGAACAAAAAAGGTAGACTTCTTGTGGTCAATTTTAGGTCTGGAGTTAGCCAAGACCTTTGGTTTTCAATACAAATATATATATATCATACAAACTTACACAGGCGATGAGTCAGCCGTCTTCATCTACTGGTCTGCTGTAGTGTTATGCACATTATGCTTCTGCCCACCACAGCATACAGCTAATGACACAGCGCGAGCCCACTTCAGCAGATGGCTTACCTGACTGTGCGTGACAGCATTCTTTTCTTGCATAATGTGCACGTCAGCACCATAAGCATGTACTCCCCTTCAGTGCCAGGGACTGCTGATACAATATGTGCTTTTACATAAAAAATAATATACATTTTGGCTTTTAGACAATGGCTGTTCTCATACTATGCGTGCCTTCGTACAAAAACCATTCACAAACAAAATAAGCATTGGCGAAGATAAAAGGTGAGAAGCCAACACCAGATCTATTGGCTTTCCCACTGTTTGTTTCCTTTGTCGATTCTTTGGCAGAGGGAGGATGTTATGTTAACTGTATAAATGGAGTTTTGTTATTCTAAATGGGCTCACACAAATACTATATCTTTGTTCTCCTGTAACAATCTACTTCCTTAGAAGAACTAGCTCAATAAACTGAGAAGGAAAACATGAAAACGTTGCACGGAAATAATGCGTTTGACTGTCTAGTGCCAAACATTTCAAGGACGCAGGCCTCCTTCCCAAGAGAGACGAGCCATAATGGCTTTAAGATGCAAGATGCACAGTTGAGCAAGGTCTGATGTTGCCATTGCATTCACCAACAGTGAAGGAAGAGAAATGAAGGCAAAACACAGGTGCATACAACACTGAATGCACCCAGAGAAGCAACTCGCAGCCCTCGGCCTCATCTGCCCTTCCAGACAGCTTCACGTTATGACTGTTGGGTCTGACAATGCTGTGAGCACACAGCAGAACGAAGCACCACGTGCATGTAAATATGCTTGTTGAGCTAATTAGCTGTGTTCATTTCAAACTGCATCAGCCACGAATCTGGGCTATGCCATCAATCACTCTGCTCCCAGACACTATGACCTGATTTCAGAGGAATTGGACAGCCAGCACTCTTGACAAGACACTGGCCTCAGTTCCTTTCTGCTGCCATAAAACAATGTCATGCAGCTAATTAAACATATGGATTATTAAAGGAGGACTGTAGGACATCGTCTCCAAAGTGGAAGCAAATTACAGACGCAACAGTAAATGTCAACCAAAAGGACGAAGTCAGGAAAAAGCAGGAGGAAATGTAGCAGGAAAACTATCTATTCAAATGCACCATCCACGTACCTAAGGTGACCACCTGCCTCCAAGTCATTACTGACACACTTACGACTCCGTCTCCAGGACGTTCTTGAGATAATCTAATGCACTCTGAGAATTCACTTTTTGTTTAGCTTCCACTGAACTCAGAACACTAACACACCTAATGATTTTCAAGTTAAGAGTTTAGGACTGCAGACCCGGAGTGAAGTGGTCACCCTACACATACCGAGTGACAGATGGAAGCATGTACATTGAAATACGCCCCAGCAAACCTGCAGTACAAAATACATGTCACTCAAGAAAATTTATTAAATATTGGGGCCAGAGCTTATGCAAAAATAATGCTACAAGCAATAGAACAATGGGTTGAGGAAAATAACTTTATCCCTGCAGAGCAGGGGGTTTCAGAGAAGGAAAGTCATCCACTGATCATTGCTTCAGTCTCTGGGTATTGACAAGGAAGTCCACAGAACAACCAGCTAGCCTCTTCTGCTGCTCTCTTGATTTTCGAGACACTGTTGATTTAATTGTGGGTTATTATATGAAAAATTGACTTAGCGAATCCCCACTGTTTACTTGCAACTTTGAAAAAAATAACATTTACAAAAGGGTTGCTTATCAGAGATCAAGCCAAACTAGCTCATGCTCCCCTATGGTAGGCGATACTCATGTCCCTTATTTGTTGTATACAGACGATCTGGAGATAATTGACTGTATACACACAATATGGAAGGGGCGAGAGGTTCAAACCTTCCCTTGTCCTCCCATCCAAATCTCTCAACACACACAAAGGGACAGTGATTTATCACATATAACAAGAAGAAAAAGAATATTCCTGGAAAACCCTTTAGTTTCTTAAAATTGCCCTCACCTACTAATTAGTGGCATGCTTCATCATTGGGCCGCTAACATACTAACTTAGACCAATGTTCAGGGTGGAGCGCTGTGTTTTTCTTGTCAACAAACTCAAAAAGGGATCCAAAATGTGCAAAAAAGTTGAAGGTGAAACTGTCTAAGGGGGTGCCCTCTTAATTTTATTATAAGCCCTCCTTGGCAGGGTAAAAATCGTGAAAGCGGGGTACATTCGGGAAACTATATCCCTGTCCCCCTATCTGCTAATATCAACATGTTTCAGCCATATCGTTCCCACTGTGGGTCATTGGCCTTCATCAGAATAAAGATCCCTATGCTATTACCTTAAAAGTAGTCCTTACTCTTTTCTGTCTATATGGAGGTGGATAATGGTTTATAGGTCATACGTGCCACTTGTACCAGGTAACACTCCAGGAAATGCTCGAATTTCACAGTTTTTGTCCCAAAACTGGGGTAAGAGTGGGAACGTTGCCCGGAAGGTACAGAGTGCCGCCAGGGAGGGGATATGTTGGACACTGACGAACGTGTGACTATAAGGGAACATTACCGCTTTTATCCCTTTGTGTGTGTTAAGATAATGCACTGTACCCAGATTAGTTTGTAAAGAAAACTTAGTGCTAAAATTATTGCTTCCAAAACTATTTAACCAATTGAATAAACAAAAATCTTGGTTTTTGTTTGAAAAAGTAGTAGATTGGCATGGCCTATGAGAGAATATAAAGGAAGTATTATCAAATAAATACTTGGGTATAATTTATTAGAATAATGTAATAAGGTAAAATGCGCCACCTACAAAAAACATTGTGAAGCACGAGGCTCATTTAAAATAGCAGGATTATGTACATTTTATAAAGAGTGTGATGAATTTTCAACTGCCCCTCTCTTAAACACATAGAAGAACGAGGTTCTCCCACACGCGATGTATGAGGCAGAAATACAAAATCTAGACGGCAAAACCTCATTGGAATATTTAGAGAACGAATGCCTGAAACAGTTGCTGATAACTCCCAATTTCGGCAAAGATAGAAGTGACCAGAAAGCAACTTATGCTTTTAAATAGCATACACATCAAACTAGGATCTTTAACCACATTATTTCCTAAATTCAAAATCCTCTTTAAAAGAGGAGGTGCTTTTCATAAAAAGTAACATCCTGTTTGGAAATTCTTGCCCAGACAAACGCTGTTCCTTTTCCATAAACAGTTGAAAACGTAGCTATTCCAATGAACATCAAGAGAGTTATCAACACAAAGAGCTGTTTGAAGTGCTTCACACGTGCTGCTACTCATTCTATAACTGCAGAGCTCATTTGGACAGACTTAAAAGTTAAAGCATTAACTAAACTGAAAATATTACTTCACAGGCGAGGAGAGAGGCAGCACAAAGAAAAGTAAAACACGGACAAGTAACATCAGATCGATGAAGCAAAAGCTAGTAGATATGTGAACAGGTTAAGGGATAAGTAAACGAAGACGAATTGGCAAAAAGACCAAGACTACAGAAAAAAAGCAAAACGTCATAAGGAGAGAGTAAACGGCAAACAAATATCTGCCAACATTCTAATTTTGAAGGAAGGGCTTTATTCATTCCACAGTATATGCTCCGCACAGAAACGTATTTGGTGAAAATAACGTTCATATAAGGATAACACAGGAAAATGTTCATTTGTTAATGAGAAATAACCATCCCTTCCAAAGACCAAGCAGAAATAAAGGGGTGTGGCTTTCGATGCAAATTTCCAGTAAAGCCGAGACAGAGCTCGGATGAGAGAAGGACAAAATGTTATGGAGCAGATGTGTCAACATCATAAGAAAAAGAAATCAAACACAACAATAGAAATGATTTCACTGGTATGTAAATTAAGCCCAGCATCAAGGGAGGACTATTCAAGAAAGTAAAGGAATTATTAAGAAGAAATATGACAAAACTCTAGCTTTCATGCAGTTCCACTCCTTTTCAATCTGTAAAAAGAAAAAAGAAATATATCAATGAATAGGTGCATGGCCCTTAAGTTTTTCTTAGGAGCTCACAACCGACGAACCATCAACCAGGGTTGTCAAATATCGAGGCTTCCTAATCTTGGATCGTCCGTCCACTAACCTACGCTTCCTGCCTGTTTATCATCCCTGCTTTCTTTCCCATTTGTCAAGGATTTCCCATCTTTCTCTTAACCCCGTCTCTCGCTCGGGTCAAATTTTGGTGATGAAAAAATAAGTCCTGGTCCTCAAACATTTGTGGCGGTTCAGACCACCTCCAACCATCGGCTAAAATTAAGCACTTATGGGTGTTAGTAGGAGCAAGCACCAAGCAGCCAGAAGGTCTCATTGTCCTGTAAAGTAGGGTTGTCCTTCTGCCTAGGTGGACCCTTTCGCCTAGATGAGAGTCCTGCTGTGTGTGAAGATCAATGAGGAATTCATTTTTTTGAGGACTACAAGTTGAAGATGGCCAGCACAGGGGTAAGTTCAGGGCACATCCTATAACAACAAAAGACAGTCTCACTTGAAGATATTGCATGAGATGTGTTTGATGATTCAAAGCATCATTGTAACTAGCGAGTAAAGAGAGGGTATGCTGAAAGTGGGAAACGTGCACAACTCCCACGGGGTGGCATCAAGACCAGTGACCTTATTCACCAGCCTACTTAACATAGCTGATTAGCTCCCGGGAATGCATAGCATGTACCCTTGATAGACGTAGTGTTCTGTTTTTGGCTGCTATTCTGGCCAAGGAGAACCCCTCATTAACTGTACCTGTAAGTGCAATAAGGGCCAGAAGAAGTTTGATGTGATTTCACGTTAACCACCTTTGTCCAGTGACTGTGTAAGATGAAGTAAAATTGAAAACGGAATGCATCCGAGAGACGAACACGGCGACATTTCACGTACTGACTCACCATCACAAACCCGTAAAAAAGTAACCAGCAAGCCTTCTCGCTAAAGCAGGTAGAGAACTGCATGAACGTCTAGACTCCCGCAAAGCTTGCGTAAGAAGCAGGCACCGGAGGCACCTCCATGCATACAGGCATATGATTGAGGAAATGGATGAGAAGAGGCCATCAAGAAACTCAAATCTACAACTTTATGAGCACCTGTTGTATAATATCTTCACAGGGGATGACTAAACTGCACACTAGATCTGCTTCTGGCTAAAAACAATGGATGTCAGGTTCACCCATGTGATTCCTTATAACTGCTACCAAAGCCACACTGGCTGCTTCGGGGAGCATCCAGTGAAATCTGGAATCTCCCACAGGGAGGACACCGGGGGTCCCCCGAAGGACTCGGACCATAAGTCACAATTTATGAAGGCCATGCCATTTCGGGGGATACTAATAACAGAGAGAGGTTAATTATGTATTAAATAATGCTTCTTTCCGAGTTTATGGCCGCAAAACGTATGTCAATCACATAATTCCCTACAACAGCCCATGCCACAAAAAAATGCGGATAAATGGCTCGCACCTCCCTTCAGCCTTACTGGCTATGAGGCGCTGCTATGCTTGAAGGACTGGGTTGGTCTTAGTTATTAGCTGCATTAGAAAGTTGCACTTTATTTTCAACCTTCCTTGACATTTCCATCGGTCACAAGGAGCTGCTGATAACTCTTCCCGACACTCTGCCATGCCAGCAATCTTCCGCAGATAATAGAGAAGGCTGTGTTCCACTTAGGAGCTGCAGTCTTTGAATGGGGTTTCTGTGTTCCTTGGATGGCGACTGCAGACGGGCAGATGATGGGTGATGTTTTTCAAATGTCATTCCCTCCAGCGCCACTTGCCCTTTCTATCTCGTGTTAAGACTGTGACACCTCTGCATCCTGACTGTTTTATATTAAGTGACCAAACTGTTTCTTCAAGAGGAAAACATCTTTAAAAATAAAAAGGCGTGCATTGGACTACGGGCTATCATACTGTTAAGTTGTACTGACATGCTCATTATTTCGTTGTGCGCATCTCTTTTTAAAAAAATATATATAAATCCTTTTATTAGCATTTGCAACATACAACGGACTCCCCACCACAAACTTATCCAGACAAGCAGCTTCGGATTGCAGATAATAGGGCCGTTTATGGGTAATGATCCCGTCAATGGCATTTCTCTTGATTCCAATGTAAAGACTTAAGGCTACACAATTACGAAAGTTACATAGTACAATTAATAAAACAAACAAGACATTAATATAAAAAGAACCGACAGATACTAATATACTAAATAGAGTATCAAAACTTATGTTTTATTAATTCGATATAAATACTAAAAAAGACCCAATCATACTAATTCATTCATATCCGCATTCATACCATAAACACAATCAAGATACAATAAAAACAATAATTCTATAACAGACAATAGTCACAATTGATATCGAATTATGAGGAACAAATGTGGCAAGACGGTAGTAGACTGTTCTGTTCTACGCGTTTCGGCACAAGACAGTGCCTTCGTCAGGAAAAGGGCCACAAATTATCTGGTGAAATCTTGGTTGAAAGGCAAAAACAGCCAAAAGGGAATCAATGGATTCTATAGAACGCAAAATGTTGCGTTGTATCCGGATGCAATAGAAAAGATGCTTTAAACTAGGCGTTTTCAGTGTGATAAAAATTATAGGGCTAATACAACCGGCACTTGATGCGCTAACTTCAGGTAGCTAGATATAATTGAATGCTTTAGGATATGAGCTTCTAAATAGAGAGGGATGTTACTAGTATGCCAAGACTTAAAGTGCTAACGTCCGTTAGCTGATTGATCTCAATTTATGTCACGATTCATCAGATAATTGAATTTATTTTATAATGTCCAGTCTCCGCATCCTGGATTCCTCTGCATGCTGTAATTGCAGCATCCTGGCTGTTTTATATTAAGTGACCAAACTGTTTCTTCAAGAGGAAAACATCTTTTAAAAAAAAAAAAGGCGTGCATTGGACTACGGGCTATCATACTGTTAAGTTGTACTGACATGCTCATTATTTCGTTGTGCGCATCTCTTTTAAAAAAAATATATATAAATCCTTCTATTAGCATTTGCAACATACAATGGACTCCCCACCACAAACTTATCCAGACAAGCAGCTTCGGATTGCAGATAATAGGGCCGTTTATGGGTAATGATCCCGTCAATGGCATTGCTCTTGATTCCGCCAGGCATTAAAGACTCAAATTTGCGAGGGCAGCCAGGGGCTTTGTGTACCAGTTCCTCCACCCTCATGCGGCAGTCAAGGTTCGATGTCCATGCCAGCACCGTGGCGTATTGGGGCTGCCCCCATCGTTTGACCATGTCCGGTCGGGCAATCACCAGGGCTATGTTGCAGAAGAGCAATGTGCATTGTTCCAAGGTTTGCTCACCCCATACACCCCAACGTGACCAACTAGGGTGTGAGGTGTAACTGTACATCTGAAAGAGACACGTTAGTGATAGATTCCTTACCTTAGAATATCCCCAGGCGTCAGGCTGGATCCGGAAAGTTTTGCGTAGCAGTACCCTTGCGCGTCGGTAGGCGGCGTCGTGCGGCTCCGCGTCCGTCGTCGGCGTCGTGATCGCCGGGATGACGCCGCGGGCAGTACTTAGGCGCCGCCCCTGCGCGCTGACGTCAGTTCTTCTTTTTCCGCGCCAGCAAGCGCAGATCCGGGAAGAGCAGTGCCCTGGTCAATTTTTGACCATACTTTTTGGTGATTTTTTCACTGGTTTTTCCAACTTTACGGTGTCGTAGGGATGCCCGGCTTCAAGCGATGCGGCGCCTGTGCGCGGATGATGTCCGTCACCGACCCGCATTGGGAGTGTCTCTTCTGCCTCGGCCGAGGCCACGACACCGAGTCTTGTCCCGAATGCCAGGCCCTCAACCCGAAAGCTTTGCGAGAGCGGTCCCGAAAGCTCCTCGAGGCCCGGCATTCGGCTCCGCGGAAGCCCCGGTCGCGTGAGAGGTCCAGGGGTCGCTCGCGGAGTGCACACCGGTCGTCGACTTCTTCGTCCGGTAAGTCTAAGCACAAGAAGTCCAAGAAGCATCGTCGCTCTCGGACTTCGCCCCGCCGGTCTCGCGACTCGGCTGATGCCCCTCCCGGCACCGTCCCCGCCCCGCGGCCCCGGACTTGCCTGTGGAGTCGCCCCGTCATACCCGCCCTTCCCGGGTTCGGGGGCGGATCCGGCCAAGGTACAGGAGTTCCTGTCGGCCATGGCCCGCCTCTTCGGGCCTTCAGGCCCCTCCGGTGCGCCTTCGGGCCCCGCGGGCCCTGATGGGGTTGCTCCGGCGTCGCCGGCGGCTCCGGCCCCGGCGTCGCCCGAGCCTCCAGCCTCGATCCCGGCTCCGGCTTCGGCCCCGGCCTCGATCCCGGCTCCACAACCCCCATCGACGCCGGTCGACCTCACGACACCTCCGCCGGCGCCGATGTCTCCGGTGCCGTTCTCGACGCCGCCCTGGGCTCCGGGCGGCGTCGTCCCCCAGTTCCTTCCGGCTCCGGACATGGACCCGGAGCGACGTCGCTCGACGCCGGCTCCGGCGCCGATGGGACCTTGGGTCCCAAATGTCCCTCCTCCTCCTTATTTTGAACCAGAGGAGGACCAGGAGGACTGGGAGGGGTCTGATGACCCTCTGACACGCAACTGTCAGTATGATGAGGACTGGACAGAGAGTCTAGGGAGGCCAGTGGTCTGGATACTTCTCCTGACACTGGCATGCTGTCTCCTCCCGTGGCTACGGAGGAGGGGCCAATTTTGGTACGGTGTTGCGTAGGGCTGCTGGGGCCTTACGTCTCCAGCTCCCTACTTTGACGGTCAAGACTAACATCTTGACAGAGGTGCTTCAGCCGGCAGCCTCCTCTGCGGAGACTGTGCTGCCGTTTAACGACGCCCTCACTGGACGTTCTTTGGGCGCCTGGTCCAAGCCCAACACAGGGGCTCCTGTGGATCGGAACGTGTCACGACGCCATCGCCCCGCTCCGGGCGACCCCCTGTTTCTTTCTGTCCACCCCACTCCTGAGAGCTTGGTTGTCCAAGCCTCCGCTTCCCAAACCGCCTTTCCCTACCGCTCCTCCGGATAGGGAATCCAAACGCCTGGATCAGTTTGGGAAGAAAGGTTTTTCTTCCTCCAGTGCTGGCTTGCGGTCCGTTAACACCGCTTGTCTTTTGGGCCGATATACCCACTCCCTGTGGGATTCGGTGGCGGATGTTTTGCCCCAGTGCCCTGAGGAGGTCCAGGCACTGCTTTCCCGCGCCATTGCGGAAGGGGAGGGATGCGGCCAAATACACTATCCGTTGTGGCCTTGACACCGCCGACTCGCTGGGCAGGTCCATTGCAACGACGGTGGCGCTCCGGCGCCACGCCTGGCTGAGAACCACTGGTTTTTCAGGGGATGTCCAGAATACTCTCATGGACATGCCCTTTGATGGAGTCGGTCTTTTTGGGTCCAAAGCAGACCATGCGCTGGAGCGCTTTGAGGACTCACGGGCTACTGCAAGTCCCTGGGCCTTTCTGCTACACGCCCTCCGCTGCCTTCTGCTTTTCGCCCCTATCGTGGCCACGGTAGGGGCGCCCTTCACGTCAGCAGCCCAGCCACCGGCCCGCGCAGCAGGCGTCTTCGCGTGGCCGAGGACGTGGATTCCGCCGTGGCGGATCGGGCAACCAGCGTGCGGGTCAGGCCACCACCTCCAACCCGTCCGCGGCCTCCAAGCCCTCCTAGTCCCTCCTTTCAGGTGCACGGCACGCCAGTAGGGGCAGGGTCCGCCATCACCTTCCCCACTGGCGCACCATCACCTCGGACAGGTGGGTCTTGGACATTGTCCGAAGGGGCTACTCCCTCCCCTTCGAGACCACCCCCCAGCCATGCCACCTCAATTCCACCGCATGTCAGGGGATCACTTGGTGCTTCTACGGAAGGAAGTCACGGCCCTCTTGACCAAGAGGGCCATCGAGCATGTTCCGACCCCAGAAGTAGGGCGTGGTTGCTACTCCCACTACTTTCTGGTGCCCAAAAGGACAAGGAGGACATGCGTCCTATCTTGGACCTCCGGAACGTCAATCGCTTCCTCCGGAAGGAGAAGTTCAAGATGCTCACCCTAGCTCAGGTCTTGACTGCCCTCGACCCTGGAGACTGGTTGGTAGCGTTGGACTTGCAGGACGCGTATTTCCACATCCCCGTCCTGCCGGCCCACCGGCGTTACCTTCGGTTCACGGTAGGCCCCGAGCATTTTCAGTTCACCGTGCTCCCCTTTGGCCTTACCAGTGCCCCTCGGGTGTTCACGAAAGTGATGGCGGTGGTCGCAGCTCATCTGCGCCGGGCAGGGGTTTCAGTCTTCCCCTACCTCGGCGACTGGCTGCTGAAGGCGGGCTCGTCCCAGGCAGTCGTCTCCCACCTCCAGACTACGGCCGAACTCCTGCACTCGCTGGGGTTCTCCATCAATGTGCCGAAGTCGCATCTAATTCCTTCTCCACAGCTCCTTTTCATCGGAGCAGTTCTGGACACGGCGCAGTTTCGGGCCTTTCCTCCCGAACGGCGAGTCCGGGATATTCAGGCTATGATTCCGATCTTTCGGCCTTTATCCTGGGTTTCGGTACGGATGACCCTGAGGCTGCTGGGCCTCATGGCCTCCTGCATCCTGCTGGTCAATCATGCCAGATGGCATATGCGGGCTCTGCAGTGGGACCTGAAGTTCCAGTGGGCGCAGCACCAGGGCAACCTGTCCGATCACGTCCAGATCTCGGAGGGACTGCAAAACAGTTGCAGTGGTGGCTCTCGAACCGGCAATGGGTCATGGGCAGATCCCTCTCCCTTCCCCAGCCAGAGCATACAGTTGTGACGGACGCGTCCCTTCTGGGATGGGGCGGTCACATGGGAGAGGCGGAGATCAGAGGCCTCTGGTCTCCGGCGGAGTCCCGGCTCCATATCAACCTTCTGGAGCTCCGGGCGATCCGGCTTGCACTCAAGGCATTCCTTCCCTCTGTCAAAGGGAAGGTAGTGCAGGTGTTCACAGACAACACCACCGCCATGTGGTACTGCAACAAACAGGGCGGGGTGGGGTCTTGGACCCTTTGTCAGGAGGCTCTGCGCCTCTGGACATGGCTGGAACATCAGGGCATGTTCCTGATGGTTCAACACCTGGCAGGTTCTCTGAACGCCAGGGCGGACGAACTCCAGCCGCAGGTGCATGATGGATCACGAATGGCGTCTTCACTCGGAAGTGGCGCAAGGACTCTTTCTACAGTGGGGAGAGCCTTGGTTAGATCTATTCGCCACCGAAGAGAACGCGCAATGTCATCAGTTCTGCGCGTTGGAATTTCCAAGGCGGCACTCGCTCGGCGACGCTTTTCGTCGCGAGTGGAGTTGCGGTCTGTTGTACGCCTTTCCGCCTATACCACTTCTACCCAGAGTGTTGAAGAAGATTCGGCACGACCGGGCCCAAGTCATTCTTGTGGCTCCGGACTGGGCTCGAAGAGTTTGGTATCCCGAGCTACTCAATATGAGCATAGATCCCCCGATCCGTCTGCCTCTTCGGGAGGATCTTCTGTCGCAGCAGCAGGGGACGGTCCTCCACCCGAACCTGTCCAGTCTACACCTGCTTGCGTGGAGATTGAGCGGCGGCAGTTGATTCCTTTCGACTTGCCTCCCGAAGTTTGTGATGTGATTCTGGCAGCCAGGCGTCCCTCCACTAAGGTGGTATACGCCTGCAGGTGGAACAAATTTGTGGCATGGTGCACAGCGAAGGCTGTGGATCCCCTTTCTGCCCCTCTTTCTGAGGTCCTTCTGTTCCTTCTCTCTCTGGCCCAACAGGGTTCTGCCCTGGGTACCATCAAGGGTTATCTTTGTGCTATCTCGGCCTTCCTCAGGCTCCCTGATCAGCCCTCCCTTTTCAAGTCCCCTGTTGTTAACAGGTTCTTAAAAGGCATTACTCACCTCTTCCCTCCTGTTCCGTTTGTAATGCCTCAGTGGGACTTGAACTTGGTTCTTACCTTTTAATGTGCGCTCCCTTTGAGCCTCTGCATAACTGTCCTCTTCGTCTTCTGACTCTGAAGACAGCCTTTCTGGTGGCCATCACCTCCGCTCGGCGGGTGAGTGAGCTCCAGGCTCTATCTTGCAAACCTCCCTTTCTGTCTGTTCATCCAGACAAGGTTGTTCTTCGGACGCGTCCGTCCTTCTTGCCAAAGGTGGTTACTGCTTTCCACATTGGGCAGACCATCACTTTGCCCACCTTCTTTCCGCCTCCGCATCCTTCCAGAGAGGAAGAGAGGCTCCACCGTCTGGACCCAAAACGTGCGCTCTCTTTCTATATTGACCGCACAAAACACTTCCGGGTGGATGACCAGCTCTTTGTTGGCTACGTGGGCGCCAAAAAGGTCGGGCGGTGCACAAGAGGACCATCTCCCGCTGGGTTACCTTGTGCATCAAGACCTGCTATTCTTTGGCTAAGAAGGAGCCTCCTGTTGGGCTGCGTGCCCATTCCACCAGGGCAACGGCTGCTACCACGGCCTTGGGCCGCGGTGTTCCGCTGCCGGTTATCTGTCAGGCAGCTACGTGGGCCTCGCTGCACACGTTTACAAAGCATTACTGCCTTGACAGTCAGGTCCGGAGGGACGGCTTCTTTGGCCGTTCTGTCCTCCAGGACTTCCTTGTCTGATCTTTGTTCGCAGACCCACCACCGGGGTTGGTATTGCTGGGGTATCTATTCTAAGGTAAGGAATCTATCACTAACGTGTCTCTTTCAGATGCACAAGTTACTAACTTGTGTAACGATATATCTGTAAGAGACAGTAGTTAGTGATAGATTCCTACCGCCCACCCATCCTCCCCGTTCTGCGAACTGATTTCTAGGGTTAAGGACATCCCTTTCAGGGCCCTAGTATTTTTCAGACACCTGTGTCAGCTTCTTGCATGGCTCTGCGTTCCTGGCGCGGAAAGTCGTGTACAGAACTGGACGTCAGCGCGCAGGGGCGGCGCCTAGTACTGCCCGCGACGTCATCCCGGCGATCACGACGCCGACGACGGACGCGGAGCCGCACGACGCCGCCTACCGACGCGCAAGGGTACTGCTACGCAAAACTTTCCGGATCCAGCCTGACGCCTGGGGATATTCTAAGGTAAGGAATCTATCACTAACTACTGTCTCTTACAGATATATCGTTACACAAGTTAGTAACTTGTGCATCTATCACTTCTGATATCCACTCCCCAGCTCTCTCCTAGTACCACCTCACTGGGGGCACTCCCATATGGTATGAAGCAAGGTGCCTCTCCTGCTGCAACCCCTCAAGCACAGGTCTGTCTTGCAATGCCCCATTTTGTGCATGGTCACCCTAGATTAGTATGCTCTTTAACTGTACCAGGTGGAAGCCCGCTCAGATCGCCACCTCATGGGGGTAGCGCCAGACCTCTCCTCATGCATCATCCTCCAAACTGCCTAGATCCGTTCTCACCTGTGCCTGAGGGAGTCTAGTGGGAGGAGACTATGAGCTAGGAGTGTTGTGTAGACTAGTGAGATAGAGCGGTTGTGCAGTATCCTATACTCAAGGGGGGAACCCGTTGGCAGGTCCTCTAATAGGAGGGAATGCTTCTTAAGAATGTGTTGCATCTGCAGGTATCTCAGATACTGACTGCTCATTAGAGATGCACATCTCTTTTTGTCATATTGGCCTTATTTCTTTCTGGCAAAATTAAACAACTTTGATATTGCACCAACATCAGTAACATTGTACCCAATACTTTGTATAGTCGGGAGAGCCATCTTCCAAAAGTGCTCCTCATTAACAAATCTGAATGGAGCAGATTAACCAGGGGCGGCTCCTCCATTAGGGCGGAGGAGCGTCGCCCCACTGCTTTCTCGCAGTGCGAGAAGGAGAAACATAAAAGAACAAGTTACTTACCTTCGGTAACAATATATCTGTAAAAGACATAGATTAGTTATAGATTTCTTAGCTTAGAATTACCCCCAGGTGTCAGACTGGATCCGGAAAGCTTTTTCATCAGCAGTACCCCTGCGCGTCGAAAGGTGGCGTCGGTCGGCTCCGCGTTCGTCGTTGGCGTCGTGGTCGGCGGGATGACGTCGCGGTAGCTACTTAGACGCCTCCCTCGCGCACTGACGTCAGTTCTGTACCAGACTTTCCACGCCAGAAGCGCAGAGCCATGCAAGACACTTATCACTGGTGCACAAAAACTAGGGCCCTGAAACCCTAACCCTAGAAATCAGTTCGCAGAACGGGGAGGATGGGTGGGGCGGTAAAGAATCTATAACTAATCTATGTCTCTTACAGATATATCGTTACCGAAGGTAAGTAACTTGTTCATCTGAAAGAGACAATTAGTTATAGATTCCTTACCTTAGAATAGATACCCCAGCAATACCAACACCGGAGGTGAGTCTGCGAACCAAGTTCACACCAGAAAGTCCTGGAGAACAGAGCGGCCAAAGAAGCCATCTCTCCGGACTTGGCTGTCCAGGCAGTAGTGTTTTGTGAACGTGTGCAGCGATGCCCACGTAGCTGCCTGACAGATGTCATTAAGGGGGACTCCACGTCCCAAAGCAGTGGTCGCTGCCGTCGCCCTGGTGGAATGTGCACGCAACCCCACTGGAGGCTCCTTCTTTGTCAGGGAATACCAAGCTTTGATGCACAAAACAACCCATCTAGAAATGGTCCGTTTGTGCATGGCCCGACCTTTTTTGGTGCCCACGTACCGAATAAAGAGCTGGTCATCCACCCGGAATTGCTTTGTGCGATCCAAATAAAATGAAAGCACACGTTTTGGATCCAGACGGTGTAGCCTCTCTTCTTCTTTGGAAGGATGCGGAGGCGGAAAGAAGGTGGGCAAAGTGATGGTCAGTCCAATGTGAAAAGTAGTAACCACTTTGGGAAGGAAGGAAGGAAGGACGAGTTCGAAGGACGACCTTGTCCGGATGAACAGCCAGAAAAGGAGATTTTCAAGAAAGAGCTTGGAGCTCAATCACCCTGCGCGCAGAGGTGATGGCCACCAGAAAGGAAGTTTTTAAAGTCAGAAGCCTGAGAGGACAGTTATGTAGCGGCTCAAAGGGAGCGCACATAAGATACGTAAGAACCAAGTTCAACTCCCACTGGGGCATTACGAAGGGAACAGGAGGAAAAAGATGAGTAATGCCCTTAAGGAAGCGATTTACAACAGGAGACTTGAAAAGAGAAGGCTGATCAGGAAGAAAGGCTGAAATGGCCGAGAGGCAGCCCTTGAGAGTGCCCAGAGCAGAGCCCTGCTGGGCCAAAGAAAGGAGGAACAAGAGAACCTCAGAAAGAGGGGCAGAAAGGGGATCCACAGCCTTTGCTCTGCACCATGCCACAAATTTATTCCATCTGCAGGTGTATACCGTCTTGGTGGAGGGACGCCTGGCTGCCAAGATAACATCACAGACTTCGGGAGGCAGGTCAAAAGACGTCAACTGCCGCCGCTCAATCTCCACGCAAGGAGGTGGAGGCTGGACACGTTCGGGTGGAGGACCGTCCCCTGCTGCTGCGACAGAAGATCCTCCCAAGGAGGCAGTCGGATCGGTGGATCGATGGCCACCAGAATGACTTGGGCCCGGTCGCGCTTGATCTTCTTCAGCACTCTGGGCAGAAGTGGTAAAGGTGGAAAGGCATATAGAAGACCGCAACTCCACTCGCGACAAAATGCTTCACCTAGCGAGTGCCGCCTTGGAAATTCCAACGTGCAGAATTGCTGACATTGCGCGTTCTCTTCGGTGGCGAATAGATCTAACCAAGACTCTCCCCACTGCTGAAAGCGACCTTGCACCACCTCCGACTGATGACGCCATTCGTGATCCATCATGCACCTGCGGCTGAGTTAGTCTGCCCTGGCGTTCAGTGAACCTGCCAGGTGTTGAACCACCAGGGATATGCCCGGATGTTCCAGCCATATCCAGAGACGGAGAGCCTCTTGACATAGGGTCCAGGACCCCCACCCAGCCCTGTTTGTTGCAGTACCACATGGCGGTGGTGTTGTCCGTGAACATCTGCACTACTCTTCCCCGGACAGAGGGAAGGAATGCCTTTAGTGCAAGACGAATCGCTCGAAGCTCCAGAAGGTTGATGTGGAGCCAGGACTCCGCCGGAGACCAGAGGCCTCTGATCTCCGCCTCTCCCATGTGACCGCTTCACCCCAGAAGGGATGCATCCGTCACCACTGTGAACTTTGGTTGGGGAATGGAGAGAGATCTGCCGTTGACCCAATCCCGGTTCGTTAGCCACCACTGCAATTGACGTGCAGTGCCCTACCAGATCTGGACGCAATCGGACAGGTTCCCCTGATGCTGTGCCCACTGGAACTTCAGGTCCCACTGCAGAGCCCGCATATGCCATCTGGCATGATCCACCAACAGGATGCAGGAGGCCATCAGACCCAGCAGCCGCAGAGTCACTCTGACCGAAACACGGGACAGAGGCTGAAAGATCGGAATCATAGCCCGAATGCACAAGTTACTAACTTGTGTAACGATATATCTGTAAGAGACAGTAGTTAGTGACAGATTCCTTACCTTAGAATATCCCCAGGCATCAGGCTGGATCCGGAAAGTTTTTGCGTAGCAGTACCCTTGCGCTGCCGGTAGGCGGCGCCGTGCGGCTCCGCGTCCGTCGTCGGCATCGTGATCGCCGGGATGACGTCGCGGGCAGTACTTAGACGCCGCCCCTGCGCGCTGACGTCAGTTCTGTACACGACTTTCCGCGCCAGGAACGCAGAGCCATGCAAGAAGCTGACATAGGTGTCTGAAAAATACTAGGGCCCTGAAAGGGATGTCCTTAACCCTAGAAATCAGTTCGCAGAACGGGGAGGATCAGTGGGCGGTAGGAATCTGTCACTAACTACGGTCTCTTACAGATATATCGTTACACAAGTTAGTAACTTGTGCATCTGAAAGAGACACGTTAGTGACAGATTCCTTACCTTAGAATAGATACCCCAGCAATACCAACCCCGGTGGTGGGTCTGCGAACAAAGATCAGACAAGGAAGTCCCGGAGGACAGAACGGCCAAAGAAGCCGTCCCTCCGGACCTGACTGTCAAGGCAGTAATGCTTGGTAAACGTGTGCAGCGAGGCCCACGTAGCTGCCTGACATATATCCTGCAGCGGAACACCGCGGCCTAAGGCCGTGGTAGCAGCCGTTGCCCTGGTGGAATGGGCACGCAGCCCAACAGGAGGCTCCTTCTTAGCCAAAGAAGAGCAGGCTTTGATACACAGTTACCCAGCGGGAGATGGTTCGCTTGTGCACCGCCCGACCTTTTTTGGCGCCCACGTAGCCAACAAAGAGCTGGTCATCCACCCGGAAGTGTTGTGTGCGGTCGATATAAAAGGAAAGCGCACGTTTTGGGTCCAGACGGTGGAGCCTCTCTTCCTCTCTGGAAGGATGCGGAGGCGGAAAGAAGGTGGGCAAAGTGATGGTCTGCCCAATGTGGAAGGCAGTAACCACCTTTGGCAAGAAGGACGGACGCGTCCTAAGAACAACCTTGTCTGGATGGACAGACAGAAAGGGAGGTTTACATGATAGAGCCTGGAGCTCACTCACCCGCCGAGCGGAGGTGATGGCCACCAGAAAGGCTGTCTTCAGAGTCAGAAGACGAAGAGGACAGTTATGTAGAGGCTCAAAGGGAGCGCACATAAGAAAGGTAAGAACCAAGTTCAAGTCCCACTGAGGCATCACAAACGGAACAGGAGGGAAGAGGTGTGTAATGCCTTTTAGAAACCTGTTAACAACAGGGGACTTGAAAAGGAGGGCTGATCAGGAAGCCTGAGGAAGGCCGAGATGGCACAAAGATAGCCCTTGATGGTACCCAGGGCAGAACCCTGTTGGGCCAGGGAAAGAAGGAACAGAAGAACCTCAGAAAGAGGGGCAGAAAGGGGATTCACAGCCTTTGCTGTGCACCATGCCACAAACTTGTTCCACCTGCAGGCGTATACCACCTTAGTGGAGGGACGCCTGGCTGCCAGAATCACATCACAAACTTCAGGAGGCAAGTCGAAAGGAATCAACTGCCGCCGCTCAATCTCCATGCAAGCAGGTGGAGGCTGGACAGGTTCGGGTGGAGGACCGTCCCCTGCTGCTGCGACAGAAGATCCTCCCGAAGAGGCAGACGGATCGGGGGATCTACGCTCATACTGAGTAGCTCGGGATACCAAACTCTTCGAGCCCAGTCCGGAGCCACAAGGATGACTTGGGCCCGGTCGTGCCGAATCTTCTACAACACTCTGGGTAGAAGTGGTATAGGCGGAAAGGCGTACAACAGACCGTAACTCCACTCGCGACGAAAAGCGTCGCCGAGCGAGTGCCGCCTTGGAAATTCCAACGCGCAGAACTGATGACATTGCGCGTTCTCTTCGGTGGCGAATAGATCTAACCAAGGCTCTCCCCACTGTAGAAAGAGTCCTTGCGCCACTTCTGAGTGAAGACGCCATTCGTGATCCATCATGCACCTGCGGCTGAGTTCGTCCGCCCTGGCGTTCAGGGAACCTGCCAGGTGTTGAACCATCAGGAACATGCCCTGATGTTCCAGCCATGTCCAGAGGCGCAGAGCCTCCTGACAGAGGGTCCACGACCCCACCCCGCCTTGTTTGTTGCAGTACCACATGGCGGTGGTGTTGTCTGTGAACACCTGCACTACCTTCCCTTTGACAGAGGGAAGGAATGCCTTGAGTGCAAGTCGGATCGCCCGGAGCTCCAGAAGGTTGATATGGAGCCGGGACTCCGCCGGAGACCAGAGGCCTCTGATCTCCGCCTCTCCCATGTGACCGCCCCATCCCAGAAGGGACGCGTCCGTCACAACTGTATGCTCTGGCTGGGGAAGGGAGAGGGATCTGCCCATGACCCATTGCCGGTTCGAGAGTCACCACTGCAACTGTTTTGCAGTCCCCTCCGAGATCTGGACGTGATCGGACAGGTTGCCCTGGTGCTGCGCCCACTGGAACTTCAGGTTCCACTGCAGAGCCCGCATATGCCATCTGGCATGATTGACCAGCAGGATGCAGGAGGCCATGAGGCCCAGCAGCCTCAGGGTCATCCGTACCGAAACCCAGGATAAAGGCTGAAAGATCGGAATCATAGCCTGAATATCCCGGACTCGCCGTTCGGGAGGAGAGGCCCGAAACTGCGTCGTGTCCAGAACTGCTCCGATGAAAAGGAGCTGTGGAGAAGGAATCAGATGCGACTTCGGCACATTGATGGAGAACCCCAGCGAGTGCAGGAGTTCGGCCGTAGTCTGGAGGTGGGAGACGACTGCCTGGGACGAGCCCGCCTTCAGCAGCCAGTCGTCGAGGTAGGGGAAGACTGGAACCCCTGCCCGGCGCAGATGAGCTGCGACCACCGCCATCACTTTCGTGAACAGCCGAGGGGCACTTGTAAGGCCAAAGGAGAGCACGGTGAACTGAAAATGCTCGAGGCCTACCGTGAACCGCAGGTAACGCCGCTGGGCCGGCAGGACGGGGATGTGAAAATAAGCGTCCTGCAAGTCCAACGCTACCAACCAGTCTCCAGGGTCGAGGGCAGTCAAGACCTGAGCTAGGGTGAGCATCTTGAACTTCTCCTTCCGGAGGAAGCGATTGACGTTCCGGAGGTCCAAGATAGGACGCATGTCCTCCTTGTCCTTTTTGGGCACCAGAAAGTAGTGGGAGTAGCAACCACGTCCTACTTCTGGGGTCGGAACATGCTCGATGGCCCTCTTGGCCAAGAGGGCCGTAACTTCCTTCTGCAGAAGCACCAAGTGATCCCCTGACATGCGGTGGAATTGAGGTGGCATGGCTGGGGGTGGTCTCGAAGGGGAGGGAGTAGCCCCTTCGGACAATGTCCAAGACCCACCTGTCCGAGGTGATGGGACGCCAGTGGTGAAGGTGATGGCGGACCCTGCCCCTACTGGCGTGCTGTGCACCTGAAAGGAAGGACTAGGAGGGCTTGGAGGCCGCGGACGGGTTGGAGGTAGTGGCCTGACCCGTACGCTGGTTGCCCGAACCGCCACGGCGGTATCCACGTCCTCGGCCACGCGAAGACGCTTGCTGCGCGGGCCGGTGGCTGGGCAGCTGACGTGACTGGGCGCCCCTTCCGTGGCCACGAAAGGGGCGGAAGCAGAGGTTAGCGGAGGGCGTACAACAGAAAGGCCCAGGGACTTGGCAGTAGCCCGTGAGTCCTTAAAACGCTCCAGCGCATGGTCTGCCTTTGAACCAAAAAGACCGACTCAATCAAAGGGCATGTCCATGAGTGTATTCTGGACATCACCCGAGAAACCAGTTGTTCTCAGCCAGGCGTGGCGACGTAGCACCACCGTCGTTGCAAGCGATCTGCCCAGCGAGTCGGCGGTATCAAGGCCACAACGTATGGTGTATTTAGCCGCATCTCACCCTTCCGCAATGGCGCGGGTAAGCAGTGTCTGGACCTCCTCAGAACACTGCGGCAAAACAGCCGCCACCGAATCCCACAGGGAGTGGGTATATCGGCCCAAAAGGCAAGCGGTGTTGACGGACCGCAAGCCAGCACTGGAGGAAGAAAAAGCCTTCTTCCCAAATTGGTCCAGGCGTTTGGATTCCCTATCCGGAGGGGCGGTAGGGAAGGCGGTTTGGGAGGCAGAGGCTTGGACAACCAAGCTCTCGGGGGTGGGATGTTGGGAGAGAAACAAGGGGTCGCCCGGAGCAGGGCGATGGCGTCGGGCCACGTTCCTATTCACAGGAGCCCCTGTGGTAGGCTTGGACCAGGCACCCAAAAGAACGTCAGTGAGTGCATCATTAAACGGCAGCACAGTCTCCGAGGAGGAAGCTGCCGGCTGAAGCACTTCCGTCAGAAGATTAGTCCTGACAGCCACAGTAGGCAATTGGAGATGTAGGGCTCCAGCTGCTCTACGCAACACCGTTGCAAAATTAGCTCCCTCCTCCGTAGCCACGGGAGGAGACAGCATGCCAGTGTCAGGGAGGTGTCTAGACCACTGGCATCCCCAAGTTCCTCAGCCCAGTCCTGATCATACTCACACTGTTGTGTGAGAGGGTCTTCGGACCCCTCCCAGCTCTCTTGGTCCTCCTCAGGTTCAAAATATGGAGGAGGAGGGACATTTGGGACCCAAGGTCTCATCGGCGCCGGAGCCGGCGTCGGTCCGGCTCCATGTCCGGAGCCGGAGAGAGCCGGGGACCGACGCCGTCCGGAGCCCCGGACGGCGTCAGGAACGGCACCGGGGACATCGGCGTCGGCGGAGGCGTGGTTAGGTCAACCGGTGTCGATGGGGGTTGCGGTACCACCGGAGCCGGGATCGAGGCCGGAGCCGAGGCCGGGACGAAGGCTGGTGGGACAGGCGGCGCCGGGAACGGAGACGACGGCGATGCCGGAGCAACCCCATCAGGGCCCGCGGGGCCCGAAGGCGCACCGGAGGGACCTGGAGGCCCGAAGAGGCGGGCCATGGCCGACAGGAATTCCTGTATTTCGGCCGGAGTCGCGGGGACGGTGCCGACTGGGGCCTCAGCCGAGTCGCGAGACCGGCAGGCGAAGTCTTAGAGCGATGACGCTTCTTAGACTTTTTGTGCTTCGACTTACCCGAGGAGCGCGAAGACTTGGACTCCGACGACCGGCGGGGACTCCGCGACCGGCCCCTCGACCTCTCCCGGGACCGGGGCTTGGTGCGGCACGGAGCCGACTGCCGGACCTCGAGTAGCTTTCGAGACCGCTCTCGCAAAGCCTTCGGGTGAAGTTTCCGGCAGTCAGGGCACGACTTCGTGTCGTGGTCTCGGCCGAGACAGAAGAGACACTCCAGATGCGGGTCTGTGATCGACATCATTCGACCACAGGCGTCGCATGGCTTGAAGCCGGGCATCCCTACGACACCTAGGAGTCGATGAAGACTCGAAAAGAAACAGTGAAAAAATTCACAAAAAAATTAGTCAAAAATTGACTAGGGCACTGCTCTTCCCGGATCTGCGCTTACTGGCGCGGAAAAAGAAGAACTGACGTCAGCGCGCAGGGGCGGCGTCTAGGCACTGCCCGCGACGTCATCCCGGCGATCACGACGCCGACGACGGACGCGGAGCCGCACGACGGCGCCTACCGACGCGCAAGGGTACTGCTACGCAAAAACTTTCCGGATCCAGCCTGACGCCTGGGGATATTCTAAGGTAAGGAATCTGTCACTAACGTGTCTCTTTCAGATATCCCGGACTCACTGCTCGGGAGGATAGACCTGAAACTGCGCCGTGTCCAGAACCGCTCCAATGAAGAGGAGCTTCTGAGAGGGAGTCAGGTGTGACTTCGGCACGTTGACAGAAAACCCCAGCGAATGCAGGAGGTCAGCCGTAGTCTGGAGGTGGGAGACGACAGCCTGGGGCGAGCCCGCCTTCAACAGCCAGTCGTCAAGATAGGGGAAGACTGGAACCCCTGATCTGCGCAGATGAGCTGCGACCACCGCCATCACCTTCGTGAATACCCGAGGGGCGCTGGTAAGGCCGAAGGGGAGCACGGTAAACTGAAAGTGCTCATGGCCTACCGTGAACCGCAAGTAGCGCCGGTGGGCCTGCAGGATGGGGATGTGAAAGTAAGTGTCCTGCAAGTCCAACGCTACCATCCAGTCTCCATGGTCGAGAGCAGAAAGGACCTGAGCTAGCTTCACCATTTTGAACTTCTCCTTCCGGAGGAAGCGGTTGACGTTCCTGAGATCCAAGATAGGACGCAGGCCTTTGTCCTTCTTGGGCACCAGAAAGCAGTGGGATAGCAACCACAACCTACTTCTGGGGCAGGAACTCGCTCGATGGCTCCCTTGGCCAAGAGAGCCATAACTTCCTGTTGGAGAAGGACCAGATGATCCTCCGACATGCAATGGTACTGAGGTGGCATGGCTGGGGAGGGGGGTAGTCTCGAAGTGAAGGGAGTAGCCCCTTCGGATTATCTGCAAAACCCACCTGTCCGACGTGATGGTGCGCCAGTGGGGGAGGTGATGGCGAATCCTGCTGCCCACTGGCGATTGGTGGCCCTGAAAGGTCGGACTAGGAGGGTTTGGAGGCTGCTGCAGAGGGGGCTGTGGTGGACTGGCCCGCTCGTTGGCCCTCAGAACCACGGCGGTGGTTCCCACGTCCCCGGCCACGCAGGGGCTGCACAGCTTGCGCCGGTCTGTGGCTCTGGGCGGAACGTGGTGGGGCACCCCTTCCGTAGCCACGAAAGGGGCGAAAGGCAGACTGCGCAGGGCAGGTGGAGGAGAGGCCCAAGGACTTGGCCATAGCCCGAGAGTCCTTAAAGCGCTCTAGCGCGTTGTCCGCCTTGTCGCCGAACAGGCGACGGCCATCAAAGGGCATCTCCATAAGAGTAGATTGGACATCTCCGGAAAAACCAGTCGACCTCAGCCAGGCGTAGCGTCAAAGGGCTACCGACGTGGAAATCGTCCTGCCTAGCGAGTCGGCGATATCCAGTCCACAGCGAATGGTAAACTTTGCTGCGTCTCTCCCTTCGGCAACTGCACGAGAGAGTACGGCCCGGGCCTCCTCCACGCACTGGGGCAGCACTTGCGCCACCGTATCCCACACGGAGTGGGTGTAAAGGCCCAACAGACATGCAGTGTTTACCGACCGCAGTCCCAAGCTGGAGGAAGAAAACATCTTCTTCCCAAGATGGTCCAGCGTTTTGGATTCCCTATCAGGGAATGTGCCTTTTGATGTGGAGGCTTGGACCACCAAGCTCTCAGGGGTGGGGTGTTGGGAGAGGAAAGTGGGGTTGCCCGGGGCTGGGCGGTGGCGTCGGGCAATCATCCTATCCACAGGAGCCCCTGTGTTGGGCCTGGACCAGGTGCCCAAAAGGATGTCAGTGAGGGCTTCATTAAATGGTAGCAGAGGCTCAGAAGAGCTCGCTGCCGGTTGAAGCACCTCTGTCAGGAGGTTAGTCCTGACTACCACCGCAGGGTAGCTCGAGGTTGAGACTCTTGGCCGCCCTACGCAACAACACAGCGCAAGACGCTCCCTCCTCCGTAGCCACGGTAGGAGGACACAACATGCCAAGGTCTGGTGAGGTATCCAGACTACTGGCTTCCCCCAGTTCCTCTCTCCAGTCCGGCTCGTAACCCAACTGGTCAGTCAAAGGGTCTCCAGACCCCTCCCAGTCCTCCTCACCCTCCTCTGGCTGCCAATCTGGCCTAAAACAGCCAGGGTAGAACAGGGGCACAAAAGTGCCGGTCGGCGCCGGATCCGGCCGATGCTGGTCCGGCTCCATGTCTACATCAGGGTAGAGGCCGGGGTCGACGCCGGCTCGGGACACAACCGGCGTCAGCTGCGGACGTGTTGCCGGTGGAATCGGCGCCAGGGGAGGTGTAATCAGGTCGACCAGCGCCGATCCGGATCCAGGCCTGGATCTGAGGGGGCCCTGCGGTGCCGGAGCCGCCGGCGTCGTAGGCCCAGGGCCCCGAGCCGAGTCTGCGGGGCCTGAAGGCGCACCGGTGGAGTCGGGCTGCCCAAAGATGGCATGCATCACTTCGTAAAAGGTGCGAAGCTGGGCAGGGGTCGCTCCAGGTCCCGGGAAGGGAGGGGAACTCAGAGTCGACCCTTGGGACTCCGCACGCGGAGCCGCGGGAGGGGCACCACCCGCATCCCTCGTCGCGTCGGCCGACCGACAGGGAGAAGTCGAAGAGCGACGGTGCTTCTTCGACTTCTTCTTGTGCTTCAACTTACCTGGGGAGTGCGAAGACTTTGAAGAAGACTGGTGGTGGCTCCGCGACCGGTCCCTCGACCTCCCACGCAACCGGGACCTCGAACGGCGCGGAGCCGACTGCCGGGCCTCGAGAAGCTTTCGGGACCGCTCCCGCAAAGACTTCGGATTCATGGTCTGAGAGTCGGAGCACGACTTGGGGTCGTGGTCGCGCTCCAAGCAAAACAGGCACATGCAGTGCGGATCCGTTACCGACATCAGCCGGCTGCAGGAGCCGCAAGCCTTGAAACTGGGCATTCCTGACGTGCACCAGGAATCTAAGACTCAAAAACGAAGTCGACAATAGTCGGCAAAAAGTCAGTCAAAAAGTGACTGGAGGTACCGCTCTCTCTGGATCTGCGCTGGCTGGCGCGGAAAAAGAAAGAACTGACGTCAGCGCGTGAGGGCCGCGTCTAAGTAGCTACGCGATGTCATCCCGGCGACCACGACGCCAACGACGAACGCGGAGCTGAGCGACGCCACCTTTCGACGCGCAGGGGTACTGCTGATGAAAAAGCTTTCCGGATCCAGTCTGACGCCTGGGGGTAATCCTAAGGTAAGGAATCTATAACTAATTGTCTCTTTCAGATTGGTATTTTAAATACCATTTTATTTTTCTGCTTCACACGCTGCGAGAAAGCAGAAGGCAGGGTATGCCTGGTTGGGGGCAGGCGGGTGGGCGGGTCCAGGAGGAGTGGCTTGCCCACTGTTGTGGGCTCCAACTGTTTGGTCGGCCCTCTGGGGCCGACCAAATCAGTCATGCGCACTCAACATTTTCTCTATGTAGGCTGCATGCAGCCTACATAGAGAAAATGGCCTCCCTAGAGGCGCCGTGCTGGGCGCTGTCCGCACCAATCGCGCTGAGGGGAGGGGAGGGAATATGCATGCTTCCTGTTACTGCTGCTGAACACGGGACCGGCCAGGAACGGAGGCGGCGCGGGACCCGGTAAGGTAAGTTTTTTTTTTTTGTAACTGCTCCCACCCCCCCCCCCTCTGCGCGAACCCCCGCGCAACCGCCTCCCCGGCCCCCCCGCCCACGAGTCATGCGAGCCACGACTGAGATTAATTACAGCAGAAGGACCTTGGCAGAGGTCAACAGTGAAGGAGAACCCCGGCTATAAACTCTCATTGTTTACTTCCACTGGGACACTATACACAGGCATCCAACCCTGCAAAAAAAGTAATGCGAATCGTCCCAAAGGCTCTCCAGCAGTGATGGAACTGTGCCAGCAATTCCAGCAGCAATCTCTGAATGACCACATCAAGTTGTAGTATGGGTAGTGATCTCCAGCTTACGCCCTGCAGGGAGGGGGTTAGGGGGAATGGCGATTTCCGCAACGACCTCAGGTAAGAGGAGGTGGGGGTGGGGCTGTCGGGGGGGGTGGGTGCTCGTGATTTCCCGTGACGGTCGCAGGTAAGGGGGGGAGGCCGCCGCCCCCAAAACTCGTGCAGCCCGGGGCGGACTCCCCCCCCGCCCCCCATCCCCCTGCTATGCCACTGCACCCAACAGAACATTACTCGAAGGCCAGAGTTTATTTTCAGGAGGCGTTTCTCTATGTAACCTGGACTACAGCCACAAAGGCATTTTGAAACATATTGTGCACTCATCAAAGCCCCATGAGAGTCATGTGTTATTATTTCTTTATAGTAATCCATAGTTAACCCATCTCACTTTGGACCTTTCGTAGCTTTACAATAATGTATTTTGAGATGGCCCTTCTCATTCATATTGCAGTGACGCTGATGTGGTAAGGCTGGGGATCTGGTTAGCTCCACCTGGTTGTTGATAGGAGCACTTTCCACAGTGAGGACATTAGGAAACTGATTCCTTTGACCACTGAGCTTCTCCGAGGGGAGTTCGCTAGCTCAGAACTGAAGAGTGTGACCAGGCCTTTTCATTTTCGAGTTGGAACTGAGGGCTGTACAAGGAATGAGGCTGATGTATGCTACCATGTTACTCTGTCACCCAGCATCAGAACCTCTATTTTGAAACCCTTAAAGATAACTCGTAAAAGACGACTTGTAAAAGAGAAATATGTACAGCTGTTGTGTCTCCACGACCCCGTCCCATCACGATCTTAGGCATCCCCGCCACACTCCTGTTATATTTATGATTGTGTTGTTGTTTGTTAATGTATGCTTGAATGACCTCTAGTGCCGTCAGTCATGATTCACAATAAAGAAAACCTGTAATCGAATGAATTTATTACATGTGACTAGCCACCGATTGGCCAAGGATTCTATGCAGCCTTTTCCTGCCCCCTGAAATCTCAGGAAAGCAGTTGTCCGAGACTAGCATCTCTTTTTATTTTATGCTGTGTAAACTATACAACCTTCTCTTACTTTCACAGGCTATTGAGGTCCCTACTGACCGCGGGCAGATTTAAATAAGAGATGAAAAGGATGCAAGGCTGTGCTTCTCTGTGCCAGTCCGCGCGCTGTTAGCTAAATGCCAGGCTGTCATCCTTCCAGCAGAACAGCCAGCGTCTGCAGGCTGCATTTGTTCAACCTGACGTCAAACAGGAAAAAAATCTGCAAATTCAATGACAGATGTTTAGGGAGGATGAATCAACGCTATCTCATCCGCGCTTCAGCATCTGAAGCATTGTAATTAGAATTAAATCCAACCCTGGAGTTAACGGTTTATGAAACAATGAAACATCCTCATTTTGAAACATTATCGTACCACGCTACATTTAGCAGTTTTTCATCTTTCCTTTGTTGCTCACGAAAGAGAGAAATTCTAAATGTGAGAAATCAGAGATGAACCTTTTTTCCAAGCATGACAACCGTGTAAGAAATTGTATGGAAAATGTTCCGCTTTATGAGAGAGTGAAAGTAGTCATAGAAGATTAAAGTTATCTTCCACAGTAAGATATAGAGATCGCACAGTCGTAAGGATGAACATCAGAAGGAAACGGCCAAAGAATAACAACCTCTGGATTCTGCGTCATCATAAGATCCAATTCGTTTTTAGGTCTCGCCTAGCGATGCAGCGCAAAGCGCTGCGCGCTATGCGAGATCTATTGTTGTCGACTTGGGTCGGAAGGGGGACAGGACATGTGCACGCGTAGGGCATGGCCTGGACAGGAGATGTGCACGCGTATGGTGCGAGCAGGAGTTGTAATAACGTCGCAAGCCGTACACGTGCACATCAACTGTCTGTGCCGAAGCTTAACAGACAGGAGATGTGCACGCGTACGGATCGCGGAGTTATCACAACTCCTGCTCGCACCATACGCGTGCCCATCTCCTGTCCAGGCGCGGCGCGCTTGCATGCATTATCAGCCAGTATTTAACCACCTGCAGGCTCCCGCTCAACCCCACTCACCGGCTGTTGTGGGGACTCTGCGCTGCTCCTCGGCTAGTCTCCTCGGTGGCAGGGGCGACTCGCCTCTTCACCCGGTCATCATGCGGCATTCACAAAGGCGGGGTGGGCTCCCGCCGGACTTCCTCTACTGCTTGTTGTGATGTGCACGCGCCCGGACAGGCGATGTGCACTTGTACGGCTGGCGGCGTTTTCAGGACAATGCGCGCATGCGCGCTTTCACTTTCCCTCCCTCTCCCCCGTGATCTCCTCCCCGTCACAAAGTCACTGCTTGTGTGAGGCACCGACTCCCCAATGTATCCTTCAAAATACAGCCTCAAACGGGTCTCCAGGAGCAACTGAACGCATTGGATGGCTGTATATAAAGAAATGCTTTTGCAAAATCAAATAAATATAACTGCGACGATAGCTTCCATTTTGAAAGGTAGGCTGGTTAAAGTGCAGTTAATGTTCTGACTTGGTTCCTACTTTACTTGCCTTTAATAAATTACTCGGGTATACATTTTTCACTCACTATCTATAATTTGTTATCAGCAGATACGTGTATAACTTTTTATTTATTTAACATTGTTTACTTATTGTGGATTTAAAACGAACTACTTTCCCATAAAAGTTTAACTCTGGAGAAAAGACGAAAGTGCGTTCACTAAATTGGTGTATATTCATTCCTGATGATGTGCGCTCTGTTCCTGTAGTGGTGCCAAGGACACAAAGTGCCACTTCTGCCCCCCCCCCCCCCGTCTGCCTGCCTTGCTGTGCAGGCCCAAAGCGCTTCTCTCTATGATGGCTCAGGAGCCTCAGCAACACAACAACCCCCACTAAGGAAGGGTCACATCCGTACAGGAGCCTCCGCCAGGCTGAGACGGCAGATGTACCGGGGCAAGGCGGCGGGATGAAGCGGCTGGGAGGCGCACATTCCCAAAGTTTGAAGACCCTCCAGCAGAGCGCTGTTTCCACTTTTATCCCACACAGTCCCGCACCCACACACACATCTTCTCCTCCGAGTGACGGTCACTGTACAGGTCTCCCTCTGCCATCCTCCGGGTGGCTCAGTGCCTGACTACACGTTCTCACCTGGCCCCAGGTCCTATGCTCCCCCAGTCACTCTCAGCATTTCTGTCCCCCTCGAGTCCCAACTCTGTCACTTTTCTCCCTCATTTACCCTTTTCTGACCTGTTTTCTCTAAACTCCCCCCCCTTTGCTGAACTATTTCCTCCTTCTGTCCATTCTTTTTCGCCCTGGCCTCCTGTCCCACAGGGTGGAAACAAGAGCCAGTGGGGAAGCAGAGCGTAGTGTTGTATTATAGTATTTGTATAAGGGCTTTAAGTGGGATGAAAAAACTGCAGGGTCTAATGGAATATAGTAATTAACAAGGTGCGTCACAGGCAGAAGCACACACCTGCCTCCACCTGTGCAGAATTGCCCGTCACCTCACCCTGTTCTTTTATACGCATCATTTTAAGACTGAATTAGAGGAATGTTTCTCCCTTGCAAAAAAAAAAAAACCTTCAAGAACGTTAAAAGGACTTTCTAGCTCAATGAAGCATATTAGGCGTACACTGGTTCATGGTACTGTGACATTTGCACAACAGAATTTGCATTGGTTTGTTGGGTGGACACCAGGGCTTTAAGTGGAATGAAAAACCTGGGGCAATAGTTCTGGCATTTACAAGAGTTTGAGCTATTGGCATTGTAAATGACAATGCCTTTTATTTATGTGTTAATTATCAAAACAGATAAATAAAAGGCATTGCCATTTACAATGCCAATAGCTTAAACTCTCGCAAATGCGAGACCTATTGCATTGCAAATGCTTGTTGTTTTTTTCTCAAGGCCACTTGCATTTAAACCTTCCAACAAAGATCTTTATCACAAGATGTCTACATTGGAAGGCAATGTAGTCATCTGATGGCAATGGTTAACTTAAAAAAACGTCGAAAATGGGACAGACAAATAGCAAATTGCTATATTCTAAAGTCTAGGGATAGAAACGAGAAGGTATTTATGCTAAACCATTTGATCAAGTATACACATGCAGATTTCGAATGGCATGTAAAGCCGTTTCACATCACCCACTTGGCACACAGACTCACAAAGTCTCCAGCTTTCCCCTTGCTTCTGTTGTGCTTCTTTCTTCCTCTATCTATTCCAGGCTGCTTTTTAGGTCTCGCCTAGCGTTGCAGCGCATGCGCTGCTCGCTCTGCGAGACCTCTTGTAATCGAGGAGATTTTGGAAGTGGAGTGGAAGCTCCGCCCATGCTTTTTATTGGCGCGCGTCATCCTTTATGGTAAACGCTCGCTTTCTATTTGAAGTGAGGTTTGTTTGTTCCCTCCCTGTCTCCTTTTTGGCTCGCCCATCTGGACTGGATCGTGCACTTGTGGCGTGACATGGTGGGATTTATATGTTGGTTCAGTACTATTTTATACAGACACTGTTCGGGACAATGGCAGCTGCACTGCATTTTCCGGTATGTGACTTCTTAGATTTTCACAGCGCTTTCACTTTAACAAGCAGCGGCGTTCATTGTTTTACAGTGTGGCCATAGTCACGTCTACAGGTTGTTTCCATCACAGCATCCTCTTCATGGCCGCTGCGCCCTCCCCCACTTCCTCAGCGGGGCATATCCGGCGCAGTCGCAGCCATTCTTTTAAAAAGCGTGTTTTTTATTTTTACGGTTCCGGAGTGTGTGTGTTTATTTACAGTGGGCAGCGCAGGAGCCCGTTCCGCAGAAAGGGCAGACTGGACAGCCCCTGACACCGTCCACACCAAGGGTCCCACTGCCCTTGTGGTAGGCCAGACAGCACTGCAGAGGTAGCGCAGGACACTCACCCCAGGCGGCTCCAGAAGTGTTGCAGCGCAGACACCGCCTCCTTCCTGCTCTACCTGCTGAGTCGTCCTTCCTCCAGAGCAGGCAGCGGCAGCCGTGCAATGTAGCCTCTGCTGGGTTGGGGCACCACTTTCTCCCGTGGGAGCCGCCATGGAGCCTGTCGCGCCTGCTATATGCCTGTATCCGTAACGGTGTATTTTTGTTTTGGAACTCATTCACGTCATCTTCTGTCTGGATATATAGTTCTTGCACTACAACACCATATACACAATTTTTAGACTGTGCTTCATTAAACCAACGACCTACTGCACAGACTAGACTAAATTGTTTTTGAGAAAAAAGCACATATTATCCCCTTTAACATGATTGTACCAATATTAAGTGTGTATCTCAGCTGACCGTGTATTTGTGTTAGGCCTCCTCTTTGATTATGGTGTTTTAGAGACTTCAATGCTATAGATTGTGAGTGACGCAATCGCCAACATGGGACTACTCATGTACAGCATGTAATCTTGTGACTGCAACATACATTCCAAATACATGGTGCAAAATGTAAATCCTATTTATGTTGCGTGATTCTAATTGCTTTCAGTAGCATAATGTGTCGTAGGCCCTCGCGCAAGGCAGGAAATGGGCACCCTGGCTGCTGTTCGAACTATAAAATACATCAATAATGAGGGTACAGAGGGCCCCCCCTCCCCCCCCAGGTCGCAGGCCCCGGTGGTGCTGCACCAATGGAGGATACGCCCCTGATTGCTTTTATAAAGTGATGAGGCAGTGCAGTGGCGATGGAACAGTTTTCCGGAGGGGGGGTGTCCTGGCCCCCACTGTCACCTCACTAATAGCAAAGGAGTTGAGGAAATAGAGTTGCTGCTTAAAGAGCGAGTGTATCAAAGGGCCAAACATTTCGCAGTAAAGAGGTGGCAGTTTAATGTTGCATTTTTAACAGCATTTTCACAAATTTATAGGCCAACTTGATGGAATAGTGTAATAATATCTATAGCCCTTATATTCTCCTTTAAAATGGTCTCTTTGTCCAGCTAAACCCACTCAAATGTGACTGAAAAAAGCTTTCACAACTCATTATGGTGGTTTGCTTCAAAAACAAAGCTAGGGAACCATGTTGTATGAGCGTGAATGGACACTGCTATGAGCCTTCTCTCTTTAGATGACCTGTTTTGCTGCCTGTTATCCTCGTGTGCACTGGAAAACGGGAGTGAAGTTTTTAATGTTGTTTGCCGTCCTCTTCTGGCTAATGTAAATATGACATTATGTACACATTTTAACTTTTACCTGCGTCAGGTCCCTGTGGCTTGTTTCACTCTCTCTTCCCTGTCCGTTTTCCTTCTTCCCATCTCATCTCCCATCCATATCGTTTCAAGCAAACGCCAAAACAAAACACATGGGTAAAAGACGTTGTCATTTACAACGCCAATAGCTCTAACTCTCACAAATGCGAGACCTATTGCATTGCAAATGCTTGTCTTTTTCCTTTCTAAGTTCTTCACAGAAACAGTGGATGCCGCGTGACATCCCCACCTCGAAACCCCACTACGCCCCCTCAGGAACAGTCCACACCCAGCTGCAGAATATTCGCGTTTCATTTTCTATTTTCGTTTTTATAGGCACGCGAGCTACCACGAAGATAAATCGAAGTATTAACGGCAGGATGCAAGGGAAGTACTGAGGTATTATTGTTCACGGTCCAGGACACATTACTCAATTATTTCAGATTTCGAAACGAAGTACACTTCCCCCATCTAATTCAATGCAACATTACGGATTATTTTATCAACTAATTAACATAATCGTAGCCTCTTGGCTCTGGTGGAGATAACAAGGGACCAATCAAACGCAGTCAGCCAGAAAAAAAGGTTCGATAGGCCTGCTGTGCCAAATTTGGCAGCCCTGGCATTATACACTATCCCAAGGGAGTAGCCAGAAAATTAAAATACCCCCACGTTGTACCATAGCTCTCATGGCACCAAGCAAGTGAAGCAAGTCATTGCGACTCTCCCCAGAAAAGCTCTTGTCTCTTCCATTCAAACATCTATGCATTCATCCTTTCATCTATTCACGGATATCATCATTTCACCTTTACATTGTCATCTATTTCTTCTTTCATCCATCACCCAGTCTTTCACCATTCTGTCCGTCCGTACCCCCATCCATAGCCAAACCTATCCATCATTTCAGTAATTCATTCATTCATCCATCCATTCAGTCATCCATCCATCGTTTTGCTCGTCCATTCACCCACCATTTCACTCCATCTATCCACCCCTTTCACTCAACCATCAACCCTTTCACTCATCCATCTTTTCACTCATCCAAACCATCATCCATCCATTCAAATCTTTCACTCATCCATCCTTTCACGCACCCACTCATCCATCCTTTCATCCTTCCACCCTTTAACTCAGTCATCCTTTCTTTCACTCACCCATCCATCCATCCTTTCATCCATCCATCAACCCTTTTACTCATCCATCCATCCTTTCACTCATTCATCTTAACATCCATCTTTTCACTCACCCATCCTATCACTCATCCATCTATCCACTCTGTCCATCCATACTTTCACGTTAATTATGAGGCTTTGTCTACTGAGCTGCAGACAGAAGAGGGTCATCAAAGAACTCCACCCCCTGTAGCTGCTAAAGAGGGAGTTCAGGACGACCCTGCACTAGCCAACAAAGCACTGCATAGTGAAGGTACGCATACAGGCCCATATGGCAGGTTTACACATTTCAAACACAGGACTCACACTGTGCTTGACAGCAGACTGATGCTACTTTGATTCTCATGAAGCAGGCCTCAAGGCATTCAGGACAAGGACTTTTTTTTAATCTAAACTTACTGCAGTGGGCATCCAATGAGCAATCCATCTAGACACAGTCGAAACATATGATATGACCTGATATAACTTCTGCAAGAGGACGCATGAAACTTGAAAAAACAAAATGGACAAGAGATGAGTGCGGCAGAACGGACATCGCGCAGACATCTGGGGGGGAGAATGGAGCATTGTAGGAATAAAAATTATGCCCTTGCATTGATTTACATAAGTTAGCATTCGCGGCACCATTTTGTGTACAGGCGCCATTTTGTATCACGATTGAAACTAATTCTGTTCCATTCCGAGAAACGGCCTTCTCTAGGTTATGTTTCTTCGGAGTTGGGTTTTGCCACACTAATGCTCCTTTGTAACTTACTGTACAGCTGCGTCCCTCTGGAAAATTCCATGGTGGGCGTGTTTCCATTGACTCTGAAATGTACATAATGTATTGTTATGCTTGCTGATGTCAGTCCCTCTGCAACACTCCTTAGCGGCTGGGCAGATTGGGCTCCGCTCTGGGTGTATTCTGAATAAACTATTATTGGTTTGTATTCTCTACTGTCTGACCGACTCTTCATTTTAGTGGAAGGCAAAGAGGTGGTCATTGGTGACCCGAATCGGGCCATTTCCTTCAGTTGGTGCCCGAACAGGGAAACCTTCGGGTGAGTGGCCCTTCCTCTTCAGCGGACGGGGGGGGGGGGGGTCGAGGCCATCGTCGGGTTGGACGGACGGATCAGGGATCCCTGCACGAAGAGTTCCTGATACTCGCAGCTGCCCCTTCTGTCCCGCCAGACGGTGCCTCGCCCAGTGGTCACCCCGACTGGAGTCCTGAACGGCGAAACCCTTGGATCTGACCATTTGGTCTGAAGAGTCGGCAGTGGAGAATAGATTCGTTTGACCTGCATATATCAGGTGATTTTTTTTTTTTGGTGGATATGGTACCATTTTGGTTTGTATTTGGTACGGTCTAAGGACCTTCTTTGGGATAAAAACAATTGCAATTGTTTTGCTGGGCATAAATAGTGAACTTGTTTTCTTTTGAGAATGCCTAGTTTCAGTAAATTGTGTGCTGTCGTTGTTGTTCTACTGATGCTCTATTGGAAGAAAGAAGTCAGCCGGCGCCTCCAGAAGGCACTCCGAATTTTGATATGTATGTGAAGCATGGTCTTGGCTTTATTATGTTTAGTACATTATGGCACAAATATACGAGGGACGATGCCGAATTGCAGTGGCCGTTGATGGGCACTTTCGATGAACAAAAGATTGAGCATTTGCAGGAACAGTTGTTTAAGAAGCGAAGTAGGCAGTCTATGTTTGATTCCCTCGGAACATGGCAGAAAGCAGCTAGACAGAAGCGGTTGAAGGCAGAAAAAGAAGCCCGGAAAGGAAGAATGCAGACATTGACTCAGAAGGCTGTAGCATATGAGAGGGAGAAACAGGATAAGGGTGTTGAATGTGAAGATAGAAGGTTTCGATTACACATTGATAAATCGCATGTGGCTCAGGAAGAAGATGACGCTTTTGTTGAAGAATTATTAGAAACCTAACCCCGCCTCCATACGCCCCACAAAAAATATATTCTATTGTTCCGATGCCCTCACAGCCGCCTGTTACAGTTGCTTCCACTGTCTCTGTCCCTGCGTCTCCTATTGTTGTTTCGACGACTCTGGCTTCGGCTCCTCCTCCTCTTCCTTCTGTTTCTTTGCCGTCTGTGGCGACTGTGACTGCTAATACTCCTGCCGTGCCTATTGTTTCAGCTACCCTTCCGCCAGCTCTTTCCCCCACGGTACAGCCCCCAGCGACGATAGTGCCTGTTGCTTCTGTTGTGTCTCCCACTGTGACTTTTCATCCTCCGACATTAATAAGTAGCGGAACACTGATGCGTGGATTTGAGGACAGGGATTGGACAAAATTTAAGGAACGTATGGGGCCGTTAGCGAGATCTGATGTGGGGGATAAAGAAAAGAGGGTAATAGCTAATCAGGCTGCACAGTGGGCCTGTAGCACAAGTTACTAACTTGTGTAACAATATATCTGTAAGAGACAGTAGTTAGTGACAGATTCCTTACCTTAGAATATCCCCAGGCGTCAGGCTGGATCCGGAAAGTTTTTGCGTAGCAGTACCCTTGCGCGTCGGTAGGTGGCGTCGTGCGGCTCCGCGTCCGTCGTCGGCGTGATCGCCGGGATGACGTCGCGGGCAGTACTTAGACGTCGCCCCTGCGCGCTGACGTCAGTTCTGTACACGACTTTCCGCGCCAGGAACGCAGAGCCATGCAAGAAGCTGACATAGGTGTCTGAAAAATACTAGGGCCCTGAAGGGATGTCCTTAACCCTAGAAATCAGTTCGCAGAACGGGGAGGATGGGTGGGGCGGTAAGGAATCTGTCACTAACTACTGTCTCTTACAGATATATCGTTACACAAGTTAGTAACTTGTGCATCTGAAAGAGACACGTTAGTGACAGATTCCTTACCTTAGAATAGATACCCCAGCAATACCAACCCCGGTGGTGGGTCTGCGAACAAAGATCAGACAAGGAAGTCCCGGAGGACAGAACGGTCAAAGAAGCCGTCCCTCCGGACCTGACTGTCAAGGCAGTAATGCTTTGTAAACGTGTGCAGCGAGGTCCACATAGCTGCCTGACAGATATCCTGCAGCGGAACACCGCGGCCCAAAGCCGTGGTAGCAGCAGTTGCCCTGGTGGAATGGGCACGCAGCCCAACAGGAGGCTCCTTTTTAGCCAAAGAATAGCAGGCTTTGATACACAAGGTTACCCAGCGGGAGATGGTTCTCTTGTGCACCGCCCGACCTTTTTTGGCGCCCACGTAGCCAACAAAGAGCTGGTCATCCACCCGGAAGTGTTGTGTGCGGTTGATATAAAAGGAAAGCGCACGTTTTGGGTCCAGACGGTGGAGCCTCTCTTCCTCTCTGGAAGGATGCGGAGGCGGAAAGAAAGTGGGCAAAGTGATGGTCTGCCCAATGTGGAAGGCAGTAACCACCTTTAGCAAGAAGGACGGACGCGTCCTAAGAACAACCTTGTCTGGATGGACAGACAGAAAGGGAGGTTTGCATGATAGAGCCTGGAGCTCACTCACCCGCCGAGCGGAGGTGATGGCCACCAGAAAGGCTGTCTTCAGAGTCAGAAGACGAAGAGGACAGTTATGTAGAGGCTCAAAGGGAGCGCACATGAGAAAGGTAAGAACCAAGTTCAAGTCCCACTGAGGCATCACAAACGGAACAGGAGGGAAGAGGTGTGTAATGCCTTTAAGGAATCTGTTAACAACAGGGGACTTGAAAAGGGAGGGCTGATCAGGAAGCCTGAGGAAGGCCGAAATGGCACAAAGATAGCCCTTGATGGTACCCAGGGCAGAACCCTGTTGGGCCAGTGAAAGAAGGAACAGAAGAACCTCAGAAAGAGGGGCAGAGAGGGGATTCACAGCCTTTGCTGTGCACCATGCCACAAACTTGTTCCACCTGCAGGCGTATACCACCTTAGTGGAGGGACGCCTGGCTGCCAGAATCACATCACAAACTTCGGGAGGCAAGTCGAAAGGAATCAACTGCCGCCGCTCAATCTCCACGCAAGCAGGTGGAGGCTGGACAGGTTCGGGTGGAGGACCGTCCCCTGCTGCTGCGACAGAAGATCCTCCCGAAGAGGCAGACGGATCGGGGATCTACGCTCATACTGAGTAGCTCGGGATACCAAACTCTTCGAGCCCAGTCCGGAGCCACAAGGATGACTTGGGCCCGGTCGCGCCGAATCTTCTTCAACACTCTGGGTAGAAGTGGTATAGGCGGAAAGGCGTACAACAGACCGCAACTCCACTCGCGACGAAAAGCGTCGCCGAGCGAGTGCCGCCTTGGAAATTCCAACGCGCAGAACTGATGACATTGCGCGTTCTCTTCGGTGGCGAATAGATCTAACCAAGGCTCTCCCCACTGCAGAAAGAGACCTTGCGCCACTTCCGAGTGAAGACGCCATTCGTGATCCATCATGCACCTGCGGCTGAGTTCGTCCGCCCTGGCGTTCAGGGAACCTGCCAGGTGTTGAACCATCAGGAACATGCCCTGATGTCCCAGCCATGTCCAGAGGCGCAGAGCCTCCTGACAGAGGGTCCACGACCCCACCCCGCCTTGTTTGTTGCAGTACCACATGGCGGTGGTGTTGTCTGTGAACACCTGCACTACCTTCCCTTTGACAGAGGGAAGGAATGCCTTGAGTGCAAGTCGGATCGCCCAGAGATCCAGAAAATTGATATGGAGCCGGGACTCCGCCGGAGACCAGAGGCCTCTGATCTCCGCCTCTCCCATGTGACCGCCCCATCCCAGAAGGGATGCGTCCGTCACAACTGTGTGCTCCGGCTGGGGAAGGGAGAGGGATCTGCCCATGACCCATTGCCGGTTCGAGAGCCACCACTGCAACTGTTTTGCAGCCCCCTCCGAGATCTGGACATGATCGGACAGGTTGCCCTGGTGCTGCGCCCACTGGAACTTCAGGTCCCACTGCAGAGCCCGCATATGCCATCTGGCATGATCGACCAGCAGGATGCAGGAGGCCATGAGGCCCAGCAGCCTCAGGGTCATCCGTACCGAAACCCAGGATAAAGGCTGAAATATTGGAATCATAGCCTGAATATCCCGGACTCGCCGTTCGGGAGGATAGGCCCGAAACTGCGTTGTGTCCAGAACTGCTCCGATGAAAAGGAGCTGTGGAGAAGGAATCAGATACGACTTCGGCACATTGATGGAGAACCCCAGCGAGTGCAGGAGTTCGGCCGTAGTCTGGAGGTGGGAGACGACTGCCTGGGACGAGCCCGCCTTCAGCAGCCAGTCGTCGAGGTAGGGGAAGACTGGAACCCCTGCCCGGCGCAGATGAGCTGCGACCACCGCCATCACTTTCGTGAACACCCGAGGGGCACTTGTAAGGCCAAAGGGGAGCACGGTGAACTGAAAATGCTCGAGGCCTACCGTGAACCGTAGGTAACGCCGGTGGGCCGGCAGGACGGGGATGTGGAAATAAGCGTCCTGCAAGTCCAACGCTACCAACCAGTCTCCAGGGTCGAGGGCAGTCAAGACCTGAGCTAGGGTGAGCATCTTGAACTTCTCCTTCCAGAGGAAGCGATTGATGTTCCGGAGGTCCAAGATAGGACGCATGTCCTCCTTGTCCTTTTGGGCACCAGAAAGTAGTGGGAGTAGCAACCACGTCCTACTTCTGGGGTCGGAACATGCTCGATGGCCCTCTTGGCCAAGAGGGCCGTGACTTCCTTCTGCAGAAGCACCAAGTGATCCCCTGACATGCGGTGGAATTGAGGTGGCATGGCTGGGGGGTGGTCTCGAAGGGGAGGGAGTAGCCCCTTCGGACAATGTCCAAGACCCACCTGTCCGAGGTGATGGGACACCAGTGGTGAAGGTGATGGCGGACCCTGCCCCCTACTGGCGTGCTGTGCACCTGAAAGGAAGGACTAGGAGGGCTTGGAGGCCGCGGACGGGTTGGAGGTGGTGGCCTGACCCGCACGCTGGTTGCCCGAACCGCCACGGCGGTATCCACGTCCTCGGCCACGCAAAGATGCTTGCTGCGTGGGCCGGTGGCTGGGCAGCTGACGTGACTGGGCGCCCCTTCCGTGGCCACGAAAGGGGCGAAAAGCAGAGGTTAGCGGAGGGTGCACAACAGAAAGGCCCAGGGACTTGGCAGTAGCCCGTGAGTCCTTAAAACGCTCCAGCGCATGGTCTGCTTTGGACCCAAAAAGACCGACTCCATCAAAGGGCATGTCCATGAGTGTATTCTGGACATCACCCGAGAAACCAGTTGTTCTCAGCCAGGCGTGGCGACGCAGCGCCACCGTCGTTGCAAGCGATCTGCCCAGCGAGTCGGCGGTATCAAGGCCACAACGTATGGTGTATTTAGCCGCATCTCTTCCTTCCGCAATGGCGCGGGTAAGCAGTGTCTGGACCTCCTCAGAACACTGTGGCAAAACAGCCGCCACCGAATCCCACGGGAGTGGGTATATCGGCCCAAAAGGCAAGCGGTGTTGACGGACCGCAAGCCAGCACTGGAGGAAGAAAAAGCCTTCTTCCCAAATTGGTCCAGGCGTTTGGATTCCCTATCCGGAGGGGCGGTAGGGAAGGCGGTTTGGGAGGCAGAGGCTTGGACAACCAAGCTCTCGGGGTGGGATGTTGGGAGAGAAACAAGGGGTTGCCCGGAGCAGGGCGATGGCGTCGGGCCACGTTCCTATCCACAGGAGCCCCTGTGGTGGGCTTGGACCAGGCGCCCAAAAGAACGTCAGTGAGTGCATCATTAAACGGCAGCACAGTCTCCGTGGAGGAAGCTGCCGGCTGAAGCACTTCCGTCAGGAGATTAGTCCTGACAGCCACAGTAGGCAATTGGAGATGCAAGGCTCCAGCTGCTCTACGCAACACCGTAACGAAATTAGCTCCCTCCTCCGTAGCCACGGGAGGAGACAGCATGCCAGTGTCAGGGGAAGTGTCTAGACCACTGGCATCCCCAAGTTCCTCAGCCTAGTCCTGATCATACTCACACTGTTGTGTGAGAGGGTCTTCCGACCCCTCCCAGCTCTCTTGGTCCTCCTCTGGTTCAAAATATGGAGGAGGAGGGACATTTGGGACCCAAGGTCTCATCGGCGCCGGAGCCGGCGTCAAGCGACGTCGGTCCGGCTCCATGTCCAGAGCCGGAGAGAACCGGGGAACGACGCCGTCCGGAGCCCCGGACGGCATCAGGAACGGCACCGGGGGCGTCGGCGGAGGCGTGATTAGGTCAACCGGCGTCGATGGGGGTTGCGGTACCACCGGAGCCGGGTTCGAGGCCGGAGTCGAGGCCGGGATGAAGGCTGGCGGGACAGGCGGCGCTGAGACCGGAGTCGGCGGCGACGTCGGAGCAACCCCATCAGGGCCCGCGGGGCCCGAAGGCGCACCGGATGGACCTTGAGGCCCGAAGAGGCGGGCCATGGCCGACAGGAATTCCTGTATTTCGGCCGGAGTCGCCCCCGAACCCGGAAAGGATGGGTAATGCGGGGGCGGCTCCACAGGCACGTCCGGGGCCGCGGGGACGGTGCCGACAGGGGCCTCAGCCGAGTCGCGAGATCGGCGAGGCGAAGTCTTAGAGCGATGATGCTTCTTAGACTTTTTGTGCTTCGACTTACCCGAGGAGCGCGAAGACTTGGACTCCGACGACCGGCGGGGACTCCGCGACCGGCCCCTCGACCTCTCCCGGGACTGGGGCTTGGTGCGGCGCGGAGCCGACTGCCGGACCTCGAGTAGCTTTCGAGACCGCTCTCGCAAAGCCTTCGGGTGAAGTTTCCGGCAGTCAGGGCACGACTTCGTGTCGTGGTCTCGGCCGAGACAGTAGAGACACTCTAGATGCAAGTCTGTGATCGACATCATTCGACCAGAGGCGTCGCATGGCTTGAAGCCGGGCATCCCTACGACACCTAGGAGTCGATGAAGACTCGAAAAGAAACAGTGAAAAAATTCACAAAACAATTTAGTCAAAAATTGACTAGGGCACTGCTCTTCCCGGATCTGCGCTTACTGGTGCGGAAAAAGAAGAACTGACGTCAGCGCGCAGGGGCGGCGCCTAAGTACTGCCCGCGACGTCATCCCGGCGATCACAACGCCGACGACGGACGCGGAGCCGCACGACGCCGCCTACCGACGCGCAAGGGTACTGCTACGCAAAAACTTTCCGGATCCAGCCTGACGCCTGGGGATATTCTAAGGTAAGGAATCTGTCACTAACGTGTCTCTTTCAGATATCCTATTTATATTGTAGAGGATGTCTGGGCGACTATGAAAGATTTTGAGCCCTTTATACAGCAACATGCCCTTAAACATATGCCTGCTACTTTGATTGGTCTTTGGCAACAGCACTTTGAAGTGGAAGCACCTAAAATTTTATATGACATTAGAGATCGAGTGTTTATTAGTGAATTGGGGCCAGAACAGGTTTTTGCTAATATTAAGACAATAGTTGCATACAGGGGAAGATTACATGAGAACAGTCCTAGGTCAGTATCTCAGTTTCCGATGAGAGAGGTGCATCCCACATATCACCCTGAGATACCGGAACTGCAAGATGGTCGTGGTAATGTTACTCGAGCAGCGGTGGCGGCCAGGTTTCAGGAACAATGGGTTCATACTCCATGGAAACGAAGTGAGGTTTTATCTCTTAAGACTCATTTACCAGATCCCAGGAAGAATCCCACTGCTTACTATAAAGAACTGACTGAAGCTGCTTCTTCAACGGTGATGATTCTTGCTGATATTGAAATGTTTTTTGGTCTTCTTGTTCCGGTTGATATTTGGAGGCAGGTTCATACTCAAGATCATGTTCCGGAGTTGGGTGGTACTTGGGACCAAATCAAGGCATGGGATCAGGAAAGGAAGCCCGGTGATAAGCCTTGAGCAGAGATTTTAGCGTTGCCAGGCTGCATTATTACGTACATGCATTCTCTTATTCCGCCAAGAAAGGTGGATTGGGATAAATTGTCAGCCTGTCGACAGAAGAAAGATGAGTGTGTCTGATTTCTTTACCCGATTTGAAGGTACATTTTTGGATTATAGCGGACAAGATTTATCCATCGAGGGAGGTGTTCGGTTGTTTGTTAATAGATTTGTTTCTAACTTGCTTCCTGAAATTGCGACTCGATTGCAAGCTTCTGAGAGTACCTGGTGCACAAGTTACTAACTTGTGTAACGATATATCTGTAAGAGACAGTAGTTAGTGATAGATTCCTTACCTTAGAATATCCCCAGGCGTCAGGCTGGATCCGGAAAGTTTTGCGTAGCAGTACCCTTGCGCGTCGGTAGGCGGCGTCGTGCGGCTCCGCGTCCGTCGTCTGATCTTTGTTCGCAGACCCACCACCGGGGTTGGTATTGCTGGGGTATCTATTCTAAGGTAAGGAATCTATCACTAACGTGTCTCTTTCAGATGCACAAGTTACTAACTTGTGTAACGATATATCTGTAAGAGACAGTAGTTAGTGATAGATTCCTTACCGCCCCACCCATCCTCCCCGTTCTGCGAACTGATTTCTAGGGTTAAGGACATCCCTTTCAGGGCCCTAGTATTTTTCAGACACCTGTGTCAGCTTCTTGCATGGCTCTGCGTTCCTGGCGCGGAAAGTCGTGTACAGAACTGACGTCAGCGCGCAGGGGCGGCGCCTAAGTACTGCCCGCGACGTCATCCCGGCGATCACGACGCCGACGACGGACGCGGAGCCGCACGACGCCGCCTACCGACGCGCAAGGGTACTGCTACGCAAAACTTTCCGGATCCAGCCTGACGCCTGGGGATATTCTAAGGTAAGGAATCTATCACTAACGTGTCTCTTTCAGATCCACCTCTTCTCCCTCTGTTATTTTGAACATGGCACAATATTATGAGCATAGGGATAATGAGGAGAAGGAGAGGACAGAGAAGAGACATAAGGATTTAAAGACGAAGGTTTTGCTACAGCAGGCTTTTAGGGGGAATGGGAGAGGACATGGTGGTCCTGCCCGACAGCTTCCGCGCACTAGTAGACAGCCAGTAACTACGCCTCTGGGTCCGAATCAGTGCGTGTACTGTAAAGAGGAGGGACATTGGCGTAGTGAGTGCCCCATGCTTTTGCAGAAGGTAGCTGTCAAGACTCAATTATGTTTCCGCAGGAACGTCATGGACATGAAGAAAGATCCACAACTTCGCCAAATCACCTATTGCACCCAACAAGGTCAAAGTGACAATGGTAACCCGGGGAAGAAGGGAAACAAAACAAGGAGAGATAAAGGTCTCACGTCGAACCCCAGGCTGCAACTGGACCAGACAAGGCACAAAGAACTGTAGATAAAAGAGAAGAACAGAAAACTGGTAAGAATGTAGTGGTGTTTATGTATATCTCTTTTTCTCTCTAATGTGTATTCCCATACCTTAAGAATTCCCTTCTTCTAGTTATTCAAATAGCCACGGTTGTCAGGCATGTGTCTGGTTCTGAAGGGGAAAGTAAGGCACTATGAGTTAGAGGGAATTTAATTTTAAGGAATGGAATAAAATAAAAGGTCCTAGGCTAGAACCCACCTTTGATATGAGACTTCTGCATGTGTAATATGATTCACGAAATTAAAGTTTCCTAATGACCAAACAAAAAATAACCTTAATATTCAGGTACTATATCTAATGTCCTTTTTCTTCTTTGTACAGGTAATTACATTCCAGAGAGAAGGAACGGATGCCCACAGCGACAAGAACACAGGATCAGATAAGTAAATGCATGGGGCAAGGAATATTTAAATAAATGGCAGCACGACGCGCTGTTACCGTCGCACAAGTTACTTACTTGTGTAACGATATATCTGTAAGAGACATTAGTTAGTGATAGATTCCTTACCTTAGAATATCCCCAGGCGTCAGACTGGATCCGGAACGTTTTTTATCAGCAATACCCCTGCGCATCGGTAGGCGTCGTCGTACTGCTCCGCGTACTTCGCTGGCGTCGTGGTCGCCGAGATGACGTCATGGGAGCTATTAAGACGCGCCAACGCGTGCTGACGTCAGTTCTGTACACAACTTTTCCGCGCCAGGAGCGCAGAGCCATGCCAGAGACAGACTACTGGTGCAATTGAACTAGGGCCCTGAAAGGGATGACCTGAACCCTAGAGAACAGTTCGCAGAACGGGGAGGATGGGCGGGCGGTAAGGAATCTATCACTAACTAATGTCTCTTACAGATATATCGTTACACAAGTAAGTAACTTGTGCATCTGAAAGAGACACGTTAGTGATAGATTCCTTACCTTAGAATACATACCCAAGCAATACCATCCCCGGTGGTGGGTCTGCGAAGTGAAATCACACCAGAAAGTCACGGAGAACCGACCGGCCAAAGAAGCCGTCTCTCCGGACTTGACTGTCAAGGCAATAGTGCTTTGTGAAAGTGTGCAACAAGGCCCAAGTGGCCGCCTGACAGATGTCTTGCAGGGGCACACCGCGTCCCAATGCTGTAGTAGCTGCTGTCGCCCTGGTAGAATGGGCGCGCAGCCCAACCGGAGGTTCCTTTTTAGATAGAGAGTAACAGGCTTTAATGCACAAGACAACCCATCGTGAGATAGTCCTCTTGTGCACAGCCCGGCCTTTCTTGGCGCCCACGTAGCCAACAAAGAGCTGGTCATCCACCCGGAACTGCTGTGTGCGGTTGAGATAGAACGAAAGTGCACGTTTTGGGTTCAGACGGTGGAGCCTCTCCTCTTCTCTTGAAGGGTGCGGAGGCGGAAAGAAAGTGGGCAGAGTCACAGTTTGCCCGAGATGAAAGGCAGAGACTACTTTTGGTAGAAAGGAGGGACGTCGTCGAAGAACCACCTTGTCCGGATGAACCACCAGGAAAGGAGGTTTACAGGAAAGAGCTTGGAGCTCACTCACCCGCCGAGCGGAAGTGATGGCCACCAGGAACACAGTTTTCAAAGTTAATAACCGCAAATGACAGTTATGAAGAGGCTCAAAGGGAGCGCACATTAAGTATGTGAGAACCAGGTTCAAGTCCCACTGAGGCATGACAAAAGGAACAGGAGGGAAAAGGTGAGTAATGCCTTTGAGAAATCTGTTAACAACAGGGGACTTGAAAAGAGAGGGCTGATCGGGCAGCCTAAGAAAGGCTGAAAGAGCAGAAAGGTAGCCCTTGATAGTGCCCAGAGCAGAGCCCTGCTGGGCCATAGAGAGAAGGAACAAGAGGACGTCAGAAAGAGGGGCAGCAAGAGGCTCTACAGCTTTTGCTGCACACCATGCCACAAATTTGTTCCACCGAAAGGCATATACCGTTTTAGTGGAGGGACGCCTGGCTGCCAGAATCACATTACAGACTTCAGGAGGCAAGTCAAATGGAATCAGCTGTCGCCACTCAATCTCCACGCAAGGAGGTGGAGGCTGGACAGGTTCGGGTGGAGGACCGTCCCCTGGTGCTGCGACAGGAGATCCACCCGAAGAGGCAGCCGGATCGGGGGATCCACGCTCATACTGAGTAGCTCGGGATACCAAACTCTTCGAGCCCAGTCCGGCGCCACAAGAATGACTTGGGCCCAGTCGCGTCTGATCTTCTTCAGCACTCTGGGTAGAAGTGGTATAGGCGGAAAGGCGTACAATATACCGGAACTCCACTCGCGGCGAAAAGCGTCGCCGAGCGAGTGCCGCCTTGGAAACTCCAACGCGCAGAACTGCTGACATTGCACGTTCTCTTCGGTGGCGAATAGATCTAACCAAGGCTCTCCCCACTGTTGAAAGAGACCTTGTGCCACCTCTGAGTGAAGACGCCATTCGTGATCCAACATGCACCTGCGGCTGAGTTCGGCCGCCCTGGCGTTTAGAGTACTTGCCAGGTGTTGAACCGCCAAGGAAATGCCTTGACGTTCCAGCCACGTCCAGAGACGTAGAGCCTCCTGACAAAGGGTCCACGACCCCATCCCGCCCTGCTTGTTGCAGTACCACATGGCGGTGGTGTTGTCCGTGAACACCTGCACTATTCTCCCCTTGACAGAGGGAAGGAATGCTTTCAGTGCAAGTAGGATCGCCCTGAGCTTCAAAAGGTTGATATGGAGCTTGGACTCCGCCGGAGACCAGAGGCCTCTGATCTCCGCCTCTCCCATGTGGCCGCCCCATCCCAGGAGGGACGCGTCCGTCACCACTGTGTGCTCCGGTTGGGGAAGGGAGAGGGATCTGCCGCTGACCCAACGCTGGTCCGTGAGCCACCACTGCAAGTCCTGTGCAGTGCCCTCCGAGATGTGGACGTAATCGGACAGATTCCCCTGATGCTGCGTCCACTGGAACTTCAGGTCCCACTGCAGAGCCCGCATATGCCATCTGGCATGATTGATCAGCAGGATGCAGGAGGCCATGAGGCCCAGTAGCCTCAGGGTCTTCCTGACCAACACCCAGGACCAGGGCCGAAAGATCGGAATCATAGCCCAAATGTCCCGGACTCGCTGTTCGGGAGGATAAACCCAGAACTGCGCCGTGTCCAAAACCGCTCCGATGAAGAGGAGCTTTTGAGAGGGAATCAGGTGTGACTTCGGCACGTTGATAGAAAACCCCAGCAAATGCAGGAGGTCGGCCGTAGTCTGGAGTTGGGAGACGACTGCCTGGGGCGATCCCGCCTTCAACAGCCAGTCGTCGAGATAGGGGAAGATTGAAACCCCCGATCTGCGCAGATGAGCTGCGACCACCGCCATCACTTTTGTGAACACCCGAGGGGCGCTGGTAAGGCCGAAAGGGAGCACGGTGAACTGAAAGTGCTCGTGGCCTACCGTGAACCGTAGGTAACGCCGGTGGGCAGGCAGGATGGGAATATGAAAATAAGCATCCTGCAAGTCCAACGCTACCAGCCAGTCTTGCGGGTCTAGGGCAGACAAGACCTGAGCAAACGTGAGCATCTTGAACTTCTCCTTCCGGAGGAAGCGATTGACCTTCCGGAGGTCTAAGATAGGACGCAGACCTTTGTCCTTCTTCGGAACCACGAAGTAGTGGGAGTAACAACCACGACCTACTTCTGGCGTCGGAACGCGCTCGATGGCCCCCTTGGCTAAGAGGGCCGCGACTTCCTGCTGGAGAAGTGCCAAGTGATCCCCCGACATGCGGCGGCACTGAGGTGGCATGGCTGGAGGGGTAGACTCGAAGGGGAGGGAGTAGCCCCTTCGGACTATCTGCAGAACCCACCTGTCTGAAGTGATGGTGCGCCAGTGGGGGAGGTGATGGCGAATCCTGCCACCCACTGGCGTCTGGTGGGCCTGAAAGACCGGACTAGGAAGGTTTGGAGGCAGCGGGGGCGGCGGTGGACTGACCCGCCCGCTGGCCCCGTGACCCACCTCGGCGGGCCCCCCGACCTCGGCCACGCTGAGACTGCTGCTGTGCAGGCCGGCGGCTCTGAAAAGAACGCGTTTGGACGCCTCGACCCTGCCCTCGAAAGGAGCGAAAAGCAGACCCCGTGGGAGTGCGTGTGGTGGCGAGACCTAAGGACTGGGCCGTAGCCCGAGTCCTTAAAGCGTTCCAGGGCACTATCCGCCTTGTCACCAAACAGGCGTGTGCCATCAAAAGGCATGTCCAACAGGGTGTTTTGGACATCCCCGGAGAAGCCAGTGGTTCTGAGCCAAGCGTAACATCGGAGCGCCACCGTTGTGGAAAGCGCCCTGCTGAGGGAATCTGCAGTGTCAAGTCCACAACGGATGGTGAATTTTGCAGCATCTCTCCCCTCTGTAACAGCCTGGGAGAGCACCGCCCAAGCCTCCACGGGGCACTGAAGAAGCACCTGTGCCACGGTGTCCCATACGGAATGTGAATAGCGGCCCAACAGGAACGCTGTATTCACCGCCCGCAACCCTGAACTGGCAGAAGTGAAGATCTTTTTTCCAAACTGCTCCAGTTTCTTAGATTCCTTGTCTGAGGGAGCAGAAGGGAATGTGCTCGGAGAGGCAGAGGCCTGGACAACCAGACTCTCAGGTGTTGGGTGTTGCATGAGGAAGCTGGGGTCGCCCGGCGCCGGGCGATGACGGCGTGCCACCCCCTTATCCACAGGAACCCCTGTGTTAGGCTTGCCCCAGGTGCTCAATAGGACATCAGTGAGTGCCTCATTGAAGGGCAGCAGCGGCTCCGCAGAGGACGACGCTGGCTGCAGCACCTCAATCAGAAGATTCGTTCTGATAGGCACAGAAGGGAGCTCAAGGGTAAGAGCCTGAGCCGCCCTACGCAGCACCACTGAAAAAGTCCCCACCTCCTCCGTAGCCACGGAAGAAGGGGACAGTGTGCCAGGGTGTGGAGAGAAAATCCAGATCCACAGGACCCTCCAGGTCTTCTTCCCATTCAGGCTCGTTCTCGCATTGAGCTGCAAGAGGGTCCTCAGACCCCTCCCAGTACTCTCCTTCAGCTACCGGTGTTGGAAGAGGCCGGTAAGGACAAGGTGCCTGGGGAAATGGGAGAAACTCTGTACCAAGAATTGGAATCAGGGGGTAAGAGACCAATTCTGGTTCGGCGGCGTACGGCGTCAGTTGCGGCACCGCGCCCGGCGTCGAGGCCGGATCCAGCGCCGAGGCCGGCGCCGAGGCCGGATCCGGAACCGAGGCCGGAGCCGGCGGCGCCGCAGGGTACTTTGCTGGCGTAGCCGAGGCCAAAGGCGGCGGCACGGGGGCAGACCCACCCAACGGGTCCGCGGGGCCCGAAGGCGCTCCGGAGGGACCCGATGGGCCAAACAAACGGCCCATGGCCGACAGGAAGGCCTGTATCTCATCCGACGTCGCGTGCGGGCCCGGAAAGGACGGGTAGGCCGCAGGCAACGACGGGGGCTCCAGCGGAGCCGCGGGGGTGTGACCCCCCGCCCCCTCCACCACGTCCTGGGACCGGTGAGGGGTAGAAGACGAACAACGTCGCTTCTTTGATTTTTTATGGCGCCGTGACTTACCTATCCCTGAGTCCGACGAGCGAAGGTAACGGCTCCGCGACCGGTCTCTCGACCTCCCACGGGAGCGGGACCTTGATCGACGCGGAGCCGACTGCTGGGCCTCCAACAACTTTCGGGAACGCTCCCGCAAAGCTTTCGGCACCATGGCCCGGCAATCGGGGCACGCCTCGGGGTCATGGGCGTGCCCCAAGCAGAAGAGACACACGTTGTGCGGGTCCGCTACGGACATGTTGCGACGGCAGGCCCCACAGGATTTAAACCCGGGCATCCCTACTGCACCAGAGTCGATTACTCGACAAACAATTACCAAGTTAACTTTTAACTAGGGGTACTGCTCTCTTTCGGATCTGCGCTGCTGGCGCGGAAAAAGAAAGAACTGACGTCAGCGCCCGAGGGCGCGTCTAAATAGCTCCCATGACGTCATCTCGGCGACCACGACGCCAGCGACGTACGCGGAGCAGTACGACGACGCCTACCGACGCGCAGGGGTATTGCTGACGAAAAACTTTCCGGATCCAGTCTGACGCCTGGGGATATTCTAAGGTAAGGAATCTATCACTAACGTGTCTCTTTCAGATATATGCCAGTAAAGCAGCTTTTGTTTTGATTATTCTTCTCTTTCAGGGCAGCGGGTATCGGTGAGGACGGGAATCAGCAGGCGGGGATGGCGCACCATACCGGAACACCGAGAGAGGAGATCCACGTAGAAGAACAACACCCCGACGAAGCAGGACACGGTTGAGAGTCCCGACGCCCCGGAAGTGCTCAGAAGACCCGGAAGGTAAGCCACGAAGTCCAGCAACAGGAACGCGAAGAGTCACTGCTCGGGGGTGGCTGCGCTTTGAACTCTCTGACCTGTCATCGCACATGCGCGCCCCCATGCGGCGGCCATTTTAGTAGTTCCCCAGACCCCCAGTACAGCAACCGCGACAGTAGCGGTCCCGAGGGACCGGGATTCTCGTGGAAGGGGTTGTGGAATCAGTGGGGCAGATGGGGCTCAGAATGCTGTGGCTTCACAGGGTCGTTCTGATAATTATTTTGATGACCCTCGTGAAGGACAGTATTATCATGACGATTATGATGTGGAGGAAGTGACAGGGATGTCCTATAGCTAGGACAGCCAGGGACAGAGTAGGGGACCAGTTCCGATACCTGTAGACCAGCGTCGTCCTTATGTGACAGCAGAATTGCAAGGTTCATCTAAGGAATTTTTGGTGGACCCAGGTGCAACAAAAAGTTCTGTTTCTCAAAATGTGGTCCCTGCGGCGGCTGTGTCTGGCCAAAATAATGTGTCGGTTGGTTTCTCTGGTGTACCGGTTGTAAGCCCCATTTCAAAACCTCTTGCGTTGACTATAGGTCATTTCACTGTGGATTCGCCATTCTTGTTGACATCCAATTGCGGTGACAATTTGATGGTTTTGGATTTGCTGAAGAAATTGCATGCCACTATCTATTATGCTCCGGTGGGTGTCTATATGACAATGGGTCCTGATGTAGCACGCGCTAAGCAGTGCTTGTCCAAAGATGCGCCCCTTCCTGTTGAATTTAAAGATGTGCCACCCACTCTGTGGGTGACGGGCGACACAGATGTGGGATTGTTGCAGATATCGCCGGTCTCGATACAGGTTAAGGATGGTGCTATTTTGCCCCGTATCCCTCAGTATAAAATACCGCAGACAGGAGAGCGAGCCTTATTGCAAATTATACAGGATCTGATTAAGAAAGGAGTGGTTGAGGAAACAATTGCTAATATTTGCAATAGCCCTATTCTTCCAATTCTTAAAAGGACGCCCTCAGGTTCCCCAGATGATTATGAAGATGTTTATCGTTTCGTGATGGACTTGCGTGAGTTTAATAAAATAGTGGTGCCTCAGTTTCCAGTGGTCCCAGACATCACTACTCTTTTGACAATGGTTCCCTCTACTGCTAAATTCTTTTCTGTCATTGATTTGAAAATCGCATTCTTCAGCATTCCTATTCATCCAGATAGTAGGTACTTGTTTGGTTTTACCCTAGTTGGTAGGAGCTTTAGATTCTGTCAAGCTCCTCAGGACTATACAGAAAGTACAAGTATTTATAGTCAAGCTTTAAAAAGTCAGTTTGGATTCTCTATTGCTTCCCTCAGGTAATGTATTGGTGCAGATTGTCGATGACTTGCTCATCACTTCTGACACAGAACAAGGTTGCAAAGACAGTACAGTTAAATTGTTGTTGCATTTGGCCCAACATGGACATAAGGTGTCCCTTTCTAAATTTCAATATTGTCGACAGGAGGTTACCTATTTAGGTCACCTACTGTCGAAGGAGGGTAGGAGACTGACCCCGGATCGCACCAGTACCATTGTTAAAATGCCCGTTCCACAAACTCAGACAGATATGCGCGCTTTTATAGGTATCACTTCCTACTGTCGGCAGTGGATACCTAGCTACTCGCTACTAATCAAACCCCTGCTTGCACTAACGCTAAAGGATGTGCATGAGCCTCTGCCCTGGACGCCTGAATGTCAGCAGTCTATTGAGCAATTGAAAACTGCGCTTTGTTCGGCTCCAGTACTTGGCACCCCCGACTACACTAAACCGTTTGTGTTGTACGTTCATGAGATGGCTGGTTGCGCGCTTTGTTTTAACACAAAAATTTGGAGATAAGCAACGGCTGTGTGCTTATTTCTCTGCCGTCCTTGACCCAGTTGCACAAGCCCTCCCGAGCTGTCTAAGAGCGGTCACAGCTCTGGCCGTATCTATCAGACAATTGGCTGGACTCGTACCTGATACTGACCTCACAGTCATGGTACCCCATGCTGTGGATACACTTTTGAACAAGACCAAGACACAGCACCTCACCAGTGCACGTCTGACTGAATATGAATTAACTTTGTTTGCCAAACCCATTACGATCAAAAGATGTGCCACTCTGAATCCAGCCACGTTACTGCCCCTCCCTTCTGAGAATGATGAGATTAATAAAACATGACTGTATCTTCCGGACGGAAGAAGAGACGAAAGGACGGGTAGACTTGACTGATGTTCCCTTATCTGACCCACAAGGGGAAGTATATGTCGATGGCTCTTGTTTTAAGTTATCAGATGGCACTACAACTGCTGCATATGCTATTACTACGCTGCGTACAGTAGTTGAGACATCACGAGTCCCCTATCAAATCGGCCCAGGCTGCTGAGCTTGTTGCTCTAAGAGCTTGTGAATTAAGTGAGGGACTGGTTGTCAATATTTAGACTGACAGTCAGTACGCCTTTGGAGTCGCTCATAATTTAAGGCGACTCTGGGCTGAGAGAGGGTTTCTTACTTCCCATGGCACTAAAATCCAGCACGGGCACCTCATATTGAGGCTTTTGTCTGCTCTGACACTCCCTAAGAAATTGGCCATAGTAAAGTGTAGTGCACATTGGAAGATCACTGATGACGTAGGTAGGGGAAATGCTTTTGCAGACCAGAAAGCTAGGGAAACAGCCCAGACTAAAATGAAAAGAATGTTTGTAGCAGGCCCTGCTAGGTGGGTGCCTGAGGTTACTATGTTTGAGGATACGCTTGAAAGCGTGAAAAAGATACAAAGTGAAGCTACAATAGAAGAATTAGCAGTGTGGCAAGAAAGTACAGAACAATTGAATGATGAGGGATGTTGGATTGATAAGTCAGGGAAGCAGAGATGGATGTTACCAGATGCATATGTTCTTCCTGTAGTCACAATGGCCCATGGCCCAGCGCATATTAGTGCTAAGGGTATTTGCAAGTTGTTAGACCCTGTATGGCAGAATGACAACATTTCTAAGACAGCTGCACATTTAGAGAAGTACTGCATGGTGTGCATGATGCATAATCCTGGAAAGGGTACTTCTACACCACCTGGTAATTTCGCACCACCCACCTTCCCTTTCGAAGTCCTTCAAATGGACTAAATCGAACTGGAAAGGTGCAACAATTTGAGGTATGTCCTGGTGGTTGTCTGTGCATTCAGTAGATGGGTTGAAGCTTCTCCCACTAAAGATAATACAGCCATTACGACTGCAAAGGTACTCCTGAAGAAGTTCTTTCCTCGTTTCGGCTTGCCCCGTTTGATTTGGAGTGATAACGGAAGTCATTTCAATGCCAAGGTTATTCAGTTAATTTGTGATGGTTTGCACATAAAACAGAAGTTTCATGCTGCAAACCACCCGCAGTCAGCTGGTTTGGTTGAGAAGTACAATGGTACTCTCAAACTGAAATTGGCAAAAATTCAGGAGACAACCGGGTTACAGTGGCCAGATGCTTTACCATTAGCTCTTTTGTCGACAAGAACAATAGCACATTCTAGAACAGGATTGTCAACGTACGAGGTCGTGTTTGGACGCCCGCCAAATGTCTGGGGCGTCCCACGCCCTCAACGGTTCTCTGACATCGAGTACCCATTGTTGACCGATTACCTTTGCCAGTTAACTGAAAATTTGTGTTCTATTCACCAACAGGTCCGGGAAGCCCTACCAGCTACACCATAGGGGCCCGGACACGACATTCAGCCTGGGGACTACTTGCTTATAAGAAATTTTCAGCGGAAGAAGAGTTTGGAGCCGCGTTGGAAGGGGCCCGAGCAGGTCTTTTTGGCTACACGCACGGCTGTCAAGGTCGCTGGCCGAAATAATTGGGTGCATGGCACTCATTGCAAGAGGGTGCCCCTGCAGTTACCCTATGATCAATGGGTGAAGGAGGGGGTAGCAGACCAGGAGTGTGAACAGATTCCTCGTTTTGTTCCATTCAGCGACGCTGTCCTTACAAGGACGCAGAGTGACAAGGAGAATGACGACATCCTGAACGAAGCTGTCCCGCCAGAGATGAGAGCTATTCAGGAACACCTTTTCACTGATCCCTCTGTGCCTGGAGTCACCAGGTACAATTTGCGTCCTCGGATGAGGAATAGTGCACAAAAGGAGGAGTCAGATTAGTTAGGGATGGACTGTGTAAGTTAGGGCGCACTTTGCTATAGTACCAACAGAGTTAGTATAGGTGTTGGAAAGTGGATTACTGGTAGGGGCAAATGTAGGTCTGCCACTGGCAATAAGGCCACTAACACATGATAGGACTCCGCATAGGTCGTAGAAAATTATTCCCATGCTCAACCCTTGGTAGCTTGGCTGCGAGCAGGCAGGCTTAACTTCAAAGACAGGTATGTAAAGCATTTAAAAACACCAATTCAGTAAATAATTAAGACACAATGCATAATAAAAATCCAACACCAATTTATAAAAATAGGAAATATTTTTATCTTTAAAATGACAAAAATCCAATGTAGGGAACCGGAGATATGAATTTTTAAAGATTTATCACTTTATAGCACTTAGAAACTTATAGCACCTTATTGGGATATCTGGTTGCGATAGACCGGCTCAAAGTCAAAGTTTCAGGCCGACCGCAATGGAGCCCAGAGCAGCTACCCCTCGCGGTAGGTCCCGGTCACAGTTTTTACCTTCGGACGTAGAAACTTTTCTGGAGCTTTTTCTCGTGGGGTCCCTCGATGCTCTTCACCAGGCCGGATTCGGTGAGGGTTCGCTGGCCTCAGATTTCTTCTACTCCCGGTCAAACTCTGGAAGTCGGACCTACGGAGCTTTTAGCGGGACGAACCTGGATGGCTTGACCGGCTCGCGGTTGAAGGCAGGCGGCTTGGCTGACCAGGTTGAGTCGGTCCCCCTATGGAGCTTTTTTTCAAAGTTGCTCCAAAGTTCTCCAAACTCCTGGGACTTCTTCCTGAAGTTCCCCAAAGGGTCCCAAAGTGTCTCAAACTCACTCCAAGGGTCTGGAAGCTCCAAGATGGTCCTTGAAAGTTGAGGACTTCAGTTCCCACAATCCACTTGGACAAAACCCTTACAAATCCACTGGTAGTTTTCCAGGTTGCAGATTCTTGTTGGTGATGATCCAGGTGAGCTCTGTTAGCCTGTAGCTTCTAAATCTAAAAAAATCTAAATCCGTATTTGTAAAGCGCGAACTACTCACCCTTACGGGTCTCAAGGCGCTGGGGGCCGTTGTGGAAATTAAGTGAGCTATTGCCCAGAGTCACATGGTGCTGAGCTGAGCTGCCGCCGGAGCCGGGGATCGAACCGTGAGCCCTGTACTCCGAAGTCAGCTGCCCTGGCCGCTGCACCACACCTCTCCACTGCAGGGAGTCCACTCTTTACTCTTTTTCACAGCAAGGTAGTCCACAGGGCTGTAGTTCCAGATGGTGCAGTCCACAGAGGGCAGGCCTTAGCAATTGCACATCCAACTTCTCAGCATGGCACAACGTCTTGCTTTCTTAAGTTTCAAGCAGCAGATCTGAGGGGCTCTGCCCTTCTCAGATACTTATTCCAAGTTCTCTGGGTCAAGCAGGAGGCCACTCCTGACCAATGGGAGCTGGACAACTCCCCAAGGATATGACCACATCCTGTAGAGTGTGGCATTATTTTGTCCCAGAGTGCACCAAATCTTCCAAATTCATAATGGCTGATTTTCCAGCAGGGAGGTAAGAGCTGGCTAAACACACCCCTAGAATGGCTACTTTCCATAGACTCTCCCCCTTGCATCTTCTCATTCTTGCCTTAATCCTAGCTCTGGCTTTGGGTCAAAAGAGTAGAGTTGTAAATGACACTGAGGCCGTCCCCTTCCCTTTGAAGACCATGGTTTATGACTGCTCCCCCTGCTCTGGCATACCTGTGTAGCAGCACACTGCCCTCCCAGCAGAGCTGGTTAACCCCAGGGGCTCTTTATCACCTCTTCAAGGCAGCCTGGCTAATCCACTTAACTCTGACCAATCAGGACAGACCACTGGAAGGCTGAATCTGGACTTACAAACAAGAAAGTCTTATAACTTGTGTGTACATTTTAGGTGAAATTCAACAATATGGTATTGTTGGATTTATCACTACCATTCTGGGAAGTCTTTGAATGGAAGTTCTATCATTCTCCTATCAGGAGTTATTAGTTAATAACTTCTGGCCATGTTAACCTATGTGGCATGGGATTTGCAATGGGAAAAATGACTTGGGCCATTTTTCCAGCACGAGGGCTTATAAAATCATATTTTCTAAGTCCTTCGCTTATATCTACAGGACCCCCACCCCATGGATCACCTAGGGGACATTTTAGGGGTTCTGAATCTGTAGAAATATTGCAGATCATCCCTCCACAGTGCTCCTAGCATCAAAGTCGTATTTGGGCTGCACTTTATCACAATGTGGGGAATGAAATGTGAAATTTCACTTAACCCAGGGCATATACAACTCATTTTATAAGGGTCCACCTTATAAATACCTGACTCCCCACCCCTGGGACACCTAGGGGAGACCCTGGGTGTTCCTAATATGCCAAAACATTGTAGGTTATCCATTTTTAAGTGCCCCAAACACCAAAGTCGAGTTTGGGCACAATTTACTTTTTAAAAGCAGTCATGGACCTCAGGCTTCAGCAGAGCACACATGCAAGTGCAGAAAAGGCTGCTGGCCTGGAAACTGCCATGCCCTACTATATACTAGGGACTGATAGGTAGTTTCAATCCCCATGCCCTGTTATGTACTGGGGTCTTATAGGGTAGGTCATGCCAATCACAGGGGTACCCCAACCCATAGTGTACTCTAGTGTATGTAGGTGTTTTCACTGTATTCTAAATGTGTCTCTTTCAGCATAGCACTGGCCCTGGGCCTGGTTAGGCAGAGCCCAGGGTCAGTCAGAATCAGTTACCACCAGTACCAGTCAGCAAAAAGTTGGGGGGTGCCCAGGGCACAGGATGACTTTGCAACAATAGGGTAATGTGAGATTTGTGCACTGTTTGAACATTGGACAGGATAGATCGAACGCACCCCCTTAGGGGTACATTATCCTGAGCGGTGTGGGATACATGAAGAGCTTAGGACAGAGCAAGCTCCACTGCCGGTGCTCAAGAGCGCCAATGTTTGATGGACAATAGGAGCCTGTACCAGTGAGGCTCTGACGGACACTGGGAACTCGTATACTTTTCTTGCTGGCAATTTGTCCCTTTGCTTTATCATTTGCTGTGCACCCTTTTGGCAGAATGATTGCAGACGAAGAGCAGCCAGTAATTGTTACTGTTGTTAATTTTAGGTGGGGTGTCCTGGGTTTTGGAATGTAATCAGAATGCATCGTCATGTACTAAACACGAGGTTGTTTCTCAAGTCCGTACAAAAAGGGCAGCCCCGAGTAATGTGTTTTTAGACACACATAAAAGGTTTTTTAGAGAAGGTACTGCTTGTTATCCTACTGAGTCTGTTATTAGCTAATGGACTGCATATCCATTGTCACTTGTTAATTTCACTTATACTCGGCCCCCTGATTTTGTAGAAGTACAAGGAGTATTTGGGTTTGGTTATCCAGGCCCATGTTTGCATCATCGAAAGCCACAAGGCACAGGTTATCCAGGATGTAACAACAACACTTATTGTGATAATTTCTATACGGAGAAGCAGAATGTCACACTGGTGGGTTGGCAGTACAAAGAATTGACAGTTCCCAGAGAGGCTGGTTATTACCCTGCATGTTGCCCAATCTTCAACTATACTGACCTCATTTTGTATGCTAACTGCTCAGGGATAATCCTACGTAAGGGTACGTACTCCATGGTAGATCCAAAGGACCCTCGTACTGTTGGGTGGAATTCTAGGTATGCTGCTGTAGATTACGATGGGCCCATTTATGCACACCCAGAGTTTTTCTTCCTGTCTAATGGGACTTATTCTAACATGCATAATGGTACAGATGATGTGGCCCTTGGGATGGTTTGCCTTTAGGTGTGTCCTGCAAACATGCGAAGCCTAAAGTCAGATGAGTGAGGAGAACACTGACAAAGGAATTTTGCGAAGGGGTGTCAGACCTGGAAGTCAATAACTACAGCAATGGTATCACCTTCGGGTATATTCTTTCCTCCATTATTATCTTTGGTGGTACCGCTATGGCTAGGGGTGAAAGGGCCAGGGAATATTTTGGATGTAAGCTGCAGATACTGTCTAATTCCACAGTAGCGGCTCTGCGTGACATCACCACCCAATTGGAAAGCATGCGTATATATTCCGAGCAAACTAGATATGCTGTTGACTTCATCCTAGCTAAGAGCGGTGGTGTGTGCGCAGTAGTAGGAGACCAGTGTGTAGTCGGGATCACTAATATAAAAAAGAATACTACCCAACACATTTTAGATATCTTGGAAAATGTTAAAGGAATGGAGAGCGGAAATTGGAGTTGGTCCCTATTTGGTGGATGGGGCTGGATCTTTGAAAGGGTGATCTATTTTATTGTGATTTTGATTGCTTGCTGTGTTCTAGTGCAGTGTCTCCCCTTATGTTGCTCTTATTGCACCACTCTTCTCGCTCCCAAGAAAATATCAATCCATAATACCAATGCGACAATTATGATCCAGAAGGAGGTGAACGACCTTATGCAGATCGATGAGGGTATTTTTGAGACTTGTTTCCTTCTTACTGTTTCTCTCCCTGAAAGTGAAAATGAAAATATGGAATGCTCTTAAAATCAATTTATCTATGTTCTATTGAATTATATGCCTTTTGCTTTATATACCATTGCTTAGCTCATGCTAAAAGGAGGGTTTGTAGGAATAAAAATGATGCCCTTGCATTGTTTTACATAAGTTAGCATTCGTGGCGCCATTTTGTGTACAGGCGTCATTTTGTATTACGATTGAAACTAATTATTTTCCATTTCCGAGAAACGGCCTTCTCTAGGTTATGTTTCTTCGGAGTTGGGTTTTGCCACACTAATGAATGCACTGCTCTTATTAGCGCATACCTTTCTTCTGAGATGTAAGCCTTTTCCCACTTGTCTAGGCACAGGCAGAGTAACCTTGAGAGATAGATAATGTGTGCCCGGCCTCAGAACCGAAACTCCTTTGTAATTTACTTACCAGCTGCGTCCCTCTGGAAAATTCCATGGTGGCCGTGGCTCCATTGACTCTGAAATGTACATAATGTATCGTTATGCTTGCTGATGTCAGTCCCTCTGCAACACCCCTTAGCGGCTGGGCAGATTGGGCTCCGCTCTGAGTGTATTCTGAATAAACTATTATTGGTTTGTATTCTCTACTGTCTGACTCTTCATTTTAGTGGAAGGCAAAGAGGTGGTCATTGGTGACCTGAGTGACCCGAATCGGGCAATTTCCTTCAGCATCAAAACTTGATGAATGCACCTTCCACTACCGGGCTTGTTCAGGAAACGGGCGTTCCCCTACTCTCTGCGAGATTTCTAGTCTTTCCAGCAAGACCTGGGAACTCATAATTTCGAAAGCGGAATGGTGTTGAGTGGCATCAAGAATTTCCTGAGCTTCAACATCTTGTCTTGCTTTTCTGTCCTTTGTACCCAAATCAACCAGTCTACTGATGAAGGGAAGCTGTTTGTGGGAGACTTGAGTTTTGACATCAACGAGCAAAGCTTGGAGCAGGCCTCTGTAAATACAGAGAAGTGAGTGACACAGATATGAAGGACCACTAGACCAGAAGTTCTGGGGGATTCCGCTTCATCACCTTCAGGAACTTGGATAATGCCTAGGACACTCTGCATGGAATGAACAGAAAGAACCTCGACGGGCATCAAATCTGCTTCATATTGGCAGGCAAATCCTCTGGTGGACTCCGAAGTGGTGGCAGTGCATACAGGGGCGGATCCAGTGGCGGCCGAGGATAGTCTTGAGGTGGTGAAGACAGCTATGGGAGGAGTGGTGGCGATGGAGGTGGCGCCCGAGGCTACTAAAGAGGCAGTGGAAGGAGCAGTCAGTACAATTGGTTAGGCGGATCCTATTATGACAAAAATGATACCAAGGTAGCCTCGACCTTTGCCCAATGGCAGTATTTATAAAATACTTTTGGATCTTCGCCAATTGGTGTCTGCACCAATTGCGCCTGCATCTGGCACTCGCTGCCAAGTCCGCTGCCCCGCACAGAATCTAAATTTTTTTGTCTGTGCCCTTCACGAGCTGGCCATCCTTCAGAAATGCAATGTTTACTGTCAACGGAAACCAAGCAAGCGGTGAAATCTTTTGAAAAGATCATTATTGACTTCCATGTTAACATTCTTTACAGTAGTAGCTTATATCAGCGGATGTGGAATACCACTCTGGATCAACCCACAAAACTTGTTTTACTGTAAAGTAACTGATCCTTGAAGCTTTCCATGAAAGTTTCTTAATGTCCTTTTTGTACTGTAAGAAATGCATATTCAGTGTTCAAAGTGATTAGGGATTACTGTATACCCAATTCATTTTTGGCTCCATAAAGCCCTATTAAAGTCAGTCTGAATTTAAAAAAAATTATAGACGGATCAAGAACTATACTCCACTGTCATTGGCAGCCACCAGCAGTTTATCAATTCTGCATGTCTGGTTTCAATCTAGGGGACTGTTTAAAACCAGGGTACAGAAAAAATAATATGCCTTTAGTGAACAATGGAGTTGTTGCATGACGATCCTCTCTATGATATTAGTAAGATAGGGGAAACAGCAATAAAGTTTTCCAAGATGGAAGGGTACAGTCATGTTTTTTTAAGTAGCAGTGTTAGTAGAGGGAGATATGCATTATCTTCTGTAGGTGGGCCATGCCCATGTGCATCGCATGAGCTATGCGCATGCATTTTATCACCAGACCCACCGGGCCTCATGGAAAATGTAGTCCTCGAGGCGGCGTGTACATGTCATCAACACCAAAAGGTCTAGGATCCACAAAAAATATGTTGTGAGCACCACAGGCACACACAAAATTGCACCTTTACTCAGCCCCAAGCTGTAATCATGATTATTGTGGTGTTATAACACAAGATACATAGTCTACAAACCAGTACTTATAATTACAATGAACAGTGTATCTACGGCACTAAGTCCCATACTGTTTATTGGCTAATATAGTGTTAGGTTGCTATATAAAGCTGTGTGTACGGTTCTATGCCCTAATATTCTGCTAGTTTAATGTTGTCAAGGAGAATGGTACCTAATGTATAATGGTGTCAGAAGTGGGATTATTGTAAGGCATTTAGCTGTGTCCATGGGATATCGTCATTCAATCCTGTTACATGGTTAAGCAACCTATATACCCAGCGTTCTATTCATGTTTGCACTCGAGTCGATTTTCTCAGTGATGGTCCAATGCAAATCATTTTCGGAGTGGCCCTTCTCAAGGAAATGTGCTATCAAGCGTGTAATAATATGTTCATAGCTAATATGACTGATATTCGTTGATTCTGAATTTAACCTTTCTCAAGGTCATTCCTATCTACATCTCTTTCAATGGCCACTTTATGAAGTCCACCAAATTTATGGTATTGCAATTAGTGTGGCTTCCCCCATGGAGTACTGAGTCGTATATCAACCGTGTGGTGAATTTACACACTGAACACCCTCTGCAGGGCAAATGACCCGTTACCCTAGGGCGGTTCCAAAGAGTTTGTTGTTCCCTAATGTTATGTTTGGGTCTGGTGTGGTACCATAGTGTATGACTACAGGGGAATATCCCCCGCCCTCATTCTCCTATGTTACACATATGTCCCCAAGATAAGGATAAGGCCTTTGAGTGCGCAACACATCGCACAAGTTACTAACTTGTGTAACGATATATCTGTAAGAGACAGTAGTTAGTGATAGATTCCTTACCTTAGAATATCCCCAGGCGTCAGGCTGGATCCGGAAAGTTTTGCGTAGCAGTACCCTTGCGCGTCGGTAGGCGGCGTCGTGCGGCTCCGCGTCCGTCGTCGGCGTCGTGATCGCCGGGATGACGTCGCGGGCAGCACTTAGGCGCCGCCCCTGCGCGCTGACGTCAGTTCTGTACACGACTTTCCGCGCCAGGAACGCAGAGCCATGCAAGAAGCTGACACAGGTGTCTGAAAAATACTAGGGCCCTGAAAGGGATGTCCTTAACCCTAGAAATCAGTTCGCAGAACGGGGAGGATGGGTGGGGCGGTAAGGAATCTATCACTAACTACTGTCTCTTACAGATATATCGTTACACAAGTTAGTAACTTGTGCATCTGAAAGAGACACGTTAGTGATAGATTCCTTACCTTAGAATAGATACCCCAGCAATACCAACCCCGGTGGTGGGTCTGCGAACAAAGATCAGACAAGGAAGTCCTGGAGGACAGAACGGCCAAAGAAGCCGTCCCTCCGGACCTGACTGTCAAGGCAGTAATGCTTAGTAAACGTGTGCAGCGAGGCCCACGTAGCTGCCTGACAGATAACCGGCAGCGGAACACCGCGGCCCAAGGCCGTGGTAGCAGCCGTTGCCCTGGTGGAATGGGCACGCAGCCCAACAGGAGGCTCCTTCTTGGCCAAAGAATAGCAGGTCTTGATGCACAAGGTAACCCAGCGGGAGACGGTCCTCTTGTGCACCGCCCGACCTTTTTGGCGCCCACGTAGCCAACAAAGAGCTGGTCATCCACCCGGAAGTGTTTTGTGCGGTCGATATAGAAGGAGAGCGCACGTTTTGGGTCCAGACGGTGGAGCCTCTCTTCCTCTCTGGAAGGATGCGGAGGCGGAAAGAAGGTGGGCAAAGTGATGGTCTGCCCAATGTGGAAAGCAGTAACCACCTTTGGCAAGAAGGACGGACGCGTCCGAAGAACAACCTTGTCTGGATGAACAGACAGAAAGGGAGGTTTGCAAGATAGAGCCTGGAGCTCACTCACCCGCCGAGCGGAGGTGATGGCCACCAGAAAGGCAGTCTTCAGAGTCAGAAGACGAAGAGGACAGTTATGCAGAGGCTCAAAGGGAGCGCACATTAAAAAGGTAAGAACCAAGTTCAAGTCCCACTGAGGCATTACAAACGGAACAGGAGGGAAGAGGTGAGTAATGCCTTTTAAGAACCTGTTAACAACAGGGGACTTGAAAAGGGAGGGCTGATCAGGGAGCCTGAGGAAGGCCGAGATAGCACAAAGATAACCCTTGATGGTACCCAGGGCAGAACCCTGTTGGGCCAGAGAGAGAAGGAACAGAAGGACCTCAGAAAGAGGGGCAGAAAGGGGATTCACAGCCTTTGCTGTGCACCATGCCACAAATTTGTTCCACCTGCAGGCGTATACCACCTTAGTGGAGGGACGCCTGGCTGCCAGAATCACATCACAAACTTCGGGAGGCAAGTCGAAAGGAATCAACTGCCGCCGCTCAATCTCCACGCAAGCAGGTGTAGACTGGACAGGTTCGGGTGGAGGACCGTCCCCTGCTGCTGCGACAGAAGATCCTCCCGAAGAGGCAGACGGATCGGGGGATCTATGCTCATATTGAGTAGCTCGGGATACCAAACTCTTCGAGCCCAGTCCGGAGCCACAAGAATGACTTGGGCCCGGTCGTGCCGAATTTTCTTCAACACTCTGGGTAGAAGTGGTATAGGCGGAAAGGCGTACAACAGACCGCAACTCCACTCGCGACGAAAAGCGTCGCCGAGCGAGTGCCGCCTTGGAAATTCCAACGCGCAGAACTGATGACATTGCGCGTTCTCTTCGGTGGCGAATAGATCTAACCAAGGCTCTCCCCACTGTAGAAAGAGTCCTTGCGCCACTTCCGAGTGAAGACGCCATTCGTGATCCATCATGCACCTGCGGCTGAGGTTCGTCCGCCCTGGCGTTCAGAGAACCTGCCAGGTGTTGAACCATCAGGAACATGCCCTGATGTTCCAGCCATGTCCAGAGGCGCAGAGCCTCCTGACAAAGGGTCCAAGACCCCACCCCGCCCTGTTTGTTGCAGTACCACATGGCGGTGGTGTTGTCTGTGAACACCTGCACTACCTTCCCTTTGACAGAGGGAAGGAATGCCTTGAGTGCAAGCCGGATCGCCCGGAGCTCCAGAATGTTGATATGGAGCCGGGACTCCGCCGGAGACCAGAGGCCTCTGATCTCCGCCTCTCCCATGTGACCGCCCCATCCCAGAAGGGACGCGTCCGTCACAACTGTATGCTCTGGCTGGGGAAGGGAGAGGGATCTGCCCATGACCCATTGCCGGTTCGAGAGCCACCACTGCAACTGTTTTGCAGTCCCCTCCGAGATCTGGACGTGATCGGACAGGTTGCCCTGGTGCTGCGCCCACTGGAACTTCAGGTCCCACTGCAGAGCCCGCATATGCCATCTGGCATGATTGACCAGCAGGATGCAGGAGGCCATGAGGCCCAGCAGCCTCAGGGTCATCCGTACCGAAACCCAGGATAAAGGCCGAAAGATCGGAATCATAGCCTGAATATCCCGGACTCGCCGTTCGGGAGGATAGGCCCGAAACTGCGTCGTGTCCAGAACTGCTCCGATGAAAAGGAGCTGTGGAGAAGGAATTAGATGCGACTTCGGCACATTGATGGAGAACCCCAGCGAGTGCAGGAGTTCGGCCGTAGTCTGGAGGTGGGAGACGACTGCCTGGGACGAGCCCGCCTTCAGCAGCCAGTCGTCGAGGTAGGGGAAGACTGAAACCCCTGCCCGGCGCAGATGAGCTGCGACCACCGCCATCACTTTCGTGAACACCCGAGGGGCACTTGTAAGGCCAAAGGGGAGCACGGTGAACTGAAAATGCTCGGGGCCTACCGTGAACCGAAGGTAACGCCGGTGGGCCGGCAGGACGGGGATGTGGAAATACGCGTCCTGCAAGTCCAACGCTACCAACCAGTCTCCAGGGTCGAGGGCAGTCAAGACCTGAGCTAGGGTGAGCATCTTGAACTTCTCCTTCCGGAGGAAGCGATTGACGTTCCGGAGGTCCAAGATAGGACGCATGTCCTCCTTGTCCTTTTTGGGCACCAGAAAGTAGTGGGAGTAGCAACCACGCCCTACTTCTGGGGTCGGAACATGCTCGATGGCCCTCTTGGTCAAGAGGGCCGTGACTTCCTTCCGTAGAAGCACCAAGTGATCCCCTGACATGCGGTGGAATTGAGGTGGCATGGCTGGGGGTGGTCTCGAAGGGGAGGGAGTAGCCCCTTCGGACAATGTCCAAGACCCACCTGTCCGAGGTGATGGTGCGCCAGTGGGGAAGGTGATGGCGGACCCTGCCCCCTACTGGCGTGCCGTGCACCTGAAAGGAGGGACTAGGAGGGCTTGGAGGCCGCGGACGGGTTGGAGGTGGTGGCCTGACCCGCACGCTGGTTGCCCGATCCGCCACGGCGGAATCCACGTCCTCGGCCACGCGAAGACGCCTGCTGCGCGGGCCGGTGGCTGGGCTGCTGACGTGAAGGGGCGCCCCTACCGTGGCCACGATAGGGGCGAAAAGCAGAAGGTAGCGGAGGGCGTGTAGCAGAAAGGCCCAGGGACTTTGCAGTAGCCCGTGAGTCCTTAAAGCGCTCCAACGCATGGTCTGCTTTGGACCCAAAAGACCGACTCCATCAAAGGGCATGTCCATGAGAGTATTCTGGACATCCCCTGAAAAACCAGTGGTTCTCAGCCAGGCGTGGCGCCGGAGCGCCACCGTCGTTGCAATCGACCTGCCCAGCGAGTCGGCGGTGTCAAGGCCACAACGGATAGTGTATTTGGCCGCATCCCTTCCTTCCGCAATGGCGCGGGAAAGCAGTGCCTGGACCTCCTCAGGGCACTGGGGCAAAACATCCGCCACCGAATCCCACAGGGAGTGGGTATATCGGCCCAAAAGACAAGCGGTGTTAACGGACCGCAAGCCAGCACTGGAGGAAGAAAAACCTTTCTTCCCAAACTGATCCAGGCGTTTGGATTCCCTATCCGGAGGAGCGGTAGGGAAGGCGGTTTGGGAAGCGGAGGCTTGGACAACCAAGCTCTCAGGAGTGGGGTGGACAGAAAGAAACAGGGGGTCGCCCGGAGCGGGGCGATGGCGTCGTGACACGTTCCGATCCACAGGAGCCCCTGTGTTGGGCTTGGACCAGGCGCCCAAAGAACGTCAGTGAGGGCGTCGTTAAACGGCAGCACAGTCTCCGCAGAGGAGGCTGCCGGCTGAAGCACCTCTGTCAAGATGTTAGGCTTGACCGTCAAAGTAGGGAGCTGGAGACGTAAGGCCCCAGCAGCCCTACGCAACACCGTACCAAAATTGGCCCCCTCCTCCGTAGCCACGGGAGGAGACAGCATGCCAGTGTCAGGAGAAGTATCCAGACCACTGGCCTCCCCTAGACTCTCTGTCCAGTCCTCATCATACTGACAGTTGCGTGTCAGAGGGTCATCAGACCCCTCCCAGTCCTCCTGGTCCTCCTCTGGTTCAAAATAAGGAGGAGGAGGGACATTTGGGACCCAAGGTCCCATCGGCGCCGGAGCCGGCGTCGAGCGACGTCGCTCCGGGTCCATGTCCGGAGCCGGAAGGAACTGGGGGACGACGCCGCCCGGAGCCCAGGGCGGCGTCGAGAACGGCACCGGAGACATCGGCGCCGGCGGAGGTGTCGTGAGGTCGACCGGCGTCGATGGGGGTTGTGGAGCCGGGATCGAGGCCGGGGCCGAAGCCGGAGCCGGGATCGAGGCCGGAGGCTCGGGCGACGCCGGGGCCGGAGCCGCCGGCGACGCCGGAGCAACCCCATCAGGGCCCGCGGGGCCCGAAGGCGCACCGGAGGGCGTGAAGGCCCGAAGAGGCGGGCCATGGCCGACAGGAACTCCTGTACCTTGGCCGGATCCGCCCCCGAACCCGGGAAGGGCGGGTATGACGGGGCGACTCCACAGGCAAGTCCGGGGCCGCGGGGGCGGGGACGGTGCCGGGAGGGGCCTCAGCCGAGTCGCGAGACCGGCGAGGCGAAGTCCGAGAGCGACGATGCTTCTTGGACTTCTTGTGCTTAGACTTACCGGACGAAGAAGTCGACGACCGGTGTGCACTCCGCGAGCGACCCCTGGACCTCTCACGCGACCGGGGCTTCCGCGGAGCCGAATGCCGGGCCTCGAGGAGCTTTCGAGACCGCTCTCGCAAAGCTTTCGGGTTGAGGGCCTGGCATTCGGGACAAGACTCGGTGTCGTGGCCTCGGCCGAGGCAGAAGAGACACTCCCAATGCGGGTCGGTGACGGACATCATCCGCGCACAGGCGCCGCATCGCTTGAAGCCGGGCATCCCTACGACACCTTAAAGTTGGAAAAACCAGTGAAAAAATCACCAAAAAGTATGGTCAAAAATTGACCAGGGCACTGCTCTTCCCGGATCTGCGCTTGCTGGCGCGGAAAAGAAGAACTGACGTCAGCGCGCAGGGGCGGCGCCTAAGTGCTGCCCGCGACGTCATCCCGGCGATCACGACGCCGACGACGGACGCGGAGCCGCACGACGCCGCCTACCGACGCGCAAGGGTACTGCTACGCAAAACTTTCCGGATCCAGCCTGACGCCTGGGGATATTCTAAGGTAAGGAATCTATCACTAACGTGTCTCTTTCAGATATGATTTACAGTATGCGTTATTTACACGATTTGCAAAGTTGCTTGCTAATTGTTACGGATATGCTTTAGCCATTTGACTATTGTTTGTCTTTATGTATGTATATAATACCCTATGATAGTAAGCACAACCACATTCATGATAATGGGTGCTGTGTGGTCATGAATTGGTTGAATGCGACATAGCACTATCAGTGCATGGATTACTTGACATCAATGTGGTTTATTGTAATTTCTTACATGACCCAAGGCAAATAACTTGTTGGAGAAGGGAGATTCTGCCCTGTGTATGTTGCATGTTTTACTTGTTACATGTTTTGTCTATGTGCTGACTGAATTAGTTAGGCTGAACTGACTAATCTTTAGAAAATATTAATTCCAGGGTATTGATTCCATAGTACTGATGAAAGCCCGGGACCCCTTGGGTTGAAACACGTGTAGGGTTGAAACACGTTGACTTTATAGAGGGGTAGACCTATTATTTCCATAACACCCCACTAATTGTACTTGTAACCCTACCATGAAGGAGCTGCTAGGTGTGCAGAGGTATTTTTTTTTTTTAATTAAGACCTTAGTAGGTGATTATCTGAAGTGCTTCCTGGAACATGGCCGAGCTCCTCCTGGTTTTTATGGTCCAGTATGAGATCTGATGATGAAGTATGCCACTAATAGAGTGGGTGATGGTCTAACAACAAAAGAAGCAACTGCCCCTTATATACAGAGTCAAGCATCCTTCATACATTGAAAGATTAGGCCATTTAGTGGCAATACAGTTTGTAGGATACTTGTTGGTGAGTGCCTAGTTCAAGTGGGAGGACGCATCCTATTTTTTTCCTCTCCCTCTTCCTAAACACCATAACCCACTAGGAGATAGTGAGGTGTTAACTTTTGTTTACCCTGTGCCTGCCTTAAAATGAAATAGAAGTCACTCGAATAGGAGGTTAGGAGATAACACGTGGTTCTATTTAGCCGTGCTTCTATATTTAGGATCTGTCCATTATTTTATGGTGTCATCAGGCTAGAAAGAGACCATGATCGGGAGTAAACTTCCTCCACTTTTAGCTGTCCTCCGTAAACCTGAGATTTCTGTACCTCAATGGAAGGCAATAATGTGGCACCACAAGACAATGATTCCAGACTTCACTGGTGCAGCCATGTATTCATTAATTACAACTGTACAATCTGAATAATCCTCCCACTCAACTATTTACTCAGGAATATGCACCTTAAATCGATCCATGTCAAAACTCTGCTATTTTGACTGGAGACTGAATTCTTTTGGTTCATAGTGGTACTGAACAGCATAATATTTTGTCACTGCAGCAGCAGGCCTTGAGCTTATTTTAAGCTTTTCCCACAATTTTGCTGAATTTACCCACATTTTGATTTTGCACTGCAGCATCTGTTTTAAAAATGCCTATTTTAAAACTGCTCTTAGCTTGTGTTCCCCTAGTTTATTTCCCTAGGCCCTCAGGTTTTCTATCTTCACTTAGCACCATGTTGGCAGAAACGCTGGTAGGTGGTCTATACTTGTCAGATATAGCAGCAAACAAAACAAGTAAGATCCATCAAAGATAAAGAAGCCATCTGCTTTATACCCTTTGTAATGCCTTCCTAGAAATCATGAATGATCATCTGCACAGCAAAAGGTGAAACACCAAAACTTAACAAGTCCAGTTTGTTCACTAGTTCCTAAACAACCAAGCATGGCTCAGCCTGCAACATATCCTCTGCATTCAATGCAAATAATCAAAACCATGCTATGTTATATCTACTCGGCTATGGCTCAAAGAAATGATATAGAACCTATATTCAACCAGTTTAATTTGGCATAGTTTCTTTTTACCAAAATCTGGTTATCTTTCCACAATAAGCCTTATCTAAATGAAGTTGTCCCAAGTGGGTTCAAAATAATTCAGGCTGACCAAGATGAAAAATGTGGACAGAAAGTAGCCATTATTTAATGAGGTGCTATTCCATTAAAAAAGCAAAACTGTCTAATCCTAATTGGGACAGCTTCAGCCTCCTATACGGCCAACCATCCTCAAATTCTTTTTATTTTATTATACCACATCTTCCAGACTGTAACTGACGTAGTTGGTCAGCTTAGTGAAGAAATCCGGTCTCTATGCCTTGAAAAGAAAAGCATAATTTTGCTTAGGGACTTACATCTTTAGCTGGGAAACACTGCCAGACAAGCAGTGAATTTCTAAGAGACTATCAATATATTTACATTTAGACTTACAACATCTGAACCCACACACTCAGGTGGTCATCTTTTAGACCCAATGTTTTCAATTGTCAATTTAATGAAAATTGAGAAGCTTATACCTATGATATGGATCTTTTTGACACCCCTTTCGCTTTTAACTCTCCAGATTCTACTATAATTTTGCCCACTAGAATCACTACGGATGGTAGATCATGGAATCTTTGTCAGCCCAAGACATTGCTCACAGATCCCAATAAAAACAAACAATTCTCAACTGTATTTTTAAACTGATCATGCAGAACTACTCAACAGATTTAGCAATTCCTTGATCCAGAGGTTAGATGATGTTTTACATATACAATACAGGGCAGAAACTATTAGAAGGAGAAATAACTGACAAATTTCTACCGAACTAGCAAAATGTAAACCAGAACGAGAACTGAGACAATAGAATGCAGATCTTATGAAGAACTAAGCTAAAATGTATCATTAAGGTAAAAGAAGATCAAAAATGTAAAATGGCAAAACAATCATATTTCTCACAATGCTTAATAAATGCACCAAACATGTCGAAGAAACTCTTTACAGTAGTCAATAAATTACAAGAACCTAAATCTGGTCAATCTAATATAACAAATTCTATCCTGCTTTAACATCTTGCAATCTTTTTGCATGAGAGAATATGGGTAAACATAAGTAATACTGAGAGAGAAAATATTACTGAGCCTCCATATGGAGGCATTATTACCCATTCAGTAACTCCCTTTGTTATCTTAGACACATTTTTAACCAATCTCCAATTCCCTTCTCATTGAAATGATCCAAAAGAAATAGCCTTAAAGGGTCACCTCTGGATCCACTTTCTGCCACATATTTGCTACAGCTTGCATTTCCTTGGAGAAAGATCTTGCCAATGTTCATTCATATCCTACCAACTGGGATATTTCCCAAATTTTGATAGGAAGCAGTTGTTAAACCTTTATTAAAGAAATACTCCTCGGATCCTTCGGACCCCAATAATTTTCAACCAATATCTCTCCTTACATATTTATCAAAATCGCAGGAGAAAATAGGTGTTATGCTCCAATAGCATTATGTGTAACATAACAACCTTCTGGTCAGCAGTCAGGCTGGGTCCGCAACAGACTGAAGTATGGAATAAGTTGTCTGTTTTAGATGATCTGTAAGGACTAACTGATGCCAGAAGTCCAAATGCCTTTGTTCTGTTGGACCTCTCAGCACCTTTGATACAACATACTTGCTACCAGACTTGTAGAAATCAGGATTAATAAAACAGTTTTGTGTAAAGTCTTTCTTATCTGAATGCCAACAAATAGCAATCCTTACCACATTTTCCTCCCAACCTAGAAAGATCTACTGTGGTGCCCCACACGGATCAATTCAGTGTCCCTTGCTTTTTAATATATGCACCCACTGGCACACTTATATCAGATTAGAACAATATCTTTTAGGCATATTAATGAGACAACTTGTCTTTGGGCTGTTGCCCAATCAAAATTGCTGTCACTAATGCTGCTTGTTTAAAATGGTGAAAGGCAGCGCTTTCCACTATCACCAGTTATATTATACAATGACAGTTTAATATTTTTTGTAGACACTGGTAGATTAATCGGCTGGTCTGTTAAAGAAATGTAAGTAATGTCCTGAGCTGCCGATTAATCTCCCCGTGTCTACAAAAAATATGAAACAGTCATTGTGTAATGTGACTGGTGCTCGTAGAACCGCTACAACAATTAAACAAAAAGCCAGAGAGCGAGCTGCTGCGAATGTGTGGCTTGAGGCAAACAAGGGGAGACTCCAGAGGGAACGTGGCGCAGCAGTCGGAGCTGCAAAATTAGGAGCTGGGGATCCGTGTTCGAATCCCAGCCTCAGTTTAACATCCTGAGCACTAGTTTAAAAAAAAAATGTTATGCAGTTTACACCTTGCAGGGAGGAGCCGAAAAATAAAAGGATTACACACCCACGCTCGGCGAACAAAAGGAATGTGGGTGCAGTTACTGAGGGGCAGCCATTATTTCTGTTGGTGTGGTGTGGCAGTGGAAATTTCGTATTAGAGAACACATGCAGCAAGCTACAGGACACTGGTTAGGACCCATGAGAAGCTAACAAACACAAAGCAAACATTATAATACAAACGCTGGTCATATACATGCCTCAATGTGAATGAATTTATTTTCTTAAATCCTCATCACCTTGTAATGGCCGTCTTTTGACAAATTGCGTAGTGCCCATGCGTACCATAAAACGCATGCGCACACGCCTGGAAACGAGGGAGCACAGGCGGACGGGCAACTGAAAAAGGACTAATCCGACCGAGGACTGGCGAGATCGGCAGCACGATACCGAAAAGTAATGCAACAAGGGAAAGTGAAACAGCGCCATGCGCGCGTTGTAGGCACGCCATGAGCGTGCACATCGGCGTGGCTTCGTGAATGCCCATGGTGCGGCCAAAGCAGGATTTTAGGCGGGGCTCCTGGGAGCAAGACGGAGCACCGCGTGTTGCTGCAGTGACCGGCTGAAGACGGAGACCAGCCGAGGAGCAGCGCAGAGTCCCCACAAGAGCAGGTAAGTGGGGTGAGGCATGCTGTGAGTGTAAAGCGCGCCGCGCTTGGAGCTCGCGTGCGCATTTAAAAAAAAAATGATATTGCATGAGGCTTGCAAGGACGGAAGGGGGACAGGAGATGTGCACATCGCGTGTCTGTAAGTGCGTGTTCATGGGCGCGTTCACATTTCCAGTCCGTCCGGCGCGTTCACAGCTCCTGTCTCCCTTCCGAAGCAAGTCAGTAACAATAGATCTCGCTAGCGACAGCGCTTCGCGCTGCGTCGCCAGGCGAGACCTAAAAATGGAGACAAATGCAATAAGCAAAAAGATACCAAAACTAGTTATAAAAAAATTATGAGGGTAATGGGAGATATTTTTTTAAATTTTGAGCCAAAAAAATACGACGCAGCAACGAAAAATATCAGTATGTGGTTTACTGGGACATAGACATGATTTCAGATTGACAGAAATAAAGTGGGGGTCAGCTACACTGAACAGGTCACATCAGTGAATGTTTTTACCTTGGGACAAAGTCTGCTTTGTGGAGTTCAAAGTCATCTAGCAGGTCAGAAGCTGAAGTCGACGAGGATCCCTCGAAGTTGGATACATTGTTGTGGAATGCCCGCTTAAGCTGTTGGCTTTGGAGCCAAAAGCTCCCTCAGGAGAAAGCTGGATTCCATAGCCCCCAAAGTCTTTTTGCCGCTGGGGCCGATTTTTTGTCTTGCTCCAGCCCAAAGCTTTACCTTTGCACTTTGTCACGTTTTTGGCTCTCAAACTCCATCAGTGGGGCAAAGCTGGGAGCTGTAGCTAGACAGGGCCCCACAAGGCTGGATACATTTACAGCAAGATATCATTGAACCAGTTTTTAGTGTGGCAAAAAGCTGCAAGTGGGACACACCGTTTTGTGCTGGCAGAGATGCACACTCCATGGGGAAGCCCATCCCATGTCCCTGTACTCTAGAGATTTAAAAAACATGACTAAGTCCCACTTTTTTCAAAGTGATTGAAAACTTCCTCCTGGTCACTCCTGCAGCCCCTAGGTCCTCAGTGCAGCCTTCTAGGTGCTAGGTCTCATGGGCCAGGGCTCCTATAGGTTCCAGTCCTAAGGAGCCAGCTGGGCCCTCCTGGAGCCAGGAGTCATTCTGCAGGTAATAGGAGGCCAACACTGTGACCCTTGGAGAGCGGTTCTGATTTCTGGCTGCCAGTAACAATCAGGAGTCCTTAGGTCTTCTTTCTTCCAGCTTTCAGGCAGAGTCGTCTTCTTGCAAGGCGTTTCCCTACGCGGTCCATGAGTGGTGAGGAGATGATGGTGGTGGTGATGTGCCAGTCATATCCTGCGAACTAGTCAGTGAATGGGAAAACCCTAAATCCAATCCTGACTCTTTTCTTGCTGTCTCTCACCTTTTTTTTCAGCACTTCCTCTTGGTTTACTGCAAACCTTCCCGAAAGCCCTCAGCGAGATAGCCTCCGACATCCTGTACCAGGAACTTCTCCTAGCCACTCCCCTATGGCGATGATGTGCCAGAAATCTAGGCTGGCTTTGGGAGTCAATGGTAGCAGTTCTTGACTGCTCCATTTGACATTTCTAAGACCAAGTCAAAGGAAGAATGGTGAAGTAGAATTTGTTCTGCCAGCTGGGCCTGCTCCCTCTCAGATGGCTAATACCCGATAAGTGACCACTTGATGACAATACCGCTGCTTTCTTGCTTTTATAGATTAAGCCACTGTCTACCAGGGAGAGGATCATTAGCATGTTAGCCAAGGATGTTTATTGGGTCTCTGGGGCAGGGCTAAGAGGCAAACTAGTTCTAAACCGGTTTACTCCCAAGCAGCATAAAGTACATTTTCTTAAAGCTACATTTAGGTTTAGAAATTAAGTGCAAAATAAATTTTAATCATCACTCCAACACTTACCGCACACACAGATATTGAAAAATTATTTTTATTTACATCTAGTTGTGTTCTTGAAAAATGTCACTTTATTGACACAGTGACATTAACTTTGGGGTAATTGTTCACTGTGAGGACATACTATTTACAATGTGTAATATGATATAATTAAATCGTTTTATATAGAAAGCACCCAGCGCTGAGGGCTCACAAGGCACACTCTAGGGGTAACTTAGTTACGATATTTAAACTTGTTTTTTGTACATGGCAAGGCACTCTTCCCTGAATAGCATCACTGCACTGCTTTTAAACTGCAGCCCAGCCAAAGCATAATGGTGCTCCCTGAAGCCATATTCTTTTGTTCTCTTTATGAGCGTTATTAATACACACTGCAGTCCACATTTGACATGCAACTTCCACACCACTGGAGCAATTTTGGCACCAACTTACAATGGCACTGGATAATAGGCTACTTACTGTAAACCCTACCATTCGGTCTTGGGGAACTAGTGATTAGCACAGGGAAGAACGGATATAGAGTTCTGAGGAGTACACAATGAGATGAACCGTTGCACCAGAGGGGCTAATAAGTAAGTATGCTATGTTGAGTGGCATTTGGGGGGTTGGGGCTTGAGAATGGTGTAGAATTTAGGCTGGCTACTGCGAAGACAGATAAAGTTATTACATTATTATTATGCAGATTTGTACAGCGCATGGCTCCCCAACCAAAGGTTTCCCAGCGCTAGGCCACAGAAAAAGTACCCAAAGACAACAGGGGTGACTCCCAACATCAAAGTTTAAAACAACCAGATTTTAAGTGAGCAGCAGGCTCTCAAGTCAAGGGGAAGAGAGTTCCACAACATTGGGCCTAATAAGAAAAAGGCTTGGCCTCCTTTTCTAGATCTCCTAATTCTAGGAACTACAGTGAGATCCAAATTACTTGAGCGCAGAGACTGGTTGGGAGTGTATGGCAACATCAAGGATCTGAGGTAGGAGTGGCCGGAGTTTGACAGACATTTGTGTATATAGCACAATACCTTGAATTGAACGTGATGCTCAACTGGCAGCCAGTGCAGTTCGCAGATGCAGGAGTCGTCTTGTCACTGCATTCTGCATGATCTAGAGCCGCCTGAGAAGGTACTTTGTGACCCCGAGATAAAGAATGTTTCCGTAGTCAAGCCTCGAGATGACCAAGGCCTGGATGTCGGTTCACTGGGCCGAGAACGGGAGACATCCTAGATTTTTTTTCAGCCATCTCCAGATCCCAAAGCAGGTGGCAGACAATTTGGTGATTTGGTGACTCATGGAAAGATTCTCATCCAGCCAGACTCCCAGATTCTAGACTACTGGAACAGTGGTGGGTAAAATACCCATCACCTCAAGCCACAGATGTGGGTCTCACAGGTAGGGAAGGTTGCCCAACAATAAGACCCGAGTCTTTCCTCCATTTAACTTCAAGGAGTTAGTGTTCATCCAGAGCAGACTTGTATGAGGTAGTTATTTAGTCCCTTTGTGCTGTTGATCTCCTGCGATGACAAGGAGACAACGATCTGCGCATCATAGGCGTAAAAGAAGAGGGTGAGACCGCACTTTTCTGCAATGTCCACAATGGCCTCACATATCAGTTAAAGTGGGTTGGGCTAAGAGCAGAGCCCTGGGAGACCCCAGAAGGTAGAGGGTGCAGCTTAGAACAATGTCGATAGGAGTTGTCTTGGAAGACACGATCCCAGAAAAAGGAGCTCAGCCAGGACAGAGCAGAGTCCAGCACCCCTATGGCCTTTAACCTATGGAGTAGAGTGTTGTGGTTCACCTTGTCGAACATTGCACTGAGGTCCAACAGAATCAGGGCAGCAGTGCCACCTTTGTCTAGTTGTTGCCTTAGATATTCAGTTACTGCTAGTAGCTCTGACTTTGTACTATGGCTGGCTCTAAAGCGGGGAGGAGCAGGCCATTCTGTTCTGTACACATTGTGATTTGATTGTTCACATGCTTTTTCTAGGGCTTTAGATAGGGTAGGCAAGAGGGATATAGGTCTATAGTTAGAACAGGTGAAGCGGTCTAGATTAGGTTTTTTGAGTAGGGGCATGACCATTGCATGTTTCCATGCCCTTGGGACAATACCTTTAGGCAGCCGAGAGACCGGTGAAAAGAAAAACAGGGGAGAAACAATCTGCCTAGCATAGAAAAATAAGAACACTATGGAGAACCGTAAAAGGGTCAAGTTGAACAAGGTCAACACAGGAAGGCCTATGCCGATAACAAGTCCCCGTCTGAAGGAAGAATAACAGACGGGGAAGGGACCTGGCCGAAGCAGCGGGCAAGATGGAGGAAATAACATTGAAAGACCAACGCCACAAGTGAAGGTCCAAACAAAGAAACCAGTGTAAAGAACAGAAGTAATAGATGGAGAGGTTGTGCCTACAACCTAACAAGGATGTGGGCTAGAAGGAAAAGTCCGGGTGCACGGGACGACCAGTGCCCTGAATACAAGCCATGTGACATCATAAGTAAGGGTCCCGACATCACCCAGAATCATAATTGGCACGCTCTTTAGGTGAGGGAGAGCGAACCACCCAAGGGGTTGGAACAGTATCCGTGCTCGCGAGAAGCGAGGGGAAGAATCCCCCGGGATCACCAACCTCCGTACGAACCAACCGTACGGAGGGAGGGCAAGGAATCCATGTTCAAGAAGAGACTAAAGATGAAAAAATGGCTATAAACCCCAAAGGGGCAGAAGGCATATCTGAAGAACAGCCAGGTCAGTACCAACATTGGGGTTGGCATTGGAGGTGTGATAGAAATGTCTCCAACAACACAACATCAACTAAAGCAAAATTAACAGTAGCTTTGCGCAGGGCAGAAGCAAAAGCTGATTACAGCAGGCCATGCAGAGGCATAGAAGAGAAAGGATTGTCAGAGTAGGCCACCCATGACAAGATATGGACATGGCATGTCCACAAGGGACCTAAGAGAGAAGAGAAGAGCAGGAGCCTGTGTTCCCCTTGCAGAGTGGGAGCTAGCACAAGAAGGGCTAGCGCCTGAAGAGAGAAAGGAAGGAACACCATCCAGGTCAGGACCAGAGAATGCACCTGAAGCCAAGAACCATGCCCCTTCCCTTGCGTCTGCTAGGGAAGAAGGGTGCCAGATAGAGAGGAAGAAAGAACCCGCAGGCCAGTGTGGAGAAACACTCAACAGCAAGGGGGGTGGAGGGGGGACAGGAGGAATAAGATCCCTGTGCACCATCTTCCGACGTGCACCGTTCCAACAAAGCATGGCATGTGGAGTCCCCCATAAGGGGTACCATTGTGTCAGGAACAAATGGAGGAATAGCTGTAAGGCATACAGACTAAGCACCCTGTAGGACATGGATCAAGGCAAGAGTGAATCCACACGATATGAAAATACCCTAATGAGAACTTGAAGAAAAAGCAAAAGAACACCGTGCAGCCACCGGCGTAGAAACCCAACAGGGCCAAGAAATAAGATTCTTCTCGAAAAACAACCGGGGGACCACAACCAGTCATCAACAGGATAAGAGAGCAAGAAAGGAAAATACCTGTCGGGGGAGGAGCACCACACCAGATGCCACTCGGAGGCGACGAGTAAAAGGAAAAAGCCCACGGGCACAGTGACGTTTTAAGGCATGGGCAAACTGGGCTCTGGCCCAGGGCCCCAGCCTTTCAGGGTCCCCCCCTGAAAGAGCCAGCTATGTTCTGCAGAGATTGACCTAATGACCTTGAATGATTCTTAAACAGATTTTTTAAATACCGTTTTCCTTTAATTTTATTTTTAATGTGGGTGATTTTGAGAGTCTATTACAGACATTTTGCAGAGAAATGTTTTGTTTATGTTTCATGTAACATTTACAAAAAAAGTTTCTTTTAGAGCAAAACAGAACCTCACATATGAGAAATGGGAGGTGTCACAGAGATTATTTGCAGTAATGTTAGTGAGCTGCTGCTATGTTACAGTATTGAAAACACGTCCATGAATGTGCACTGTCAGTGACTTGGCCAAAGAAGGCATGAAAGAGCTGAAATTGGATCATAAATGCAAAGCTGATCTGAAGGGGCCCCCAAAGTATCTTTGGCCCAGGGTCCCCAAAATCCTTAAGATGTCCCTGCACGGGCACCCGCCCATACTGGCTCACACAGAAAAGAAATCAAGGAGACCATCCCCGGCCAGACTGAGTATGGGGGAAGAAGAGGACGGTATAGCAAGCAGGGATTAAGATTTCGTTCCACTCCGGCGATCCCAAAAATGGTGTAAAGCGGAGTCAGCGTGAGAGCCAAACAGATATTGACCATCAAAAGGCATGTCCACCAAGGCAGACTGAGCAGCCTCAGAGAAGCCAGAGATGCCTAGCCAGGCATGCCAGCAAAGAGCTACTGAAAGAGCCATGGCTCGTCAGACAGAATCTATGGTATACATGCCACAACAAAGCAGTAATTTAGCCGCCTGACGGCCATCCTGGACCATCTGAGTAAGAGTGTCCCAAGTGTCATCAGGGACGGAGGGGAGAATGTGCGAGACCGACTCCCACAACATGTAAGAAAAACGGTCCAAAACACAAGCAGTATTAAGGCAAAACAAAGCGGAGCTGGTGGCAGAAAATAGATATCGACCAAGAGCATCTATACTTTTAGACTCCCTTTCCGGAGTGACGTCAGGCACTGCCCCAAGGTCGGGGAGGCTGCAGCAGCCTGAACCACAAGCTGTGCGGTGTAGGCTGTCGGAAAAGGGGGAGCGGGTCTCCAGGGACAGGATGGCGCCTATGAGCTATAGACCGGTCCACGGAAGCCCTTGAAATCGGGTTTAGCCCAAGTGCCCAACAGAATGCCAAAGAGGTCTTCACAGAAGGGAAGCACAGGTTCAGTCCTCATCTGGCCCTGATGAAGCACCCCAAGTAGGGGATCAATGGCTACCTCCACAGAAGGAAGCTGCAGCCCCAGAACCACAGCAACTCTCCGCAAAAGCTCAGCAAATGCCAAGTTAGGCTCTGAAGAGAGGCTAGGAGGAGAAAACAAGCCAGAGGATGGGGATGAATCAAGGCCACTAGCCTCACCAAGGTCAGACACCCAATGAAACTCTGGAGGAGGCTGAGGATTGTCAGATATGTCATCACTGACATCTCCAAAATACTTGTGTCCCAAGGGGAAATAGCAAGGGGCAAAACATTGATTGATGGAAACAGAACTTTTTTTTGCGTAGGAGTACAGAGAAAAGTAATAAAAGCTTACTCCTTGATTATTAGAACTGAGAACTGGAACAACACAAAAATTGTCATTATTCATGTGACGTATTCTAAAAAAAGAATCATTTGTATGTATTTTTTTTATTATGTGGTTGTGATATGAATGTATGATTTGATTGATAGAAGAAATTATTGTTTGTACTAGCATGTTTAATGTTGTGGGGTTTTTTTTTTTTTTTTTTAAACCTACCAGAGTGTCACAACTGGTATTGGGTTCCAACGCCTATGACATATTGATCTTGAATGTAATATTTATAAATCTGAGAAAAATTTAAGAGAATAAAAATGTGGCCACGCTAATTAAGTTTCGTGCCCAATACAATGAATCAAATGTGTTGTTAATTAATGCCAGTAAAGGTAAATTTCTCTTTGTTGGAATGTATAATGACCTAACCCTACTGACAAAATATAGGCCCAACCCCTTAGTAATCACAAAAATAAATTATTGGCATACCCTTATTGAGCATAGAAGTCACATTTGGAACCCATCATTACATAGGGACTGCCTTCACCTTAACGGAAATACAAAAAAAGAAATGAGTGGAAGCAGCTATTCAAACTAGGAAAACGCTGACATCAGTTAAACAATGTTTATACCATGCTGTGAATCACACAGTGAACCTAGAGATGAGCATGGAAAAGGATCCTGACGCTTATGGCTGATCCCTTATTACTGATTTATTGACTGATGCCCAGGACTATAACTTTATTTTATGCCTACTGCATCCCTGAACAAAAAAACTGTGGCCAAACACCAATGCTGAGAGGACGCTGAGTCTCCCAGATATTCATTGGCTTTGGGCTAAATGGGCCACCCTTGAAGGGTGGGGGGCCCTCTGATGGCTGCGGCCCCCCTGCACTGCAGGGGCTGCAAGACACTAATAATGTTAAAATGCGATGAAAAACTAATTCAGGATACACAGTTATAATTGTATACTAGGCCCGGTTCTAGAGTGCATAAAAAGAAAAATACAAAGCCATACCATGACCACTTTCTTTACGGCTTTGTATTTTTGTTTTTCTTTTTATGCACTATTTGGCTTTTCTTATTGAAAGCAGATCTGAACTGTTTAAGGTCCTGATGAATGCCCAGACACCTCAGCTGAGGGTTCTAGTGAGGGCAGAAACATGTTGACCACGAGATAATACATTGGCAGGATTAACAGACTGCTGGCCTGCATATTCACCTATTATTTTTTATCCTGACAAAAAATAATAAAGCATAACTATGAGAAGCTGGCCTGATATATGATGTCCACTTATGTAAGTGGGCACCTTGCTTCACAGGCCTTGGAAGGTTCCTGTATGATGCACAGGCACAGACAATGCAGCAGACTGGAAGGGAGACGAAGTCAGGCCCAAACGAAGTCCAGCAAAGTCCAGAGTGCCCAGACGGTAGAAGAAGAAGTGGTGTCTGATCGGACTCTTATCCCACGACGAATCTAGGGACCTACACCCAGGTAAGCCCTTAAGTACCCTAGGGAAAGGGTTTGGAAAATTCAGGGGACCCTCCCAGGGGAGGGTCTTGACAGGGGGGAGGTTACTCCCATGTCCTTTGTCCAGTTCCGCGTCAGTGTGAGAGCCAACGGCTCCCAGGACTGGTTTGAACTGGACTATGCACGGGGACACCAAATGTGCCCCACATACAGACTTAGTGGCGCTGGCAAGCACACCCACCCGGTCCCAATACACTAAATCCTGTCTGGGAGGTGGGTCACACCTCCCTGTGACAGCATGCCTATTGTTCTGCCTTCCCCTGCTCGAGCTTGGCTCAGCAGCAGGAGGGCAAAAATGTGTCTCTGGTCAGCAGCAACCATTTTGTGCTGTCCGGGTCTAGAAGGTTGGCCCCGGGAACACAGAGTCTAATGGAGGGCTCTTCCAGTGCTTGGAATCATACCTCCCACACCGTTTACGGTGTGGAAGTATGATTCCAACATGTTTGATACCAAACATGATAGGATTCGTTGCAGCCAGTTTTGAGATGGTCATCGTGTAATTACGCGGTGCCCCTCTATATAGTATATGGCTACTTCACTGACAACCCGGGAGAATGGACTCCGTAGGCTGTAGGGGTGTCCTGCTCATGCAGGGGCACCCTCTCACTTAGAACCAAGCACCCTGCCTTCAGGATTGCAAAGGCCTGCTAGAGGGCTGACTTATAGGTTTTAGGTGCAGTGACCCTAGATATAGGAAACCTATATCTTTAGTAAGTGGTGCAAGCACCAACTTACAAAGGCTGCAATGGCAGGCCTGCAGTTCCATTTTGAATGGTATCTCATGGGTGGCATAATACATGTTTCAGCCCAGGGGAGACCTCTGGGGTACCTATGCCCTGGATACCTTAGTACCATATACTAGGGACTGATAAGGGTGCCCCAGAATCCAATCTGGGATGTACCCAAGTACTGAACATAACCATTTAGGGAGAAAGCAGATAGACTGGGGTCCTGATTGACAGGATCCCAGTCAGACTAGCCAAATACAGAATAGCATCATGGCAAAAAGTGGGGTTAATCATGTAAGCAGATCCTACTTCCCTAGAATAACGTCTGCTTTAGAGTCCGTTTTAATCATGTCACTTACATTTTTTGTTTGCACCACAGCATTCTTTACACTGTGCTAGCCTCACCACCCGAATTACTCCATGAGAAAAGAAACATTATAACATACTAAAATATCCGAAGAGCTCCTCCTGATTAGAGCGGGAGCTGCTGTAGCCCGCACCATGATGTGCTGTCACGGTGTGAGGAGAATCCCTATGATGAAGCATGCCATCTCTGGTGGGTGAGGGATTTCATCCTATTAAAGGAATACCTCTCTGACATTCTAGGTTCCTAATCGTTGCTTCTCACAGACCCGGGTATTCTGTGGTGTGTATATGTTACCTCAGCATCAAAGACATTTGGAATTTTGGTCATTTAATACGTGACAAGGGGATCAAGGATTATACTTTTTTGAGTGCTTCCCTTCTTTTTGTGATTATATTAAAGTTCTGAAAAGCAGTGCCCCTTCCATTCACTAAAGCGGGAAGCCCTGATGCAGGATTTCTTGCAACACGGAACGCAAAGTCTCTAGCTTGTTAGGTAAGGGTTATTTATTGAAAATGTCAAAATTGGACAGATACCAACACCTAAAATATCACAACACCGAAACGCTCTGGTGTATTTTTTGGCCACCGACATTCATCGTCATGGCCCACCCATACTTTTGTTTCTTCATGGCCCTCCTAGATCAAAATACCTGGAGCCGGGCCTGTTCTATACCATATAACGCAAGCTTGTGGTGAGGTGGCCATGGGCATCTTGGAAGGCACAGCTTGTACTAGGGTGGCAGATGCAGCTTAGGAACAGTGGGCAATGGTGACCTCTTCTAAGCAGTGGCTAGGAGCACAGTCATGCAGGGATGGAATCAGTATCCTCCCCAAAAAAAGTGGAAGAAGCAATTAATAAAATGGTTCTTGCAACTAGAGACAGAAATCCCAAATCACTTTCTCTCCCCTGCAGATTCCGAGAGGACAGACCCGCCCCCACCCCCCAGGTCTTCAGGGGATCCTAGCTCAGAAGGAGAAGGAACTAACTTTGTACTCTACCCAGACGGCTGAACACCAGAGGAAGCGGACGGCAGGTAGGAAGAAGGGGGATTAACGGCCTACTCAAGTGAAGAACTGTACTTGTTAATTTAGACAGTGACAGCGGTCTGTGATTTCTTCACTAGAGCCGAGACACTAGGCCTACTGGCAGCGTCAGGATCAATCAATCAATCAGGGAATTGTGAAGTGCGCTACTCACCAGTGAGGGTCTCAAGGATCCGCTGCCACACTTTCGTGTGTAGTGGCAAGAAAATAAATCGACCCCTCATTGGCAAGAAAATAAATCGACCCTTCATTAGCACAGGCTGAATTTGCTAAATACACCCACTAAAAATTAAGTGAATGTAAATGACTTGGTCCTTGGATATTCCACTCTTTTCTGGAACAATCTCTACAGTCGGGACGGTACGAGCTGGAATGAAGTTAGCTACTCTAAATACCAACGCGTTTCCTTTGCAGCATTGTTTCACTGAAGCAATCTTGAATCAAATTGTTTTTGAACGTCGTGTATTAATATTACCGTCAATACTTGTAACCCCACAGCAAGAGGGCCACGGCTACTTGCAGTCAGGGGAGCTCGCCTCTCGTGGCCTTCGACTGCGGGAAACACATACGAGGAAGGGGCTGCGCTTAATCCGCCTGCGGGGGGTGGCCAGGACACGTGCTTTCGTTTATGAAGCAGGGTTTCAGAGCCAAACACAAAACCGCTTTGAACAAAGGTTTTGACAGCAAAACAGCGAGCCTTTTGTATTGCTGGTCGTGCTCCGAAATCAGATGAATAATAGCCGTTCTATTTGCAGAACAATACAGGCCGTTTTACATGCGCAGATTTCTGTCGCTAAATGCCACTCTTGGCTGAAGAGCGTGCCAGAGCGCTGCACGCGCACACCAAAAAACACGCCACAGTACACGCGCAATCTCGGCGTGGCGCAGAAACAAAACGAAGGCTACGGAGACAGCGTGACAGCTTTTGAAATCTACGTTAAAAAACCAGGAAAACAAAATGTACCCTGAAACAAGCTTCGGAGCTTCCAGACCGCCGCCGGGCTATCACACTGAGCCAGTTCACATGCACGGCTGCCAACTTCGTAGCTTGAAGAAATGGTGCAACCAAACGTGGCAGTTAGTCACGTTCCACGCCTCATAAAAATAAGAGCAACTCTAATGCTGTTGAGCCCTTAAAACGTGCCCCGTTTTCAAAACGCGCCACAGAATTATTTTGCAGTACTGCACATTTGGTTATTTCTTTGGTACTTTCCCTTTTGGCTTCTGGACGGTTTCCAGCAGAGGAGCGCAGGACGCGAGCGGCAGGCCAGCATCTCTTGTCCTGCAGGCCTTCAATGTCTCACAGTTTATTTCCCCAGTGCTTGAAATGCAAATACAGAAATAAAGGTACTCCTTGTCCCAGAGCTCCCGTTTGTTGCAGAGAAGTGCCGGTACTATCCCTTCCAAATGAAAGAAGTGCAGGTACTGAGTACCTGCCCGTTTAAAGCACTACATTTGACGGTATCAGAAAGCCGAAAAACATATTTTTTTTATAAAACCCATTGTCACTTGAGGATCTGTAAGTGAAGAAAAGCCTAAGTAGCATGGATTTAAGACTTGGTTGGCAGGGCCAATGAGGACAATCTAGGTGGTGTGCACCACGGAGGCGCATTTAAATTACATTCAAGTCAAAGAGTTAATAACTGTACCGTCCAAGCAAATATGCAAGTCATTTGGTTCCACGCCTCTGTCTCAACCACCCAAATCCTACAACTCATTTAAACTGACACACTCACCCTACAGGTCAACCCTTCTTCTCAAAAACAGAATAGGACTCCGGTCTACAATAGAATCATTGGGATTGCGAAAGGAGCCCTGTGATGCTATACTAATGGAAGATCAGGTGCCATATAAGGGATCATTTATTACATGTGATGTGCATTAAGAGCCAGGGGTCCAGCTTCTAGGAGCCATGTACATCAACAAGCAAGTAAAGCTACAACAGGCAAAGGTGGTAATGAACACCCAGCATTTCGCAAAGAGAGGTACAAGTGTTTTCTGTGAAAAGGAAAGAGTACCCGAATGAGAGAAGAAGAGATCATGTATCAGAAACATTAGACTGAGATCAAGGAGCAACAGTACAAACAGAGGTCAACAGGGCAAAGAAGAAAATGTGTTGAAAGAAGAATCAGGAGTGGTAGGCTGTGGAGAGGCAGAGAGACTATGGGTAAATTATGTACAGAGAGGAAAGACCAGGATGAAGAGGAGAGCACCTCGATGAGGGTTAGAAGTTGAGGCTACTTACTCCGAATGTAGAAATGGAGCAATCATATTTGCTGGTTGAGCAGGAATTGTTTTAGGTTTTGCATTTAGCTGGAGTGGTTGTTGAACATACTACGGCCCTCTGGGAAGCTGTTCCATCAATTTCCATTAGCTACTTTCAGTGAATGATTAGTTTGCAGTCGGCGATGGAGCGAAGAGCAGCGGCAGGTTTGTAAAAATGGAAGAAGCTGGATACGTAGTTAAGAGCTTTTGTTTCATTTACCTTACAAAATAGAGAATTTTGAATTTTGCATGTTGCCCTGTTTTTAGCCAGGCTGAACTGGGGTCTGAATGCTGACACGTCAGTTCTTTCTCAGTCAAAAGCTGATGGAGATGAGACTATTTTGCACCTGTCAGAGTTTCTGTATTGCTTTGCTTCGCAGGTTTAAGTAAACAGAAAGGCAATATTGCAGTCCGGCTATCACAATTGCTGGGACTAGCATTCTGTGGGGTTAGATTGTAAGTAGGGGACAGAGATTTGATAGGGCACCCACCTCTGCCTGCAGGGAAAGAGCCTCCCGAAGCAACCTGAGGCTTTTTTTTTGTGCATAGCAATCATGGTGCATGATGCGCCGATATCATTACTCCGAAAGTGATTGCTGAAGTTGCCATTCAGCTCCTTTGGCGTTCTGTGTGTTCCGTGCTCAGAGGCATCGCTCAAACCCCAAGCACTGATCAAATGGGAGCGGTACCACTGAGAAGAGGACACTCTCTCAAATGCATTAGGACTTCTCCTTAGAAGATCCCTGCTTGGGGATCCCCACAGGGAGATAAACTCCAAGCAGGTATCCACCTTTCTAGACACCAGGGATTTTGCTAACAATTTTTTAAAATGTTATTGTATACAGCAAAGCAAAATAAACATACAGAGCACACATGACGACAGGGCGGTAACAAGGAGGGACTAACAAGCCACATTATCAATCGGAAGCCAGCATTTACCAAGGACAATGACACCAGCCAATCAAAAATATGGGCGGAGAGAAGGCGAGGCTTCCACAGCATACTCGACTACTGCATGCCTTGCATGCGCGCTGCCGCTAGGCTCGACCTAAAAATGGGGACCAGAATGGCCAATCTCCAACAACCGGGGATAACACTGGAAATTGCGGCCCTGAGAACATTTGTAATCAAAGCAGTGCTTAATTTGAGCCAATGGTTTCCGGTGCTCGGCACCAGCACTTGATTGTCAACACCGGCGCTTGTGACAGTCTGCCACAAGGTGGCACTGTTTGGCTAATTTAGAGATGCCCACAACAACAGTTAATTATTAATTCAATATACATTAAAAAAATTACTATTACCTGCACCCAAGCAATTCTTACAGCTTAGGGGGCCTGGAATAGTCTGAATTGTCACACTTATAGGAGTGTGATGGTTAGTAGTTGTGTTGTTACTATCGAACAAGTTACTTACCTTCGGTAACGATATATCTGTAAGAGACATAGATTAGTTATGGATTCCTCACCTTAGAATTACCCCCAGGCGTCAGACTGGATCCGGAGAATTTTTCTTCAGCAGTACCCCTGCGCGTCGGTAGGTGGCGTCGGTCGACACCGCGTTCTTCGTTGGCATCGTGGTCGCCGGAATGACGTTGCGGTATCTACTTAGACGCCGCCCCTGCGCGCTGACGTCAGTTCTTTACACAACATTCCACGCCAGAAGCACAGAGCCATGCAAGATACTGAGCACTGGTGCACAAAACTAGGGCCCTGAAGGGAAGTCCCTTACCCTAGAAGTCAGTTCGCAGAACAGGGAGGATGGGTGGGGCGGTGAGGAATCCATAACTAATCTATGTCTCATACAGGTATATCGTTACCGAAGATAAGTAACTTGTTCATCTGAAAGAGACAATTAGTTATGGATTCCTCACCTTAGAACAGATACCCCAGCAATACCAACCCCGGAGGTGGGTCTGTGAACCAAGTTCACACCAGGTGTAGAAATCAGCTGAAATCGCTGTTAGCATCAGCTGAAGCCATTTTGTTTTTGGCAGCCATTTTAGTTAGCCATGTGCTTTCTCCCTCTTCACTGTTGCCTGCTCTTGTATTTCACTTGAGTCAGGAACTATAATTAACTCCTTCAGTACTGAGCCAGAGCACTGCACGTGCTCAGAAAGGCCTAGCTGCTAGAATGCACCTGATCTTGAAGTAACGGTCAGGCTATTTTAACTAATGTCAGCAATATTGTAAGCCCTCCCACTCTGTTGAGTAAGCGATTCTTATGTATCCTTATATGTAACTAGCTATTCATGTGCACACTTATACCGCCTCTTTTTGAGTCTACATGCTAACTCAGCTATAAACTGGGCATAAAAGACCCAGAGTGTTTGTACTCCATAGACTGTCTCCTACAGTGGCCTGAGGGTACTGTATTGACGCAGTCTCCCTCATGCGAGGTTAATAAAGTTGTTATTTTGATATTCCAGCTTCCGTGCCAATCTCTTCTTTGTTGGTTTAAGGACCAGGTGCATCAGTGAACCCCTAAAAAGGCTTTTTTTATTCCACAAATTGGCGCCCAAACGTGGGCCTCATCGGAGACGCGGCTATCCAAGGGAGTGGTCTTGACGGAAGACAGGAATCTACTGAGGAGGTACCCTGCATGAGGAGACCCTTTGTCTTTGCAGACCAACGTGTTTTCCGGTTTTCCCGATCTGACCCTCCAGGTGTTGGCCGCTCCCGACTGAGATCTTCTTTGGTGTGAGTATTTTAAAACGACCGTTAGGTCACTCAGAACTTGGCAGATGGAGGTTGGAGACTTTGGTTTGGTAAGGTTGCTGTAGCAACACTTTTGTTTGGATTAGCTTGGCCAAGATTTTTGGTTGGTTTGTTTGTTTGCTGCAGCAAATGAAAGCAGGTAATGAGGAGATTTTTCTCTAAATTTTGAAGTCTTGAACGGCACACATTGTGTTAAGTGTCACTTGGAGAATAATATTATATATACTATAATATGCCTGCTCCTAGCACACTTCGTAGAAAGTGTTGCTGTCTTGGAGGTACCAATATGGATTTAGGAAGTACTCAGCTGACTCCCCTAAGAGGGGATACCTAAATGGGTTTAGGTATATTAAAAATGGCATCAGTGAACCCCTAAAAAGGCTTTTTTTATTCCACACAGGAAGTCCTGAAGAACAGAGTGGCCAAAGAAGCCGTCTCTTCGGACTTGGCTGTCCAGGCAGTAGTGTTTAGTAAATGTGTGCAAGGAAGCCCACGTAGCTGCCTGGAAGATGTCATGAAGGGGGACCCCACGTCCCAAGGCAGTAGTGGCTGCCGTCACCCTGGTGGAATGGGCACGCAACCCCATTGGAGGTTCATTTTTCGCTAAGGAATAGCAGGTTTTGATGCAAAGAACGACCCATCGGGAGATGGTTCGTTTTTGCATAGCCTCAACCTTTCTTGGCGCCGACATAGCCAACAAAGAGCTGGTCATCCACCCGGAATTGTTTTGTGCGATCCAGATAGAATGAAAGCGCACCTTTTGGTTCCAGACGGTGGAGCCTCTCTTCCTCCTTGGAAGGATGCGGGGTCGGAAAGAAGGTGGGCAAAGTGATGGTCTGTCCTATGTGGAAAGAGGTAACCACTTTGGGAAGGAAAGAAGGCCTAGTGCGAAGGACAACCTTGTCCGGATGAATAGCCAGGAAAGGAGGTTTGGAAGAAAGAGTCTGAAGCTCACTCACCCTGCGAGCAGAAGTGATGGCAACCAGAAAGGCAGTTTTAAGTGTCAGAAATCTGAGAGGACAGTTATGTAGCGGCTCGAAATGAGCACATATAAGATAGGTCAAAACCAGGTTCAAGTCCCACTGGGGCATTACGAAAGGAACTGGAGGAAACAAGTGTGTAATGCCCTTAAGGAAGCGATTTACAATAGGGGACTTGAAAAGAGAAGGCTGGTCAGGAAGCCGAAGGAAAGCCAAAATGGCAGAAAGATGGCCTTTTAGAGTGCCCAGAGCAGAGCCCTGCTGGGCCAAAGAAAGAATGAAGAGGAGAACCTCTGAAAGGGGGGCATAAAGGGGATCCACAGCCTTTGCTGCGCACTATGCCACAAATTTGATCCATCTACAGGCGAATACCGTTTTGGTGGAGGGACGCCTGGCAGCCAAGATAACGGTACAGACTTCGGGAGGAAGGTCGAAGGCTGTCAACTGTCGCCGCTCAATCTCCACGCAAGGAGGTGGAGGCTGGGGGGGCGCTAGGTGGCGCACTGGCAAGATGGCCGCACTGATGTGAGGCTCCTGCCACTCGGCGTATAAATCCTCTCAATTATCCGGCCCAGCTGTCTTTCAAGAAACTAAAACCACGGCGATGTGTTGCGCAAAGGCCCGGGACCTGCTGGGGTAACGGAGACGCTTTTGCTGTGTTGCGCTCCTGCCGAGCGATACTACATGTGCCGGTGAGACGTCCTGGATTTCGTGGTGTCGCCGCTGGGCTAAGCGCACTGCGCGACTGCGGTGCTGGCCACGAGGTGCCCAGGCCGCACTGGAGGTCTAATGGTGATGGCGTCTGCTGGCGGGAGGTGAGTGCGAACCCTGCAGTCCTGGCGAGGCCCCACTGCGCCGTTGTATAATAGCAAGATACTAAAGGCGGAAAATTGACACCCCAACGTATGCGCTCGCACAGTGGCATAGCGGTGCACTTGTCTGCTGACTGCCCGGGTGGCGGATCGGCCACAGGCGCGGCGAGGCACGGCCAGCGCATTTTGTGAGGGGACGCCGCCTGGATCCTGAGACTCGGACGGATTACGTGCAGCAGAGCGAGGTGAAGCACGTTGGGAATTACCGGCGGTATAAGCTGCGGGCACTCTGCAGAGGTACATACCTTACACGGCCAATGCTGCGGTGACTGTGGCTGCCAGCAGGTACCTTGGAGGCAGGCGTGGGTGTTTGCATGACCCCATTATGATCACAGCGCGCCTAGATTGATCTTCATTGTCAGCAGACTCGGGGACGGCTGGTGATCGCTGCGGGGTTCGAGGTAGTTATATGCTCTGATGTTCATGTTGGCGCGACTCCCGCTGCGGCATTGGATTCCCCCGCAACGCATTTAAACTCCTGGTCGCTGTGGAGTTACCGCATGGGTGTCCCTTCCTCGACGGAGTGCAGGAGTGTTTTGTGGGTCACTACACTGGCCTGCTGTGTGACTGTGGCTGCAGGACTAAAGTGAATGCCACAGAGAGAGATATAGTGCATCAAATAACAGCGCTTGCTGGCGACTACTGGCCCTGCTGTTGGCAGGTGGGACTAGGACTGGTGGCTCCAGCTACTCGTGTGTGTTGCTCCAGAAACCTGTCTAAACAAATATTTCATCAAGTTAGGACCTGGAGCAACCATGGGTAAAACGGACGCGAAGCAGACGCGTTTGACGCAAAGAAAAATATGCGCACACATCAGGATGAAGAGGAACGAAGTGGTGAGCAACCTCCGTTACAAGAACCCCCATCTACCAGCGAAGATGTGAAGGCCATTATGCTGGAAGTTAGACAGGGACTCACCGCGATTGCGACTAAAATGGACACCATGACCTCACGCATGGATGCCATAGTTCATAAATTAGACACCCATGATGAGTGCATCAAGGAGATGGAGCGCAGGATTTCCGACGCTGAAGACGCAACAACTCACATACAAGCCAATGTGTCGCAAATGGACAAACTATTAAAGATCATAGCTGCCAAAAATGAAGATATCGAAGCAAGGAGCAGACGCAATAATATTCGCGTCCTTGGCATCCCAGAAAGCACAAACACCGGCAAAATGGAGGACTATGTCGAAAAAATGTTGCTGGCTACAATCGGTGCTGAAGTCCTCTGTCCGCACTTCATAGTGGAAAGGGCGCACCGCTCGCTGGGACCCAGGCCTCCGCCCGGGAGCATGCCCAGACCAATTATTGCGAGGCTCCTGAATTATAGGGATCGAGATGTCACCCTAAAAATAGCCCGGGAGAAGCGAAAGCTCAACTTCGAAGTTAACGAATTTTCCATATACCCTGATTTCACGGCCACTGTACAAGAAGATAGACGCAAGTTTCTCCCTGTTAAACAAAAGCTGAGGCAAGCCCAAATTGACTATGCACTGTTATATCCTGCTCGCCTGAGAATCACGCATCAAGGCAAGTAAATGTTCTATACCAAACCTCAGCAAGTGGAAGAGTTCCTAAAGCGCCTGAAACGTTCTAATGAAAGTCCTGATGCCCGGGGTGCCTCATCCAGGTCAGTCATCAAACACCGAATGATCTGCTGGAGGCTGCAGAGAGAACGCAGACAATCAAATGGCTTGGGGTGGCGAGGTAACATGAGGACTAAGAGGCACTGAACTTTACGCCCGTCGTGGTCGACCTATGACATCTTCGGCCTGAAGTACAGACACAACGGGTGACTATGATAATGCACGCCGGGTACCCTTGCTCTTTTAGAGGCAGCTGATATCATCTTGCTGGCTCTCGAAGGGCGAGGTTTGACTGTGCATGACCCTAGTAGATTCCCCCATGAGGGCATTTCCCTACCAACTTATACCACGCTGTTCTGTGCGGCTGGGTTTATGGACACCTAAGGGCAGGGGTGGGGAGGTTCAGTCTGGCATGATTGGGATGCTACAGTGGGTGGGGGGAGGGCGGGAGTTGGATTCATGGTTCATTGTTATCTGTTTACTGCATCGAGACAGACGGATGTATGAGGTTGCCTTTCTTACTTCACACGGGCCACAGGAGATGCACCATCACTTATCACACACCAAAGACACTAATGTCTGACTTGTCACCTCACCAGACAGTACGCATTATCACCTGGAATGTGCGAGGACTGGGAGACCCACGGAAGTGCCGCCACCTATTGGCCTATTTAAATCGGCACCAGATACAAATCGCATTGCTACAAGAAACACATACTAATCCACAACACCCCACCGCCTTTGCAAATAAATGGGCGAATCATCGGCTTTTCTCGTCATACTCTTCCTATGCCAGAGGTACAGCTATACTTATTAAGAAACAGACTCCCTTCGCCTTGATTGGTACGCTACTCGACAAAAATGGGAGATACTCCATTGCATGGGGGCGACTGGGCACCGACTATCACCCTGGTAAGCTGTTATGGTCCAAACGTTGACACTCCTGAATTTTTCACTGACCTTTGGGGGGAAATAACGGAAATAGGCTCTACCCACATAATTTGGGAAGGGGACTTTAATGTGGTCCTTACCCCAACGGAGGATAGATCTAATCCCGCACCATATCACTGCACCAGATCATGTCAGATCTTAAAGAGAATCCAGACTGACGCGTGCCTGCTAGATGCCTGGCACCACCTCCACCCTCTTGCATGGGAGGGCACTCACTTTTCAGCACAGGCAGCTTCCTGGGCACGGCTGGATTATTACTTATTGTCTCGAGGGTTGGGTCCCCTAATACGAAGTGTCACACACCTGGCCAGAACATATTCTGACCACTGCCCAGTTAAACTTACACTCGCCCCACCAGGTTACAATAAACCAAGCAGCAATTGGATACTACAGCCCTCAATACTTCTGGACACGGTATTTCATAGTGAATTAGCCAAGGAAATCCAAGACTTGTTCCAAAGAAACAGAGGCTCTGTAGACAGTGCAGCAACGATTTGGGAAGCTTTTAAAGTGACGATACGGGGCTTTTGTATTTCTAAGAGTGCCGGAGTACTTCGAGATATACAGGGCACACTCCGACAGCTAGACGCAGACCTTAAAGCTTTGGAGACGCAACTGACTATGGGCGGCAGTAGCGATATTCAGCATGCATTCCGGGACAAACTGACGGAATATACCTCTACTGCCGATAGAGAAACAAAATATAGAGGGAAATATTGGGTGGCTCGGCGATAGGGTGAGGGGGAGAGACCCGGGAAGGCACTAGCCGAAACCATACGTTGCCCGCGCTGTTCCAATTACATACTTGAGATTTCTGGCCCTGGAGAGGTAATGCTCCGCGACACTGCTGATATACTTAATACTTTTACTGCTCATTATTCGACATTATATACTTCACAACGGCGGGATCATTTTGAGCTAGATAGCTTCCTTGGGGATGTAGCACTCGCGTGGCTCGATGATAATCAGAGAGAATTTCTCAGTGCCCCCTTTGAACTCGATGAAATTAGGGAAGCCATCATGCAGATGAAGTCTGGAAAGGCCCCAGGCCTGGACGGGCTTCCTGCTGAATTTTGTAAAACTTATATTGATTTGCTGGCTCCGATCCTAAAAGAAATATACGAAGATTCCCTTGAGACTGGCCCACTTCCTCCCTCTATGAGAGAAGCATTAATTACGTCTTTACTTAAACCGGGCAAGTCACCTCTGCATTGCGATTCTTATAGACCGTTGTCCCTTATTAATTGTGATACGAAGATATTGGCAAAGGTTATTGCAAATCGCTTGGCCCTAATTCTTGGGCAGTTGGTGCTTCCTGATCAAGCGGGGTTCGTCCCGGGCAGAGCGACCACACATAATCTTCGTACCTTATTTTCCATTCTACACAATGTTGCTCCAGAACTGCCGCTGGCGGCAGTTGTTTTAGACGCCACCAAGGCGTTCGACTCTGTCGAATGGGATTATCTGCTCGGGGTGCTACAGCGTATGGGATTTCCACCTATACTCCTGTCCTGGATCAGGTTATTATGTCAGCTACCATTGGCAAAAGTTTTAATCAATGGTTATCTGTCTGAAGCGTTCCCCATATCCAGAGGCACACGGCAGGGGTGTCCACTCTCCCCCCTACTTTTTGCACAGGCAATTGAACCATTGGCAGCTAAGCTACGTCAACACCACCAAGATAAGGCACTGCGGTGCAACTTGCGGCAGATCCTCATATCTTTATATGCGGATGATATTACCCTCTATGTGAGAAATCCACAGGAGAATTTAAACCCTCCCTTGAGAGAATTTATTATTTTTGGGAAATTATCCGGAGTACACATAAATTGGGGAAAGTCACAACTATTTCCCCTAACAGCGGCAGCAACTCGATTTCCCCTGGACTTCCCATTGGAATGGTGCGAATCTGATCTACGATATCTCGGGGTTGTTATATCTAGGGATAGGGAAGAATTGATGCGCTTGAATTATGGCACCGCCATGGATCGCATTGCGGATCATGTCACCCGGTGGATCTCGCTGCCATTATCTCTGGCAGGACGAGCGGCACTGATTAAGATGGTGGTTCTCCCACAAATATATCTATTCTTAAATATCCCGGCGGCACTTTTTTTCACACCCTCCGGTCAGAAATGATACGGCTGCTTTGGGAGGGGGGGGAGGGGCAAACAAGCACGCCTGCAATGGAAAGTGCTCTCACAACCGTATGCCCAAGGAGGCTTTGATATTCCGGACTTTGAGTTGTATTATGACTGCGCGCAAGCCCATTATGCCTCATATTGGTTTCACCCCCCTCGGTACATGCCACAGATTGCAGCGGAGCATTGGTTAGCGGATCCGATCCCCTTAGATGGCATGTTGAGTGCACCCCCTCGTACGCGAGACATCGCACCTACCACAATCACATGCACTGTAGACGCTTGGCGTCGCATCCTGACTCTCCTTCAAGGCCCAATGTTGAACTCACCGCTCCTCCCACTCCCTTACCATCCCCGCATGCCGTTGCTTCAAGAAGTAGGGTTCCTCAAACTTTGTGACTGCGCCAAAATTAACAAATGGGGAGATCTCTACCAAAACGGGGAAATTTCGGTCCTCCGAGCTCCTTTTTAACGAGTTGCGTCCATCTTCATTGGATATATTTTTATATGTCCGGCTCCGCCAAGGCATACGATCTATCACTCCAGAGTTCCCTCAGGAACCCCCTACTCTGGCTCCCTTGCACATGATGCTACGTAATACATCGCCGGGTCACCTGGTCTCTACACTATACCATACAATACGCGACCAACAGGCATACTCCATTAGCTCGGCTCGAGCGAAGTGGACTACGGAACTGGGGTGTGAAATAACAGATGATCAATGGACATATTGCTGCTTACAAACGAAACAAATATCCGCGAGTAGTCGACTACGCGTTATACACTATAAATTTCTGCAACGCCTGTATTATACCCCTGTCAAAATGCTCCGCTTTAAATTAAAAACTACTGATAATTGTGAAAGATGTGGTAGCCCAGGGGCTGACTTCCTGCATCTGTCTTGGGGATGCGCGCAGGTGAGTGAGTATTGGGCTCAGGTCCTCGATGCCCTGGAAAAGATGACACACATCACCTTAGAGCGCACGCCTTTAATAGCATTGCTGGGCTATACTAAACTTATTCCTAGGTCATGTCGCAGATATATCGCCATTGCATTGTTGCTGGCCAAGCGTAGAGTAGCCTGTAGGTGGGGACGGGGACCGAAGTTTAAGGAATGGATTCAGGATTTAGTCTTCTGCCAAGAACAATTGACTCTGTACGCTGAAACACTGCCTCGTGCCTCTAGGCTGAAAGATATATGGGGTCCTCTACAAGACTATCTTCTCACGCACCAGACGGGTTCCCAGATAGACATGCCGGGGGTCATGCCGTGACATGGCTTTACACATTTTAAAGAACTGAAATATACCATTCGCTCAGGCTAGTGGTACTTTTCCATATGTGTCTTATGGTGGTACTAAGCCGAATGAGATATATGTTATAAATTATGCTCCTGTATTGGTGTTGTCGAAGTGTTTTGATGGGACCTAACAGTCCTTACATGTTTTCTGTACCTGATCTGGTGTAATATGCCTTGTGTGATTACCGGAAGTCTTAGCCGTTCTTCAAAAGGGCAGCGAACACGCCCATATGATGTATTGGATGTCCATCCCATCTATTATATTGCATACCGTGTATCTACCTGTGTGAAGATAATAATGCCCTTCTTTTTTTCCTTTGTTCTCATCAATTCCGCCTGTCTGCTGAAATCTGTTACGAACTTGCTGTAACCCAATGTTTTCTATGTTTTTTGCTGTAAAAAAAATCTTAAAATAAATTTATTAAAAAAAGGAGGTGGAGGCTGGACAGGTTCGGGTGGAGGACCGTTCCCTGCTGCTGCGACAGAAGATCCTCCCGAAAGGGCAGTCTGATCGGAGGATCGATGGCCATGTGCAAGAACTCGGGATACCAGACTCTTCGTGCCCAGTCCGGGGCCACAAGAATGACTTGGGCCCGGTCGCGCTTGATCTTCTTCAGCACTCTGGGTAGAAGTGGTATAGGCGGAAAGGCGTATAGAAGACCGCAACTCCACTAGCGACGAAAAGCATCGCCTAGCGAGTGCCGCCTTGGAAATTCCAACGCGCAGAACTGCTGACATTGCGCGTTCTCTTCGGTGGCAAATAGATTTAACCAAGGCTCTCCCCACCGCTGAAAGAGACCTTGCACCACCTCCAAGTGAAGACGCCATTCGTGATCCATCTTGCACCAGCGGCTGAGTTCATCCGCCCTGGTGTTCAGAGAACCTGTCATGTGTTGAACCACCAGGGACATGCCCTGATGTTCCAGCCACTTCCAGAGACGAAGTGCCTCCTGACACAGGGTCACGACCCCGCCCTGTTTGTTGCAGTACCACATGGCGGTGGTGTTGTCCGTGAACACCTGCACTACTCTCCCTTTGACAGAAGGAAGGAATGCCTTCAGTGCAAGATGGATCGCCTGCAGCTCCAGAAGGTTGATGTGGAGCCCGGACTCCGTGGGAGACCAGAGGCCTCTGATCTCCGCCTCTCCCATGTGGCCGCCCCACCCCAGGAGTGATGCAACTCTGGCTGGGGAAGGGAGAGGGACCTACCGTTGACCCAGTCCTGGTTCATTAGCCACCACTGCAATTGGTGAGCAGTGCCCTCCGAGATCTGGACGCAATCGGAAAGATTCTCCTGATGCTGTGCCCACTGTAACTTCAGGTCCCACTGTAGAGCCCGCATATGCCACCTGGCATAGTCCACCAGCAGGATGCAGGAGGCCATGAGGCCCAGTAGCCTCAGGGTCACTCTGACCGAAACCCGGGATAGAGGCTGAAAGATCGAAATCATAGCCCGAATATCCCGGTCTCGCTGCTCGAGAGGATAAGCCCGAAACTGCGCTATGTCCAGAACCACTCCGATTTACAGGAGCTTCTGAGAGGGAATCAGGTGTGACTTCGGCACGTTGACAGTGAACCCCAGCGAATACAGGAGGTCGGCCATAGTCTGGAGGTGGGAGACGACAGCCTGGGGCGAGCCCGCCTTCAACAGCCAGTCGTCGAGGTAGGGGAAGACTGGAACCCCTGATCTGCGCAGATGAGCTGCGACCACCGCCATCACTTTCGTGAACAGCCAAGGGGCGCTGGTAAGGCCAAAGGGGAGCACGGTAAACTGAAAAGGCTCATGGCCTACAGTGAACCGTAGGTAACGCCGATGGGCCGGCAGGACGGGGATATGAAAATGAGTGTCCTGCAAGTCCAACGCTACCATCCAGTCTCCAGGGTCGAGGGCAGACAGGACCTGAGCCAGTGTCAACATTTTGAACTTCTCCTGCCGGAGGAAGCGGTTGACGTTCCTGAGATCCAAGATAGTCCCTCTTGGGCATCAGAAAGTAGTGGGAATAACAACCATGACCTACTTCTGGGGCAGGTACTCGCTCGATGGCTCCCATGGCCAAGAGAGCCGTAACTTCCTGTTGGAGAAGGGCCAAGTGATCCTCCGACATGCGATGGAATTGAGGTGGCATGGATGGAGGGGAAGTCTCGAAGGGGAGGGAGTAGCCCCTTCGGACTATCTGCAAAACCCACCTGTCCGACCTGAGGGTTTGCCAGTGAGGGAGGTGATGGCAGATCCTGCCGCCCACTGTCGAATGGTGGCCCTGGAAGGTTGGACTAGGAGGGCTTGGAGGCTGGTGCAGAGGGGGCACTGGTGGACAGGCCCGCTCGCTGGCCCCTGTCCCACGACGGTGGGATCCACGTCCCAGGCCGCACAGAGGCTGGACAGCTTGAGCAGGCCTGTGGCTCTGGGCGGAATGTGGCGGGGCACCCCTTCCATAGCCACGAAAGGGGCGAAAAGCAGACTGCGCTGGGTGGGAGGTGGAGGCGAGGCCCAAGGATCTGGCCGTAGCCCTGGAATCCTTAAAGCGCTCGAGCGCGTTGTCAGCCTTGTCGCCAAACAAGCGACGGCCATCAAAGGGCATGTTCAAAAGTGTAGCTTGGACATCATCCGAAAAACCAGTGTAGCGTTTCAGTGCTACGGACGTTGAAATCGTCCTGCCTAGTGAGTCGGCAGTGTGTAGCCCACATCTTATGGTGAACTTCGCTGCGTCTCTCCCTTCGGCAACTGCACGGGAGAGCACGGCCCGGGCCTCCTCCAGGCACTGTGGCAGCACCTGCGCGACCGAATCCCACACCGAGTGGGAGTAAAGGCCCAAGAGACATGCTGTGTTCACCGACCGCAGTCCTAAACTGGAGGAAGAAAACATCTTCTTCCAAAGGTGGTCCAGCTTCTTGGATTCCCTATCAGGTGATGCGGTAGGGAATGCGCCCCTGGAAGTCGAGGCTTGGACCACCAAGCTCTCAGGGGTGGGGTGCTGCGAGAGGAAAACGGGGTCGCCCGGGGCCGGGCGGTGGCGTCGGGCAATCATCCTATCCACAGGAGCCCCTGTCTTGGGCTTGGACCAAGTGCCCAAAAGGATGTCTGTGAGGGCCTCATTAAATGGCAGCAGGGGCTCCGTGGAGGCCGCTGCCGGCTGAAGCACCTCGATCAGGAGGTTAGTCCTGACCGCCACCGTAGGAAGCTCAAGGTTTAAGGCCTCAGCCGCCCTACGCAACACCACTGCGTATGACGCACCCTCCTCCGTAGCCACGGTAGGGGGAGATAGCATGCCAAGGTCTGGGGAGGTGTCCAGACCACTGGCTTCATCCAACTCCTCTCTCCAGTCCGGTTCTTTTATTTGGTCTGCCAGAGGGTCCACAGACCCCTTCCAGTCCTCCTCACCCTCCTCTGGTAGCCACTCAGGGCGATAGGGAACACCAGGGCAGAACAGTGGTATAAAAGTACCGGTCAGCGCCGGTCCCGACGTTGGTCGACGGCGGTCCGGCTCCGTGTTCACATTGAGGGGGAGGCTGGGGTCGACGTCGGCTGGGGACACAACCGGCGTCGGAAGAAGCGGTGGTGTTGCCACTGGATTCGGTGCCGGAGGCGGTATTACGAGGTCGACCGGTGGCTATCCGGATCCAGGCCTGGATCCCTGGTTGCCCTGTGGCGCCGGAGCCAAAGCTGCCGGCATCGAAGGCCTAGAGCCCCCAGCTGAGTCCGCGGGGCCCGAAGGCGCGCCAGCAGAGTCGGGCTGCCCTAAGATCGAATGGAGGACTTCGCAAAAACTACGAAGTTGGGCAGGGGTCGCCCAGGCTCCTGGAAAGGGAGGGAGGCTCGGAGTCGACCCAACAGGCTCCGCGGGCGGAGCCGGACAACTACTTTCCTCATCCTGCGTTGCGTCGTCGACGGACGGGGAGAACACGAAGAGCGACGGTACTTTTTCGCCTTCTCTTTGTGCTACGAAGACTTCAACGAGCAATGGTAGTAATGACTCCGCGACCGGTCAAAGTCAAGACTGATTTGCACATAGCGGTGTCTGAACTGGGGTGGCAAAGTGAGCTAAAGAACGATGATGGATTCAACCAAGATCTAATAGTGACTGGGGGTGAGTGTCTGAAAAGTGTCAGCACTCCGTCCATCATCTTATTGTGTTTGCTTTGGTCACTTTGTGAGACTCTTGTGATGAACCCGTAACTGACCACTGCAGTCAGATCAATGTGAAATAATTTATAAGGCAGGTCCTCTGCATTACAAGCCTACGAGACTGGAATGCATAGAAATGTACTGGATAGTTTGCAGGAGTTTTGCGAAGGGCCACTGACCTGGAAAGTAAATAAAATAGCTGTGACAACAGCCTGAATTGGCTCAATACATGCAGTGCCGGTGTCTACGGCTAGGACCTGTGATTTCATCTGAAAATGTCTTGCAAGATCCTGTCACCATTCTGGAGGAGTGGAGTTCAGCCATTCTGGAAAGATATGAGCAGCAAGACTTGGCTGATTCCCTGCAGAAGAAGGGACTGAACGGCTGTGGATCTTGGAGAAATGCTTTGTCTTATACTGACAGCCTGCGTGCAGACAGTTGTAACGGCCTAGATTAACATTTTACTGCTTCCCAGGAAGGATGGAAATTCCTTCAAAAATAGTCTCCTTGAATTACCACTCAACTCACACGGGTGACCAAGTTATTTGATGGAAAGCTGGACCTTTGGTGGACATGAAATTATCTTGCCAGTTCTGACAGGGGTATGCCTTCTCAATCCTTCAGGCTTCGTGCTTCCTATACAGTCTCCAATGATACCGATAACTGTTCGCCAGCACTGACTTTTTGTGCGTATTAGGTAGTTTGCACAGTATTATTGAGTGTTTGTGTTATTACAGCTTTCACATTTGGCGGTAGGACCTTCTAACGTCTCTCAAATAACTGCATTACCCTGTGATCTATCTTGCAGTTTGATGTATAAGTATTATTGAAAATACTAATAGGATGCTTACAAAAAATGGTGAATTACCTCTTTGAAACACAAACCTTTAAAAATGAGAGGGCGATCTCTGCATGTCCTATTTTCTTATGCAAAACTTTAATTGAGCTTCCTGTGTGTGTATGGCAGCACTTGGTTGCTTCTTGTCATTAATAATTTACATAATTTTAATGGACAAAAAACTATGCAACTACATTTGCCATTTCTAAAAATAATTTTTAAACTGACAACTGTTAGTAGCCGTCAAACTAATTCTCGGGTCTTTTCTAACCCTTACGCATTGTGCACATGACCTGTTGTTTCTCACCCTAGTCAGGTACCAGAGAGACTCTCATACCTTCCTACCACAGAGAGAGATGCATTGAGCATGCGACCTGTTGTCTCTCCCCCTAGTCAGGCACCAGAGACACTCGCATACCTTCCCACCAGAGAAAGACGCATTGAGCATGCAACCTGTTGTCTCTCACCCGAGTAACTTGCATACCTTCCTACCAGAGAGAGAGATGTATTGAGCATGCACATGTTGCTCCTCACCGTAGACAGGTACCAGAGACACTCACATACCTTCCAACCAGCGAGGCAGATGCATTGAGCATGCGACCCTGTTGCCTCTCACCCTAGTCAGGTAGCAGACTCACAAACCTTCCCACCAGAGAGAGAGATGCACTGAGCAGGTGACCTGTTGTCTCTCACCCTAGACAGGTACCAGAGACACTCACCTTCCAACCAGCGAGGGAGATGCATTAAGCATGGGAACTGTTGCCCTTCACCCTAGACTGGTACCAGAGACACTGGCAAACCTTACCACCAGAGAGAGAGAAGCTTTGAGCATGCAACCTGTTGTCTCACCCTAGTCGGGTACCAGAGACACTTGCATACCTTCCCACCAGAGAGAGAGATGCAGTGAGCATGCAACCTGTTGCCTCTCACTCTATCCTAGCTGCCACTCACCCGAGACAGGTTCCAGAGACACTCGCATACCTTCCCACCAGAGAGAGAGAAGCATTGAGCATGCAACCCGTTGTCTCACCCTAGTCGGGTACCAGAGACACTTGCATACCTTCCCACCAGAGAGAGAGAGATGCAGTGAGCATGCAACCTGTTGCCTCTCACTCTATCCTAGCTGCCACTCACCCGAGACAGGTTCCAGAGACACTCGCATACCTTCCCACCAGAGAGAGAGATGCATTGAGTATGCAACCTGTTGTCCCTCCCCCTAGTCAGGTACCAAAGACACTCGCATACCTGCCCACCAGAGAGGGAGATGCATTGAGCATGTGACTTGTCTCTCCCCCGAGACAGGTACCTGAGAGGCTCTCATACCTTCCCACCAGACAGGGAGATGCATTGAGCATGCAACCTGTTGCCTCTAACCCTAGACAGGTACCAGAAACACTCACATACCTTCCCACCAGAGAGAGAGAAGTATTGAGCATATGACCTATTGTCTCTCCCACTAGTAACGTACCAGAGACACTCACATACCCTCCCACCAGACTATTAGTTGCACTGAGCATGCAACCTGTTGCCTCTCACCCTAGACATGTACCAGAGAGAGGGATGTCCACACATACTATATTGTTTCAAGTGCACCCTGCGCTTGGATACTATGTTAAAAAAAGATGCTCTATACAAGCAAATGTACATTTCCACAGCCCTGAAGCAAAGAAACTCAAGTAGGCGTGCCTCAGCCATCACTAATTAAAAGGCTCTGCAGCGAAAACGGTTGACGTTATTAGGTTTATTTTTATGCAATCCACAATGCAACTAATGATGCAAAATGGGGAAATGCGAGTTTTTCCAGCTAACGCTGCCACAGGCAAGAGACCTGCTAGTGCCATTCAGAGCGATAGAAATAGTGAAGGGAGAAAATGAGAAAATTATAAAGGAGGCAAAATATAAAATACGTGACTAATGGTTTCAACATTCTTCAAGATGCATGTTCTTTGTTCCTCCGAGTTCAGCAGGGCTGTCCTTCCAATTCTAGCTCCAGCTAGTCTTGGTGTGCTCAAAATTATTCTACACAAAGCTGTAGCCTTCCAGTCTGTTGGATGAAAGGTTGTGCGTCATCCTGTTTCCCACTTAGATTTGCTATTCAGAAAGAGAAGGCACCAGGGGCATTGGTGAGGGGCCCACTGAGCCCTGCCAAATGTTTCCTCGCAGCTTGATCCAACCTACCCAGATCTTGCCACCATTCTCCAACATGCTTTCAGAAACCCATTGGGGCGGGAAGCTGCCTACAATAGCACCTTGCTTACTTATTTGCCAACTCATTACAGGTGCTCCTCACACCGACCAGTGGAAGCAGTGAAAGGAATACCTCAAGGATAAGTCTGGGCGGTGAACTCTGCTCCGCTTGCGGAGATTTCCGCACTCCGAGTTACGCGGAGCTCGCAGAGTTTTTTCCCTCACTCGCGTTCGTCAACGTCAAGTTGGCGAGCGCGCACGAGGAGAATCCACCTCCCGGTGAGATTTCTCAACGCAGGCTGTCAGATTTCTCATTGCGTTGAGAAAGCTGCCGCTCGAGTAAAAATCTACTCGAGCGTCAGAAAGGAAGCAGCGCCCGCTTGCGCTGTGTATGTATGGTGCTGTTTGCGATGATTGCACAGTGCAGACAAGCACCTGGCACTGAAAATCACTGCGAACAGCATTTATCCAACGCACTCGGAGCTCCGCAAGCAGCGGAGTTTTTTTGCACTTCGCAGAGTTCCGCGTAGCAGAACTCCGCCCAGGCTTACTCTAGGACCAGGATGCTGCTCCTTTCACCACAGCCGCCCAGATACAGGAGCATGGGGACGGCACGTCCAAAGGACTGCACCGCCGCTCCTTACTCCACCCTCACAGCGTTGGGGAAGAACAGAGGATACTTCCACTGCAAGAGCTTGCCTTCGCACTCCTACCACCGAAGAGAGAGACCAATGATCACAGGACCAGCGTCTTTACAAATTAGAAACCTTGAAATTACATTTCGCTCACTTCCTCCGTGAAGCCATTAGGAGCTTATGGAAGTATATTAATTACACATTACTTTGAATTTTGCACAGATCCGGTCATGCAAACATACTTTCTTATTTGCGAATCTGTGACTAGCCTGCTCCCGCAAATGTTATAGAGAAGCATATAATTAGGGGGTTAGCATAAAAATTCCGGGGCAGCATTATTATTATTATTATTTTGAACTTAGTGGGCTGACATGACTGCATATGACGCGCACTGTACTTACCAGATCGATCTGGAGGGACAACTGACTTAAAGGTCAAAAGGTGAGGAGTAAACATGCTCAGAGGAGGAATGAGATTACTGAGTGGACTCTGAATGTTGGTGCTCCGGTGCAGCTGCACTTCAGGGGCCTTGGGTGGTGGCCTCAAAACAAGAAGTATATGACCTACGATCACCCTGCAGAGCGAATGTTATTTTTTCAAGCCAATACCATGCTGAGAGATAACTAAAGATACTTCGCCACCCTCCTGCCTACTGGAGTAGATGAAAATGTCCGCAGCCCATTGCCAGAGTTAATCTCGGCCTCCTGATATGGATGTATGACGTTGCATCGCATTCCGTTTTAAACACATGCCTTTACCAGGCACGTGTTACAACGCGAATGCCAGTACAACGCAAACCTTTACCACGCACATTTCAAAGAATATGCCTTTACCACGCATGCCTTTACAACAAATTTTGTAATAAAAGTATGTATGTTAAAGGTATATGTGTGGCATGTTTCCTTGACCCCTACCCTATCCCGGTCCCTGGCGCATATCACCCCGGCCCCCAACCCTTCTAAAATGATACACTTCCCCTGTCTAAAACCCTACCACTGCGCGACCCCCCCCGGCCCAAGCTTTTGCCCTAAACCCTAAAATCCTACTCCTACGCAACCCTCTCGTCCCCCGGCCCTTCTTTAACCCAAACCCCTAAAATAGTGCCCCCCCCCCGCCCCAGGCCCAATTCCCTTACCTCTCTCTTCGTGCAGGCAGCTCATCTGAGGGGCGGCGCACGTTGTCGTGAGGAAGTGGAAGAGTTTCTCCGTTTTCTCTAACGATAAGGATTGCCTACCAATAAGGCAAAACAATTGTTGTCTAGAGATTTTCATTTTTGATTTGTGTTTTTGGATCATTAGAGAAGTAATTTAGCTTGGGTAGACATTGCTGCTTGGGCCAAATTTTTCTGGAAGACATTTTTAAAAATGGCGGATGTGCTGCAGTGATGATGTAATATTTCAGGAACCATGAGACCTATATACCTCATTTTGGTGTCAAAACATAGGTTTTGGGGGTCAAGTGGTCTTACAACGACAGGAAATAACTCCCCAGAGCAACCCTTCTGCCATTTTCCAAAATGGCAGCTATAATAGAGGAAGAAGAGACATATATATAGAAATGAAACAAATAATAATGGATTTTAAGCCTTTTATGTATACACCAATCAATGTTTATGATCTGAATATGAAAAAGATCATGTTTAAGCCGGGTCTGGTGGCTCAGAGGGCTAATGCAGATTCTGCAGGGGCCTGTGTTCAACCTCATGGTCACAGGTTCAAATCCCGGCGGGTCCACTCAGCCTTTCATCCATCTGAGGTCGATAAAATGAGTACCATTGAGTTGGGTAACAATACACATCTGTTATTCAGCGCCAAGACACCTACGGGTAATCGTGCGCTTTACAAATACACGTTATTTTTTTAAATGTTTTTTATCGCTCTTGTTATAGACACATTTTCATAGTTCACTTTATTGGTTTTGGAAATCGCTCATGATACATTTGCAGAATGTTGAACATTTGAGAAGAGCATATCGACAGACATCTTTTTTGTAGCACAGGTTTTGCAAGTACATGTATGTGTAAGTTCTGTGGGTAGAAGCTTTAGAAATTTCGTAGGTTTTAGCACCCATCAATATCTTCCCAACCAAATTCACACGGATCTTCTATACATATGCATGATCCAAAACATTTACACATCTTCTGATCAAGTAGAACGCTCTTTTAATGTGTCCACACACAGAATATGACGTCGGTGGAAGGTCACTTAGCGGGACTGATGTCTTGAACTCACTGTACCGAAGATCATCAAATGTGTGACAGTCAGAACTCGTTTTCCACACACTCACAAGGTATTTTTCTAGGTCTACAGCAAATTCTTTTAGAAACTTCACAGGTTCAGCAGTTAAAGCTCCCAATTTTGCTCATAGTGTCACCACCCGTAAGAATATGTGCCTTGATAAGAACACTGTGCATCTCTGGGTCAAGTTTCTTGTACAGAATATGAAGCAGGATTGTCTTTTCTCGCCTGTTCCATAATGTTTCCATAACTCTGACAACCCTTTACTAATCAACATTGCAATACATTTAAGAAGCACAATAATAACATCTGTGTCATTTGACAGTACAATAACTCGACTGGATCCATTTTGAACAGCCCACTCAACATGTGGCACAACACGAAGGTCAGCTTCCTCCAAATTGCTGTTAAGTTCTTGAACACTATGGCCCGTACCTTTTGAATATATCTCTGCAGGAACCAACTCCTCATTGACAATCATTCCACTTGGAATAATTGGAAATTCAGTGTTCACTGAAGCATCAGCAATGTTTTGGCAAGTTAACATCACCAAGTTCATCTTGTTTGATGTTGATGACCAGAATTTATCAAGTTGCACAGGTATAGATGTCGAATTTTTGATGCAGGCAAGGTCAGTTGTTCCACTTGTAAACATTCGTCTGATTCTCTCACATTCTTTGACAGATAGTTCAAGATAACTTTCCAAGACAATATGCAGTACTTGCAAGGTGCACACTGACTGATGTCTGTAGAAGTCTGAACGACCTCTTCGAAGTTTTGCATGGATGAAATCCTGACCATTCCCAATTGCGACAAATAGTCCACAACACCAGTTTTCATTGAGGACACATTTTCGCATTGAAATTCTTCGGGTGAAAGTTTTTTTTGAGCTCACGAATGAGTTTGTGCTTCACTGGTTCGGTTGCAGCATCTCCATCAAATAATGCGTTTGTATGAAGAAGATCATGCGACAGAATGTCCTTGATAAATTCACCCCTTTCTTTTGCCACATTCCTCTCTCTATGTGCTTGCGAAAGTTGTTTTTTGTAACCCGTTTTGTAGTGGCTGGTTGGACGAAACCCATACTATGGCAATCAACGCGTGGAAATTTAGCTTTAGTGATTATGTCAAACAGATTTTTCTCTTTCAATACAAATCTCTCCTGCCTCAGTTCTGCATATAGTTTCAATCCATGTTCCAGGACATCTAGTAGACGTGTCTTTATATCGTAATCCACATATTGTTTGGAACAAAAACAATAATAAAACAAATTACCAATATGATGGCTAAAACACATTATAGAGCCGCCATTTTGGAAAATAGCGAAGGGTTGCTCTGAGGAGTTATTTTCTGTCTCTATAAGACTATTTTACCCCCAAAACCTATGTTTTGACACCAAAATGAAGAATATAGGTCTCGTGTTTCCTGAAATATTACATCACTGCAACACATCCGCCATTTTTAAAAATGTCGTCCAGAAAAATTCGGCCCGGATTAGCAATGTCTACCCAAGCTAAATTACTTCTCTAATGATACAAAAACACAAATCAAAAATGAAAATCTTTGGACAATTTTTTTACAGAGATAGATCAAGGGGCCAGGACTAAGTTCTGGGGCTGTGAGTCCCGGCCATGGCGGATGCTGTGGGCAGAGCCCCACTATCAGCTACTGTGGCATATTCCAAGGAGGGGCGAGGTGCAAATTATCTCTGAGCAGGCAGAATTCGGATCCACCTGCGCTGTTTGCCACAGGATTATAGTAGGAAAGAAGAATGTGGGTGCTGGGCCATGTGTACCTCACAAGATGCCTTGTGTGAGAAAGGTCTCACGGAGGCATCTGCACAGTGAACCGAGTGAGGTTCTGGGATGTTTGTAAAGCACTGGTGCATTCATGGATCACCACATGCTCACTGGTGTTCAAGACTGTCGTTGAAGGAGATTTACTTGTAGATCTTTCTCTTCATGTTGAGGCTTGCAGGCCAAATATACTTCTGATTCAAGGGGAGACGAGAATGATCCTTTGAGCCGTCTACAAATACAGGACTGATGCTATAGATGAGAGGGGACTCCACATACTCCTTAGTACGTCAATACAACTAAGGGGCAAGCACCTGCACAAAGACCTCCCGGGTTTGATTGAGGAACCTGTCGCTCAGGAACTTTACCAAATCGAATATGAAACATAAAAGCAAAGAACATGCTTTTGTGCAGATAGTGGCAACGATTTCTTTTCTAGTCATATGGTGTTCTGATAGTGGGGCAGTGGCTTGATTGTGATGGTACAGTTGAAGGAATGTGATCTTCAGAGACTCACAAATTGCAGTTTGGAGGGCCATTACATTTTTGTTCTCTGTGCTGTTTGGGATGGGGTTCCTTGGTTGTTCTAAGATTTTCCATGGGAGATGTGCATTATTCTGACCCAACGGCAGCCTAAATGGCCTTTTCCTAATATTTCTACTGCCCAACGTCACACTCTTCCCATTGGGCAGATTAGGTAAGGTAAGTCTTTCTGCAGACCCTCCCCTGCCAAGAAAGATAATTCAGTACATCTTTGCCAAGTGTGGTCATTCCACAAACCATCCCACTGCACGTTGCAGATGTGCAGCTACGTAACACATTTCAAACTATGGGAACCCCAACCCTCTTTTCGTAGGGTTGCTTCAGGACTTCCAGGCTCAATCTACTATATTTCCCCACCCATACCAGTTTAAACTTCTCCTAGAAGTCGGCTCGTTCCTTAAATATCTTTGTTTAAAAGAGGTATGAAGAGCCCAGCAAAACCTAAAGACATCAGGGCAGCAACAGGAATGCGCACTGAGGTGACTCTCCTTGTAACTCATAGTGGGAGCATTATACACAATTCAATTTAGGGCTTCATTAAGAGTGCCCGGACACAAGACCCCAGTAATTTCTTACCCCCAGCGTTACGGTTACCAGGGTTCTTAGAGGTGCAGAGTTAGTGGGCATTCTGAGTGAATACCAGGACATGAGGATATGAGCAAGGAGAGATATCATTCCTCAGCTTTGTTCTCGGATGAGCTCTGAAAACGATGGCTATGAGCCATACTTGAGAAATGAATAATCAATACTGTCAGTCAGTCATAATACTTTTATTTGATTTCATTAAAAATCATAAAAGGGTATGCGAACCACCATAGTACATTATAAAGTAAGTTAGGAATTCTTAACAATACAAGAAGTACGTACATGACACAATCAGGTACTTGAACAGTCGTCGATGATTAGATTAAAAAGTATCAGATTGTACAATAAAATATTATTGTAAAAATTTACGAACAATAAAATAACAGATACTATGCTATTTGAAAATTTGAGCAGGCCGTTCAATTCTGGACTGCTACAGATAGTTTGTTTGTATTTTTTTTGTCCAGTTCTTTTGCCGCCATTTTCCAGAAGGTTATAGCTCTACAAGATAGTTGAATTGACAAGCCTCCGAGACATTGTATAACTGCCCCTTTACATGTCCTTATTTGTGCCTTCCTCAATAACTCACGGAGCAGTGTTTTTCTGATTTCTAGTAATGAGGGACAAATGCATAGAAGGTGTAGCAGTGATTCTTCTCCTTGTTCGCAGAGGCGGCATTCTTTGGTCGGCTAGCTAAATTTCCATTTCGGAGTTAGGTCTTTCGTGGGGAAAGAGCCCAGCCGCAGCAGCGTCAGGTAGTGCTTTTTGTACTGTGGAAAGTGTTCGGATAAGTACGCTTGGGGCTTCAGCGACTGATACGATTGTATCACTCCCCATGCGTGACTTTTCTTGGCAAAGGTTGTTTTGTCCTTTAGCAACGAGACCCGTTTAATTGCGTTATTCGCTGCGGTTTTGAATCCGGGGTATGTGGTGATTGTGAGCCATGCCTCCTCGAGCTCGAAGGCCAGGAGGGATTCTTTTAAAATGGTAAAAATTGAATTCTTTAGCCTGGCTTGTTTTTCTATCTCTTCCCAGCAGAAGTGGGCCAGAGTGTTGTCTTCAGCTTCCCTCATCCGCCAGTAATATTTGGCCATTGCCCCTTGTCTAGCAGGTATCTGATTTTTGAGTCCATATTCCAATCGAATTTGAGCCCGAGAGATATATTGGGGAATTGAAAACAGTCTCTTAAAAAGACTGGATTGTGCTAGATTTAGGACAGTGGCATCTTTTGTTTTCAGGATTTCCGACCCGTAGGATATAGAGGGGAGGAATTTAGCAGCGATTACTTTAAGGAGATGTCCTGTTGAGCAACCTGTTAGCTTCTTCTGAACAGTTTTAAAGGCGAAGAGGAGTTGTTTCGCTTTCGTTTTTCCTTGATCCAGTTGTAATTTAAAATTAAGATTATGGTCAAGATGAAACCCCAGGTATTTATACGAGTCCACCTGGGATATTGGTTTCGCATCTAGCTTCCAGGTAAATTTACCTTTTTTCCTGTTTTTATGATGTTTTGAAAAGCATAGCACCTTTGTTTTTGATGATTGATTGAAAGTTGGGCGGTAGTAATGTAGGCACCTAATTGAGATATCGATCGCTTTAGGCCTATAGGTGTTTGGGCTAGGAGGACTATGTCATCCGCGTATTGGAGACTAGGTATCGATGTTTTGCCCAGTTTTGGGGGGTCAGTTTGTATGAGTTGGAGGTGCTTCTCGAGGTCTGCAGTATAGATGTTAAATAGGCAGGGAGCCAGAACACACCCCTGTTTTAATCCATTGGATGTTTGGATCTTTTTGGTTATAGTGCGCCCGTCGCCTTTCTTTATTTGGACCCACGTGTGAGAGTACAAGTTGATTATGGCCTCCAATAGTTTGGTGGGTGCCCCCCAACTTTGCATTTTAGCCCATAACTTTGCCCTCGGGACGTTGTCAAATGCTGCTTTGAGGTCGATAAAGGATGCATACAAGGTGCAGGATTTTGCATAGGCTTGATTGGCTAGAAGAGTTACCGCGGAGATGTTTGTAAGTGTGCCCATTCCTGCCCGAAATCCCGTTTGTGTGTTTGGTATCAAGTTTATTCGATCAACCCAATCCTCTAGGTCTAGCAACAGGTTCGATGCATATATTTTAGCCTCGACATCGATTAGTGCTATCATTCTATAGTTGGAAGGGTCGGAGCGAGGGCCTGATTTGTATATGGGGTTTATGATGCTTCCTCGCCATGAGTCTGGAATTGAGCCAGTTGCAAGAGCATGTGTAAAAAGCGGGGTGAGAATACCGCTCCAAAACGATGGGTCCTGCCGAAATAGGGCGTTTGGCAGACCATTGGGCCCGGGGCTCCCTCAGACCTTAGATTTTTTATGGTCTTATGGACCTGATCTTGCGAAAACTGGTTAACAAGTTCCTGTGAGCGTGGCTTAGGTGAATCCGCAGCTGTTCCTGCTTGGAGGTCCCCATTCCCAGGTTGCATTCCATAGATTGTGGGACCTGGGGTGGAGGTTGCATTATACGTTTGATCAATGTGGGCTCTCCAGGTGTCCTCCATTATATCCGAGTTGAAGTGTCGGTTCTGGCCATTTGACAGCTGGTTAATTATACCCCAAAAGAGTCTGGAGTCTCCTTTCTTGCTGGCATGGAGGAGTTTCGCCCACATGAGTTCTCTGTGATCACGCTTGGCCACCTTGATGTTCCTTTTGAGGTCCTTTCTAGTTTTTGCTATTAAGGATAAGGTGTCTTGGGAGGATTCTTGACTACAGGTTCTTAAATGTCTTAAATATGTATTCAGTTGTTTTTTTTGTTTCCTTAGACTGTTTGTGAACCATGCTGCCCCAGATGAGCCTCCTACTTTATTTGCATTGCCCGTCTTGAGAATTCGTTGTCTAATTTGAGAGCGAAGGATTCCCAGGCCTCTATACACGATGATTCATTTTCGAAACTCTCCAAGAGGGTGGTGCATATACCCATTATATCCCCAATAGTTTCCTTTTTCCAGGTGAGGCGTGTTAGGTTAAAACATTGAGAGTGTGAAGACGTCACCTTTTTTGTTATTGATCTTGGCGTATTTATGAGTAGTTTGAAGGTTTGTGGTAAGTGATCACTTTCTGCTCTATCTTGTATTTGAAAATTCGAGATGTGTGGTAGAATGTCGTAATCCGTAAAGGTGTAGTCGATGAGTGAGCCTGTTTTTTGTGTGACCCTTTTACAGGCTGGAGGATTGTTGATCAGACCTCGTGTGTTCAGCACGCACATTGAGAGTTCTTCCAAAAGTGCAGCGCATCTATTACCGTGTGAATCACGTCGTTTGATGGTTTGTGGGCGGCCTATTATGCTTTTATCCCTTCCATGTAGTAGGTTCATATTGAAGTCTCCCGACAATATGATATTAGCATGCGGGTGAGCAAGTTTGAGAGTAGCTAATGAAGCACATAATTTCTCAACTCTTGACCTCTTTTGTTTAGATGTGGGATGGATATAAACATTCAATATTAACAAGCTGTAAGAGGGCGACACAACTATTTTAATACATAACATCCAGGTTGAGTCAAGATCTACGACGGCAACCCGCCATGGGATGTCGGTCGAAACAAAGGTGGAGAGTCCTCCTTTTGCTCTTCCGTGTTTGGAGGCTCTCTTAGCCGGGTTTAGATGTTCTTTGATTCCTACTATTGGTGAGAAATCTGTCTGCCATGTTTCTTGGAAAAGAAGTAGATCGTATTGATTGATGAATTCCATAAAATCGGGGTCTTCAAGTTTTGCACTTAGTCCATGCATATTCCAGGAGCAGATATCACAACCATGGCTCAAATTTGAGGCTTTGAAAGATTTTGTTCATGCCATGGCATTGCTGTTCCCGGCTATATTCATCTGCCTGTTGCATGAAGACCTAACTGCTTCTAGATGGGGAAAGGTGATGGAAATTGTTCTTGCAGTTTGGGCTATACCCTTCGTTGGGCTGTGATGTTCTGGGCCTTTGGCTCCTCTTAACAAGCCCTCTGTCTGGTTGGATGGTTGAAGTGGGCTTGGATAGCAATTGAGAGCAGGCTTTTTTACCTCAATGCCCCATTTGGCGAGTGAGTCCTGCTGCTGCCAAATCTGCTCGATAATGGAGCTGTCAAGGAACGTAACTGTGGTGATCTCTTGACCGATTGGATTGAAATTGGGGCTGAACTCTATGCTTTCTAAGTTACTGGTGTTAATGTGGCTCAAAGGTGGAAGGGCTTTAAACACTTTCAATAGTGCGCTTCTGTTTAGACATCTATTAATAAGATCAGAAGGCGATGCTATGATGTACAAGCCTGATGGTGCTCCATGAAACTAGACATTATGCAATGAAATCTGTTGATAGGAAGGATTTTATGGAAAAGGACTGTTTCTCTTTAAAAAAAATTAAATGAAGTATACTGGAAATCCGTATGATGAATAACACATTCGGATCTGCAAGTCCTGAAATATGAACAACTCTTTGTAGTGAATCAAGAAAAGAGACTACCCAAGAAAAATTATGATTGTGCTGAGTTGTAAACTTATATAATCAGGAATACCTAGATGTACTGGAAAATTGGATTTCATTGGCAGACAGATAGCCACAGAGTAATATTCAACCCCCGTTTGAAATATTTGGTGTGACGTGATTGATATGTGAAGTGAGAAATGGGGTATTACAAAGTGAATCAGTAGTTCCAGGTTTGATTCACCCATTATTTTCACATTCCCCTCTACAGTTCCCCCATACTTTTCAACTCTTAAAACAGCCAAAACATCTAGGGAAACCAGATAGGCTAGTGGTGTTTCTGCTTATCTCAGAATTCCAATGGCCGGTGTAATTTCTGATGCACAAGTTACTAACTTGTGTAACGATATATCTGTAAGAGACAGTAGTTAGTGACAGATTCCTTACCTTAGAATATTCCCAGGCGTCAGGCTGGATCCGGAAAGTTTTGCGTAGCAGTACCCTTGCGCGTCGGTAGGCGGCGTCGTGCGGCTCCGCGTCCGTCGTCGGCGTCGTGATCGCCGGGATGACGTCCGCGGGCAGTACCTCAGGCGCCGCCCCTGCGCGCTGACGTCAGTTCTGTACACGACTTTCCGCGCCAGGAACGCAGAGCCATGCAAGAAGCTGACATAGGTGTCTGAAAAATACTAGGGCCCTGAAAGGGATGTCCTTAACCCTAGAAATCAGTTCGCAGAACGGGGAGGATGGGTGGGGCGGTAAGGAATCTGTCACTAACTACTGTCTCTTACAGATATATCGTTACACAAGTTGGTAACTAGTGCATCTGAAAGAGACACGTTAGTGACAGATTCCTTACCTTAGAATAGATACCCCAGCAATACCAACCCCGGTGGTGGGTCTACGAACAAAGATCAGACAAGGAAGTCCTGGAGGACAGAACGGCCAAAGAAGCCGTCCCTCCGGACCTGACTGTCAAGGCAGTAATGTTTCGTAAACGTGTGCAGCGAGGCCCACGTAGCTGCCTGACAAATAACGGGCAGCGGAACACCGCGGCCCAAGGCCGTGGTAGCAGCTGTTGCCCTGGTGGAATGGGCACGCAGCCCAACAGGAGGCTCCTTCTTAGCCAAAGAATAGCAGGTCTTGATGCACAAGGTAACCCAGCGGGAGATGGTTCGTTTGTGCACCGCCCGACCTTTTTGGCGCCCACGTAGCCAACAAAGAGCTGGTCATCCACCCGGAAGTGTTTTGTGCGGTCGATATAGAAGGAGAGCGCACGGTTTGGGTCCAGACGGTGGAGCCTCTCTTCCTCTCTGGAAGGATGCGGAGGCGGAAAGAAGGTAGGCAAAGTGATGGTCTGCCCAATGTGAAAGGCAGTAACCACCTTTGGCAAGAAGGACGGACGCGTCCGAAGAACAACCTTGTCTGGATGAACAGACAGAAAGGGAGGTTTGCAAGATAAAGCCTGGAGCTCACTCACCCGCCGAGCGGAGGTGATGGCCACCAGAAAGGCTGTCTTTAGAGTCAAAAGACGAAGAGGACAGTTATGCAGAGGCTCAAAAGGAGCGCACATTAAAAAGGTAAGAACCAAGTTCAAGTCCCACTGAGGCATCACGAACGGAACAGGAGGGAAAAGGTGTGTAATGCCTTTAAGAAACCTGTTAACAACAGGGGACTTGAAAAGGGAGGGCTGATCAGGGAGCCTGAGGAAGGCCGAGATAGCACAGAGATAACCCTTGATGGTACCCAGGGCAGAACCCTGTTGGGCCAGAGAGAGAAGGAACAGAAGGACCTCAGAAAGAGGGGCAGAAAGGGGATTCACAGCCTTTGCTGTGCACCATGCCACAAATTTGTTCCACCTGCAGGCGTATACCACCTTAGTGGAGGGACGCCTGGCTGCCAGAATCACATCACAAACTTCGGGAGGCAAGTCGAAAGGAATCAACTGCCGCCGCTCAATCTCCCACGCAAGCAGGTGTAGACTGGACAGGTTCGGGTGGAGGACCGTCCCCTGCTGCTGCGACAGAAGATCCTCCCGAAGAGGCAGACGGATCGGGGGGATCTATGCTCATATTGAGTAGCTCGGGATACCAAACTCTTCGAGCCCAGTCCGGAGCCACAAGAATGACTTGGGCCCGGTCGTGCCGAATCTTCTTCAACACTCTGGGTAGAAGTGGTATAGGCGGAAAGGCGTACAACAGACCGCAACTCCACTCGCGACGAAAGCGTCGCCGAGCGAGTGCCGCCTTGGAAATTCCAACGCGCAGAACTGATGACATTGCGCGTTCTCTTCGGTGGCGAATAGATCTAACCAAGGCTCTCCCCATTGTAGAAAGAGTCCTTGCGCCACTTCCGAGTGAAGACGCCATTCGTGATCCATCATGCACCTGCGGCTGAGTTCGTCCGCCCTGGCGTTCAGGGAACCTGCCAGGTGTTGAACCATCAGGAACATGCCCTGATGTTCCAGCCATGTCCAGAGGCGCAGAGCCTCCTGACAAAGGGTCCAAGACCCCACCCCGCCCTGTTTGTTGCAGTACCACATGGCGGTGGTGTTGTCTGTGAACACCTGCACTACCTTCCCTTTGACAGAGGGAAGGAATGCCTTGAGTGCAAGCCGGATCGCCCGGAGCTCCAGAAAGTTGATATGGAGCCGGGACTCCGCCCGGAGACCAGAGGCCTCTGATCTCCGCCTCTCCCATGTGACCGCCCCATCCCAGAAGGGATGCGTCCGTCACAACTGTGTGCTCTGGCTGGGGAAGGGAGAGGGATCTGCCCATGACCCATTGCCGGTTCGAGAGCCACCACTGCAACTGTCTTGCAGTCCCCTCCGAGATCTGGACGTGATCGGACAGGTTGCCCTGGTGCTGCGCCCACTGGAACTTCAGGTCCCACTGCAGAGCCCGCATATGCCATCTGGCATGATTGACCAGCAGGATGCAGGAGGCCATGAGGCCCAGCAGCCTCAGGGTCATCCGTACCGAAACCCAGGATAAAGGCTGAAAGATCGGAATCATAGCCTGAATATCCCGGACTCGCCGTTCGGGAGAATAGGCCCGAAACTGCGTCGTGTCCAGAACTGCTCCGATGAAAAGGAGCTGTGGAGAGGGAATCAGATGCGACTTCGGCACATTGATGGAGAACCCCAGCGAGTGCAGGAGTTCGGCCGTAGTCTGGAGGTGGGAGACGACTGCCTGGGGCAGAGCCCGCCTTCAGCAGCCAGTCGTCGAGGTAGGGGAAGACTGAAACCCCTGCCCGGCGCAGATGAGCTGCGACCACCGCCATCACTTTCGTGAACACCCGAGGGGCACTGGTAAGGCCAAAGGGGAGCACGGTGAACTGAAAATGCCCGGGGCCTACCGTGAACCGAAGGTAACGCCGGTGGGCCGGCAGGACGGGGATGTGGAAATATGCGTCCTGCAAGTCCAACGCTACCAACCAGTCTCCAGGGTCGAGGGCAGTCAAGACCTGAGCTAGGGTGAGCATCTTGAACTTCTCCTTCCGGAGGAAGCGATTGACGTTCCGGAGGTCCAAGATAGGACGCATGTCCTCCTTGTCCTTTTTGGGCACCAGAAAGTAGTGGGAGTAGCAACCACGCCCTACTTCTGGGGTCGGAACATGCTCGATGGCCCTCTTGGTCAAGAGGGCCGTGACTTCCTTCTGTAGAAGCACCAAGTGATCCCCTGACATGCGGCGGAATTGAGGTGGCATGGCTGGGGGGTGGTCTCGAAGGGGAGGGAGTAGCCCCTTCGGACAATGTCCAAGACCCACCTGTCCGAGGTGATGGTGCGCCAGTGGGGAAGGTGATGGCGGACCCTGCCCCCTACTGGCGTGCCGTGCACCTGAAAGGAGGGACTAGGAGGGCTTGGAGGCCGCGGACGGGTTGGAGGTGGTGGCCTGACCCGCACGCTGGTTGCCCGATCCGCCACGGCGGAATCCACGTCCTCGGCCACGCGTAGACGCCTGCTGCGCGGGCCGGTGGCTGGGCTGCTGACGTGAAGGGCGCCCCTACCGTGGCCACGATAGGGGCGAAAAGCAGAAGTCAGCGGAGGGCGTGTAGCAGAAAGGCCCAGGGACTTGGCAGTAGCCCGTGAGTCCTTAAAGCGCTCCAACGCATGGTCTGCTTTGGACCCAAAAAGACCGACTCCATCAAAGGGCATGTCCATGAGAGTACTCTGGACATCCCCTGAAAAACCAGTGGTTCTCAGCCAGGCGTGGCGTCGGAGCGCCACCGTCGTTGCAATAGACCTGCCCAGCGAGTCGGCGGTGTCAAGGCCACAACGGATAGTGTATTTGGCCGCATCCCTTCCTTCCGCAATGGCGCGGGAAAGCAGTGCCTGGACCTCCTCAGGGCACTGGGGCGAAACATCCGCCACCGAATCCCACAGGGAGTGGGTATATCGGCCCAAAAGACAAGCGGTGTTAACGGACCGCAAGCCAGCACTGGAGGAAGAAAAACCTTTCTTCCCAAACTGATCCAGGCGTTTGGATTCCCTATCCGGAGGAGCGGTAGGGAAGGCGGTTTGGGAAGCGGAGGCTTGGACAACCAAGCTCTCAGGAGTGGGGTGGACAGAAAGAAACAGGGGGTCGCCCGGAGCTGGGCGATGGCGTCGTGACACGTTCCGATCCACAGGAGCCCCTGTGTTGGGCTTGGACCAGGCGCCCAAAGAACGTCAGTGAGGGCGTCGTTAAACGGCAGCACAGTCTCCGCAGAGGAGGCTGCCGGCTGAAGCACCTCTGTCAAGATGTTAGGCTTGACCGTCAAAGTAGGGAGCTGGAGACGTAAGGCCCCAGCTGCCCTACGCAACACCGTACCAAAATTGGCCCCCTCCTCCGTAGCCACGGGAGGAGACAGCATGCCAGTGTCAGGGGAAGTATCCAGACCACTGGCCTCCCCTAGACTCTCTGTCCAGTCCTCATCATACTGACAGTGCCGCGTCAGAGGGTCATCAGACCCCTCCCAGTCCAACTGGTCCTCCTCTGGTTCAAAATAAGGAGGAGGAGGGACATTTGGGACCCAAGGTCCCATCGGCGCCGGAGCCGGCGTCGAGCGACGTCGCTCCGGATCCATGTCCGGAGCCGGAAGGAACAGGGGGACGACGCCGCCCGGAGCCCAGGGCGGCGCCGAGAACGGCACCGGAGACATCGGCTCCGGCGGAGGTGTCGTTAGGTCGACCGGCGTCGATGGGGGTTGTGGAGCCGGGATCGAGGCCGGGGCCGAAGCCGGAGCCGGGATCGAGGCTGGAGGCACGGGCGACGCCGGGGCCGGAGCCGTCGGCGACGCCGGAGCAACCCCATCAGGGCCCGCGGGGCCCGAAGGCGCACCGGAGGGGCCTGAAGGCCCGAAGAGGCGGGCCATGGCCGACAGGAATTCCTGTACTTTGGCCGGATCCGCCCCCGAGCCCGGGAAGGGCGGGTATGGCGGGGGCGACTCCACAGGCATGTCCGGGGCCGCGGGGGCGGGGACGGTGCCGGGAGGGGCCTCAGCCGAGTCGCGAGACCGGCGAGGCGAAGTCCTAGAGCGATGATGCTTTTTGGACTTTTTGTGCTTCGACTTACCGGACGAAGAAGACTTCGACGCCGACGACCGGTGTGGACTCCGCGATCGACCCCTGGACCTCTCACGCGACCGGGGCTTCCGCGGAGCCGAATGCCGGGCCTCGAGGAGCTTTCGAGACCGCTCTCGCAAAGCTTTCGGGTGGAGGGCCTGGCAGTCGGTACAAGACGCCGTGTCGTGGCCTCGGCCGAGGCAGAAGAGACACTCCCAATGCGGGTCGGTGACGGACATCATCCGCGCACAGGCGCCGCATCGCTTGAAGCCGGGCATCCCTACGACACCTTGAAAGATGGAAAAACAGTGAAAAAATCACCAAAAAGTATGGTCAAAAAATGACCAGGGCACTGCTCTTCCCGGATCTGCGCTTGCTGGCGCGGAAAAAGAAGAACTGACGTCAGCGCGCAGGGGCGGCGCCTAAGTACTGCCCGCGACGTCATCCCGGCAATCACGACGCCGACGACGGACGCGGAGCCGCACGACGCCGCCTACCGACGCGCAAGGGTACTGCTACGCAAAACTTTCCGGATCCAGCCTGACGCCTGGGAATATTCTAAGGTAAGGAATCTGTCACTAACGTGTCTCTTTCAGATTCACTGTTCACTTGTAATGAGGGTCTTGGTGTTTTAAGCCACTAGTGAACCTTCTCATGTTATATCTAAGCAGATTGGTAACTGCCTGTGCAACCCAAACCCCTAGATACTGAAATGTATCCATCTGCTGGGTCATGCTCAAGTCAGGTAGTAGCTTTGGGGTTCAGCACACTAAATCTACTAAGGGGGGAGAGACTGGATTCTCAAAGTTTGCAATTTAGACACCCCACTAGATTCAAGCTCCTCTAGCAGGCTAGGGAATAAGTGTAAGCGGTCACCTAGATATATCAATGTGTCGTCCGCATATGTCAACACCATATGTGCAGTTGCTCCTATTCATATACCCCCTTCTAGTTAATCAGATTTAAAACATTAGTTACCTTCCAACTCCAGGAATATACTGGAATATTAGAGCTGGTAGACTCCTGCTATTCCGGCTTCTGGCCAAAACATAGTACAGAGACCACCCTTACTACTCTCTTGTCATTTATAATGGCAAACACACTCTGCTATATCTTCGCTTCTTGGCAAACTCCAAGGAGGTGTCAAAATAATTGTCTTAGGCAGTCTCTGTTCTTTGGCCAGGATATCAAGCTACATCCAAGACCTGTTGAAATAATTGCCTTAGGCGGTCTCCGTAATGCTGCCATGTTAACAGTCTACATCCAGGATAGTGCCCCGCTTTGGGAAAATGCCATTAAACTCAATTCTGGGCACACACAAACTAGGAAAATGAATGCATCTACACAAGCACAGACATTAGGAGGCACTTGAGCGAAGTGTCTCTGTGCAAGAGCTCATGTCCTCTGCCAGTCTCCTTAATACTGACATCCTACTGGATCAAGCAGGGTAAAGTGGTGTCTCCACCATGTAACAAGGAGATTGTTGCAAATTCATTACAGCTACTTTTTTATAGCACAGACATACCTCCAGGGAGTGCTTTATCGAGAAACATTTATTGTAGCAGGGATTCTCAAACATGAGGTGCTGTGCACAGAAATGATTAGTGTATGAAGCATAGTTCATAGCAGATTACATAAACAAGGATGTGGGGGCAGGTGAAGAAACCGTGTAATCAGGACAATAATATACAAATCACCACAAAGTTATATCTTTACACTTTTATACTTCATTATAAATATTTACATTTTATTTACATACATTTGCAACTGAGCAGCAGGTAGATCAAAATGATGCGTGCTTCCACACAAGCTCGTCAGAAGTTGGTGAGAGGCCTTGGGACAAAACTTAATGTGGGTCCTATGGATACATCTTCTGTTTTTGTCCGGTGCCTTAAGCACCTGTTTCCAAGTATAGCTGATAGGCAGGGGACGATTGCAAGCAGTGGGGACCTGCAGCAACACTGTTATAAGGGCCCGTCTCCAAGATGTTAACATACCATAAAGTGCCAATTATAACAAGCTGTTAGGTATAAATTGCAGTGTTATTCTTGCTAATTATGCATTGTCAGAAGGTTGCTCCAATGCACATTGGTGTCTTGAAAACGTTTAAATCGGAGTGGCATCAATAACTAACCATATTTTGTAAAGTGAGCCACAAGTCACTTTGGGAAAAATCTGAAAACATTCCTCTTCACCCCAATATATATATATCTATATATAATACCTATTAATATTCTGGTTACTTTCACATTATGCCCCTTCTCTGCTTTTGCTGAAAAACTCTACTCCCTTCTTTCCACATGGCATACTGTGCACCTAATCTTCAAATGCAAACAATTCGACCAATTAACTCCCCTCTTCTCTTTTTTCTAAGTTGACGATTATATTGCTAAGAAAACTTGTTTCTCTATAGCTGTTGTACTGTAAAGCTCACTAATGCGCATGTAGGGTAGAGCAATGCTACATGAAAAGGTACAATAAACAATTAATAATAACTAAAGAGAGCAAGCCAAAGTTCTTCCAGCAGGGCTTGATGAGTTTCCAACCCCAAGAAAGGATTGTAAAAAATGGGTCAATTGTGCATTTAGACTACCATTTACACTTAAATTGGCTTCAAAGCTATTGGCTCTGAATGGATTCTCATGCAATATTCCAATACTTATACGATGTACCAAGTAGGCCTGACCCGCTCTAGGGATGTTAGTCTTAAGAAGAAGACTTCCAAAGAATGATGGCAATGCATTCTTCAGCACAATTAACCTAACAAAAGAAAGATCTGGACCTTGGTTTTCCAAGGAATGGACTTTAAAATAGAACTAACCAGCCATAGACTAGTAAGGCAGTTAAAAACAAATCTGGTTAATTCACAAGGTCTATTATGTTTCAAATCACAAACACCATCTTTATGCATCTCCACCTATACTATCCAGGATAACTCTATGACATCAAGAGACCTCTGTATGGTAAGCGTTTGAGCGTTGTAAATATGCTAAAATAATTACGCAAATACATGCCACTTCCTTACGTATTCCCATCCCACACCTTCCAAGTAGATTCTTAGATATATTTTATGACTTTGAATTCGGGGTAGAGTAGAATATTAAAAACCCCAAAGAGCTCACAATCTCAGTCTTAGAAGAGATAGGCAGATGCTTGAGGATAATACAGGAGAGCTACTGCTGTGGTTGCTAATGTTATAAAAGGCTTCACTGATATGGTGAAGAACAATCATATCAGCAAATGCCCTTTGCCAACGAGGAGAAATCACCAAGTCTCCTGAACGCCATATGACCTATCACTCAAATATCAGTTTTAAGTGGATTTTAAATGTATTTGGAAATGCCATATTTTTGTTTCAAAATATCAGCTTGTCCTGTTCCGAAAATTGACATCCTCCTATCAAATTCAACCTTACGGTTTAAAAAAATCACATTTTAAAAACTCACAATCTTCCAAAAGCATGTTATTTTCATGAATAAAACTACTTTTGTTTTGTCCTAAATACTGGTTTTACCATCTTAGAGAACACGTGCTTAGTCTCCAAGCATCAGTATGTCGTTTTCATCTAATGTTCACATGTACTAGAGCCACACAAGGACAGATTCGGCCTTTCCAGGCATAACCATCACATGCTGAACATTTCCACCGTCATTAGCTCATAATGAAAGTGATATTTAAACCCAAGTCTCTGAAGTCCAAGGACAAAAACTTCACCAGTAGACCACGTCTCCTCCCAGTGACAGTGAAGACGGCACCTCTCAGACATCCTTGGGAGTTGTTTGAGTGAGTTCCCGCAATTCCCAAGGGCCTTGTTGTAAAGAAAGGAACACTCATCTCTAAGGGAGGTCTCAAATTCTCATCACTTCCAGAGTGGCCAAGATAAAATGTCCTGGTTTTGTCTTCCAAGTTCTCTATCCCTTCATGTGTGAAATTGTACGTGTAAGGGTGATTATGACAGAAAGAATGGTGTGATATAATATAAATTTCGTATGTGCATGCTAGGGTAAGACTTGCAGTTGCATGCAATTTTAGGGAGGAGGAAGACAGGTAAGAGCTGTGGCTGTAACTGCATTGGTCATCCACAAATCTGGTATAAGGACTCTTTAAAAGCAAAGCAACACAGAGCACCTACAACTCTAATCTCATGCTAAGATAAACACCAGTAGCCTTGTCTTAAAAATCTGTTGAACACAGTGAACACTGATGCTGTGCACCACAGTCCTACTTTTTGCATTTATTTACATGTGGATCTTTTGGAGACTTCCTATATGGGTTCTCAGAATTTGTGGACATATGTGAGTGCTGAGCTTCATCTGTTTATCCCAAAAGACAATGTACTTCAACCATTCCATTCGTTTATATCGAGTCCGAACTAATCCATTATTACGACCTTTCAGTCTGCACATTCCTGTCAGGTGTTCCTGTGCTAAGGATATAGAAACAGTCCTGCCCACTCAGTACACACAACTCCTCCTTTCTGCTTCTCTGTGCTGTTTCTTGAGCTGTCTGGTTTATCATTCCAGAAACTTTCTTTATGTACCAGGCATTGATTACCAGTCCATCTTAGCTGTGGTTCCGACACTTTGAGACTTCAGTTCCTCCAACTTCAGTCCTGGCAGATTATATTCTGCAACCACAACCCAACTCATATTTACAAGCCTGAAGGTCCTCTGCAAGACCTGGCTCTGACATCAGGACTTGCACCCAGAATGGGGTTTTAGTACCTTTTTAGAACATTGGCATATTGGAATGTTGAATGCCATTGAAGGCAATGAAGAGGCTCAGGGATAATGGTGATACAGTCTTCTGCTCCGACATGCCAATGTCTGTGTTTATTTTTTCTCTTTTTAACCTAGAACATTCTACAATCAGATGGTTGAATGTTCTAACAGTCTAACAGCCCTCTGCATCAGGCTATTCTGGCTCTTAAACACCCTTTGCCTTGTTTTCAGCCATTACCTGTGGCTTGGGCTATAACTCGGGTTTAAGGACATTAACAATCAGTATAGCCTTCGGCAGCAGGTTATAGTGGCATACTATTTTTGGTGCAATCTTGTACAGCTTTGCAAGATGCATAGTTCTGGAATCCATATTACTGTTGTGACAGGCAGTGTAGGTTCAGGAAGGGGTTGCTCTTATTTTAATAAGGCTAAGGATCAACCTCCATGTTCAGCCTTTTACACACTCAGATTGTTCTCAGAGACTAGTGTCTATCCGTCCTGCTTCTCCTACTTCTTAAAGGCAGATAAAAAGAGGTCTTACGCACCGCCGTTCTTGTTTTAAACCAGGGTTAACTATAATTCTAATAGAAAATCTCATCACATATAGTCATTTTAAAAAATGTTTTTGGTGGAGCATGACCGGGTTGGGCGGGTGTGGCGAGGGAGGGTGTCATGGGATAGAAAGTGAAAAGCCCGAGAGACGAACAAAGCCACTTGGCTTCCCCTCACCTGGGGAAAGGTCACTTCATTCTTGCTCTGTGTAGGGGAACAGTTCTGCCAGACCTAAGTAGAGGAACTCCATTAGACAACATGTTATAACTGAAATAGTGCTTGAACCAAGTTGCAGAATTCATGCTCCATGGTTTTAAACCTTTATCTGTACAATCTGGTTGGGCTGTGTTGAATGTTTATATTCTAGAGACACTATATATAAAGTACAAAAATATAAAAACTTCAAAGAAGAATTATTGTGAAACAAATGTTTTTGGGTACAAAAATAAAACGTGCTCCAGGATTCTAAATATAGGCGGGCTGTCTCATTAATGATAACGGAATTAAGCCCACTTCCACTTCAATGATAAAAACGCTATCATTAACCAATCTTACACCTTGATATAGCTACACATATCACTGCAATACCCATGCAGATAAATTTCTCTGGAATCTTATGGGCCCCTTCTTAGTTAGATTCAAGCATCCAAGAGAACAAGGTTCCATGCTAAAAACCCATTAAGGTTACACTTAACTGCTAGCCCATACCTCCAGGACATCGCCAGCAGTCAATACTCGGTGCCAAGAGGAGAATGAATCTGCACTGAATGGAACAACCAGTCAGATAGTCACTCAAAGCATCTTCTCCCACAGAGTAAAAGAATAAGATTTTAAGATTTGTAAGCAAGATAATCTTGTAGCTCTTCACCTCTTCCCATTCAGTGAACAAAGAGAATGCTCTTGGTCTGTGGTCCAGCTTCTTACCATACTTGACTCCAGGAAGATAAACAAAACAGTAAGACGCTACTAAGTAGGTCCTACCCAGAGTAAGTGGAAGACAGACCTCAGTATACCTGTCTGAGAGCCCCAGTATCCAACTATTTACTTCAGAATACATTAATTAGGAAAAGTTTAACATACAAACACCCCTCCCTTGAAACTACACCCGTGCCTACGAGGAAATCAGGAATAAAGATCCTTTCCATTTTAGTTTTCATCACCTCCCCAGCTCACCCACAATTACATCTCAAAAGGAAAATAATTAAAGGAAATGGGCAAAAGCTGTGTCATTCCACAAAGAAGTATTTCCTCCTGCACCATGATCAGTCACCTGATCAAAAAGCAGCCAATCACGGAGAAGGACTCACCTGGCACCTCCACCTCCCAGCACTAAGGCAATTGCATTTCCGGTTAGCACACGCGCTAAGCGAGAAAAGTCACTATGGCGATCCGGTGGCTTCTGGAAGGCTCGCTCATACATCTCAATCTGTAAAAGATATACAAGTGTCATTTGCTTTGAAGAGCTTCGAGGACCAGAATTAAACTCCTGTCCACCATGCATCAAGCCTAGACGCAGTTATGTATCAGAGAGTTAGACTAATGCATTTTTGTGCTGGTGTCCACGTCACCACACTAATTGCATTAGTCACGCATTATAAGCACCCCTGGGCCATCCCACAACGTGGCGCACATTTAACTCCAGCTCACCTGCATAATATAAAAGAAGCTGCCAGCGAGATAAAATTGCCATGCTCTGCCTGTGCTTCTCACATTTTCCTCTCACAGTAGTGAAAATAAATCCTATTAGGGTCTGTTGCCAGGCTTTAGATCAAGCCACTGGCAGTTGCTTAGGCTCCGAGGACCACGTGGTTTTAACATATACAACAACACTGGCCCTCAGGCAGCAGCGCATAGATCACGACAGCGCCGATCTTGCCTTGTTGTTTTACGGCACCACTATTGGCCCAGTCAGGTGGAAGGTGGCATCTTTGTTTCCTCTTTGCTGCCCCCAATCAGAGAACTGTAGCCATCCCGCTTGACCCCCTCTCTCTCTCACAGTCAGTACTCACTGTGGGGGCAGGCTGTTGGGTGGTGGGCTGCAGAATGTTGTTGTTCAAGCCAGGCCAGGCCCTGCCTGAAGCGTCTCGCTTCACTACTGGGCTTTTAGGAGCTCCATTGCACGTGACCTTCCATTTCAGGTGCTTTGGGGGAGTTTCAATATCTTTTTAGAGCTCCTCATTGCTCAAAAGGGTGTTATTTCTGACCTGTATCTCTTTCCATGGACTTCACTGCTTGGTTTTACTCACGAGAAACTGTCATGCATTTGGTTGTTGATTGTCACTCATAAGTTCATAGAAACCATGCGTTGGAACTGGTACGTTCTGGTTGGCTGAGACGAGGCACTAGCCAGGCAGAACCTGCCACTCCCATCAGGGGTAGGTGATTACACTCACTGTATAACCTGCGCTCACTCTTGGGTAGCTTGGCACGGAGTAGTCCGGCTCATCACAGAGGCACTGTGTAAAGCATTGGACCAGCACTCTCACACAATACACTGAGCACCACAAAAGGTGGTGTATGTAAATAAAGTTTGTATTCAACACACACATTAATTAACACAACATGAACATCATGTATTTCTGGGCATAACTCACATTTGGAAATATCACTAGCAGCACTAGGCTCAACCGTGTTAAAATGACATAAGTAACATGCACACATGGGAAAGATCCTACTTTACCCCACAGCACCCTTGTGCCGTGTCAAACATTGTCAGAACGAGGCCCACACTGGCAATTATTATAATTCAATAGCACACAGTTATAGGGTGCACCCCAGATCACAAGGATATCAGAAGAATTAGTTGCTTACCTTCGGTAAAGCCTTATCCGGTAGAGACAAGATCTAGTTGCAGATTCCTCAACTTAGAATTATCCCAGGCGCCAGATTGGATCCGGAAACCTTTCTACAGCAGTACCTCTGCGTGTCGATAGAGGGCACCAAGTGACTCCGTAATAATGTCGTCCACTGTATGTGACATCGTCAGAGTCCATTTAAGTCTTACCCAATGCGCTGACATCAGTTTCTTCCACGTCTCCTTTCCCAGTTAGAACGCGAAGCCACGTATAGAAATTGCAATGGAAACAGTGTGCCCAAAAAGAATCTTCTTTTTGAAAAACTATCATATTTGTTTTAGCGTTATATATATATATATATATATATATATATATGTGTGTGTGTTATTACTTCTCTCTTTTTATTTTTTAAGAATGAGTGAGAGAATCAGGTCACAGAGCGGGGAGGATGGGCGGCTAGATCTCGTCTCTACCAGATACGGCGTTAGCGAAGCTAAGTAACTAAT
>CAWUFW010004331.1:1562500-1571125 GCA_963921515.1 Calotriton arnoldi
ATCCATCATGCACCTGCGGCTGAGTTCGTCCGCCCTGGCGTTCAGAGAACCTGCCAGGTGTTGAACCATCAGGAACATGCCCTGATGTTCCAGCCATGTCCAGAGGCGCAGAGCCTCCTGACAAAGGGTCCAAGACCCCACCCCGCCCTGTTTGTTGCAGTACCACATGGCGGTGGTGTTGTCTGTGAACACCTGCACTACCTTCCCTTTGACAGAGGGAAGGAATGCCTTGAGTGCAAGCCGGATCGCCCGGAGCTCCAGAAGGTTGATATGGAGCCGGGACTCCGCCGGAGACCAGAGGCCTCTGATCTCCGCCTCTCCCATGTGACCGCCCCATCCCAGAAGGGACGCGTCCGTCACAACTGTATGCTCTGGCTGGGGAAGGGAGAGGGATCTGCCCATGACCCATTGCCGGTTCGAGAGCCACCACTGCAACTGTTTTGCAGTCCCCTCCGAGATCTGGACGTGATCGGACAGGTTGCCCTGGTGCTGCGCCCACTGGAACTTCAGGTCCCACTGCAGAGCCCGCATATGCCATCTGGCATGATTGACCAGCAGGATGCAGGAGGCCATGAGGCCCAGCAGCCTCAGGGTCATCCGTACCGAAACCCAGGATAAAGGCCGAAAGATCGGAATCATAGCCTGAATATCCCGGACTCGCCGTTCGGGAGGATAGGCCCGAAACTGCGTCGTGTCCAGAACTGCTCCGATGAAAAGGAGCTGTGGAGAAGGAATTAGATGCGACTTCGGCACATTGATGGAGAACCCCAGCGAGTGCAGGAGTTCGGCCGTAGTCTGGAGGTGGGAGACGACTGCCTGGGACGAGCCCGCCTTCAGCAGCCAGTCGTCGAGGTAGGGGAAGACTGAAACCCCTGCCCGGCGCAGATGAGCTGCGACCACCGCCATCACTTTGTGAACACCCGAGGGGCACTTGTAAGGCCAAAGGGGAGCACGGTGAACTGAAAATGCTCGGGGCCTACCGTGAACCGAAGGTAACGCCGGTGGGCCGGCAGGACGGGGATGTGGAAATACGCGTCCTGCAAGTCCAACGCTACCAACCAGTCTCCAGGGTCGAGGGCAGTCAAGACCTGAGCTAGGGTGAGCATCTTGAACTTCTCCTTCCGGAGGAAGCGATTGACGTTCCGGAGGTCCAAGATAGGACGCATGTCCTCCTTGTCCCTTTTGGGCACCAGAAAGTAGTGGGAGTAGCAACCACGCCCTACTTCCGGGGTCGGAACATGCTCGATGGCCCTCTTGGTCAAGAGGGCCGTGACTTCCTTCCGTAGAAGCACCAAGTGATCCCCTGACATGCGGTGGAATTGAGGTGGCATGGCTGGGGGGTGGTCTCGAAGGGGAGGGAGTAGCCCCTTCGGACAATGTCCAAGACCCACCTGTCCGAGGTGATGGTGCGCCAGTGGGGAAGGTGATGGCGGACCCTGCCCTCTACTGGCGTGCCGTGCACCTGAAAGGAGGGACTAGGAGGGCTTGGAGGCCGCGGACGGGTTGGAGGTGGTGGCCTGACCCGCACGCTGGTTGCCCGATCCGCCACGGCGGAATCCACGTCCTCGGCCACGCGAAGACGCCTGCTGCGCGGGCCGGTGGCTGGGCTGCTGACGTGAAGGGGCGCCCCTACCGTGGCCACGATAGGGGCGAAAAGCAGAAGGCAGCGGAGGGCGTGTAGCAGAAAGGCCCAGGGACTTTGCAGTAGCCCGTGAGTCCTTAAAGCGCTCCAACGCATGGTCTGCTTTGGACCCAAAAAGACCGACTCCATCAAAGGGCATGTCCATGAGAGTATTCTGGACATCCCCTGAAAAACCAGTGGTTCTCAGCCTGGCGTGGCGCCGGAGCACCACCGTCGTTGCAATCGATCTGCCCAGCGAGTCGGCGGTGTCAAGGCCACAACGGATAGTGTATTTGGCCGCATCCCTTCCTTCCGCAATGGCGCGGGAAAGCAGTGCCTGGACCTCCTCAGGGCACTGGGGCAAAACATCCGCCACCGAATCCCACAGGGAGTGGGTATATCGGCCCAAAAGACAAGCGGTGTTAACGGACCGCAAGCCAGCACTGGAGGAAGAAAAACCTTTCTTCCCAAACTGATCCAGGCGTTTGGATTCCCTATCCGGAGGAGCGGTAGGGAAGGCGGTTTGGGAAGCGGAGGCTTGGACAACCAAGCTCTCAGGAGTGGGGTGGACAGAAAGAAACAGGGGTCGCCCGGAGCGGGGCGATGGCGTCGTGACACGTTCCGATCCACAGGAGCCCCTGTGTTGGGCTTGGACCAGGCGCCCAAAAGAACGTCAGTGAGGGCGTCGTTAAACGGCAGCACAGTCTCCGCAGAGGAGGCTGCCGGCTGAAGCACCTCTGTCAAGATGTTAGTCTTGACCGTCAAAGTAGGGAGCTGGAGACGTAAGGCCCCAGCAGCCCTACGCAACACCGTACCAAAATTGGCCCCCTCCTCCGTAGCCACGGGAGGAGACAGCATGCCAGTGTCAGGAGAAGTATCCAGACCACTGGCCTCCCCTAGACTCTCTGTCCAGTCCTCATCATACTGACAGTTGCGTGTCAGAGGGTCATCAGACCCCTCCCAGTCCTCCTGGTCCTCCTCTGGTTCAAAATAAGGAGGAGGAGGGACATTTGGGACCCAAGGTCCCATCGGCGCCGGAGCCGGCGTCGAGCGACGTCGCTCCGGGTCCATGTCCGGAGCCGGAAGGAACTGGGGACGACGCCGCCCGGAGCCCAGGGCGGCGTCGAGAACGGCACCGGAGACATCGGCGCCGGCGGAGGTGTCGTGAGGTCGACCGGCGTCGATGGGGGTTGTGGAGCCGGGATCGAGGCCGGGGCCGAAGCCGGAGCCGGGATCGAGGCTGGAGGCTCGGGCGACGCCGGGGCCGGAGCCGCCGGCGACGCCGGAGCAACCCCATCAGGGCCCGCGGGGCCCGAAGGCGCACCGGAGGGGCCTGAAGGCCCGAAGAGGCGGGCCATGGCCGACAGGAACTCCTGTACCTTGGCCGGATCCGCCCCCGAACCCGGGAAGGGCGGGTATGACGGGGCGACTCCACAGGCAAGTCCGGGGCCGCGGGGGCGGGGACGGTGCCGGGAGGGGCCTCAGCCGAGTCGCGAGACCGGCGAGGCGAAGTCCGAGAGCGACGATGCTTCTTGGACTTCTTGTGCTTCGACTTACCGGACGAAGAAGTCGACGACCGGTGTGCACTCCGCGAGCGACCCCTGGACCTCTCACGCGACCGGGGCTTCCGCGGAGCCGAATGCCGGGCCTCGAGGAGCTTTCGAGACCGCTCTCGCAAAGCTTTCGGGTTGAGGGCCTGGCATTCGGGGCAAGACTCGGTGTCGTGGCCTCGGCCGAGGCAGAAGAGACACTCCCAATGCGGGTCGGTGACGGACATCATCCGCGCACAGGCGCCGCATCGCTTGAAGCCGGGCATCCCTACGACACCTTAAAGTTGTGAAAAAACCAGTGAAAAAATCACCAAAAAGTATGGTCAAAAATTGACCAGGGCACTGCTCTTCCCGGATCTGCGCTTGCTGGCGCGGAAAAGAAGAACTGACGTCAGCGCGCAGGGGCGGCGCCTAGTGCTGCCCGCGACGTCATCCCGGCGATCACGACGCCGACGACGGACGCGGAGCCGCACGACGCCGCCTACCGACGCGCAAGGGTACTGCTACGCAAAACTTTCCGGATCCAGCCTGACGCCTGGGGATATTCTAAGGTAAGGAATCTATCACTAACGTGTCTCTTTCAGATATATATATACATATACACACATATATATATACATATACACATCATATATATACATATACACATACATATATATATATATACATATACACATACATATATATATATATATACATATACACATACATATATATATATATATACATATACACATACATATATATATATATATACATATACACATACATATATATATATATATAGATATACACATACATATATATATATATATACATATACACATACATATATATGCACAAGTTACTAACTTGTGTAACGATATATCTGTAAGAGACAGTAGTTAGTGACAGATTCCTTACCTTAGAATATCCCCAGGCGTCAGGCTGGATCCGGAAAGTTTTGCGTAGCAGTACCCTTGCGCGTCGGTAGGCGGCGTTGTGCGGCTCCGCGTCCGTCGCCGGCGTCGTGATCGCCGGGATGACGTCGCGGGCAGTACTTAGGCGCCGCCCTGCGCGCTGACGTCAGTTCTGTACACGACTTTCCGCGCCAGGAACGCAGAGCCATGCAAGAAGCTGACACAGGTGTCTGAAAAATACTAGGGCCCTGAAAGGGATGTCCTTAACCCTAGAAATCAGTTCGCAGAATCGGGAGGATGGGTGGGCGGTAGGAATCTATCACTAACTACTGTCTCTTACAGATATATCGTTACACAAGTTAGTAACTTGTGCATCTGAAAGAGACACGTTAGTGATAGATTCCTTACCTTAGAATAGATACCCCAGCAATACCAACCCCGGTGGTGGGTCTGCGAACAAAGATCAGACAAGGAAGTCCTGGAGGACAGAACGGCCAAAGAAGCCGTCCCTCCGGACCTGACTGTCAAGGCAGTAATGCTTAGTAAACGTGTGCAGCGAGGCCCACGTAGCTGCCTGACAGATAACCGGCAGCGGAACACCGCGGCCCAAGGCCGTGGTAGCAGCCGTTGCCCTGGTGGAATGGGCACGCAGCCCAACAGGAGGCTCCTTCTTGGCCAAAGAATAGCAGGTCTTGATGCACAAGGTAACCCAGCGGGAGACGGTCCTCTTGTGCACCGCCCGACCTTTTGGCGCCCACGTAGCCAACAAAGAGCTGGTCATCCACCCGGAAGTGTTTTGTGCGGTCGATATAGAAGGAGAGCGCACGTTTTGGGTCCAGACGGTGGAGCCTCTCTTCCTCTCTGGAAGGATGCGGAGGCGGAAAGAAGGTGGGCAAGGTGATGGTCTGCCCAATGTGGAAAGCAGTAACCACCTTCGGCAAGAAGGACGGACGCGTCCGAAGAACAACCTTGTCTGGATGAACAGACAGAAAGGGAGGTTTGCAAGATAGAGCCTGGAGCTCACTCACCCGCCGAGCGGAGGTGATGGCCACCAGAAAGGCTGTCTTCAGAGTCAGAAGACGAAGAGGACAGTTATGCAGAGGCTCAAAGGGAGCGCACATTAAAAAGGTAAGAACCAAGTTCAAGTCCCATTGAGGCATTACAAACGGAACAGGAGGGAAGAGGTGAGTTATGCCTTTTAAGAACCTGTTAACAACAGGGGACTTGAAAAGGGAGGGCTGATCAGGGAGCCTGAGGAAGGCCGAGATAGCACAAAGATAACCCTTGATGGTACCCAGGGCAGAACCCTGTTGGGCCAGAGAGAGAGGAACAGAAGGACCTCAGAAAGAGGGGCAGAAAGGGGATTCACAGCCTTTGCTGTGCACCATGCCACAAATTTGTTCCACCTGCAGGCGTATACCACCTTAGTGGAGGGACGCCTGGCTGCCAGAATCACATCACAAACTTCGGGAGGCAAGTCGAAAGGAATCAACTGCCGCCGCTCAATCTCCACGCAAGCAGGTGTAGACTGGACAGGTTCGGGTGGAGGACCGTCCCCTGCTGCTGCGACAGAAGATCCTCCCGAAGAGGCAGACGGATCGGGGGATCTATGCTCATACTGAGTAGCTCGGGATACCAAACTCTTCGAGCCCAGTCCGGAGCCACAAGAATGACTTGGGCCCGGTCGTGCCGAATCTTCTTCAACACTCTGGGTAGAAGTGGTATAGGCGGAAAGGCGTACAACAGACCGCAACTCCACTCGCGACGAAAAGCGTCGCCGAGCGAGTGCCGCCTTGGAAATTCCAACGCGCAGAACTGATGACATTGCGCGTTCTCTTCGGTGGCGAATAGATCTAACCAAGGCTCTCCCCACTGCAGAAAGAGACCTTGCGCCACTTCCGAGTGAAGACGCCATTCGTGATCCATCATGCACCTGCGGCTGAGTTCGTCCGCCCTGGCGTTCAGAGAACCTGCCAGGTGTTGAACCATCAGGAACATGCCCTGATGTTCCAGCCATGTCCAGAGGCGCAGAGCCTCCTGACAAAGGGTCCAAGACCCCACCCCGCCCTGTTTGTTGCAGTACCACATGGCGGTGGTGTTGTCTGTGAACACCTGCACTACCTTCCCTTTGACAGAGGGAAGGAATGCCTTGAGTGCAAGCCGGATCGCCCGGAGCTCCAGAATGTTGATATGGAGCCGGGACTCCGCCGGAGACCAGAGGCCTCTGATCTCCGCCTCTCCCATGTGACCGCCCCATCCCAGAAGGGACGCGTCCGTCACAACTGTATGCTCTGGCTGGGGAAGGGAGAGGGATCTGCCCATGACCCATTGCCGGTTCGAGAGCCACCACTGCAACTGTTTTGCAGTCCCCTCCGAGATCTGGACGTGATTGGACAGGTTGCCCTGGTGCTGCGCCCACTGGAACTTCAGGTCCCACTGCAGAGCCCGCATATGCCATCTGGCATGATTGACCAGCAGGATGCAGGAGGCCATGAGGCCCAGCAGCCTCAGGGTCATCCGTACCGAAACCCAGGATAAAGGCCGAAAGATCGGAATCATAGCCTGAATATCCCGGACTCGCCGTTCGGGAGGATAGGCCCGAAACTGCGTCGTGTCCAGAACTGCTCCGATGAAAAGGAGCTGTGGAGAAGGAATCAGATGCGACTTCGGCACATTGATGGAGAACCCCAGCGAGTGCAGGAGTTCGGCCGTAGTCTGGAGGTGGGAGACGACTGCCTGGGACGAGCCCGCCTTCAGCAGCCAGTCGTCGAGGTAGGGGAAGACTGAAACCCCTGCCCGGCGCAGATGAGCTGCGACCACCGCCATCACTTTCGTGAACACCCGAGGGGCACTTGTAAGGCCAAAGGGGAGCACGGTGAACTGAAAATGCTCGGGGCCTACCGTGAACCGAAGGTAACGCCGGTGGGCCGGCAGGACGGGGATGTGGAAATACGCGTCCTGCAAGTCCAACGCTACCAACCAGTCTCCAGGGTCGAGGGCAGTCAAGACCTGAGCTAGGGTGAGCATCTTGAACTTCTCCTTCCGGAGGAAGCGATTGACGTTCCGGAGGTCCAAGATAGGACGCATGTCCTCCTTGTCCTTTTGGGCACCAGAAAGTAGTGGGAGTAGCAACCACGCCCTACTTCTGTGGTCGGAACATGCTCGATGGCCCTCTTGGTCAAGAGGGCCGTGACTTCCTTCTGTAGAAGCACCAAGTGATCCCCTGACATGCGGTGGAATTGAGGTGGCATGGCTGGGGGTGGTCTCGAAGGGGAGGGAGTAGCCCCTTCGGACAATGTCCAAGACCCACCTGTCCGAGGTGATGGTGCGCCAGTGGAGAAGGTGATGGCGGACCCTGCCCCCTACTGGCGTGCCGTGCACCTGAAAGGAGGGACTAGGAGGGCTTGGAGGCCGCGGACGGGTTGGAGGTGGTGGCCTGACCCGCACGCTGGTTGCCCGATCCGCCACGGCGGAATCCACGTCCTCGGCCACGCGAAGACGCCTGCTGCGCGGGCCGGTAGCTGGGCTGCTGACGTGAAGGGGCGCCCCTACCGTGGCCACGATAGGGGCGAAAAGCAGAAGGCAGCGGAGGGCGTGTAGCAGAAAGGCCCAGGGACTTGGCAGTAGCCCGTGAGTCCTTAAAGCGCTCCAACGCATGGTCTGCTTGGACCCAAAAAGACCGACTCCATCAAAGGGCATGTCCATGAGAGTATTCTGGACATCCCCTGAAAAACCAGTGGTTCTCAGCCAGGCGTGGCGTCGGAGCGCCACCGTCGTTGCAATCGACCTGCCCAGTGAGTCGGCGGTGTGAAGGCCACAACGGATAGTGTATTTGGCCGCATCCCTTCCTTCCGCAATGGCGCGGGAAAGCAGTGCCTGGACCTCCTCAGGGCACTGGGGCAAAACATCCGCCACCGAATCCCACAGGGAGTGGGTATATCGGCCCAAAAGACAAGCGGTGTTAACGGACCGCAAGCCAGCACTGGAGGAAGAAAAACCTTTCTTCCCAAACTGATCCAGGCGTTTGGATTCCCTATCCGGAGGAGCGGTAGGGAAGGCGGTTTGGGAAGCGGAGGCTTGGACAACCAAGCTCTCAGGAGTGGGGTGGACAGAAAGAAACAGGGGGTCGCCCGGAGCGGGGCGATGGCGTCGTGACACGTTCCGATCCACAGGAGCCCCTGTGTTGGGCTTGGACCAGGCGCCCAAAAGAACGTCAGTGAGGGCGTCGTTAAACGGCAGCACAGTCTCCGCAGAGGAGGCTGCCGGCTGAAGCACCTCTGTCAAGATGTTAGGCTTGACCGTCAAAGTAGGGAGCTGGAGACGTAAGGCCCCAGCAGCCCTACGCAACACCGTACCAAATTGGCCCCCTCCTCCGTAGCCACGGGAGGAGACAGCATGCCAGTGTCAGGGGAAGTATCCAGACCACTGGCCTCCCCTAGACTCTCTGTCCAGTCCTCATCATACTGACAGTTGCGCGTCAGAGGGTCATCAGACCCCTCCCAGTCCTCCTGGTCCTCCTCTGGTTCAAAATAAGGAGGAGGAGGGACATTTGGGA